>BOPP01000001.1:591860-723138 GCA_017312745.1 Gryllus bimaculatus
GACGGGGGAGGACGGGCAGAAGGCGGCAACGACTGACCGTGCCACAACAATGCCGTGTGTGACACAAAATGCTCTTTTATGATTTTGCTATGATTTGCAATACAAAATGTCCTTTGTAATGCTGTATAACAGAAAATAGGTATGCTACCGCAGTGAGCGTATTGTGATTTGCTAGCAGAGTGCTTGGGTGCTTTTGCCTGCAGAGGGCCTTTTTTTCTCTCGCAAGCTTCTCTCCTCACACTATTGCGTGTATTTGCATGTGTTTGTGTGCCGCAGCGAAGATCTCTTCTTCTACTTGCTGTTCTTACGCGCGCTGACGGCCTACTTCTTTTGCCATGCTGTCCGCGTTTACCGACCATCGACATGCGTGTGCCAAGTGGAAACGTATGCGTCCTCATTGGAGACAACCCGGTAAGTCACACTTCTTCACACTACGCCAAGGCATCGACCCCTTTTTTCAAAACAAAGCTTGCTTCATCGAACCCTTCCATTTGTTCTATATATTGAAAATACAAAAATATATCGAGCACTGTTCTTAAAGATAACAATTAGCCAATCAATAATTGAACAATGTGCGAAAAACAGGGCTTTGATATTTGCTATTGATGCTTTTAAACCACCAAATATAGACAAGATCTCAAAAAACAAAAATTAAAGCATTAGAAGTAATATTACAATATTCACAAAAATATATTTTCGTCAATGGCCGATATTGACTTCTGAGTAAACAGTACACGACCCCGCAACACTGAACGGAGCCATTTTTAAGAAAACAGACGCAGACAACGGCAGACAAGCCGACAGGCTATAACACGAGGACGACAGACATAATATTACGAAGAGACCGGAACGCGACATCAAATAGGGCCGGACAGACAGATGCCGGACAGACAATGGCCGGACAGGACAAGATGGGCCGGACAACAGTGGCGGACGACAGTTGGGGGACCGGCAGATGACGGACGGACGACCGGCGGACAGAGCAGACAGACAGAGCGACGGACAGACGGATAGCGAAGACAGACGGAAGGTAGATAAACATGGACAGACAGGGGACAAATATAGCGACAGACAAAGAACAACTTTTCGTATAGGGGATCCAATCATGGTTTTCTGCTGAATCTTCGAAATCAATTTTTCCGCACATTTACTCAATTTTCACTATACTTCGTATAATTACTCCGCAAAATACGTACGTGTACGAAGACCATAAAAATATGCTAATACTGTTCATCATGCAGATGCCCAACTTATTCTTAAAATTCACTTTCTTTGTAACTACACCTCCTTGCGAAAATTGTGTGAAATTCACAAAAAAAATACAAAAAAAAACTACTCATGGCCGCTTTTCATGAAACAATTTAGATTTTGAACACTATGTCAGAGTACGTGAACAACATTCAATCTTACTTACTATGAAATCCAAAAAAGACAATAATGTATTAATAAGTGTAAGCTGTAATGAGCTAGATTAGAGAAAAAAAATGTTTATTACCTTTTCTATCAAAAATTACAAAAACAATCAGAACAAGATACACGGTGACCATTTTGTGGTCATTTTAAACGAAATGCAAACACCCTCCCTTTTGCATGGAGATCCCGGGCGAGCCAAGCGTTGCGCTGACAAAGATCGCCTGAAGGCGTCCATTCTCTTTTCGCTCCCCGTTCAGTCCGTAGAAACGCTCACTTGGTTTCACTTAAATGCTCAAATGTTTACGATTCGTTACAAAACTAATCTTTCAGTTTATTACTAGAAGAACTCGTTCTTTTTCTTAATCACTGCTTTTAGTTATCTCCTTCTTGACATTCATTTCGTACGCTAAACGACAGCTGCATGTTACGTCCATCTAGCATTATCGAATACACAATTTTTGTTTTGTTGTGGTTAAATCGTTTATTTGTTCTCAGCACAAAGCGAAAGGGGTCAATCACGTTTGCAGACTAAGCAGCAGCTTCACGACAATTATGAAAAACAGAGATCTGTGGCTCTTTTCAAGTTGATACTCTCGTGAGAACTTGGAAACAATATGAACTTTATATACTACTGCATTTCCAATTCAGGGATTTAAGTTAAGAAATGATCATCATTTGAGACGAAATCGAAGATGTAAATACATCGGTTAGTTCTGTACATTTTACATTACGGCTCAGCGTACTTTTCTTTAGTTAAGGAAGATATCAGATTAATTAAAGGATATCCTTTATTAATATGTTTTAAGTTACATGATACAATGCGAATTTTTCTCCATTTAGGAAAGTTTTTTGTATATTAATATCAGTAAAAGTTGACTTTTCTGTACTTCATTTATGTAGGCTATTGTTTGGAGAAAAGATTTTTGCCGAAATGACGCCTGTAATAATGCCGAAAACTACGTGGATCATTATATCCTAGCACATAGTACGTTCACTGTAAAATAGTAGGATCATACAGAACAGAAATAGGGATTGATTATAGGTTAATGCGTCATCTAATTTCCTAAACATGTAATAATGATATATAAATGTTGATTTGGCTGGTAGGACTGGGATTCCGCCCCATGCCACCCGATGAGAATGTACGAGTCGACGCTCATCTGGTTACCAACGACTTCCAACGAGAACTACTAACATATTGACGGAGGAAATTGGACCAGAATTCTAGAAAGTAAGATCAGCAAAATCGTTTGTTTCCTGCCCTTTGCTTCTTCTGTCATGGTCCAATATGAAGAAACCACTATTATTAATACCTACCTAACGCTATTCAGATTCGAGAACTAACTATCCTTCATGTAGCCTTCAAGCCATTTCATTGATTTTGATTCTCACTGAAATATGGATTCTCAGGGAGCGATGACGTATGGCTCAGACAATATCGATAATCCTTACTAAAAAACTCCAATAATGTTAATTTTCAACTTTACCTAAAATACCTGTGACTTCATCTAAAAGATGTCCCTGAGATGTAGACCCGTTCTTTTTTTCAATATCAATTTTCATAATTCATTGAGCATATTTCATACACACTTGATGCAAAAATTACTACTAATTTTGAAATTGAGAAAAGGCAACCAAAAATGGCCAGTTATTCATATATTTTGACAAACACAATATTCTAGAAGCAATCGCTATCTACAAGTGCAGCGATAGTTAATGTGACGCCGTAAGAGTGTGCGCAACGAGCGCTGCGAGTTCATGAGTCATGACTCACAATGATCACTCTCAATTAAAGGGGACGTTAACGCACGAATAAGGCTCAACATTTCGCACCAGGAGCTTTAGAAGCACTCGTGTAGTTTCCAAATAGTGTCGCGATTCTTCCATTATTTCGTACATCACGTTCCCCTCCCGTGTGCCTTGCATTATTACATATTTTTATACTTCTTGTATATAATATTTTCACAACTACTAAATTTTATAATATAATTATATAGTTTTAATTTATAAGCCTATATTTAACAACTTTTTGTCCGACAAAATTGCCTTCATAAATGTAGGGTTTTTTGCTGGTTAGGCTGGTCACTTACTAAAATACCAACGGGTACAGTCTGCACTGAACTGCTCTTTAAATGATCCTTCGTTCTCGTCTTGCGAGAGGGGAAAAGGCTGTGACAAAATTCATCGGTGGAATACCATCATACGTTGGAGATAAAGCCTTCTCTATTGACGGCCTCTTGATAAAATTTTCGATGAAAAATCCCAAAAAAATATCGGTTTTTGTTTTATGTAATTTTTATTGTTCCAATCTTTCTACTTTCTGTTTTGAAATAATGTTTGGAAATATTTTCATGGCAATAATTCAGGCTTGAAGCAATCATTACTAGATCAGCTGGCGTAAGTGATTGCAGTCCCTTTAAGGGCTGAACTCGGTTTTTGGAAGAATTTTCATTATCTAATGAAGATTTGAATATTAAGAAGTAATAGCTGGACCTTATGATCAACATCTGAAAACAGTTTTAAATGTGTTGTAATACAATGATAGCAAAATATTACTCTTAGATGGAAATAGGCAATCCCAACGAAGACTTTCAAATGGCATTTTCTCCTAGAGAAGTTTTCAAACTTTCATTTATTTAAAAACGCTCCTTAAATCACAATTTATTCAATTGTTGACTTTTATCGTTAGCGTAAGATGTAATCTAATAAACTGTTAGATTAAAAATTTTATGTTCAGAATACCCATATAATTAATCTCTTGATGAAACTTCCCTTTAAAAATCAAAGAAAAACGTCATATCATATTGCATTCTTTTATTAACAAATAAACAGACATTTCTGGAAAAGCTTCTGTAGTTCTTTATTCTAAGCTTATGGAACCAAAAATATATTGAGAGTTGACAGCTTACAGATCCTTGCATAAGCTTTTTGTGTAATGATTAAGAATTGTCAATGAAATCGTAAATACCCTACTGAATCGGTAAAAACGTTAGAATATTTACCAATTGCTATTTAATTAAGCGTGTGACCAAAAACTGTATAATTAAATAGGTGAGAGAATTGATAGGCCGGGTGTTGCGTGCTTGCAGCGTACGGCAGCCCGCGCTGGCGAGAAAGCCGCGTGCCCTGCAACTACCAGACGGGGCCTGAGAAGGCGGGTGTGCGACGTTGCCATCAGGCCTTCGGCAACTGCTCCACGAGAGCCACTACCATACCACCGCTCCGCGCCCTGCGTCTTCCTCAGCTCACAGGCAAGCCCGCCCTCGAATGCAAAGTAACCCTATTTGATGTGATGTCTTGAACAATCACACGACGGCCTTCAAAGGATGGACCGAGAAACGGGCATTGCCCACCACCCTTGCAGACGCGAGCTGTCTGTGAGTGCGCCGAAACCGGACGTGAATTGTGCACCCGGAAGTAACATTTACAATTCAATTTACTCGTAAGACAATTTTTTTTTGGAAAAAAAATGATTTTCCGCGATTCTTTGTGAAATTCAACTTACAACTTGCGGTACTTTTTATCAACGATATGCTTTCACAACACCGTTACATAAATTACACACATATGGCCCGGAAACATTAAAGACAATGATCACCGCGCTTCAGATAGTTTAAAGAATTTGGACAAATTTAATGGTCACGAGAATAATTTGGGGGCCTTATATGAGAGGGCCTTATTGGAGAAAGACCTTCATATGAGAAAACGTGATGAACACACTAGGCTTTCTAGAAGTCAAGTACACGAGTAGTCTACAACTACAAAAGGCATACTGGTGCTCCCCAGAACGACAGAGGACACTATTTTTAAATGTACAATACTTCTATAAAATTTGTGCATAATTAAAAGATAGAAACAATCATCCTATTATGTTTTAAATCTTAAATTTCAGTTAATTTATTAGTTCGAAACATGAAGTTTAGAGAAGACAGGAAGCAAACAAATATCAGAAAGTGTGGATTGCCAAAAAAAACTCCATCAAAAAATTGAATATCAATGTTTAACTCAAAAACAATCATTGTCTAAGAAAAACGAATACAAATAGTCGAAACTTTTGTGACTTTCAAACAATTTTGTCCGCAGATATTCAACTGGAACCCTGCGTTCTACAATGACTCTGACTCCTTCCGGGGACAATATGCCCGACACCTTCAGAATCATATCATTCCCTGAAGCAGCAGAACAGCAAAGAGGTAAGTCATGAAGCCACTTCAAAAGCTCTCAATAATATTCAAGTGCAATTTACAACAATGGACAAATAATTTATATTCTCAAAACAAGATATATACAAAATAGTTTTTAATAATTTCAATAATTTTAATCACACAACCATCAATACAATTCAACTTCGCAATCAAGACAACGATAAGATCTTCACGGCTCATGAAAATTACGGCTCATGAAAATTAGTTATAGAGCACACATCTTAGTGATATTTAATTGCAAAAACGTAGTGGCAACCTGATAAACCCATTTAATTACCAAAATAAGTATTCTGCAAATACATTTTTGTGAGCGGACTAGGGATCGAAAATTGTTTGATGAATGTGAAGTTCGTAGAATTATTTCAACTAAGCTGACAGTTCTCTCTGAACGTAGTTCTGGATACAACAAAAGCTGTGTCAAGCTGACACCCAATGACGCTGGCTCGGATGCTAATATCGCGAAGGAAGGGGAAACTAATGAAGAGACCTGCACGTAATAGAGGAATTGAAAATGTTTCTGTAACAGTGTTCCAAAAATAATTCAGAACGTGGTGATAAGGGATTAAAAAGAGATCAAGTATTTTTAAACATTATTTTAATAAGAATACATATATTCTTTAACTTACTACAGCAATAAAGTTCATCACTCACTGAAGAGATACGTTCGTCTTATACGGCCATTTTAGTCATATAAACATAACTTAGAATATGGTCCACCAGGGGCGTAACGTAAAAATTCGACCACCGTAGTAGATCGCTCTGGAACCTTAACATCGAGGGTGTGAGTAGAGCAGGGCTCAGTCTGAATCGTGATAGAATCAATTTGCAAAGTCGATTCAGCGGTCTTGGTGGTGGTGATGGAAGTGGGGCTGGGCAAAAGTCTTAAACGTGAATTTCTACATGTATATTCGTGTCATATACGATTTAGATGACAAATTTCTGCATTAAATGCTGTTAATTTTGAAAACGTGAGTTTACTGACTGCCTTTTTCTCATTATTCAAAATAATCTAATACTCACTTCTCGCGGATGCGATCTCGAAGGCTGTTTCCGAGCACGCCCTCTATCGTACATATCTTCGTTCATTAAGCCTAACGATGAATTTTGAAAAATTGTATATAATTATTGAAGGTGTAATCTGTCTGGTTAGTGTTTGCCATTACATTTGTTTGATTTGGTCTTGGCAATTGGTATTTAAAGCAGTGGTGCTACAGATTCGCACAGAATTTCCCGTATTAGTTTTCTAGTTCCTTTGGTATCGGCTAGCTATTCTTGCCACATACTTTTGCCAGCTACTACCTATCGCCGTTGAAAGTACATTTTTTGACATTTCCTTAAATTTTCGTTTTCGTATTAGTAGAACAAATACATTATTTTAAGAATATTCAAGAACAGTAAAACTACGTCCTAAATGGCAATTTTCTTTGAAAAATTTGGATTTGTTTTTAAGAAAATGGCGTTTAAGCGCTTCTGTAAATGCGAAATTTGAACCTCTTTCAGAGAAATCTATTGATTTTTCGACAAACTTCATACAAAGTTATTTCAAGCACTTCCAGCCACAAATAGTGTGTAAAAACCGCTGGAAATGTTCATATTAAAGGCGTGAGTGATATTTAACAAAATACAATTGTGTACTTTGAGTAACTTTGAGTACTTTGAGTATGTCATCTTAAACAGTGCAGTTAGCACTTCACGTTAAAATAGTTTTAAGAAAACATTCCGAGCAGTTTTTGAGAAAATGGTGGTTGAGTGTTTCTGAAAATGTGAATTTTAAGCTAATTTAAACAGAAAACGGTTGAGTTTTCGAGAAACTTGACTATTTGACATTATTTGAAACACATGTACTCAAAAATAAATTGATGTGAACAAATTGCCGTTAAAAAAATACTAACGACGTGGGAGACAAATTAAAAATTACATTTTGTAATTTTTGAAAAAACAAAAGAATAGAGCAATATCGCGTTTATGCCATCTTATAGAGTGTATTTAGGACTATCTCTCTATCTTGCTCGCAATATTGCGCAAAAACTAGTAAAATTTTCAAGAAAAATGTAAATTATCTTAATTTAAAGAATTCACTATGGTGAATAAATTTTATTTGAAAGAAAAATCTCTCTCTACATCTTTTACTTATTAGAATATTATACACAATATAGGAAAAGTCATGTAATACTGCGGAAGTTCGAATTCCAAATTTCAACGGAAATACACGGTTTGGGATTCCCAAATACCGAAAAAGCGCTTATTCAAAACGTCCGTCTGTCTGTCCGACCATCCATCATTCTGTCTGAGCGTCCGTCCGTCCGTCCGTCCGTCCGTCCGTCCGTCCGTCCGTCCGTCCGTCCGTCCGTCCGTCCGTCTGGTGCCTGTGAACACTACTAGCGCCTAAACCTCGTGTAAGATTTTTCAAAATTGAAGAAACTCCTATCTCTCTGGCTCGAGTCGAAACTTTGAGGTCTCGGAGCACATTCTTCAAAATGTGGGGGTACTTACATCGAGCCCTCCAAATATTTTCAAAATTTTCTCAAAAACGTCAAAAAAATGTTCTTTAAATGTCTTGCAAGAATAGAGTAACATACACTTATAAACGTGGCATAGGTCCGATTTTCACCGTTAACTCTGAATTTTCGAAAATATCAACATTATGTTTTTTTTTCGGTTACAACTACGAAACTAAAGATTATAGATTTCTCCTTCAATAAAAATTTATTGAGTTAATTAATTTAGGCCATGTACATTTTTTTGAAAATTTTAGTAGTCTTTGCGCAATTCGCGTGCAATATGTACAATTTTTAAAAAATACAGAAACAAGGTTTTCTCAAAAACGGCTCCAAAGTTTTTCTTTAAACTTTCGATAGAGATAGTACTAAATGTACTCAATAAAATGACTTAAACGCCATATTGCTCCATTCTTTTGGTTTTTCAAAATTTGAAAAATGTATATTTTTATTTGTTTTTCGTGTCGTTAATATTTATATAAGGCAATTTATTTACATTATTGTATTCATGAGTAGATGTGCTTTTAATGTGACATAAAGTTTCTCGAAAACTGATCCGTTTTCTGAGAAAATTAGCCCCAAACTCTGCTTTTTCAAAAACGCTCAAACACCATTTATCTCATAAATGGCTCTAAATTTGTTCTTTAAACTTTCCGAACAGATAGTGATAATTGCACTCTTTAATATGACGTAAAGTTCATTTAGGGGTATTTTTTGCTTTTTCAAAAATTACACAAATGTAATTTTTATGACATATCACACTGTTAATATGCACATTTCCAGTAATTTGGAAACACTACTGTATTTGTGAGTTAATGTGCTCTCAAATGAGGATTTTCATAACTCAAAAATGTTCTGTAGAAAGAGCTTCAAATTTTGAGTTTACAGTAGCGTTTAAACGCAATTTTATTTAAAACTGCTCCAAATGTTTCAAAGGAAATTGCCATTTAGGACGAAGTTTCTCTGTAATTTAATATAATTAAAATAATATGGTGAGCGTCGAGCTATCGGGTTTCAGGCGAAGGCGAGTGCAAGTTGAGCAACAATGCGGCCAGAGACTGACAAGAATGACACATAAGCTATTGATACCTCGAAAACGTTGATTAATATTTCAGATGAAGGTAACTTAAGAGACAGGAAACGCTTTCCACTGAGCGAGATCTTGCGCGTTTTGAAAACCAAACCACACGGTAGCTAGGAGCAATCTGCAGTACGAAATCTCCCGGACTGTTCAAAAGCCGTAGGTAGTGTCGAATCGCAATGAATATCGATGTAGACTTTAATAGTCATGCAAAGGAGATTAATAGTCAAATAATATTTTTTAGATCTATCTGTCAAATAAATTACAAATTAAATGTTTGATGTATTATTGCTTCTATAATTTTCAATTTTGAAAGTTTTGTGAATTTGACTTCACATTCGAGTTCAACGACCCCAAAAAGACCTTATTTGACATTTGGCCAGATTCTTGAGTTTTCTTCTGTGCTCGACCTGACGAATGCAGTGATCGCTCCTTTTACCACTCGCATCCTGGTGTAAATTGCGATGGCTATACAATACTAGTCAATTCACATTAATTCATGCCTTAATTTACGGGACGAGGTTCAGGTCATCAGGCCCGCTCTTCCGTCTGACCTCGCAAATTTCACTACACTCCTTTCATCATCTACCGAAGAAAGAAGGTATCAGAACCATACAACTTGAAATATCTGAGATACTTCTTATAGAATTAAAACTCTTTTACATGTAGTAACACTAAAACATTACTCCCACTCCGAAGGAATGCGTACGAATAATTTTTGCCCTTAAAATCCACGGCTTCGATCAGATTTGAACCCGCACGCTCGGATACAACAGTCCGTTACGCTAAGCGCTATTTCACTGAAGCCGCTAGTGCGATAGACTCTCGTGGCTTGTGTGTTCGTTTCGGCCTAGGTGTGTCAGCGCAACACCGTCTAGAGAAGACCGCCAGAGCAACACCGTCAACTCTGGGAAGTATTCTTCAGAGCCAAGAGAGCCCTCGCGGCGGAAGGTCTCGCAAAAAATGGAATACATTAAAGATTAATATCCTTTCGCTGATTTGTCCTGTGTCTTTCCAGCCTGTTGTTTCGATTATTCACAGCAGTGGTTGATTGATGGGCCGCCGTGTACCCTCTGTGCGCAGGTGAACACGGTGTGGGTGTCGTGCGAGGGCGAGAACCCGGCCGACGTGGAGAACATCGGCCCCATCCAGTACTTCCCCGGGCGCGGCTTCCCGGGCTACTTCTTCCCGTTCCAGAACAACAAGGGCTACCTCAGCCCGCTCGTCGCCGTGTGGTTCGAGCACCCGGCCAGTGAGTAGCGCGAGCGAGGCGCTTCGCGGCGGGGCGAGCGGCGCTTGACCCGAGCCTGACGCGCCGCTTGTGTTTCAGCCGGCGTGCTCATCAACATCGAGTGCAAGGCGTGGGCCAAGAACATCGTGCACGACCGCCTGGAGCGCCGGGGCTCCGTGCACTTCGAGATGATGATCGACTGAGCGGCCGAGGGCGTGGCGGGGCCTCGCCCGGCGAGCGACGGGCGCTGAACGCGGGGCGAGGGCGAGGGCGGGAGCGAGGGTGAAGGCGTGGACGGGGGCGTGGCGCGGGGCGGGGGCGGGGCGGGGCGGAGGCGTGCCCAAGTCACCCTGTTCTGCAGCAGAAGACTAGCTCTACTCCAGGCCGCTTCTCACAACAGAGTTTTCGTCCAGACCAATGTTTCTCAAAGCGTGCTCAGAGCCGTGCGCCGACACCAACCAAATTAACATCATTAGGCGTGTTTGAAATGTGTATTAAAAACAATGTGCCTACTGTTTAAATGAAAACGCTGTGTGTGTATCCTACCTTGCTTGTTGTTAAAGTGAAATGTAATTTTCCCTTGCACTTCAAGGGAAAACTGTCATTTGACGAAATGTACTGATATTGATATAAGTGATTTTTTATATCTTTTCCTGAAGAGGAAAAATTAGAAACATGCCTATTGTTTCAAAGTGATAGCACACTTTTGAAAAGCGTCTTTTATTGCCATTGGTAAAAAGGTCAACTCATGACAAAGTTTGAGAAACACTGGTCGATATTCCCGTTGATAGTCGCGCACGTCGAGTAACGACATCCGTGTAGTCTGTCGACACCGCGAGAGCAAAAGCGGAGGTTCACTCAATTCCCTCATTTTTTACTTTTCTTCCGCTCTTCTGTATTTCTTTCTATTCTCAGATAACTTTGTGCCAGTTTTTGTCTCTGTGGGCTCATTCCTAAATGTATCTCATTCCGTATTTTTTTCTTCTTTTACATCACTTCTGTCCATATATTATTGTATCTCTTATAACCACTGTGCCTATCACTTGGTAGATTATTTTCTTCAAATACAACTAATTGGGTCTTTTTCTTTTTTTTTGAGTGAAGCAACAGGGTTGCTGTTCAGAAAGTAGCGACTCGCATTCCCCGTAAGTCATTCACTGACATATTCACTCGCATGTGTGTATTTTTCATGGCTGATTATTGTATTTTGCCGTGTTTGTAAAGAATATTAAGACTTCACATTACATTTCGTATTTTGTCTTCTCGCATTTTTCTCCAGAACTGGGCAGTAGACTTTCTGCACGAATGCGGAAAGGTGTAAAGCTGCTTACAACAATTTGTCCCGTCTCTGACGAGAAATATAGTTCATAGATAAGTTTTTAGTAATACCATTACTAAGCATTTATTACGCGCTTTACTACTTTCATAATTATTAAAAATCTCAAACGTTTTCAATGAATCAAAGTGTCGTACTTTCTAATCGCTCTATTTGTAATGGATCTCACTCAACTTCTGTTTAATTTTTTAAATAAAAAATGTTTACTACGCAATTCAATTCCATTAAATCATTTCTCTAAACAAGGTGCCAGAATTTAAATGTCTGAAAAACTGGGAGGTGATGTAAAAATTGTTGAACAACACAAGACGTTTTCAAAGACCTTCGAACAAACTACTACAAGGTATTCCGGGTACATCCAAAATTAAAACGAACGTTCTTAGCACAATTTGAAAAGAAATTAATCGCAAACATCAATTTTGAAATAAAATAAGATACATGCTCTTTTAAGCCATACTTTTCAAAGAAACAACAATTTCAAATTAATCAGAGAAAACAAGGAAATGAAATGCGGATTATTCCTGCCAATATTTGAATCTATCCTTTATTTCTCAAACTTTACCATTAATGTTCGTGTCCTTCAAACAGTGTAATAACCAAATTAATTGTTATAAACGAAAACCGAAATAAAAAACCTTCGATTAGCTCCCTCACCTAAGAAGATGAGAAGCATTGCTCTACTGAAACTTCCGCGTGTAATGAAGACATGTGGATCATGCAAACGTAGTATAATTACTGAACGCTTCTCCGACACATGAAAACAACAGGATCAACTGTCTCTTCCTGAAGTTGCTCTTCGCTGTTGTACATTCGTGAGCCGACTTCCTCTTGACAAATTCAGCTCTCTTGAAAAGGTTTATCGTACTATTTTCTTTTCTTACTTATCTGTTTGCAATATCTGTGATACTAAGAAAAGCCTCATTTCGCTGCTCGGATTGAAATGCCGCTTGTGTTGTGAAAAATATAACGGTTCTGTAACTTACAGCATGTATTTTCGGCAAGAATTTATTCAAAGATCGTATTGAAATTACGATGATGAGAGAACGGTCTGATGCTCCAAATGAAAATTGTTTTCCTCTTGGGTTGCATTTAAAGGCTACTTTACACAATTCAATGTTCATCCAAATTTCATTCAGATACTGTTAAGGAAATGGTCTATTTGCACGTTATTACCAAGCTTGTAATGTACGCAGTTTATAACTGAACGTCAAAAACTATAAAGAAAAGCATCACCCGGTCGGTATTTGCCACTATTTTCCGAGTTGCAAATTGATGTTTATAAACAATGTCTTATTAAGTCATAATGCATAGAGATATTTTAAAACTTTTTAGACATAATGATTGGGGCGATGTCCATTTAAAATGATTAAACATAAAATTTTGTTAATTAATTGAACTTTTTTAACTTGGTAATAATGTCTCCATTTTTATTCATAAATCCGACGCTGGAAATTGACTGCAAATATGATTTCGACATAGCAATATACAAAATTGTATTCGTGTGCTGAGCGTAACCTTGAAATGAAATCAGGTACACAAACTGTTCGACGTTAAATAAACAAATAAATTGGAATCTCCCGTTGGAAATTGGTATCGCGTGTTGTTGCCAGCCGTGCAAGAGTCACAAGACGAATTTCGTCCGAAAAACTGAAACGCGCTCGAACGTTCTCATAAAGAAATTTCACAGGTTAAACTCTGTGCGTTCTTCGTGATCGCGCTGTCAAGGAGCAACCTGCGAAGTAATCTCTAGCGCGCCGATCGGCGACTTCGCCGCCCCTCCTCGTCCCGTCCCAGCGCTCCAGAGAGTCAGATCTCTCAACTCGTACCTCGGACACGTTGCTCCGTGCCATCTATGTACGCGTACTTGTTTATCTTCGCCACTTCTCCACAGTGTCGCTAGTCGTCGTAGTTTGACAGCACTTCAATATTCCTCACGGAAACCGAACGCTCTAGAGTTTTTTGACGGTCTTTGCGGTGACAGTAAACGACCGTCGAGCTGCGGCGCGTGTCTTTATGGTAGAGTTCAATACTAACGTTCGTTCAGTACTTGTTCAAACAATCTGACGACTAGCGTTGCGTTCTCTGTGCAAGAGCATTTCAGCAAGTTTATATCTTGCTGTTTTCTGGTGTTTTAGTTAGATTGCTAATACTTCTATTGATGGCCTTAAATATACATTCGTGAGCCTTCCGACCGGGCATCCGGGAGGCGCCGACAGCCGCTTCGAGCGCGGCGCGGCGACCTCCTGCGCGCGAGGTCGGACGGGCGATTCGTAGCCTGCCTTGGAAGCGGAGTGCGCTCCCTTCCCTTTTCTATTCGCATCCACTGCTGTACCCACTGGGCTTTTTAAACGGACCGCCGTGCCGCTTGAGATGCGCGTGTGTGTGTGCGTAGAGAAGTAGCAGCTCGTGGCGCTGGGCGTGCGACGTCCCACTGCGTTCACCCACTGGCATTTGTATTCTTTCATTTTTGTAAGTGGAGAGTTAGGCTGGACCTATCGGGCCCGCCCCCGGTCGGCGCTGCCCCGCCGGGCGGGCCCCTCGCAGATTGTGTTCTTCTCGTCTTGTAAATCGATTTTAAACTACTGTTAGAAGCGTAGCGTCGTTTTAAGCTGAAACAGAGTTGCCAACTTGCTCGAGCGCGCATTGGTGGAGCGAAGCTTCCGCCATCGCAGTCACTTAGACAGTTGTCGACCTCACCGATCGCGGCTTAGTATTATCAAATATTTAATTTCATTTTACAACAAATTTCAACTTTTTTGTTTGTAATTTATTCCTGCCAGATTTGTACTTTGGAAAAGTTTTCTATCATATCGTATTTTTGTCATGCTGTTGGCTAGTTGTGCCCACTAGTTAAGTTATTATTAAAAATATTGAAGCATATTTATTACGTGGAATGTGTATATCTGTAACATATAGTTTTAATCTTCATATTATTTGTAGTTTGAATATGAAAAGATGGGATTGAAATATATATCAATATTGTACCGCATAAATACTCTCTTTCCAGCAGAAACTTTCAAAATGTAAACGTCATGGACAAAGTGAAGTGTTTCTTGTGGGTTTCTTTCTTAAAATGTTAGGTTGTAGATCGGCAACTGTTCTGTCGCAATAAAAAACATGGCAGCAAAATTGGAACATGTAAAGCAATACAAGTACAATATTGAAACACCTACAATCAAGCGTTTTACTTAATTACTCCCTAGTACCCGTTCCTCATAGAATATGTAGCCACCATTATGAAAATAATAAATGATTCACGCAGAATGTTTCTGCATTGTAAATAAAAACTAGATGTCTATATTAAACTTCTTACTCACATCAGTCCATCAAAAAGTAATTGCATTGCTAGATTTGATGTCCTCCTTTCCAGCAATCTCGAGAAAATAGTGAAGACGGTCTGAAAATCAAGATTTCAAAAGTTTACCCACGGCTTTTGATACTCTTTTAAAAGTACAGAAAAATATGCAGGGTATAAGGTAAGTATTTCAGTAGCAAAGAGCAGATGCAATATTCAAATTCACACAGTGTATACTAAATAACTTTACATCGCTAAAATAAAAGGCAGAGGTTAACCCGCAGATCAATATCGGTGATATTCCGATTGCATCCTGCGGTCAACTTTTCCTTAGTCGTTTACCTAAAACACAAAAAATACACCCCGATTGCATACCGTTCGTCTTTCCTTGTGAGTGCCTGGAAAAGTTTGCCTACGTTTCAGTGCACAGAAGATAGCTTTCTACAGAAATGGTCCTTTTAACATTGTTCATTTTGTGTCATCTTGTATTGGTCAGAAATAGTAAAGAACTTGTTATTTATGCATCAAAGTTCAGTATTGAATTTTCTTCATTTATTGAAACTGATTTATACAGTCGACTCCGGCCATAGTGCACTTCTGGGGACTAACATGTTTGATTCACTATATCAGAGGTTCACTATATCCGATGATGTCAAAATTAAGTGGGATTTCTCCACAATAATTGTATCAATAATATCTGTAACAATAATTGATTTTATCAATATACAGCAAAATTCACAAAAACCACAAACTGAAAATTTCAATATCTTTATTTGTATGTAAAAAAACTCAATTATTTTCAATTGTTTGATTCGTACAGTTTTAATTAGATCCTTCTTCAGAATTTGTGCTCTCTCTCTATACTTCATTATGCATTGTCCTCTGTCGCTAAGTATTGTAATGCAGTCTTGGCACCTTTCAATGCCACTTGCTTTCTTGGAATACCATCCCACACTCCGAAGACCCGTTGAATCGACTAATAACATACAAGATCCAATTAATTTCTAGGACATACTTCCTACATTCATTACAGCCAAGTTTCAGGTTCACTATAATCGAATTTTCTTGTGCTTATTTGTAATGTAAGTGAAACGGGATCAGTGACTGAAGTTCATTATAGCCGATCACTACATTCGAGTTCACTATAAGCAGAGTCAACTGTACATACAAGTGTATTTATATTTCCACGCTTCTCCAAGGAGGAGGAATAAAAGCGCCATAGCCTTTCCTTACAATATGAAGAATTAAAATAATTATCTTCAATAACATACACAGTTCCGAAGATTCAGTCACGTTGGATGTTTTCCTTCGACTGGTGCGAGAACAGCTATTTGAGTTTTTCATGAATAGAAAGTAAGCTATATTCGTTCTCCTAAAACACCTGCAGCCATGTAACCGGGCTATCCCTTCTGAGGTAAACAAGGGGATTATCTGGGGAGCGAAAGAGAGGAAAACCGCGGGATGCAATCAGACGATTCCTGTCGATATCAGTCCAGAAGCAGGAAGGTCTACGGGACCTTAATATGTAATAAAGAATGTATTACATATTAATTTCACAAAGTTATACACTCGCTGGTGAGAATAAAATAATTTTATCATTGGACTCCTTTTCTCTGCTGTTGGTGAGGGTGAGGTGTTTCAACAGCGGCTGGCAAAG
This sequence comes from Gryllus bimaculatus, assembly GCA_017312745.1. Lineage (NCBI taxonomy): Eukaryota > Metazoa > Arthropoda > Insecta > Orthoptera > Gryllidae > Gryllus > Gryllus bimaculatus. Next base: position 608,577 of record BOPP01000001.1, read on the forward strand.
AGGGGGTATCGGCACGCCACGCCGCTACGTCCAGTCTATTCACTTTACTTTCTTAGAGCCAAATACACTCAAAGAGAAAGTAAAGACATTTGCTCAAAGTATCAAGAGAAACAAAGAAATATTCGAAATCGAAATTGGGGTTTTAGTATTTATTTTATTCATGTATTTAGACTTTTAGAACTGAACAATATAAACATTCACTAATGTCAATCATTATTATTTTCTTATGTTATGATTAGTTTCTTCTATTAAGTTTTTTAATTTCTGGATTGACTTTAATTGATCAATGTAATCTCACAAAACCATCTTCACAATATTCTACCATTTTTCTCGAACAAAAACTGTCCAACTTATTTTTCAACTTCACCAAATCGAGGATATAAAAATCGTTCTTAGCATTTTATTAAAAAACTACAAGAAATTTTAAAGACAATTCTTTAATTCCTAATGACTGCTTTACATTTTTTTCACATTTCTTTTGCTACAATAATTATTATATACATTTCAATGGAATTGTAACGTTTTTTATCGAAAAAAAACTTTACCTCAAACTCCTTATTAATGAATATAATTCTAAGGTTATTTGTTTACAAGAGACAAACGGCAAAAACCACCATTGTGGACAACTTAAAGGTTATAAATCAACATTAACAAACAGAAACAACTCTCTAATACCAAGTGGAGGAGTTGAAATTGTTATATAATCAGAACATTCCTTACAACATATTCCCATAAATTCTCTTTTAGAAGTTAAAGCAGCTCAAATGAAACTCAATTTCAATATTACAATTTGGTATATAATCTTCCTCTTGGCATTTATTCACTGAAGATTTAAAACGAAATATTCCTAATATTCCTGTCCCAGAATTATCTCTTTCTTATTCTGTTCATAACACCATCCAAGAATTTACTAGTTTAGTATTATTCTCAACAATCAAACTCTCAATTCCTAAAAGTTCTGGAATCGTCTGCAAACATCAAGTTCTATGGTGGAATGAGAAATGTAACTCAACAATTAAAAATAAAGTAAAAGCTTTCAGGAAATTAGAAAAACAAACATGAAACTCAAGAATTGAAAATTGAATATAAATTGACAAGAGCAAAAGCTAGATTGATTCTTAAATATATTATGATTAAATCACTTCAAGAATTCACCTCGTCCATCAGCAAACAATCTTCCTTGTCCCTTATATGAAAAAAATCTGTAACTAGTAATACTACCCCTATATTACGCTATACTTAACTCATGATCAAGGAATTAAACATTATGGATACCAAAAAATAGTATTTCATTATCTAGAACTTTTCCTAACAATTGTAGCTCCAAAAATTACGACTCCAATTCTCTTCCCTTATCTAACCAAATATATCTAGATCTTCAAGATTCATTTTGCCAAGTATTAATGATGAAGATTTTAATAAATCATTTCTTATAGAAGAACTCCTTTCAGTTTTACAAAATAGTACCACCACTTCTCCTGGTCCTGTTGATTTTTCATATTTCTTTTTGAAAAAATTACCTGAAATTGGAATCCAACACTTAATTCATATTTTCAATACAATTTAGATTTCTCAATCTTTCCCCCATTAATGTACTGAAGCTATTGTTCTTCCTATCCCTAAACAAAATAAAGATCATACGATTCCTTCAAATTTAAGACCAATTTCTTTAACATTCACTATGCGTAAATTAATGGAAAAATTTGTCAGTAACATCCTTAAATGGTATCTGAAATCAAATAACCTTCTCTCTTCTTTTTAACATTTGTAATGCCTTTAGCCATTTACTAGTTGAGTGTCCTTTCAAGAAAGATGTAAGTAAAAACTTCAAATTTGATACAGATATTCATTCCAGAATAAATTCTACTCTACAGTGTCACAACGTTATTAAATTGGAGTTGCATAATTTATATACGAGGATATATATAATCACTTTCACCACTTGTCATACACTGTTTTTAGACAGATTTACTGCCTTTCATTCTCATGTATTCAAATCACTTAAGTGAGTACTATGATACATTATGGCACTTAGTAACTGATATGGTCAGACGAAAGTAGTTTATTATCTTCGTTGCATTCATATTTTTTCCAGAACGTTAGAGATTGTTTCACTTTTAGCACTCTCTTCGAACATTAAACCTTTAGCATGCTATACATGCTCTAAAAGTGTCAGCTCTAAATATAACTATTATATCCTCGCCACGTCACGCGTCAAACTCCCCCCTTCACACCGCTGCTCCGCAATCCCTCAACGCCTAAAAGTAATGGGGGTTGCATTCAATCAAATTAACATGTGAAAACTAGTGGTGCTACAAAAGCCTATACTTTCTCGCATTATCGGGAAAGAGTTACATAATACAGAATATTGTAATTTCTCCATTAACACCTCAGTTATTACATAAAAACGTCAAATTCAAACATTACATTCATTGTAGTTCTGAAATGTTTATTACAATTTTCAAAAAAATACAGCAATACTAGAAATGAGTCTAGCGCTAAATTATTTCGGTTATTTATTGCATATGTGAGGAAAATTTAAAGAAAATATTTGGATCTGTTTTTGATAATTTTTTTGTTAATTTCAATAGCAAATTACGCAAAAACTACAAGTTTTTGCAAACATTGTTCATGACCATTTTAAAGAGTTAATTTTGTACAACAGACTTTGTCTGATGCAAAAGTCTTTATCTTCAATTTTGTATTTTGAATTATTTTTAATTTTCAAAAAACCGAGCAATATCTGAATATGACCAGCACCTAATTTTTTATCGACTCTTATTACATAAGTGAAGAAAATTTAAAGAAACAATTTGAGCAGTTTTTGAGATTTTTTTGTAAATTTCAATCACAAATTACGCAAAAGCTGCTCTTTTTTTTCAAAAATTGTACGTGACTTTTTTTGAAGAGTTTCATTTTGTAAAAATTTGTACATTTTGTTTTTTGAAAAATCGGGGTCGTTAACCAAAATGAGACCTGCGTCATTGTTTTAAATGTCCTTTGCACTCTTCAACAACAAAATTAAATCAAAAAATTTGGAGTCTTTTTTTGAAAATGTCCCACGGTTTCATGTAAAGTACCCTCCAAAATTAAATTATTGGGATCAAATTCCAGGGCCCGCGACACTGGCTAGAACGATTGGGGAAAATCATTTCTGGAGAAAATCAGCTGAACGGTTTATGCTCTAGCGTTGTGCATTGACGAACAGAGACGTTTTGCTATCAATCGATATTTCGATATCAAGTACGCACAAAACATGGATTCTGGCTACACCACGTGTTAGAGGAATTTTGTTTCTATATTTAGCAACTGGATTTATCCACTTTTTTCTTAGCAGGGCCCGGCAATAAGATTTCTTGTATAGAAAATTCGCCGTCTTCGGGCTCACGATTACAATACATTCTCTTCTTTGTTAGTAAGGGCGAGACAGTAAAAAGGACAATTATGACTGCAATTTAGTATAGCGAGAGTCGTATGCAATCTCGGTCACTCAAAACTATTCTGCAAAGTTTTGTTGACTTTTTTCCAAGCGCGCCAGAGTTGTGATGGAACACACACACACATTTTACACAAAATTTGGAAATGTGAAATTATTGGAATGAATAAACGAGCAACAGAGAGGGAAAATAAAATACAAATCAGTGTTTCTAGCCTAAAGTTCGGAAGAAAATGTATTGCATAAGTCAATATTTATAACAAATGCTCAAGTTTATCAAAACGGTACATGCATATTTGTTAATCTGAAACTACCTAAACTATTACGCAATTCGAATGGTTTGTTGTTAATTCTATGAACTAATAGTTTAGTTGACAATGAAAGTGGTATTGTCAAGACCTGTCTCATGGCAACTTCTTACTGTTCCTGTTCTTACCTACGTTTATGTAAAGCTGCAGGTCATGAAACAAATAATTCGAAGTTTCAATAATACAGATTTTACTGTGTCATTAATGAAATTGACTGCTTAACTTTTCTAACAAACATTAATTTTAATTGTATTAATAACGAGATTCATAAAATGGATGAAGAAGAGTCATACAAAGGTATGAAGATAATTGACTTTGAAATATGATTTCTGAATACTTAGTTAACGAAAGTAATCAGGGCCGGATTATTAACTTAGGGAGTTCACCTAATAATATTGAAGAAGTGAAGAAATGAAACTAAATAAAAGTGGCATTTCAACAAATTAAATATTCAGATAATAATTGTAATGTCTATACATATATTTTAAAAATAATGTCCTTTTACATTTTTGCATCAATTTAAAAAGGATTCTACATTTAAAAGTGTTTTTAAAAACGTTACCTATTTTTAAATATTTTTGTGTACCCTTAACAAAATAATTATTTTTCCATGCTTTGCGGGAAAACTTATTAGAGGACTCTTTCTAGCGGGGACCGCAAGTGCATTAATCGATTCTTGAATGTAAATTTTACCGCACTTTTACTCATTCCACAAATAAAATATATCACCTGTTTTTGTCTCAAAATTTACAAAGTATAATTTTTCGATGTGGTTGGTGAATTTTCTAATTTATATTTTTTTTAATTTAATAGGTCGTTATTACATATACTACGATACATTACATTACGTATATTCAAGAAGTAAACGTTGAGCCAAGGGCGCAGACCATGTTCGGTGTCGGAATGAATATATATCCTAATTTAATTAGAGAGCTTAGTTCTCTTTGATTCTTCTAAACATATCTGTATTGTAATGTCTGCAAAATGTTTATGTTAGATGTAAAATAGAAAAGACATCCTTCTTTAATCCGAGCTCCAAACGCAGAGAAACATTGCATCCCTCCTTAGGATGTCTAATGACGAAAATCCATTCTTTGGAGAGTTGGACATTCACAGTTAAAAAACTTTGAGTAAGCAACAGTAGTGGTTTTGAAAAACAATTGTTGCTCATAGAACCTTACCAAATACGTTTTATTATTCCTTTTTTTAAATTAAATTTTGAGTGATTAATTAGAAAACAAATGTTTAAACGGAAAATGTGATAAAACTGTTGGGTTTGCACACAGTAGTGCATAGTAAGTATGGATCTTCCTTACGTATTCCTTCTCTGACTGTTTGCTTTTGTTTGGGAGCGCAGTGCAAGTGGGCGCCGGGGGCGGAGAGCGCGAGTCAGCGGGGGCGGGGGCCGGGGCGGAGGCGGAGGAGGGCGCGGCCGGGGACCATGACGTCGACGTCGTCGCCTCCCAGGTAGGGTGTGGCGTCCTGCATTCCTCCGTGCTCCTTGCACTTCGCTGCTCCAACTCGCGACACATCGAAGAGCCAAGTTGCGATACTGGTTTTCACTCTTCAGCTTTCCGTTCAGTTGCTTTGCAATCGACATCTAGGTTTAAGTACAATACCCATATCATTATCAATTAAACTGGAAGAAACTTTGAGACTAACGAGCCAATAAAGAAGATTCGCTCTCCCTCACACATTGCATTCTTCACGTTTTTCAAATAGATTTTTATCACATCTGCTTCTTTCCACACACCACACAAGGAGTATCGAAATTTTGATAACGCCACCGCCCCTATGAATATCTTTCGTGATAGCACATATAACTAAGTGCATTTATGAAAAAATAATTTGTTAAATCTAATCTTTGTTGCAAATGACCTTTTTGAAATGTCAGAATATTCGTTCGTCTAACTCACGAGTGATATCTCTACACTTTTAATACGCATTAAATTATATTAGCAAATTATTTACATTCTTTTTGAAATAAAACATTAGTGAATGCATTGAAAGATACCGATGCAAACAAACAGCACGTTTTTATTCATAAAATGTCTTGGGACAATAGACCCGGTTGGATCTCCCCGGCCCGATGAACTCGGAAATTCTCGGTGTCATGGCAGATCTAGGGTAATGGAAAAAAGGAAAAGGCAGTTGTTATTACCGCCCTCTGGCTTGGGCCTTGGAAGGGCGGGCCAGCGATGCAGAGCGCGTGTACCCGCACAGGCCCTGGGAAGCAATCTCGTGGGGTCAAACCCTGGTGGCGTGAGCACGGTAGCGCCCACGGGTCGAAGCGTGGGCATGCGCTCAAGGCACGTCCGGTCACCTTCCTCCCCCTTTCCAAAAGCATGGGTTTCAATTACCAATACGCTGCACCCTTAACCGCTGATTCGTGGCCCTTAACGCGTGACTCAAAACCCCTGCCGATCACCCCGCTCGTTATTGCCATCCTCTCTCCATGACAACCTTCTGCTCCCTCCCCTTCACCGAAACCTCTCTGCCCCTTGTACTCGTATGGCCTACCCCTCTAGACGTCGCTGTTGCGAAGTAGCCGAGGCTCGAGAATTGTTTCAGTATGAAGTCGGGACGCTCTTCTTAGGAGTTACATTCCACTACTGCCACAGCCCTACGACCCCACACAACTTCTAAAAGTTGTAAAAATAGTATCGTGTTAATCATTTGCAATTACGAATAATATAAGCAAGAAACAAATATTGTGAAGCCCAGCGCTGCTCGTCCTCTCAGCGCAAGCGGATTCTCACTTCAAGTCATCCGACAGGAGATACATTTTAAACACTGAACGCACGACGCCAAGCGATCACGTCTGGATGTCACCGACCACAGCGTTCTCTTACACGTTTTGGAATAAACGGCTGTCAATCTGTGCCGGTGTTTGCCTATCTCTGTACCGAAGTCAATTGCATTGAACGGTGCGAACTCTGACCGCTTTCTGCTTTCTTACATCAGAGAAATCTCACATCAAAACTTGAGTGTTTTTTTCCGTCAGATAGCTTTCGTAGAGCGAGCCACTATTCTCCGTAGCTTCTTCACAGCTAATACTTGTTTCTATTATTGCATTCATTTTCTATATTAAAATAATACAAGTATTTTTTTCGTTGTTCGTTTAGAAAATTTGGGAAATATATCATTTCTTATTATTGGGTTTCTTTGGGAGGCTTTGATGGCATATTTTGGTAGACGGGATTTACTTCGATGAGTGAGAGATGGTTCATGAGCGTCGATTAAGAGGTTTCTTATAGGAAAGTGCGGAAACATCCAGTAGCGATTCATAGAGCTTGGATATGAACAACAAAAATTTTATGAAGACTGTTTTTGCTGGCTGAAGAATATAGTTTACTTTCATAGTCAATTTTAGATCGAATAATTGTTCTATTCATTCAGCGAAAATTCATTCAGCGTGGCAAATGTAAGTAATGTAAATATATTCGCACTTGAATAAAATTTAAAAGTTTTAATTATGAAATATTAATATATTATTTATTTCCAAAAATTACTACATGGGTAGCTGATTTGAAGCTACTTCAAACTAGGCCATTTTAGCCTACGGATGGCTCTGAAAGCGGAACGCTATATTTCTAAAATTCCTCCTGGAAACCGGAACGAACAATCGTATCGAAGATTTTAGAATTGTTGAACAATGGATTTTCGAGAGTTAAAATTATCATTATTTAGTGTTTTAAAATAACACCGTTTTCCGGCGTACGATTACATAACTTTCTCTTCTTATCAAGTACCTTTGTATCGGCGAGAAAGTAAAAGCTTTTATACACTGAAACAAATGTAGCCTAGACACCATCATTTCATTTTGTGCAATAATATGCTGCTAACAAAGAACCCAACTGCATTAACAATTAAATAAAAGTGATATTCACTAGGCACGTCACTTAAAACTTTATTGAAATACATTATCATTATTTCAAATGTTTTACATTTACTCGTATTCAAAGCTTCCTTGCCTCTTGAATATTTACCCCATTTTCTTCTTTCCTCTCGCTCGATTTTTACGACTCTGTTATCTTCTGGTCACAAAGTACGTTTAAACTTCTTTTGAAGCAACTCATCAACCAGCAGTACAACTAATAATTTTTGAAAATATCAGTAATTTCTTATTTTTAGCAAAATTTACATAGTATGGATATTTTTTTGAGCCTCTAGCTTACGGAGGTCATCACTCGTGGTTAAATAGCATTATTTGATCATGCTGCAGCGTTTCTGCCACAACTATTTCACTTGCAACTAATGTTTCGCTTAAGCCGTTCATAACCTGTCACGTTACGAATGTACATGACTCCGGTCTGTTTCGTAATAAGAATAGATCAATAAGGGGCCTCCTGTTAATTACTATAAACATCGTTTTGGATGACAATGAGAGACATTTAATGAAAAATTACAGTCGATCGGACAAAGCATCAAAGGTTGTACTCGATTCATCTCGTGCCCATCAAAGGTTTCGCTCGCAGGGCGAGCGGACGCCGTCACAGGCGTCGTGCGCGACGGGGGCGCCGGGCGAGGGTGAGGGCGCGGGCGCGGGCGCGGGCGAGGGCGAGAGCGTGGGCGTGGAAATCGACGTGGCGGACGAGAGCTCGTCCATGAACCGCGTGCTCGCCTGGGACCCGTGGGCCAGTCTGGCGCTGATGAAAAGCGAAGGGCTCGCCTCCGCCGCCCCCACCGCCACCGCCACCGCCGCCGCCGGCAGCTCCCAGCGCGCGCTCTCCGCCACCGACACCGCGCATGTCGCCTCCATCCTCAAGGTGCTCGCAGGTTGAAACAAACACCCACCCAGTAAAAAGAGTTCAAGTTTAATACGACTACACTTAAGGTTGTGGCGAATCAGTGCACTGGCTGAAAAGAAAGACAAGTCTACCTCAGATCTTCAAGTGATTTGCCTTTCGACCATAACAGTTTTAATATCCCTGCGTGGACTACGTTCATGTGACTTAAATCACACACGTGTTATTTTAACATAGCGAAATGAAGAGATTCGTTATGTACTAAAGCCAGCCTTTGTACTTGTATAACCACTTTTTAAATAATATAACGGAAAATAAAAACAGCCCTGCCTTCGAATCGTACACATTTCCTAAAAAAGGTTTTCTTGAATATTCGCATTTTTCAGATTTTACATTTTGAGTAAACATTTTGAAAACGTGGAATACGCCTTTCAGGTCTCTTTATTTCCAGTTTTTCATTAGGGCGTGCACCTAAAAGAATTTTATTAAATGTTACATTCAATTGTCTAATACAATAAATATTGAACATGTTAAGTCTTCACAAATGTAACGATAAGAATAGCATAAAAAATTATAGACAAAATCGGAAGACATTTTTGCATCATTTAAGAACGGTCGATCCTAATTCTCACGTACCAGGAGTGATGAGGAAAACCACAATTACAGTAAAAAATGTATCACAAAAATCATTGTGGTTGGAATTCTCACGCCCTCGTAAGGGTAAATTTACTTCCAGGAAAGACACATCGCACCCAGCGATCCAACAGAAAAAACATTTTCAATGCCTTCAATCTTTCCACACAAAAGAATTGCCGTCCACAAATGCACATTTTGAAACAATAAACGTTATAACACACAAAATAAATCCACCAAAGTTGCTAAATGGTGCATACAATGCAGTCAAACACTGATTGAACAACTACACCTTAAACTACACCCGTACTTTACAGTGATATTTACACCAAGACAGAAAACAGGTATTTCCCTATAATTTCGCAAGGCCACTGAGGCAAAATGCAATATAAGCCGGTGACGCTTTCTATGTATCGTTGCGTTTCTAAACCGCACAGGGAATGACGAGTGCTCGCGATGTTGAAGCAAAGAACCCGCGGGCCCTCGGGTGGCTCGTGCTTCACGATGTTAAACGTCAAACGCGACGTCACCCATCGGCGCACTGCCTGGCTTGCAACCAGACGCAAAAGAGACCATTTGACAGGCGCTCTTTGATTTCAAAAGGATTTCTTACATTGCTATTGCAGTAATATCTCTATTACTGAATGAAACTAAAAGGGAAATATGCAGGGGTCATACTAATAAGTATTTTAATATTACCTGGGGGTTGTGCACCGTGCAACCTAAGTACTAGCTGCCACTGTGTTCAATAGTTAAATCGTCCACACAAATACAGGCAAAATAGGACCCAAACCAAGCATAGAGTAGAGCCGCCTCGCTGGCTGAGCGTCACCGGCAGGGCCCACTCTCTGCCTGGCTGCATTGCAGCGCGCGCACGAGGGATGAGCGTGTGCGTGCGCATGCGCGGGCGCGCGAGAGGGGCGGGGGGCGGGGGTCCGGGGGCGGCGGAAGGGCGAGCTCCGGCTGCGCCTCTGTGCTCGTCGGCGGGCGGCAGCGCCAGCGGCAGCGCCACCGCTAGCGCCAGAGGCAGCCGCTTGGAACCGCTGCCCATCGGCGACAGCAGCCACGCCCCCTCGGCCTCGCTCTCGCCCGGCCTCAAGCACAAGATGAAGCGCGTGCAGTGGCGCCACGAGGTGGAGGTGGCGAGCTACGCGCTGGACAGCGACGGCCGCGCGCTGCTCACCATGCACGTGGAGCCCTTGCACGAGGAGGCGGAGCCCACGTCCGCGCCCGCGCCCGCACCCCTGCGCCTCGCCAAGTAGCGCAGGTGCTCGCGCGTTCACAGACAAGAGATAAATAGCAAGGTAATTCTAGTGCCTCACAAATGTTGCAAACTCCTATGCCATGAGGGGCACGAACACAATCACATTTTCCCCCACGGAACTTGACACATTACCTTCTAACTCAACTATACTTCGTAAAGCTACGTAACCGACGTAATATCCACAGGTTGTAAATTAAGCTTATTATCAACGTTCCAGTCATTATAACAATCGTTTAATGCTTTCTTGTCCTGGCAACATTCTTATTATATCACAGGAGTCGAATATTTAGTTGCTGCTAAGGTTAAACTCTCGTAACAAGTGGGTCCTTTCCCCAAATCATTGTCACACCAACGCTGTCCCAAAACATTTTAAACAGCTATTCAAGGCATTCACATCACCATTTTGCTGCATATCTAAAAGTAAATATAAAATATTTCCAAGAATATATTGAAGATAATAATGAAAACAATGTTAATATTGATCATTGTAGAAATCACGACCATTGATGAAATATAAAATTAGTTCCCGGGATGTTCAATATGGATAAAGAAACAATTAGTTACACCAACGTTTCGAAATATTTAATTTCTTTATAGGTGCTTACTAATGCACATTAAAGTCCAGCCTCATTACCAGCCATCAAACCCAACTCCATGTAGAATTGCTACAAAGTGCCAAAAACTATCGTCTTTCGCGTACGATATACAAAAGATTAGAAAGCTTTAAAAACATGATAATTTGTAACTATATTTCAGTGTCAAAATATTATTGGGTGCTACGGCAATATATACAAATATATTATATATACAAATGTATTACAAAAAGTGATTTAAAGGCGGGAAAATGGTGAAAATTGTTTTTATTTTTTTAACTGCAGTTGAAAAAAAATACCAAAAAATCCACAACAATATGTTAGAAGAGAAACATTTGAGATTTTCTTCGAGCCTGCTACAGTGTTTTAAGAGACATAAAAAAATAGTTTTAACAATTTTTTTTCAAAAATATTTTTTGCGTTTGAGTTTGACCCTGAGAAAATATTTCTAAAAAATGTTTTTCTGATAGCATAAATTATTTTCTTATTTGCCATTTTTTAAAATAAGATAAAATAGTGTTTAGTTCAAGAAGAAAATGAAAAAAAACAAAACATTTTGGCTGTACAAGGTTGTAGTGGAACGGGGTCTAAAAACATCTACTGCTAATATGTCATTTGATTCAGGAGAACTTTTTATCACCTTATCCGAGGGTACCTTTTTGCAGAACAAATCCCAGAGCTCCGATAACTATTGGGCGACCTGTGCTTACGCCCCACATCCGGCTATCTCAATTTCCAAACTCTTGTATTTACGATGTTTCTCTGCCTCCTTGGTAACGATGTTTCGATCGCACGGCACAGCCACATCTACAAGTAGACATGATTTTTCTCCATATCCCGAAAAAAAAAAAATCATACGATTTTGGCAAACAAACCGGGCGATTAGTTTGAATTTGTTTATCGTATAGTATAGTATAGTGCACAACCCGACAGACGTCACCGGTTTTGGTGAGTGTTCGTACCACTTGGAGCATGTGTATTGAACTTCGAGGACGGTACAGATCAGCCAATGACGGTAACTACACACCCTGTCGTGTGTTTTCAGGAAATTTGGTCTTTGCTGGAATTGGGCAAGCTGAGACAATATGAGCAATGGTTTCTCCTTGTTCCTGGCAAATGTGGTATTTATTTTGGGAAAATTTGAAAAGCCCATCATCATCGTTATTATTAATGTTGTTGTTGTTATTATTATTATTATTGTTGTTGTTATTATTATTATTATTGTTGTTGATGTTATTCCATTCGCCTGGAGTTGTCACCTTTCTTAGTTCAACATGAAAGTCCCCTATTTATGGGTAGTAATATAGAAACAATTTATATATCTGTGTGTGGTGTGTGTGTGTGTAAAGTGAATGAAAAATTGTGTATGTGTATAGGGGAGGCCTCTTTGGAATCTGCTAGGGTTCTCAAGAGCTCTAAAACCGGCCTTGATGTTAGCAATGCCATTTCTTAAACAAAGAACTGAAACGAAAGCATTAAATAAGGAGAACAATTAGACGAGTAAAACGGTGAACTATGAGGAGCATTATGATTCAGAAAAGAAACGAATATGCTGCCTTACAAACCTACCTTTAAAATGTTGTCCCTAAATTCGAACTTAAATATTACAATTAAATTAATCGAATTCTTTACCTCCAAGAAATCCGCTGCTTAGCTGCATTGCTACATCCTTGTCTTGGCATCGTGCGTTCACTCATTCAACGACCTCCGATCTCACCAATGAAACTCTCTGCAAGTAGACGATATTTCAAATTAACCTGCAGCCCCCATTCCCGGCTGCAGACGGGTGTCTAGCATGAATCTGATTAACCTCTCCTGTTGGCTATATTATCGCTTTTTTTTTTACAGAAATTCGTCGGTCCCGGACAATTAGGAGCTTGTTTAATCAGAAAATTTCTTATTGATTTGTCAGTCCGTAGAATGATTGGTCACGAAACGCAAAGCAGAAATGGGTTTTCAATAACTAAAACAATTTCTAAATTAGTATCTATAGTTGAGATATAATAATAGCAGATAAGTTATACAAAAATTAAAAGTTTGTCTATATTGAACTCATTTTGCTGTTTTATTGATTTTACTAATATTTTTTTCCTTAAATACGATGGCCATTTAATGGGGCAGGTAGATCTGAAGAGTTCTACTGCTTACATTTTCTAATTTAACATCGTGTAAACAACGTTTGAATTTGGCCTTAATTCTGGTACAAATCACGTCTCTAACTCTTTCGCTTCATTACGCTGAGTCTTTTCTTAACAGAACCTGACCTAAAGACCTGAAGCTGTCAAATTGAAACGTGAACCGTTCTGTTTCAGTGACTCTTCTGACTCCTTGCTTGCACCGAAAACGCCAGCTGACCAACCCCTCGATGAAACACAGAACACAGCATCCTCAACTAGGTCACGAGACCGTTAAGTTGTCAAAACTCAATTAATTGACATATTAATTTATTCTACATTAATATAATTTGTTTATAGTTTATTTAATGCCAGTTTTTTTAACAGTTGCCTTTTGTACACCTATCTTTTGTAATACACATACACAAACAGCATTGTGCCATGCATAGCTAAATACATTGGAAAATATGTTCCTGTGTTTATTCCGTTATTCAGTGTAAGTCTACATTTAAAAGTTAAGGAGTGACATTTAAACCAATTAACAGTAGACATTGGTGGGAGTCAAGCTACTGTATAGTTGTGGAATTTGTAATTAACTATTTTGATATGAATTATTTACTTCCGATGTTCTAAAATTCTAGAAAGTAAACTCTTTCGTAAAGAGCAAATTCCAACATCCCTTTCCTGCAGCTTGAGATGCGGCCGTACTCGTTGCTCCGGCGGAATTTCTTATACAACAGCGCCTGGGGGTATGCAACGTGTCCAGCGTGTAGGTCGTGTGCCGCACGGACAGGCGTCATATCTTCCAACAGACCCAAACACAACCATATACATCAAGTGGAGCGTGTACATAAAATCTTGGTAACGCATTTTGCTTTGTGTTAGCAAAAGGACATACTACATAGCGTATGCATACACTAGGATCTTCTGCGATGCAGGAAATACTATGTGACATAAGGTTTTACTTTCCGAGCCTATATAGACGACGGAGGAGACAAAACTAAAAATGGCGGAGAAACGACCTGTGTAGAAGACGGTACAGAAGATGACGGATAAGGGGAAGGAATGTGAGAAGGTGAAGTAGGTGGAAGACATAACAACAAATGTAACATCAAAGCCAATTGGAAGAGCGCACCACACACGTAGTTTCCTTAATCTGGAACTAAAGTGGAAGATTCGAAGATGTCTACGATCTATTTCTCACCACAAATACACAAACCAGCGATTCGCTCAATGCCTTAGATATCATTGCAGGCAGCCACACTTCTGAAAACTAAATATTTTGGGTGCCGGAAGAAATTTGGTTGCAAAGATAAAATTTAAAGGAATTGATATGAGGAATATAAGTCTGCTACTGTATTACAAAATTCCACATTAATTATTATATGATTATAGGGATTAAATGTAGCTACATGCAAGAAATAATAATAATTATGTTCTAATTATTTCATAACATTTATTTAACCCACAAACAATATTTATAATAATTATTTTATAAAACAAGCTAGACCAGCTAGCCATAATCAAAAACAGAATATTAAAAACAATCCTTACCACTGGCAAGCACAACCCAAAACTAAAGGGGAGCCAATCACATTTTTGGATCCCTGGGATAACAATTTTATATTTAAGTAAAGTTCAAAAAGAACTATTTTCTCATAATTTTATTTTATTAATTACTTTAAATAAATATAGTTTTCTTACAAATACTTTATATGTGAAAGGATATTAATTATACTCTTTATGATGATTTTGAGAGTTTTGGAGAAATGGCAAAGATACTTTGTGTGCAGTGCAATAATTCTCTTATTACACTTATCAACAGCAATAACTACATACATCTGTATTACCACACCCTGAGTTGATTTGTGGCAAGAACAACTGATTCTTTGAACTCTGAAGAATTGTTTTAAAGCTCTAACAACGCACAAAAAAAAAATCTTCATATTAAATAAATACACACACAAAATGGGAAGAAATATGTTGTTTTTCAGCTCATGGATTTTGATTTCATACATCATTTTAAAAAAATCACAAGTACAAAACAAACAATGAACAAAATATTCATTATTTTGTAATATGTATACCATTATTCTATACAAACAATAAACTGTAGTAAATTACATTGGCATTTTCTTGCCTTATAATTTTTCTTTGAACCAAATTCAAAATAATATTTGAATTACTCCTTAATAATTGAGATGATATAGTATCATAACTTTTAAGAAATTACAATTATAGATTTTTCTGACATTTAAAGGGGTAATTTTCCAAGAATATAATTTTTTTATCAAATATTTTATACCCAACCATTAAAATTTGAATTAAAAAAGAGTCCACTTTCTGCAACAGAATAGGACTTTCTCCAAAGTGTCGAATTTATATTTCCGTTTTTTTTCTAGTTCTACATATCAATATATTCTTGAGATGTGTTTTAATTTTGCTGCCGAATGTGTTAAAAAATGGCGTTTCTCCTAAGCTACAGGGCATCCGAAACCATTGATTTCTATCCCAAACAATACGGAATGTGGATTCTTGGCGTTTCTAAAAATATGTTTCATGAAAATACGACATTCTGAAAGATTACTCTTCATTCTCATTGTGAATGGAAATTTTGATGAGTGTATTAATCACAATTTTGCTTCTTAATGTCATTTAATTCTTAACTTATATTATTTCGATGCTTCATTGCATGATAACGTGCACTGCAAAGTTCCAAAATAATAGAGAAAGCTGAACTACGCATCATGATTGCATTGGCGATCACGAGCACCAGAAGTAAAGAGCAGGGCGCCATCTGACGACCTGCAGCTCTGCGCGCGCGGCCTCTTTGTAATCACTACCAACGAAGTTGTCACGAATCACGTTAATCGCGCGCACCGAATCGCCCTTTGCACTCGGAGCAACGTCGAGAGCTCTGCAACGACGGCCTACGACTCCTCATGATGACAGAACCTCCTGCTTGACGAGTAGCGTAGAGGAGGAACGTCCACAATCGGCTGGCATCCTCGCCACAACGCACGAGGGGCGACGCTTACTGCCAAGAACGAAGTTTGTACTTATTCCTTGCGGCGGCTAATTAACACATATTTAGATACTTTCAGAAGATGTTTTATATACATGGTCAGTTATTTCTGGCGAAAACAGTGGGTTCAGCACAATACGAATAACACCGTCCTACGCTATTTTGCAGAGGCGCGTTCCGCACAGATGGACACAATATGGTACGTTCATGCGAAGCCTAACGAGAGGGGGCAAGAACATTTCTGAGCCCCCTTTTCTATTAAAATTAATGCAAACACTTGCCTCAAAATATGTTGTTTTTTTCGTATACTGAACAGACATTTCTTACCTGATGTATTTACAAAGAAATCCTCATGAGAACTAACTCCTTCATTCGTTCATATTTAAAGAATTGTGGGAAATCTATAGGTAGTAAATCCACTTTCCATCGTGGATTGGATTTAGCTTGTGCTTTGTCAAGGCATCCAATAAAGAAGTCATAGCAGGGAGCAACACAATCCAAATCAGCTACTGTGAAGACATATCTGGAAAAAAAAATTACAGAATACAGAATTTATTTTCCTGTATGGTCCTATACATAAAAGCTTCTATTCCCCCAACATTTCAAACAACAGCTGGTTAATTTTTAGGCTGAACTTCTTCATTATCCTTATAAGAAATATTTAGGGTACCTCACAATCCCAGATAAAAAATCAAAAAACAAACATCATAGCAATTAACAGGGCTTGATTTATAACATTTTAGATTCAAAAACATATAGGAACCAAATATTAAAACTACACCAAAACTTTCTCTTATTTTCTATTTGACTGGACTTTCTGGAATGTGTAAGTACATATCTGAGGGAATGTTTATGCTTACGATGACATTAATAATAGTATTACATGTTATAAAAATTATACGTTCATTATAAAATAAAGATGTGTATTTCAGCACACACTTTGAAAAAATTAAAATAATAGAATGTTTTTGAAAAGTTCTAGCCCAATTGTTACTTGGTTAGGAAAAATTGTTTTCATACAGAAGTTGTAGGAAATTTTATCCTCTATAAAACAGATTTGAATGATTTTTTTACAAGACTTAGAATAAAGAGTTACAAAACCAAAAATTCAGAAAACTAGTGGATTTCAGACCTCCTGGAGTTAGCACAGTGTCTGGGAGGTCGAAAACTTGGGGTTTTAACTAGTACCTACATACCAAATACAAAATACCAAAAGAAAAAGTTTTATGACTTTTTCCAGATAAATTAACTAATACATGCAAACTGAACTACAAGTGGATTTTTAATGTACTGTACTTTATTACAAGAGAAAGTAATTTTCCTCCATTTACACTTTCTCTCACAGTACAATTTTTTTCTTGAAACCTTAAAAATTGTGGGTGGGTATGTCTATAATTATATAGGCAAGTGTGCACCTCCCTTTCTACCCCCCTCCCCCAATCAACATAAGAAATGCCTACCACAATCATTTTTAAATTTATCAAAAATTAAAACATCAATTTAAAAGTTACCATTGACTAACCTCCACCAATCAGAAGAATCAAACCTAATTGTCTTAGATAAAAAGTAACACTAACTATACGTATAAATCTTTTTATATACAGAAAAAAAAATTAAAAGTTAACCTTATTGCTTCAAAATGCTGCTTACAATTTACTTATTGTTATACTAAGCTTGCTCATTAGTTTACTTATGTCACTATTGTATTCATTCCATGATTTTATCTTTTGCTACAACATAATTACAATTACCTTTTTTCAAGGGCAATGAACACAGTCTTCTTTGGAGGCACATTCATGATTCTCTCTAATGTTCTCACAAATGCCTCTGTTAGATCATTATCATACACAACTGGTAAATAAAAATGAGCAAAAATTATGAAAAGCTCATGAGCTACTATAATCACAAAATGCTTAATCTGTACTCGAGATGAAAGAACATCATTTTAATAGGAAGGAATTAAAAACACAAATCAAAAAATTCAAAATCCTTTCAGATATTTGTACAAACTGGTTAAGATGAATAATTACATACCAAATTAATAGCAAGACAGAGTAACATATATGTTAATAAACCTGTTTTGCAACTTTTAATACTAGCTTCTCAATACAAAATTTGTAGGATGAATCTGAAGAGATCCTACAATTTAAATTAACATGATATTCATCCATATCACTATCCAAAACATTCGATCAATTTTCTCAATCTTGAAATATTAAGGATTTCTGTTGAATGAAAAAGAAAAAAAATTCTTCCAATTTTGAAATTTAAAACTAATAGATAAAAAAATCATTAATTTTTGTTTAAATATTGCAACTTTCAAATTATTGTTTTAAAATTTTTACTGGCAATATTTTTTTCAACAAATATTTGTAATATGACTAAAATTATCTCGTTGACCATCAATTTTCAAAATATTTATTTGTATTCACAGTCACATAAAACAGTTAATGTTTCTAAGTTTGCAAAGACCTGAAAATTCAACTTACCATTTATCTGCCATTCTGTTATTCCACAATGAAATAAGAGCAAATGTTTTTTTCCTTATACAGTTCAGAGCCATGAATATGAATTTCAATTTCTTCAATAAAAAGTTTCATAATTATATAAAATCACAATGACGCACATTTTATAGGATAAAATGAAGGGAGAGAAATAAGTGAGAAAGGCTACTTTCTGTATGTCTTTGAAAAATATAAAATTTACAGAAAATAATCTCCAGTAAAACAAACTTAGGGAGAACGGAAAACATCAATTTGCTCCCTATGAAAACTATGTTCTTTCACCCCACAATTTTATATTGCCTTACC
This sequence comes from Gryllus bimaculatus, assembly GCA_017312745.1. Classification (NCBI taxonomy): domain Eukaryota; kingdom Metazoa; phylum Arthropoda; class Insecta; order Orthoptera; family Gryllidae; genus Gryllus; species Gryllus bimaculatus. The sequence goes on from BOPP01000001.1 coordinate 627,508, forward strand.
ATCTGCAACAATAACTACAGAGACGACAGTTAGTTTAGCTTCAAGGTTGTTAGACCACTGGCGTGCATAGAAATCAAGACCAAGCACAGAGTATTTGGCTTTAATATACTTATTGTTCCGTGCAAAGTTAGCTTTAATGAGTTCCAGAATTGTGCCGATGTCAACATCTAATTAACAAAAGTATAAAAATTAAAGAAAAATCAGCAAAACAAAAGACACAAGAGAGAAAAAAAAGGTTTTGATAGTGGCTAATCTGTCACTCCTTTCATTGAGATGCAATCTTGAGAGGTGAAAAATATTATTACACTGATTTATTATGATACAGGTATTTCGTTTATTAACTGCTAATCCATCACATTTTGTCTAAGAAAATCCACATTTGAGAGACTGCAACATTTATACACAGAAATTATATAAAAAAATATGATTATATATAGCATTTATGAATTCACTAAATAATTTGGAAGTTCAATGTGAAAATGATCAAGAATATTGGGCAATGCCCAATTTAGATTCCATGAAAGACAATGATAAAAAGAGATATTGAATTTCACATTGATATTTTGTTTCGTCATGTTTCATTAACAAAACAAAGCTTTTCATTTACAAATTAAATAGCTTCAATTATTTTTCTTGTGTTACCTAAAACCTTTTGTTCTACTAATTATTCACAATAAGGCAACCATTGTAGAGTGGGTCTGATTCTTTCTTTAACTCACAATTTTGGTACAACTTCCCCTTAAAACTCAAACATTTAGCCATTAAATTTCAACTTTCAAATGCAATTTGAGACTACAACTTTCCACTGAAACCTAATGGGACAATGGCAACAAAATTTAGAGACCTGGCTTAGCTTTGCGGGATATCTATGAGATGATGAGTGACGATTTTATGGGATTCCTCGCAGTATGACATTCCTACCATGCCACATTTACCAAGTGGCAAAACAAACGATTCAAGGGGGTGATCACCAATCAAAAATATCCATTCCATCCAGACTACAACCATTATAAATAGTTGGAGCCTATAATAATTAAATCGGTGTAATACGTAAAAGATATTTAATATTTTGGCTGTGTTAGGCATGGCATATGAGTGTAACTGTATAAAGCATAATGAGTGTGTTAAACTAAATGTGAAAAATACATGCTGTGTACTGTTTGTTGTATGTTACATGTTATGTAGGATGTTTTGGAGAAAATTAATGTATTACATGTACATTCAAAAAGTAATTATTATCTAAATTTCATAATAATAAACAAAATTCATCAAAACAATAATAATTCATTTTTGTTCACACAATAAACACATTGAGTTTTTCGTAGATTGAATTTAATTATATTACATCATATTAAGCATGTAAAATTTATTTTCTCCAAAACAAACTTTTGCTTTAGTATCCTAGGTGCCATTTAGTAAAATGAATACCAAAAAGAACACCTCCTATATTTACTATTACAATTCATTTGCTGTGGCTACTGTTTTGCAAAATGTGTCCTTTCACTGTCACAATCATTAAATAGTGGCAAATCACTTGTAACCTGGAAACAGAGAAGACTCAAATGTACCAAATAATCATGTTTCAACCACATCAACCACTGACAAAGAGAATCGAGCTCAAAATTAATGTTTCATTAACCCTCTCATGCATAATTTTTAAATTTCACTTTAAACATTTTTTATGGTTTCTTCATCAAACTGCAGCTTAAGAACAGCAGAATATTTGGTGCAAGATATAAAAAAGTTCATGTACGCACCCCCCCTCCCACACACACCCGAGCGAGAGCGAGAGTAGGGCAGAAAATTTCCTGACAGATAATGTTAAAAGGAAGACAAATTTTACTGAATTCGAAATTCATCTCTGTTCAACCTCCACATGTGCTTTACCAATTCAAATCAAAGCACTACCCCTATGGGAAAATATGTGACTAAGACATTTAGTCCATTTGATACCAGACATTCAAGCGTAAAAATTGAGAACTCTGTAACATGAATTACTATTGAAAGTACCAATATTGAATAAAAAAGATGTCCACAAGGACTATGCATGAGAGGATTAATTTATTTCTTTTACATAAATGAATCTCTTTTAATACAAAATGCACTTGAGTAATTCCAAAATTAAGTAGTTCGAACACAAGACAAATTACGTTTAAAGCTTCACTTATTTACTAAATTTACACAGTTAGGAATCAAAAATAACAACAATATAACACTAACAATTATGTCAACCTGCAAGATCTACATTTAGGGAAGAAAAGTTTGTACTTACTACGGAAAATGGAAGATAGACTTTTTTATCAAGGAAATTTTGAAAATTTATTCAACAGTAGAAAAAGACATTCATAAAGTTTCTTATTAGCTTTTATAAGTAAAAATAACATTTATAAACATAACAAAGTGTGCAAAATATAAATTATATAATATAAATATTGTATTATACAAAAGAGACCTTGAAGAACAACACCCTCCAGTAAAAAAAAAATCATCGCAAATTTTTTCTGAAGCGATATTGGTATACACTTGCCAATTTGCCCTGGTGAATTTAAAAGCCTTCGTTCGAAACACACATACAGAAATAATCTGAAAATTTTCCTGTTACACCATACATTCAACAGTACAAAAGAATACATACATCATAAACATGCATCTACTTCAATATAAACTGGTATTAATAATTTGCATGTTCTGTTCCATGTTTAAAACCCCCCAAATGATTGTTGGACACAAAGGACTGACCCAGCCCAGGTAACCAGCTCTAAATGAATATATTTTTTTTCTTTTTCCTTTCTTTCCTTCATGCTTTATTATTATTGTTTTTCATTTTTAGTCTTCTCACACTACCATTTTACAAAATTAATTAGCATTGTACTGAATAATTGAATTTTAATTTTTGTGTTGTATTTAGTTTTTAGAAATACCTGTATTGTATAATGTATGATTATGTAGGTAGACAGAATTGATATGAAACAATTATGCATAATTATCATTTAAAATCCCACATGATTCACAAGCAAGTCAGCATTAAGCATTGCAACATATAGCTACAAACATGCAATGACTTTATACTTTTATTGATGATGTATTAGTTTTCTTTTATTATGCACATTTATGCACATAAAATTGAATTATGTTAAAATGAACATCACGGGTCAAAGAATTATCTAACTATCAATACATAGGAAAATTCCAAAGGAATTGAAAGAATGACCGATATAAAAATAGCACAAAAGATTTCTTGCAATATTCGTGTTTGACCAAAATTAATTTCTGTGGCAAAGAGGTAGAATTAGAATGAATAGAAATTACACCAAGGAGTTACAGTGGTATACAATTACCTTGTACAAGTACCTTGAAGGCCTGTCAATGGAACGATTAAGACCGTCACTCTCAGTCTGTAGACTAACTGAACCCCAAATTTCATAAAAGATTTAAGAAGTATTCACTTTTTTCCTCATTACAAGACATCAATTGTCGTTTTCAAATGTGATGTCAGCTGGAGAAACCAGCAATATGATCAAATGTTTTCTCAGAGATATTGTAAACATTGCTTGTTCTTTATTTATGGCTTTCCAGCAGTTGCCAATATCTTTATGTTTATTGAACACGTGCAACACTAGGGGTCAAAGTGATTAAAAGTCAACAAAATGATCAATCAAAGTGAAAGTCAAAATAATCAATAACGGTTTTATCAGTGTTGAGGATTGAAATTTTCTGTAAAAGAGTTTTGCTCTACTCTTATTTTACATACGAGGGTATACTCAAAACAATCTTTTTCTTCATTACATACTTTGCAAAAGGCAAAGCTAACATCTACATAATTACTCTTCAGTAATTAGGAGTCAATTCTTGCTCTTGTCCCAAGGTCTCTACTGTTCTATTATCTTCATTTTTGCATATTGACAAATGATTAGATAATTCTGTATGTTCAATAGATGCCTACTATTAGTCCCATCCTTCCAGATCTGAATTCACTTTTCCCTGAAAGTACACAATCTAGAGAAACTGAAATCTAAGATTTCATTTCTTTTCGCTAAGGGCCCCATTTTGTTGTTTTAGAAAATCTGCCTGAGATGTCATAACAACTAGGAATCTGTACACTTAAGCTTCCATGGCTCAAGTTCATGACTTCTTGGCTGACTTGGTGACACCATCTCGTGGGTTGAGAGACTGACGACAAGGTGTCACCTGGACAGCCAATAAGTCAACAAGGAATCCATTAAAAATTGATTTGTTTACTTTCATGTTTTTGTAAACAATAGAACATATCTATGATCTGGATATACTAATGTAGGGATATGACATATTCGAAGACATGGATCCCTGACAGCCCCCCTTGCGTACTTATGAAATAAATCTATATCACTTTTTGCCTCGTCTAAGGAAAAATGATGAAGAAATGGTTGGGTAATTAAGAATAATTTCATTTTGTAAATATTTAATCCACATTTGTGTATTGTTTAGAGGTTCTACATTGAATTTTGTTGCCATGACTGACACAGTTGAAGGGTCTCATCTTGAATCATTTCTAATGTCTGTATGTGGATAGTAGATGTGTCAATTTGTAGGCCTAAATGCCTAAGTCTGGGTTTTAAAAGTGGTCTATGTATAGCTGTCTGTTTATTATAAATTCTCCTCCCCAACTTTGACATGATAAAGATATTACGATACATGTCAATTCCCTGGTGTCGTATTGATGTGGTGTATTCTCAGGAGTTTTTCGTCTCTTGTCGGCCGAATTCCAAAGATTGTGGTGGTAGGGCAATGGGAGCAAATGAGCAATTGAAGATACTAAAGAATTCACAGCTGCAAATCCACACTTGTGCAATAATGAACCCAAAATTTCAAAACTCTTTTTTCAAAGTGGTTGAATACATATCCTTCCAGTTGCATTAAAGACAGAAGATTACGATTTGAAATTCTAAAACTAAATACACACCACGACAAGGAAGACATTTTTCATCAATATAAATGTAATACAAACAGGGGAAATGACTTATAAAAATGTAAAATCTTGTAATAGCATACACAGGCACACTGCTACAGTTTGAACTACCCCTTTTCCCAAAATACGACCTAACACAGAAACTGATCCCCCAAACAGAACTTCTTATTAGTAATGTTATTAACACATAATTGTATTTTACACTTATGAAATTTTGAATCTAATTGTAATACTTTTATCTTCAATTTTTTCTGATAGTGACAATAATTAAATAAGCTTAGTTTAAAACTTGGTAATACTCATTTAATGGTGACATCAACAAATATTTCCAGGCCCTTTGCCACTCTAATAAAATATTATTGAATATTCTATTTGAAAAAATTACAAGCAATCTTTGAAATACTTTTCACACTGATTTATTTAACCTTTAATGTCAAATTCTGAGTTCAATTCATACCATACATTTTACAATCTCTTTAAGTTCTTTCAGAAAATAAATACATTTCAGTAAAGATAGGCCTATATTTTTTCTTATATATCCTTCAGTTTCTTCACAGAATATACATGGTAATGTGTATGTAATACTTTATACATTTCTATAATCTGAGAATTTTAAAACCAAATAAATAACATTTTTAACAAAATTCTGTACAGAGGGGTTGCTCTAATCCATGTAAATGCATATTCATTGAGTACACATTACCTGTGCAAATCACTTCCTCAGCAAACATTGCTGCCACAATGCTTGAAAGTCCTGTTCCAGATCCAAGCTCCAAGACAGTTTGATCTTTAATCAATGATAAGCCATTATGTAACATAAAATCTGCCAATACCAAGGCACCACGCCACACTTGAAGACCAACAAATTGTAGAGTGGTAGAGTGGCTTTGTTCTAAAACAGAGTAAAAACAACAAATGAAACTGATAATTAACAAACTAAATAAACAGCTGTCTTCCAAATGTGTGTAGATTTCATTTGCAATTTAAATATTTCAATAAGCAACGGTACATTGCATACATATATTACCATTAACTCATGGTTTGTTTTCAACCAGAATATCGCACCTGAAGATGCGGTCCTATCTGATCAAGAAATATCACATGAGAAGAATAAATTTTCTGTACATTAAGAAACTGTAAAGCATTGTGCATTGATGGCCTGTAATTTTATTAGGAAACCCTATCCCAGTCAATAACTAATGTACACAAACATATTGAAGAATATTTTCCAAAATATTTCAATAAATTTTATGGAAGCAGATGAATGATTATTATAGTTATTTCAAGTGTGTGATTCTGTGATTGCAAACATAATTTTATTTCATAAAGTGCACATTCTGAATGGATTGGAAGCTGCATGAATTTCCAATTCAAACTAGGTATTAGGGGCTAACAATGCTGTGAATGAATCCCACAAAACTAAAGAAAACCTTTAAAAGATGAAGAAAAAAACAAAAATTCAAAACAGATTAAATATGAAACCAAGGGTGGATCTTCATTTTTTAATATTTAATTATAGTTACCTATTGCAATTACAGCATCTTGGGCTGGCATATTTCTCCTTCGCACAAGAAGATCACCATCTTCATCCACCCGAAGACCATTTAAATTACCGGTAATCCAAGACAAAAATGGTGGGACTTTGAAAACAAAATTTGTGATAATATCTGCACAAAAAGTTTATGTTATGTTTTGAACGAACAAATTAAATGTGTATATAAGTACCCATATTCATAATTTCTACAAATTATGTTCATAATTTTCCCAATAAAAATACTTTTGTGCATCAATCCCTTTACAAGTAACTTACTTTTTGGAGAAACATGTGGCTTTGCAGATGTATCAACATCACTCTTTTCATGTATCTCTGATGTTACCTGGTATTCTTCAGAAGACATCTGAAACATTTACATTCTTCTGCACTCATCATGAGAATGAGTTTCAAGAGCAATATAAAACTGATAAAAGAATACTACATGCATACAATATTGTTTAAAAGCAGGGTAAATTCATATCCCAGAGCATTACAACAGAACAATAACTGTATCTCAAAATAATTATAATAACAATTAAAATTAAAAGCATTTAACATTCAAAATTAGAACATCATTTATTCTTAAATAACATAGGTTCCATGAAGAATCATTTATTTTTCCATAATGGACAGGCTAATTGCAGCAATAAAGTCACATATTTCAGTGCTTGCCACATAGGCTGTCACTTCTAACAAAAATTAGTTATGCACACCAAGGCACAGAAATCAAGTTAGAATTCACTAAATTGTACGAAATATTGTGATATAACACAAATGATACAAAGAAAAATAAATATTTGAGTTTTTGTTGACAACCACTTCACGTGGTCATATTTACAAAACAATGAAGATGACACATTTAATTATTTTAGGCTGGATCTGAGAACAATTCAATTTTTAAATAAATATATTTTATACAAATACCTAATATTCACTTTTATTGAAAATCCAACACTAAGCTTTTAGGAAACTTTCTAAAAACACCAAAATTTTTTCCATTTTCAAAACAGCAAAATCAATTTATGAAAGACTTATTTAAACTCTTTAATGCAGAATTGTTCTTGAAACATTATAATTTTTACTTCTAATCTGATGACTGGACGATCTTCCAATACAAATCTGAAGATCCATGGAATAGACCCATATACGCTTTTTTATGAGTTCATCATATTCAAAGTAATATTAATTCCTCCTTCCAATATTTATTTCCAAAAGCTTGAAACTGCCCTTTCAATGTATTTGGAATACATCTGCGATTGCTATTTTATTTCGCAACGTGTCTATTCGATCTTAATTTCAGTAACAAACAAATAATAATAATTAATTCATTTAATACACACAAATTTCAGTCAAAATATACAAAACACATAACTGAAATCAGAAAGTTACTTCAAACAAGCAATCTGAATTTTAAGTTTTGACAAATCAAACATGTACCAACATTTGTTTTAAGTTCAAACAAGTTACAGAAAGGAAAGTTGAGGAAAGGTAAGCATACAACCAATAAAATCCAATACATGTAACACTAGAAATATATTTTATTCATGTGATTGATAAGAACAATACACACAGCAGGGAGCAATATAATTAATATCACCATTCAAGGGAGATTTTTTTTAAAATAAATTTTATTATTGGTGCTGCTTTCCTAACAAATTTCCAACATTCAAATAAAAATACGGTTTGACATTTGGTTAAAATAAAATATCAATCTCAAGCATATTATTATCTGTGAACTACATTTGTGAAGCGCAAAAAAAGGAAAAAAGTATATTTTTAGAGTGGCTCAAACTGGCTTTAGTTCACATGATGTCAAGGTTATGAAGATTTAAAAAAGAGATACTTTCAAAACATCACAAATAAAATTACCAACCTTTCATCTATTAAATGTTTTATAATGCATACAACGGTTTTAAAAACATAATGGAATACGCTTTCACAGACCTACACCACTATTCGAAATAAAATGGAAACAACGCAAGGAAGTATTATTTGGTATTATTTGCCTCCGCTTGATGTTACGCACGATAACACGGTAACATCGTGGTGTGCAGTGTGGTTCGTTATGGTTATGCTGGTTGTGACCAATAGTGACCAGGAGGACTATATGCTCTCCCTTTCAATGAATTTGGATTACATCTATGATTGCTATTTGATTTCACAAATGGCAATTCATTAGTATTATCCGCGCACGTTTTCTTGAACCCTGATTTCACTAGATGCGATGGGATTGGTTATTTAAACGACAGGATGATTATATTACAGGATGATTATAAACCTGTAGTTCATTTTCATTTGCAAAAAAGCTTTCTATTACACGGCAGCGAACATTTCTGATAATTAGATTTTGTCAACAAAGTTTATCCCTAACATTTATTCTAAATTCAACTAATGTTAGTAATGAAGTGGGGGAAGGTATGCCAGGGTTCAAGAAAACGTGCGCGTTTAATACAATGACTATAGACTAGTACCATGGAGTTTAACACCGTTTTTTATTCATGGCTATGCTACAATTTATTCAAAGCTGCCTCTGGCAGGTTATCAGCTGTTACGGAGCTATCCAATCGAGACCTTCGACGCCACTGCGGGTGGCATCCTACTCCAACCTTCCGATTGGGTGACACCAAAACAACTGATTAAATCAGAGACAGCTATGACGAAATCGGAGTAAATGGAGCGCTCTTGTTTGTGACCACGACCAGAGAGCACTATGCACGGTCACAACGCAGCGCTGCTAAGATAATCATCGACTCATACTCTTGTTTAAAAAAACTCGATAGATACGAGACAAAAAACCAAACTTTTTCTAAACGTTTTGCAAATTCAAAATATACAAAGAGTAAATTGTATGAGATTCATGACCGGAACCACTTCAGACAAACCCAGCTTACTCCGTTCCGAAACTCGCTCTATGAACGAAGAATAGAATTAATTTATCACGTGATCACATATGTGCGGGAGGTTGTGAATTCAGAAGAATAGCAGGCAGTTTACAGTTCTACAACTTATGATTAGATGAGTAGAAAGAACGGAATTACATCTCCGACTTAATGGAAAATAACTTCGGTAATAACTATTACGGCTTATCAATGAAATATTAAATATAGTTCCTAACTCATAATGAAATTACTGTATTATTTTGCAGGTTTGCTGATGTTTTAATCATGTCATCAAATAGCATAACACATTTTATCTCAACAGCAAAAGATCTAAGTGACCTTCTTTACATAGAAAAATTCTTTGAAAAGCATTCATTGACCCCGCTTTCTCTTGAGAATTGCATTGTAAATGATCTTGAAAGGCTGTTCGATTCTGTTCTTAACACACCAATTCCTGTAAGTTAGTAAATGATAATTTTGCAAATGAATCGGTATTGAAAAAATTAATCTTGAATTTAATCTTCAGCAATCATAACTTTCCTCAACATGAACTTTCCTGGTATAATCTTATTTTATTTAATGGGAGTTAATCAATGTTTCATATTTTATGGATTTTCAGAACAATGATCACATGAAAGGTCTTTTAGGCATAATAAAATGTTTGCGGCAGATTTCACTATGCAAGGTAACTTTGTGACCAATCATTAACTTACCATTTAGTTAATTGTCATCCATAGTGACTATTGTTGCCAAATGTTTTCAGGATGATGAGCAGTGGCTAACATTACATGAACGTGTTTCCACTCTCATAAACAAATGTACCAGATACATAATGACACATTTAGATGTGAATAACACACTATTTAGTGAAATCCTTCAGCTGATATTACAAATTATCATTGTGAGTATAATTATTAAAGTAACAAGAAAAATATTTATTTTGTCAGTGAAAATTATTTTTAACTCTCTATAACAAGTTAATTAGCTCTTTCAACACATTATTTTAGAGAAATTTAATTAACAACTTTAAATGAAATTATTTATCAGCACATTGTGAAATCCTCTGTATTTATTTGTACGAGTGTTTCTAAGGAGGTTCCCCAAGACATTAACTTACAGTAATAATTTAATTTGATTAAAATAACTTGATAAATTACATAATTAATAGAACATGTAAGTTTTTACAATAAACAGTAAAATAATTTACATTATTTTAAACATCACAGAAGAAAATTAACTAATTAAAAAAACAATTAATTACATTCATAATTATGATAAAAATGAGATTATGATAGAATGTCAAATATATTAACTTATAATGATATATAAAATGAATAATTTTATTATATTACAATAGTAATTTAATAAACTTACAATAATTTTAATACATTAGATGTTAATTATAACTGTAAGTGCTTACAATAACGTAAGATATAATTATATTATTCACTACATTATTAATAGTACAATGCTTTATTGAAATTAATAAAGTGAACAGTGAATAGTCACTCTTGCAGCAGTAGATGTTAATTACTATTGAATCAATCCATTATCTTTTAAGGACACACACAAATTAGGTGTTGTTTAAGCAATGTTTTAAAGTATCAGTTGATTTTATGATAATTGGGAGATTATTAACAAGCTGTGCAGCAACGCAGAATGGACCTTTGTTAGTTGACTTGCTAATGTAATATATGTCTCTATGTCCTCAAGTATGATAGTTATTTTTCTCTTTATTACTTACTAAATATTGATTCTGAATATTTCAAAGTAATAGTTATACTTTGTACGAGTAGAGTACTACTATGATCAGTAGGTCTAACTTATATTTGATAAAGAAATCTTCACAAGACTGTCTTAGATTCAGTTTGAAATGTGCTTTTGAGTTATTTCTTTCGTAGGGCCATTAATATATCCATATGATTTGATTGCCTAGTATAATGCAGATGTATCTTTGTATTGCATTTTCAATACTTCTATTTTCATTTAGGAGTTCTTTTTATATAAATATAATTCTTGGATATATATGCAGACATCATAATGAAAGAATTTGAAATGATTTGAAGAGGGTGTGCACAATTTAAGTCTTAACCTTCGCTGTTGTCGTAACAATTCTCTTTAGAATTTAATCTCATGATCCCCGACATCTCATTCAACACATGTTGCTCTGTTTTGTACAATGAGTGAAATTCATGTTTGATTGTGTGAGATTTGAAGTGCAGTATTCAAGGTATTTAATGCATTAAAAAAATTAGTGTAACTCCAAAAGCATATACTTTCTAGTATTATTGGAAATGGTTTTGTAATATGTTATTGTAATTTCTGTCATAATAAAACTCAGTTGTAACTTGAAAAAGTGAAATTTCAAACAAAGCACTCATGATGCATACCGGCGTTTATTTTGATAGAGAGGATTTCTAACTTTTTTGAAGAAAAAAAAAAAAGTCTATCTGCGTCATACAATCATCACGACCGACAACAATGGGATGAATTTGAAGAACTGTAAACCACTCTGTTGCCATTTTCCGAAATGATAACTTGACAATCGAAGTCATGGTCGCAAGAGATATTTGTAGCAACAAAGCCCGCTAAAAGTTTCGTATTTGCTGCCAACTCGCCTTTAAAAACTATTTTATCTTTTATTTCGAAAGAGTTAAAATAACATGAAACAAATGAACGAATAGAAAAAACTAACTTTGGGCATATTATAATAAGTTTACGATTAATATTATAATACACTAGCTGGTATCCGGCACGTTGCTGACATAGAAGAAATATGCGGTTTTCATTTCGTGTACCTAATTTGCATTTAATGCAAAAAAATTGTGATGCGGTTATGACTTACGAAAGTAATAATGAATTACACAAATGTCTTTATTATATTTAATTCCTCTATTCTTGTGTAATTTTGTGACAATTTTCGGTTGTAGCGCAAACATGCTACAACCGGAGCGAGCCGTCACTGATTGAGAATTTAATTTAAATGAAGCGTCATCTTGTGCTGCAGAGCCATCTAGGGAAGTTACTATAATTGCACTATGCCCATGGTGGAAAAACATGGGTGAGTTCCGCCGGCGCACTGAATTTTGCTCGTTCTTTGCAACACCAGTTAGCGTCACGGACCACGTGAACACAGCACGGGCATTTTGTTTTTAAAAAACACTAGCGCTGGCGCAATTGCATTGATTGCGAGAAGTGTTGAGAAAAAAATGTTGAAAAAAAAGTGTACAAAGTGCAGTTTTCAACGATATCCAACAAAATAACACGATGAAGGTGTTAAGATGAAAATTATTTAAAAAAATCAGAAACCTGTTTCAGTCTTTGTAAGAGGTGATCATTTTGGTATCTACTACAATATGTACAAAATTTCCGCTAATATTGACCGAAACTGGTGTTTGTGCTCATTGACTGAAGTCGAATACGATTCACCTGAGCCCCCCCACATACGCCTATTATCTTCCACAAGTGCTAGAATAAGTTTAACAAAGTTTTATCGCAATCGGATGAACGGTACGGCAACGCATTAAGCATGACCAAACAAACAAACATTTGTTTTTACAAATTAGATTAATTATCATTTGTTTTTTTTACATAAATGTCTCGAATTTATCTGCATGCCAATCAGAAACCAATGTGTCACCGCTTCAAACGAAACGTGATGAAGTGGAATTTACCATTTCGAGTTTTTTCCAATTTTTGAAAATATGGAGTGCGCCGAAAGTGGGACCTATGCCACATTTTTTACCGTTCTATGCTACGTACCACTATGGTTTCTGGGACCAGATTCTGTGGCCAAAATTCAAATTTTAAATTTTCATAAATGAACTCTCCGCGCACCATAATGTGAAGTAAATACTTCAAAGTTAATTGTTTTGCCCTCACTTTGTTGATTGTTGGCTCCCCTGACGTGAGACACGCTGGAATCGATACTTTCTCTTTCGCTCTCCGCGCCGGAGTGCCAACCATGTTGTTTATACTTTTTTTTTTTTAAACCGATCATTTTCTTTCCTCATAAAATGTTTTTGCTCAGAAATAAGTTTTAACGCGCAACTCAATTCAGAGTTCCTAAAAATAGCTATATTTTCCATTACTGTGAATTTTAATTCTATTACCGACACCCCCAAAATTGAATTGACTTTTTTTAAAAGTTGTCGGTGTTCGATGGGCTTGCACCGCGGCCTTTTGTGTTTGTAGGTTATTGTAAATTTTATTTCAATTAGTATCAGCTGCAATAATGTGCAACTCTTGACATAATTATTGTTTTTTTCTTTAGATATGCACCGCATCGAAAATGAATGTCTATTCTTGCGTACAGTTCGTGATGGTCATCTCACTACACTACTCACTACACTCCAACAAAATCACACTACAAGGTTGTAATTCATGAGGTTAGCAATAAAGTGAAATCATTGTATGATGAGAAAATGAGGTTCAAAATTTGCCATTATTTGAAAATTTTAAAGGAAGATGGTGTAAAGATAATCGTTGGCTGGAATATTTCATTGAAAAAAAAATGTCTTGGGTCAAGGCTGACTTCATTATCAAAATAGAAGTAATGCCTACATTTACGTCTGGTCAACACCGTCTTTCGTTTTCCGAAATATTAATTTGGACAAAAAGGGAAGGAAACTTCGCAGAGGTCAATTCAAATGCAGCACGACTCTGCTTTAATTCTGCAAGCGGCTAGTATTCCTGACTGGAACCGAGAAAACAGTTTTAAAAGAATAGGGACTATAAACCAGGGAGCTTTTGTAATGGTTTGGAGGAATTTATTTTGGAAAGTCTGATTTTTTTAATATTTGATTTGCTGGCTGAGGCCCAGATAGGAGAAGCGTAGGATAAGATTGGACGAATCATTGACTGTTATAGATGAGAAGCAACATGAAGTCGCAAGGGTGAATACTTTTTGAGTATGGGATGTACAATGAAGAAATTCGGTTTGTGAAAACTTACGCACAATGTATATGGATCTTGATTACAATCTTCCTCTTCTTACGAAGTAAGGCGAGGAAGAAGAAAGGTGTATGATATGAGGAGAAATATAATATGCGCACGTTTTCTTTCGCTCCACAAACTAGACATTTTCGTTCCCGAGTTATATTTTACCTGCGTCTGTAAACAAACTACGGATTTTATTACAGTATTGTTAACAAAATAGCAATTCACGTCTCCGGCTCTTCTTGTACCTCAAGTTGCTAAAGGAGAGCGCTTCAAAATATGTGCATAGTGAAGCAGCATTTATGTTCAGAAGCCAAGCAAATGACCATTTTAGCATGTGCTCAATGGATCAAGGGAAACTGTATGAAAAACTTTAAGATGAGGACAGTGACGGAGAAGCTGAAGGACAATGGTACTTGTTAGGCCTTTGGAAAAAAATCTCTGCTGTAATCATGAAGGTGGTCTGTTACGTTTTCTTAACAACATTCTCTTAACCATCGTTTGTCGTTGCCGGCGATTGCTTACTACTTTTTCGCCCGGGGACTCGGCGCGCATGGGTTCCCAGACGGTCACCCATCCAGGAAACAGCGGTGTCTCGGGTTACTTAATTTCCGTGACTTAACGGAGTGTAAGGGAGTTCAGTAACGGAGTTAAATCGGCTACCTATGTCGACCTATTTGTTTCTATATGACATTAAGTAGATTCTCAGCTGGAGAATCACAAATTTCAGTTGTGATTAGTTAAATTATTGAAATGCGGCTAATGCATTAAATTTAGAATAAGTTGATGAATTAAAAAAAAAAAATGCATACCTCTAATAATGTAATTTACTAAGTATCCGAATGCAGTCCAGTTTATACCATCAATAGGGAATAACTATCTTGGAAAAATAATTCTTGAATCTTTGATGCTCTGAATTTTAAGATTCACTCAATGATTTTTTATAGAATTGTTTTGAAACCTAATTCCAAACTTCATTTGATTAAAGTAATCCTTGACTCACAAAAGGAAAAATATATAGGAATAGATGTAATTTACAAATTATTTGATTGCCTACCGTTTTCCTTTTAAGTATGTTTGTTTACACTATTTAGAAATTAAATTTTTATGAAAACACTCTATCTATGTCAGTAACATGAATGTATCAAATGAATTTAATTGACAAATAAATTTATGTTTAAAATTGTTAAGTGATAAAATAAATTTCATTATCAGGATTCATCAAGACACCATATTTGTATAAAAAATAAGATGCTCCAATGTTTGTCTCCATTGATTTTTGATATTATTATCAATAAGAAACCATCTCTGGTACTGGAGAAGCTGTGTATTCAATCATTAACTTTGTTGGTCACAAGAACTGATCAAGAGAAACGTAAAGAAGTGATGGAATTGGTGTATCCAAAATTGTGAGTAATGGTTATCTGGCACTCTTTCATTTCTTGTGAAAAATTTCTCAAAATTTGATATACTAAATCTTGCAAGTGTCTGAAAAGTGATTATTGTTACTTTTAACATTTATATCAGTCCTACACAAGCTCACTTTATTATTATCTGAAATGTATTAGTGATTTTTAAAATGTAAGGTAATCACAGTTTTTTGCAATGAAAATGGGCCAAATCTTAAAATCATTGCGCAAAACAAATCCACTTGCAAAGATTATGTTTAGTTAAACATTATAATCCGTAACATTCAGTTCCCATGAGTACTGTATAATGTAACAAGCTAATAAATTTGTAGATTGTCTTTGTTTTAATATTAAAATTACCATTTTTAATGCTGGTGAGAAATAATAACAGCAATAATTTCGAAAAAATTATTTACCCTTTTTTCTATTAGTGAATGTTTTGAGGATGAAATATATTGAACAATTTCAGCAAAATGATAATTATGAAATTTTAGCTCACATCATATATTAATAATGTTCTCAGGACGCTAATAAAAGGTAACTTACAAAATTAAACATGTAGGGGAAACTCTTTACCAGGGAAACTCTTGAAGCAGAGAAAAAAATCTGTTTTGAGTGTGAGGTGATGGTAACACTGCCTTTTTCATTTGTAAATGGTTT
The DNA here is from genome assembly GCA_017312745.1 of Gryllus bimaculatus. Lineage (NCBI taxonomy): Eukaryota > Metazoa > Arthropoda > Insecta > Orthoptera > Gryllidae > Gryllus > Gryllus bimaculatus. Next base: position 643,873 of record BOPP01000001.1, read on the forward strand.
ATGCGCATCTGCAATCCTTCTGAAAGAAGTTATTTTACTGAATTTATTTTGAGATATCAAAAGTAAAATTTCCATTTCTATGTTTGGTTTTTCTACAATAAATTAAGGTAAATTTTAAGTGATCCCTTTAAGCATTATAATCCATTTAGCTTGTTCATTATTTATTTAAGAGAACAAAAATCAATAGCATTGTTTTTAATCAACATATATTTACATTAAGAAGGTAGTAATTGTACCTTTGGTCTCTCTATTCTCTTGTACCTTGGACCACCTAAAAACAAAGAAATATGAATAATAAAAAAGATTGATATTTAAAATTTAGGTTCATTGAAATTCTAGATTTCTAGTTCTTAAATGTGATGGATGTTTGAGCAGTAATGCAACAGATAGACATATTCAAGGAAATGAAAACCCAAGACTCATTACAGGTGATTCAAATTTGGGCTTGTCAGAAACCACTACTAATATCAGCCACGTATCTAATGCTGGCTCTCTTATCATTGTATTTCATAAATCCACTTGTAACTACATTCCGACAATCGGCTATGGTTCATTTCCAAAAGGTGGAAAACGAGAAGGTCAGAAAAGTAGTCAAAAGGCAGGAAAGAGATCAGACACTCTGGAGAAGAACAAAGCTGAAACATAAGTAACAAGAAAAACAAATTTATGCCCAAGGTTAACACTAGAGTGTGAGCAAAACACAAAAATGCATCGGCTAAAGAAGATATAAAAACATGAAAAGGAATTTATTCAAAAATGACTCGATTTTTATTACATAAAACTTGTTTCATAGTAGTTTTACGTATGCTTTCACGCGTTTACCACTCATGAATACCCTCTTTGTTTTCTTAATTCTTTGTTCATAATAAGGAGGGTGGTCCAAGGTACAAATTTCTATTGTACCTTGGGCAACTTTATGTATTTTTTCTTAATGTAAATTTTTAATTGAATTATGAAATGGAAAATTATGCAACAATTATCATAATAAATATAAAAACATATTTGCAGTTTCTGTTTCAGCACAAACAACTTACAACAAAATAGGGAAATATGCAAAAAAAGGTGTTGTAAGGTACAAGGGTCTCCTACATTTCTAACTTGAAATTTCTGTAAAAATATAAATGTTTTATTTAAGTTGAGGACACTGATTATGAATTTAAATAAGGAAAAAACTGACTTCATTTTCCAACTAATTGATTAATTTTTTTCACAACATAAACAAACATTTCATATTTTACTATATTGCCCGATTGCTGTCTACTATTCCAGTCAAAATGGACATTTAATCACCTTCCTATAATTAAATACACATTCACTAAGTACAAATATAAGATTCCATCACATCATTTCTCTGTCTTTGTACAAACATATGATTTAAGGTAAGGATCTTCAGGTATTAATTATCATTTGAAGATTATTTAACCCATCACATTGTTATTAGTTTCATCTACCCTCAGAAATATTTGAAAATGTAACTCACTTTGAAAAACCTGTTATTTTAAAGGTTTTATTGGAAAAAGGTAAATGCTAATACTTAAACTTATGTATTGTACTCATTCATCAGTGTAAATGAAATGGGTATTCACTGAAATTTACAATTTTAGTTTTTGTTGAAGAATGAACTAAAATGTGAATTTATTTGGAGTTATTGTGATAAATCATCTTGTCATAATTGTTAGTGGTGTAAATAATGAATTGCAAATTGTAAATTTCATGGAAGTGCTATTAAATATGATAAACCATTAAACCATACAGATTAGTTAGTTTTTCACGAAAAAAATTAAGGACTTTAAGCACGACATAGAATTCAGCAATTGACAGCAATATGGATCTTCTGTATGCGAGCAGGTGCTTGACATTGCAGTAATGCTAGGCCATGCCTAAATTCCCTTATCATTTTAATTTCATCAAAATTTTCTTTTTTCCAGAGCAAAATTTTTTGATCATCTGTACACCTGTGGAGATTATGACACCCAGCTATGTATAGTAGAAACAATTTTAAGATTTATTGTTCCCGACAAAAATCGCAAAATGTTTTTTGTCAATTTCAAACATAAAAATCCTAATGTAATTAGAAACTTTCTGAATGTCCGGAGTAAAGATTTTGACACTGTAAGTCTAGTAATGCTTTGAAGAAAGTATAAATATTTAAATAAATAAATAAATAAACTGTGCATAAATTTATATAATATTCATATAAAAAAATTATTGTACCTAATACTTGTATTATTTGACTAAAAATTTCCTATGTTTATATGATTTCCAGGATTGTAGAACATTTTTGAATTATATAAACAAGAGTCAAGGACAAAATGCATTAGTCATTTCTGTTCCCTGTTACACTGTTCTGCTTAATGAAACAATCATTGAGAAACCTCCAGTAAGTTATGAGTTTTAGTGATAATAAAAAAAGCACATAGTATGAGAGCATTTCCATTAAAATGATTGTTACTGTTTTATTCCTTCATGATCAAATGATACTGATTTTGTAATGAAAATAATTAAATGAGAAGTGAAAAATTATGGTCACATTTTCCCCAGAACATTGGTGAAGACAAAAACTCAACAATTTTATTTCATGAGAAGTAAAGACATTTTTCTTGCAATTAGAGATTTTGGAGTGTGTTCGTTTCTGTGACCCTTCCTCTTTAGACCTCTCTTTGAATTTATTCATAAAAAGTTGCATCTTGAATTGGGCTCTAATTGGGAATATGCTATTGATGGAAAAAGGGAAGAAGACGAAATAATTTCTGAAGCAATGAGAATGAAATCTTTATATACAGTTTCTATACTGAGTACATAAATCTCAGATTTTACATCTTTTACTTTTTCTTTCAGGAACAGGAGTTATTCTGGGTTGATTTTAACAGAGGAGCTCTATCAGTTTCTATATGGTGTAATAAGAACAGTCTTCTAACTCCAGAAGAAAGTGCAGTACCTGATTTTGTGTCCTCAACTGATTGGCAGTTGCTTACTATTAAATCTGAAGTTGTTACCGAAGTGAAAGTGAAATCAATTAAGTATGTACATTTTTCAATTGAAGTAGTAATTAATGGTACCATAAGAGTAGAATAAGATTTTATTGATGAGTAGGAGTTGAGTCACCAAGGTGAGGATAAGCAGTGGTGGCTGATGGGCAGCGAATTAGGAGGAGCCGAACTATCACATACTACATCTTACCTCTTGAAATTTCTCGAACGAGGAAAATTATATGCAGCTAACAAAACAGTATGAAAAGTTCTTTGCTCTTAATCTGAAACCAGATGAAAGGTTCTTAGCTCTTAATTCGGAATTCTTTACTTAGTTAATAGGCACGAACTCTGTCGGACCATGGTGGAAATATCGCCATGTGCCGATCAAAAACCTAATAGCTGCTAGACAGAGCCCATCCTACTGCCAGTAGCTTCACTCTTCCTCAAGATTCCGTTGCCTCGCATGCACCTGCTACGGCCCATTGCAAAAGCATTTATTTTTCGCTTAAGCGGGCACATATAACTAAACTCTTCCTCAAAACCTGCGCTGGGGGTATGCGCAAATTAAACAAGTCGATATGTTTAATACTTTCTCCAACTTTTCCCGAAGTTGGTTTATCTCAGGGGAGGGGGAGGTACCCCGCCGCCAGATCCTGTCGCTGCCGCCACTAATGCTTAAGTATATGGGGCTAATAATCTCGAGTGAATCGCCTAGTTTTACTTTTGAGTGCTTACATTGTGTTATTTATTGCTACTATAATGTAAACAAAAGCAAGAAATTTTAACTGGAGTTGTAACGAAGAGGGACATTCTAGGCGGTGCGCTGCTAGAAACAGTGGGAGTAGCCATTAAGAACGCTCAGTCCGTCGCTGTGAGGAAAGGGGGAGGGGAGTGGGAGATGGTTATGGGCAGCGGTAGGCAAACCAAGGTGGAAATATTTTCAGGCATGTAATTTCCCCCGCGGAGTAGCCAAGCCCCGGCGGGCGAACGGGCAGGCAGCGGCGGTCGTTCATACTCGCGCCTAAGTTTATCTCGACAACGATCGAACCAGCGGGCAACCGACAATCGGATGCTCTGTCAATTGGCGGCGGTAGCTGCAGACCCACTGGCTGAGAAAATCATTCAACCAGGGGTTTGGACGGATTCTCTGAGGAACTAATTCGAGAGTTTCGATAACTATCGTGACGATCTATGTTTTTACGCCACATATTCGGTTGATCTCGATTTCCAAATTCGAATTATTTGACGTTTCTTTACTTCTGAGGTTACGATATTATGAATGTATGGCACAGCAACATCTACGAGTAATTATGCACGATATTTATCCACATCTCCAATACAAATATCATGTTTGTTTACCGTTGGCGTACGATCAGCGTGTGTATGCTGGTCGTACAATATTTTACACAGAACACGAGACTCTCAGGTTATGATGTTTGAACACACTTTAGAGCACGTTCAATTAAAAATCAATGTAAATACATTTCGTCGTTTGCCAATTTCACATAAATTATTTTTGTGAAAGCTTTATACGCCCATCCTCATTGCCTCTTTTCAACAGTCAAGACTTTTTATTCATAATATTAATAAACAATATTTGATTTCCTTGTAATATTATTAAAGATCAAAACTATTGATAAAAAATACCGTTTGATGAGAAAAAACTCATTAAATAAGACAAAAATTATTTGCTAGGCAGATAATAGTTGTACTGAGCATTGACATGAAGGGTTCTGATTAACCTAGGTGTCCGAGCTAATTGTAAGTTGCACAAAGAATTGTCAAAATCCAAAAATCAAATTATTATTACTTTAAACGGTGCGCGTAACGAAAAATGTAAGGAATTAAATTGTAGAATCTTTTATGTAGAATATTTTGGCAAGGAGTAACGTTTGGCCTAAATTCGATAGTTTTTTAGATATAGGAAAAAAGCAGACAAAAATATTATTGAATTAAAATTGAAGACAATAAAAATATTTGGAGCCATTTTTGATGAAAAAATAATTGAAAATATTAAAATTTCATGTAAAGTACCCCCAAAAATCAAAATATCGTTTCAATCTCGCAGGACCTTGAGTTCCCTTAAATCGATTGGGGATTATTAATTTTTGAGAAAATTGTTTGACGGCTGAGGCGGTACCCTTGACCACTGACAAGACGGATATGTTTTGCCGCCGTCGGTCGATTTTTCAGTAAGAAGAAACCACAAAACGAGGATTCTAACTACACAATTTTCTACATGCTACATTAAATAGCATACACTTCCCACTTAAAGTCGTGGAACTGAGTAATTCCTAGGCATTTTAGGATCCAAGGGTTCCCTAGACTTCCCCACAGGACATTGAAGTTTCTTTCCTCCGTTTAGTACCAGCAATGCTAAATTGCTCCATCGTAATTTACAAATTGTCTGTAAAATTTAATAGAGCTTCTGAGAACAATTAACGAGATAGTCAGTAGATCGCTTCGAGACGTTATCACCAGAGTCTTGAGGGCACTGACTGTGAATCTTAGCATAGCGCCAGAGGTTCCAATACCACTGGCAGGATTCTGGCGTTGGATACACCATGAAGTTGGGCTGCCAGGGGGATGACTGGTTGGTATTTTACCACCTTTTCCTCCCCTACTTTCAAAAGGCTAGACCCATTCTCGTGTCGGACCCATCGACCACGTGGACCCCTTCCCGGCTTTTTATTACAGGTCAGGTGTGCGTCTAACCTTCGACAACGGAGAAAGTGGCTTCCGTGGACACTACGGTGTCCGATTTCCGAAGTATATTCTCTTCTACGAAGTTTTTGATCTCGTCATGAAGCTTTATTCTTGCTGGCTTCGTAAAAATGCACTGACCAAGGATGTTGTTAATGGTTTCTACTGCTGTATTGCACTTCCTGCAGTGTATATCCTCTCTGGGTCTTCCTCTTCTGAGAGTAGTTTTATTGGCAGCGGTATTTGATGTCAATTGGAGTGCAGTGACAAAAAGACCAGGTTTCAGAAGATGATAATCCTTAAAAAAGGCATTTCCAATCGGATCGTTTATATGCGCCCTAACCGCTCTCCCTTGGGATCCCAGCTTCTCCCAGGCGACTACGTCATCGGCGCATTTCTTATTACAAGCCGTTGAATCTTGTTCAGAGTAGGGCCAGTTGAGTCTATGCGATTTTGCGGTCTTAAGTGTCCGTTGGTTAAAAACTCGCACAGGAACTCAACCATCTGCAAATAGAATCTGCAGATTTTTCTAATCGCAATCCTAGGTGCAGCGCAACTGTAGGAACGTGTTGGACTCTCTCATTTGACTGTTCGCTTCCCTGAGCATCGACATTGATGGCATGGATAGGACCAATCGGTGAAGGTAATGTGGCACTATGTAGGTTTGAAGTAATGCCAACATCTGAGTGGGTTTTAATTGCGCCTTTTGAAGCTTCGACACCGTTTCCATTAAATTCGATGTGGATGCTTTAGATGGGAAGCCGTTTCAGATAGAATAGTTCACTCCCAGGTATGTAAGAGTATGATCATTGCTGACAAGGGGAATTCTCTCCCCCAACCTTTCCAGACTTTACAGACAGAGAGTAAGAGGGGTCCTCAATGAACCAGAATGGTTCAAAAGTTGTAATGTGAAATGATGAGCATTTCGCGACGGACAATGTCATTCCGAGATCGCCAAGATATTCCACCAATTCTTGAGCTCCCGGGGCATCTTTTGCTAACAGCACCAGGTGACGTAGAACAGCAAAAACGAGTAGTACTTTCTCGTACTAGTTGTTTTTCTCATCACTAATCTGGGCTAGATTTTCGGGTTGGCCTCACCCTCTTCCTAGCTGCCAATTATAGCCACCTAAGGATATTTTTTCACACTTTCTCAATTTTTCGGCTCACTAATAATAGAACAGAAATATAATTTCAATCGTATTATAAAAAAGTAAAACGTGTGTGCTATATGCACTTTTTCATTTAAAAATTTTGAGCAGTTCTGTGAAAACGTTTTTTGAGTGTTTTCGAGTAACTTCACGAGAAGTTTGAAGCAATTGTACTCTCAAATGCAGTAATGAGTAAATAATGCTTGCAATGAATATATTAACAACGTGGGGTATATTTAAAAGCATTACATTGGTTTAATTTTTCAAGAACAAAAAAGTACATAAAATTATATTAATATATTGTTTTCAGTGCATTTAACACTACCTGTAAAAATTCTGAAAAAAATGAGTCAACGAGAAATATGCATTTAAACGTTTCTGAAAATGTGGAATTTTGAGCTCATTTTCACAAAAAGTTTTAAGTTTTTGAGAATCTTTATGATATGATGGATGTCATAATTGAAAAGTATACGAAAAATGTAAGTGATATACTGACGGTATTGCAAGAAAATGGGTTAAAAGTAAATATTGAGAACTGTGAATTATTTAAACAAGATGTATTTTGGGAGAATTTGCTAGATAAGGCAGTGATCGCGCCGACATAACAGCACGTAGAGGTCATTGTGTATTTGCCAGTTCCCACTAATATTAAACAGTTTCAAGCCTTTCAAGGGAAAATAAACTAATATAGTAAATTTTAAAGGAGTTTTCACCAATTGCAGCTCCTTTAAATGCCTTAAAGAAGAAAGGAGCAAAGTTTATTTGCCCGAATGAATTTCATCCAACACTTATGAATTATAGAAGTAATTAGCAGTCGCAACAAAACTAAATTATTTTGCCCGTCGAGGTGGATCGGTCCACGTCCTGACAGAGCGAAGCAGAGAATGCTATCAAGTATTCTTTTCTCCATCTTCCATCCTCTTGATATTCATTGTATGTCACCTACATTCTTTTATCACCCCTTTTTCTTCCTCACTGGCGTATGCTGAACGCCCACCCATGTGTTGCCGTGCTTGGCGGTGCGTGTCGAAGGAAATGGGTAATCAGGGAGTTGAGGGGTCTGTACATGCTTTCTCGGCCGCCACCTAGACGCCGGGTGTTTGCCGATATATACCTGATCTAGCCACGTTCACTACGAACACTGGTGAGCCCTTGTGACTGAGGGGAGGTCTCGGCACCTTGCAGGCCCAACACACTTTCTTTGGCTTCGGACTCTTCTAGACAGGCAGTCGGGAGATAAACTCACTCCCGATCAATGGGTTCGGACCAGGTCTGTGGCTGAACTCCAGGATGAGTGGGGGTGTCATGATGGCTCCTGCGATTGTGCGTCGGGGAATAAACCATGTCCCTCCTTGTTATATCCCTAGCACTCCAGCGAAGTGTCCCCTTGTAGGGTTCCATTTGGATGTGGACCACGGAGATGAATTATAAACCCTTCTCATGGATTAAAAAACTACCCCCACCCTCTTCCTAAAGGAAGAGGAAATAAGTGAAAGAAATTAATAGAAAGCTTCTTCTGCAAAGAAAGTGACAAGCCATCCAAACCCAGCTTTCTTGTAATGACGTGCAGCGAAGATGAAAAATGTGTTCACACGTGTATGAAGAGCATCAGACGATCTAATTGACAGAGTTTTGAAAATAAAGGAAATAGCCGGCCTCCAGGTTCAAGTGTCAACCCACCCTACATTAAGAGTGTAGTACATCTGTGTAAGGGTGTAGTAAGATATGACGATTTCGCTACCGAAACCGAAGATCTAAAATCCTTGCTTTCTGAGGGAGTTACTGACGTGCGCAGGATTCAGCGGAAGGTGCATGGCGAACTCACCCCCCTCTCAATGCTGATCCTCACATTTGACCGACCCTCTCTCCTGAAAAAGATCTCGTGTAGTTTCTATAATCTGCGTGTGTGGCAGTATGGGCCAAGCCCACTGGTCTGCTTTTGGCAAACGTTCGACCATTATACCCAACAACGCTGCATGGGCAACGCTGTCTTTGTAAATTGCGTAAAAAAATCACAACTCTGAATGCGAATCTGGTCCCAAATGTGTAAACTGCACAAGAGACCGTCCTTCAAATTCAAAGAAGTGCCTCATATTTGAAAAAGAAAGATATACAAAAGATCAGAGTATCTGAGAAAGTGTTCTCTGAAGCGCGTCGGCGATTCCTTACAATAAATTCGGCGACCCTCTTTAGGAGTTTTTCCAGCACTTTGAGGATGTCAAATCCTCCTCGAATTGCCAAACGAGTGCGGAGATCTGCCTTATATTGAAAAAACGGCGAGGGGGTCGCTTTCTGACGCCTTCACTTGAGTTTTAGGGTTTTGGCCGAGGCCGCCTGTTGCCGCGACTGCGCTTCTTCTAGTTGCTGAATCCGCTGTTGTACAGTAGTGATAAAAAACCGCATCACCTAAAGAAAACGGGAATTCTGTATTTTCGTAATCCAATCTGCTCTCAAAAATTTTAAACAAATATTAGTAGAAATTGGCAATCATATATTTTATGTGAATTATATGATGTTTCTAATTCCATTACCTTCATAACTCGTTCAATTTATGCAAATCAACTGATGTATTTTTAGGATTATATTGTAGATTACAATTGTGAGAAAGGTGATGCGGTTTTGTGAGCACTACTTTAAGAGCATTATCATTTGCGCCAACTGCGTCATTGTTGTGGGCTCGTCGCCAATTTGTTGTGATAAAATTAGAAGTCACTAACTGTAAGAACAGTTTTGTTTGTATCAGCCACAATGCAGAACCGTACCAACCAATTTTCTGCGAATACGGGGTTTCACCAAAAATTAGCCTAGTTACCGTAAACCCAGTAGATGCTCCATACGCAGCGCAATAACTTACTCCTCTAGAGAATCACCGGCGCACATTTCGTCAACATTATACAGGTATTTCAACTTTTCACTCACAGCTCAACACTATCACTCTTCCCAGAACACACTTTCTTTCTCGGCTGCGACGTCTCTCCTTCCGACCCCGCTGGGCGGCGCAAAGGAGATGCCTATGTCTTAGACGCAATTGACAGAAAAAATAACCTTCATGAAACGAAGCCAGAAGAGGCAAGGGTCGGGCCATAGATTAAATATTCATCCATGGCCCGGCTGTCTAAAAAAGCTTTATGCAGAATTTGTTCAGCCGTGACGACCGTCACAGGCCGCCTCTAGCACGCTATCTCTGCCACCTGCGGAAGAACATTCCTGTCCCGCACTGCGCCACGGCTTCCTAGCGGCGAGCAGTTTAAATGGTCGCATGTGACCAGGCAGTATGCTGTGTTTCAAGTAGTATGATGAGACTTTCGCAAGTTATGAAATATTAGTATTGTAATGTTCAATTGTGAAACATAAGCAATAAACTATATGGTAAACTTATGGTTGTTGTTGCTGTGTCGTTGTTGTGTCGTTTTTTGTTGTTGTTGCTGTGTCGTTGTTGTGTGTTGTTGTTGACCTTGTCGTCTGTTTGTTGTGTTGTTGCCGTTGTCGTTGTTGTGTGGTTGTTTGCTGTGTCCGTTGTTTGTGTGTGCTTGTCTTGTTTGTTTGCGTGTGTGTTTTGTTTTTGTAGTATGTTGTCAGTTGTTTGGTTGTAGTTGTTTCGTTGTTTGTTGTAGTTGTTGTCGTTGTTTTGTCGTTGTTTGTCGTTGTCGTTGTCGTTATTGTTGTGTCGTTATTATTATTATATATTATTATTATTATTGTTGCTTGATTGTTGTTGTTGTTGTTGTTGACAATGTGAAGCTGGTAATTTGACTCATTAAACACTGAGTAAAAACACGTTGGCAGTCTTATAAACATGCTTAAAAAGTAATAAAGCTTTTTGAATGATAGAGAAAGTTGCTGGGAAACAGTAGTAGACCTTTGGATTTAAAAATTTACTCTTATCAATGGTGATATTTTGACCTTAAATGATTTTTTAACTGAATATGGAATTTGTAAGAATCTTCAATTAGGAGTGTGATTGTAATCTTCATTAAACACAAGGGGATGCAATGGACAAATCATTGAAGATTGTCTCAAAGCTATTGATAACAATGAATTTATAAAAAAAACAACTAAAGTTTACTCTCAAGCTTATAAAAGTTTTAGGTTGCAATAACATTGACAATTTTCTCTCATCATTAGTTCTAGTTTTTTATAATTTGTTTTCTTTCTTTTCATTTTTCAGACCTTTGGATGAAGTACAAAGAAATTTCATAGAAATACAATTTATTATTAATAGCCCATTGGAAATAAGGCCATTAGAGGAAATAATGTGCACACAATCCAAATTTGTTCGTATATTATTCCCAAGATCAATAGAAACCGAAGCCTTAGAGCAAAAAGTATTGCCTACTATATTTAAAATGAGAAAACTGGTAATGTGAACATTATTCTTATACTTCGACATTTAAAAAAAAATAATTTGTCTTGATTTTATTAGTTAATCTTATATTTCTTCATTAATATTTTCTTCATCTAATAGAATTTCTCGCTTTGTTTATTTTAGGATGGAATGTATAAACAAAATAAAGTTAATGGTGAGTAATTGCAATTATTTAAAATTAATTTAAAACCATTTTTTTAAAACAAATATTATATATTTAAGCAGCATAATAAAATTGATCATTAGGTCAATTAAAGTAATAGTTCCCTTCAACTAGTGAAATTCTTTATACAATTTCTAAGCCCTAGAATTAGAAGTGAGCTCACAGACAACAAGTGTCCAATCAATTCAGGCAAATGTGTAAAGGATACTTTAGTTCCAAGATGAAGTTTAAAAGATTTTTAGAAACAATATCACTTTTTTAATATTAAAAAAATAATGTGAAGTGACCATTCAACAGGTTATCAACAATATTTAGCCATTTATGTATAGAAGGATTCAGGGTTAGATGTTTTAGTTTTTAAAAATACATTGAATTTCAAGTTAAATAATGTGTTAATTTTTCTTGTGGTATCAGTTTCTTAAAATATAACAATTGTATGAGAATTTGCTTTTAATGTTCTGTCATTTGAGTGAATTCTATAGTTAACCCGTTGTTACTTGCGCTGTTAGAAAAATTAAACAATTCTGGATTTACTTAAAAATCATTGATGTCTTTCTACACATCAAGATAATGCTTTAGCAATGCCTTCCTGCATGATTCAACTCTGCATTTGTTCATCATTCAGTTCTGTGAAGGGGAAAATTCGAGAAGGCGCTGATTAATGCGGCACGGTGTGTTAGGTAATTTCTCACGCACGAGCAACCACTTTATATTTCAATATGATTATCACATCCACCCTCCTGATAGTTATTAACTCTGTATTCTGTCTTGAATACTTGCATGAAGATCAGAAAAGCTTTGTGTCTCATCTTGATTGTGTTTTTATGCCTTAAATCAAATGTTAGCCAGAACATTGTCCGCCATCCCTTTGCTCTACTTTCTGTTACTTAGTTTTGTTTTCTTTTTAAAGTTAAGAGTTATGTTGAGGAGCAACCAAGAGAAAAAAATGTGCTTCTTGTCAGAAGAGGCAAACCAGGTTCATGTAGCATCGTTTTAATGTTTAATCCAAAATCCTCTGAAAAGAACATCCAAGAAAGACTTTATTTGCAATGAATGTAGTTCTGAGGAACCTTGTTTTAGTTTATAAATGTTTCTATATGTTTGAATGTGGTGAAGTTATATTGCATTAATTGTATTCTATGATTTGCATTGCTTAAATAAATTTGCTTTATATAATACTTCACTTCATGACTGATTTTGTTTCAAGTGTTTATTATAGACAAAAATTATAAGGCTGCTTGTCATCTTTATGCATTATTACATCTATACAAGTTGTAGAAATCAACAACTAATATCTCAGAATATTAATGCACAAATTTGATTCATAATAAAACAATAAATTTAACAAACGGTTATTAGATAAAATCTAACATGCGAGTAATTGCATTACAAATATATGCACAAGTAATGGCGGGTTAACAGAAAACTTTGTATTTAATCTTTTGAGGATTTTGAAGTCCATATGACTGACATATCTCATATGTAATTTCTTTCTGACAATAAATAACAATTCCTCAAATTAAGTACAAAGTGAAGTTCTATCTATTTCTTTGAAGTAATTCATTTTTTTCATTTGAGAAAACCTTGAAAAAAGAAAGCATTAAAAATATAATTTTCAGTTGAGTTCATTTGCTACATTTTATAATTTTTGAGAAATTTATTTAATTACCTTTTTTTTTATAATTATAATTTCTATAACTACCTGTGTTTTTGTCTCCATCTAGATGAATCGGATCAAAGGAACAAATATATATCGACAGCTAAAGGTCATCCGGTTGGTATGGTGGATTCCGCTAGTTTTAATAACGTCAGTATAAATGTGATTACTTATCTGATAACTATTTTTGTGTACTTGTTTGTTATGTAAAATAAAATAACTTCAAAATTTATAGATATCCAGAATGCCTTTTTCTAAAGAAGAGAGATGTCAGAAGCTAAAAGAAACTGGTGAAAGTGTAACCAAAGAAAGAAGCAAATTATTGGCTTCAAGGAGGAAAATGTCTACCACTACCACCAATATAGAATTTCAAAGCTTTCTGGATAGTGATGAGGAGAAAGAAAACAGTCCAAGGAATACTTCCATAAAACAACTTTCAGAAATATCTGGCAAGGAGCTGAATCATAGAAAAGCAAGGCATTCTGAGAGAAATGAAGCAAAGAGTTCAGTTGCTGGTAGAATCTTATTAGATAAGAATGTCGATCAGGAAGAAAATAATGAAATACTAAATGAAGAGGTTGCCAGAAATAAGCAGGATGTAAAAGAGAATCAGAAAATCATTAAATCAAACTCTAATACATGTTTGAATTCGACAAAACCTAAAACAAGATATCCTAAAATTTCAACAACTGCAGAGAAATGTAATATTTTTGGGCATGTTCCTGAAAATTGTCATAGTATGAATGGTCATTCTGACAATGAATTAAACAGTTACAAAAATGTAGGAATAGGTGAAAGTACTCCTGAAATACATGGTTCCGCAAAGGTTTTCACTCATAAAAACTTGTCGAAACAAGAACCCAGAACAGAAGTTGCAAATTGGAAAACGAACCAGAATCTGAGTGCAAATTGTGGGAGAACAATAAAAGTCTCAGAATCTTCAAAAATATCTGACACGGAGCTGAACCCTACAAAAACAAGGCGTTCTGAGAGAAATGATGAAGCAAAAAGTTCAGTTGATGTTAGAAGTTTATTAGATAAGACTGTTAATCATGAAGAAAAAAATGAAGAGGTTGCCAGAAATAAACACAATATAGAAGAAAATCAAAAAATCTTTAAATCAAACACTAATATGTGTTTGAATTCTTCAAAATCTAAAATAAGGTATGCTAAGATTTCAACAACTGTTGAGAAATGTAATTTTTTTGGGCATATCCCTGAAAGTTGTCATAATATGAATGCTCATTTTGGCAATGAATCTCTAAACAGAAATAATAACATAAGAATAGGTGAAAGTACTTCTGAAATACATGGTTCCACAAAGGTTGCCACTGATGTCTCCCATAAAAACTTGTCAAAACAAGAACCCAGAACAGAAGTTGCCAATAAGAAAATGAACCAGAATCTTATTGCAAATTGTGCAGAAAACCTTTCAGAGAAAAAAATCAGAGAATCGAAGCCTGAATTTAAATCTCATAAAGAGGATGTTTCTAGAAGTATAAATGCTTGTCAATTTAATTTGCCTGGGAATAAAATCGATTTTGGTACCTCAAACCAGAATTTAAGTAGCTCTCTCTCAAAGAAAAATGTGAAAGAAATTTATGTATCAGCAGCTACTAGTGTTGAGAATTCTGAGAATAGAATTGAAGAAAGGAGAACAATAAAAATCTCCACATCTACAAATAAATGTACATTTGATTTGAAAAAAGCAGAGAAGAAAGATATTTTCCCCCAGAGTTTGAACAAAACTATCTCTTCTACTGAATCAATAAAGATAAATCATTTGTTGGTGCCAAATAATACTGAGAACCAACAAACTTCCCAATATCAGGACTACAATGTTAAAATGAATGATCAGAATGAATTTCTAACTAAATCAAAATATTCTGAGAATAATGAAAAAAGAACAAGAGTTTCTAATTCTCTACATACATGTTTATTTGAACCCATGGGGAAAAATACTAGAACCGATGATACCTTAAATCATACAGATATCCTGGCTAATGAAATATCAGCAGATAAGATGATGTCAAAGGTTAATACAAATGATGAGAATATAGACAAAAATAAGAGCAAGGAAGCAAAGAATGTTGATGTTGATTTAAATCATAAGTTTCATAATTCAGAAAAAAAAATTGAAACCAATTCATTGTCTCCAAAAAACGAAATGCCAGGAGACAAACAATGTACTGTGACTGATGAAGTAATTCCATATACTATAAATGGAAAGATTAATTTAAAAGAAACATGTGAAACTACTCATACTCATTCTAGTAAAGAATTTCTTAATTCAAAAATAAAAAAAACAGCCTCTAGTTTGATACCAACAATAACAAATAGAGTTTTTAAAACTTCTGATTGCTCAATAAAACGGTCATTGAAAATGAATACAGCAAATAAAATAAAAAATGAAAGAGATATTGAACAAACTGTAAGATGCAATAGAAGACAATCACAATTTAATCCTGAGAAAGGGAAGAGTGAATGTACCACCACAAATAGAAGGAGTAAGAGAATTCAAAATGCCAGAAGACAATCAGAAAATATTTTTGAGTCAAGTGAATTAAACACAAGTAGAAAAAGAGAAGAAAAACAGAATTCTGACAATGACTTTGATGAAAAGAAATATTTTAAAAACATATCTAAGAAAAAATTACAAACTACTAAAAAGGAAGAGTTAAAGAGAGATTTCATTAGTGCCCCCTGCATTTCCGATAAATATATTGACAGAAATAGGCAGAAGATAATGGATACTGGGGTTGCAAATAAAGTTCAATCTGAAGGCACATATTTCAAAAGGAAATTGAAAAATGTTAATGCAGATGGTGGGATTAATAAAATTCAAGATATGCATGTCACTTTCTCAGACAAAGGAAATGAAATTTGTGAGAATTTATGCAAATCACATCAAGACAAAAGGGTTGAAATCAAATTTGTCAACAAACACGAAAACAATAACCAAGAATCCAATTGCCAATTACTGGTACCTGAAACACCATCAACTGTTTCCGTGGAAAATTGCATAAACCTATCAAATGAAGAAACTCCTGATGCCATGAAAACATCAATAAGACCTGTGATAAATGAAATTATATCAGTAAATGAAGAAAATAATGATAATCCTGAAGAAGAAGGAAAACAACTATCAGAAGTAAATCATCCCACTGAAAATACAAGATCGAAGCCATGCTCATTAAAAAAATATAGTAAATCTATAGAACTGTGTAAAGCAGAAACATGTGAGTTTCAGACATGCTCTTCAGGTACTGAAG
This sequence comes from Gryllus bimaculatus, assembly GCA_017312745.1. Lineage (NCBI taxonomy): Eukaryota > Metazoa > Arthropoda > Insecta > Orthoptera > Gryllidae > Gryllus > Gryllus bimaculatus. The sequence continues at coordinate 660,157 of BOPP01000001.1, forward strand.
TAGCAGAGTGTGATGAAGTTAATGGACATAACTTGATACACAATAATTCTGAAAATAATGATGATAATAATAATAACAATAACAACATGGGTTTGCAAGAAAGAGAGAAAAATATTAATTCGAGCAATGAACTGAGCCATGCAGAATGTGTAAATTTGAAAAAAGATTCAAAGGAAATATATTCAGAAAACAGAGACTGTGCATCAGAGACTGTAATTAACATTGAAGGTGCATCTCAAGAAGTATTTGTTCAGAATGAAGTTCAAGGAAATCCTAATAGTGAAAATGAAATAATCAAATCAATAAATAACAATGAATGTGATACTAAAGAAGGAATTGCACAACTTTCTCCACGTTCACAGAGTGATGTTTCCTGTATTGTGACAAACGCAATTGTGCACAATTCATCACTGAGTTCCTCTCCCATAGACAATCAATACACAGTGAAGAGTGGAGTTGATACAGTTATAACACAATCTGTAAAAGTTTTTAAATTCTTTACTCAGAATATCACTTCTGTTGAAAAAAACAATGATTCTTTACATTTTCAGGATAAAAATAAAACTAATACTGCAAAACATATTGTGAATGCATTAGTGAAAGACAGTGTGGAAAAAATGTATATTCAAGAAACATTAACTAGTAAAAGACAATACACTGATAGTTGCAAAAAAGGAAAAGCAGCAGAAGCCCACTGCGAAGACTCCAATGACAAAAATAAAGTAAAAATGATCAATGGAGGTACATGTGCTTCAACAAAGGAGGGAGAAACTGAAAACTTCAAAAAACATAATTCCTCTAGAAAGAAGAAAAATATACATCCTGTCAGTCGATCAGATACTAAACCAATCACATCAACTAGGACTTTGAGAAAGCGTAAAGCAGTTTCATATACTTATAATTCTCCAGTTTACACAGAGAAAGAAAATAAAGGAAAACATGAAGTAAATAATTGCAGTCACAACAAGGTTGGAAGAAGTTCTGTGAAGAAAAGGCTATTTACTCAGAATGAAATAGATATTATTAGTTTATGTTCCGGAAGCCAGAACAGTTGTTTAACTGAAAATGGTATTCAAAAAGCAAATATGAAAGAAATTCCTTCAGATACTAAGAAATGTGATCTTAGTATATCACAAAATAATATTCATGATGAATTTGATAAACTTCTTTCAACATCACCACCACCCCTCCCAAAAAGAAATCCAAATCACTGGAAAGAAAAATACAGAAAAGATATTCAACTGAAGTCTTTGAAACAGACTTCAAACAACCGAAAGATTGTAAATCCAAAGAAAACAAAACTTAGTGTTTATTCAGACTTGGATTCCAGCAGTGATACGTCAGTATTTTTTGACAGTGCAGATCATGAAAGAAAGGCAATAGCTGCAGAAGATAAAGAAAAGGCAAATATTTTCTCGCCTATCAAAATTAAGAACACAAATTCTGAAATAAATTCTAAAAGCATGGATCCACAGTCTGATGAGAAGAATGCACATTTTCATCTAAATCCAAACAACTTAAATGATATTTTACAGATAAATAAATCAATATTATCCCCAAAGGTTATCTGTAATAAATTGCCTTCATCAATAGTAAAAGAAAGCAATTCTAAAGTTATCTCAAAAAATTCTCAAAAAAATGCAGATGAGGAAATAATGGACAAAGAAAAACAAGGGTTTCAAGAAGATGGTAAACTATTTGTTAAAAATTCAGTAATAGATGTTGAACCAGAGAAGGTGAAGAAGAGACGTTCAAAAAATCAAATTAAAAGTGAGAACAATAAAGAAATTGATAGTAATTCCAAATACAAAATACGAGAACAAATAATTCAAGAAGGAAATTCTGATAAATTAATATGTATGATGTCTACTTATAATAATAAAATAATAACAACGCAAATAGGAAAAACAATAAATAATGAAGGATGTTCTGAACAGTTACAGCAACTAAATGTAAACTGTTCCCTTGAAAGAAAGGCAGTTTACCAGGATACTGATTGTGAAAAAATGAATGAGATTTCTTCAGTACTGCAGAATAAAGAAATACAAAACAAAATAGAGAACATAAAATGTAAAAAATCCATTGATAAAAGCAACCAAAAGGATTTGTGCAATAAAAAAAGAAAACTTATTGTTTATTCAGATACTGATTCTGATTGTGATGTATCAGTTTCTGCTACCAATGCAGGATATCAAAACAAAGAAACATGCACAGTTAACCTACAAATAAATCAATCAAAAGAACATTTTTCGGAAAATGATTACAAAGGTTCTGAAACAAATGCTGCAAACAGGAATACCAGTAGAAATGAGCATTTTCACTTGAATCCAAGTGACTCAATTGAGAGATTGCAGACAAATGAATCAACTATGCAGTTGACTACAGTAGAGGTAACAAATCAACCTGAAACATTAGTGAACAACACTGAATTTTCAAAACTTCTGCAGCTTGAGAAAGGCAACAATTGTATTACAGAGCAGAGAGGAAAAAATGTTTTTCAGTGGAATGAAAACTATACAAACAAATCAACATGTCATGAAACTAAATGCAATATTTTAAATAAAATTGACATCCCCAATTGTAGAGAACAAGAATCACAAATATCTCCAATTCATTCTATGAACAAAAAAGAAAAATGTCATGAGATTAATGATAAATATATAAATGAAACAGGAAGTTGCAAAGACCAAAGGATTATTGGACGAACTCTGAAATGTATTGATGAATTTGAAAACAAGAGAAAGAAACCTAAAAGCTTTCAAAAACTAATAAAAAGCAATGAAATCTCTCCATTGTTTCTTAAGAATAGACATTGCAATAAGAAGTTTCTACATATTGGTAATTATGAATCTGAGACAATAATTAATAATGAGTATTTGCGAGGGATTGACTCTCAAATAGGTTATAAAAAAAGTATGAAGAATAATGCAGCAAACTACAGCAATGAAAATGATAGGTCAGATAAATTATTAAATGATTCTAAAAATATAACTAAAGATAATAGAAGAATTCAAAACACAAAGGAATTAGTGCAAGAAAATTCTGTATCTTGTTTTGAAGAACTATCTGAAAGTCAGGAACTAGTTGACTCTCAGATTTATCAGAATTTCCCTACATTACAGCCAAAGTGCCAATTAGAAATTAATGGCAAATTGAATATTGATGATGATGATAATGTTTCAATGGAAGAAAATGGATTTTCTAATCGTGAAACACATATTTGTGCTGTTGCATCTATTAAAAGTAATAAGATAGTTAAACGTCAAAGTAAAGGACAAATTCAATCAAAGAAGTCTACATCCCAACTTGGATATAAAATGCATAAAAATCAGATCGAACACTGTTTTCCACCGAAACCCTTGGTTTGTAAATGGAGTTCTGAAACAGATGGGTCATCATTGAGCAGCTCAGAGACAATAAATGGTAAGGAAATTAAAATATAAGTATTAGAAAATTTTACATCTTGAAGCATCCTGATGCTAGTATTCCTTGCAAGGATCACCTGTTCTTTCTTCATTGCTAATAATTTTTTCTCACTAATAGTTTTTATTTATTAATTTGAAGTTGACATACAAAAAATTATATAAAAATATTCCACACCTGCCATTCAATACAGTGCTTTTCATTGCATGCCTTAATTTTTAAACAACAAAGTTTGTACAAAAATTATGAAAATGTTACTTTTTGCAATCATCATGTACTGCAGGTTGTTGGGCATGTCACCTGTTCCTGAATTCCAGTAGGCTTGTGGGTGTTTGGTCCTCCCAGTGTTCCTGATCTAACAATTTCTTTTGTGGACTCCCCACATTTGCCTTTATAGAGTGCTCCCCTTGCCCATAATGGAATGCTTTCTCTGGGAATCTTTCTTGTTCCATTCCATTGACGTGAGAGAACCATTTCTTCCAACTTTCATTAAACTACAATCTTTGTTTTGAGACTTTTACTACAAAATTTACTTCTTTGCTGATCCCTTAACATAACTCTAGTGTGATAACTTACAAATCTCAATTGTTTGGTCTCCACTTTTTGCTCATCCCCATTTTTCCTCAAACTTCTGATTCATACAGAGTAGAAAGGTAGTAGAGTGAGTATTGGTCTTGAAATCATATTATGTATTCTTAATTTAGTCTTTTGAGACATATCCCTTCCATAATATTGTTTGAATAGTCCATTTGTTTTGTTATATTTGTGGATTGTGTTTCCTATTTTCTCTAATCTCTGACCAGTGATACTGCCTAAAATGTTAAATTTAGATTTTCTATTACTCACCCATTAATGACAATTTTGACTCTCCTCATTCCTTTTCCTTTTTATGGCATTGCTTTTGTCTTACTTGTGGAAATTTTCATGTTGTTTCAGTGCTATTATATACAATTCATTTGCTGCAATTTGTAGGTCCTCTTCTGATTCTATTGTTATAACTACATCATCTGCCTAAAGGATTGTTTGGATCTTCTGCTTTTTACTGAGATTTATCACTCTCTTGATTAATAGTGTCCATTCCTTGATGTTATGATTGGCATATATATTGAACAGGCTTGGTGACCTATTGCATCAGTCTTAGTCCTCTGTTTATCTGTGAAATATTTTGTCATATTTCCATTATTCTTTTTGATACTCATCTATGAGTCTCTTTCGAAATCCTTTCCTTATTCCTGAACATATCTTTTCTTCTTCCACATTATTACCCACATTAATTCTCTATTTTTCTCCAAACTTTATTGAACTGTTCCATCATTCATTCATATCATTTTACTTCAGTAGTACATGTGTACAATTAAAATAAAACAATTATTTTAGTTTTAATTTCAGCGGTTCTACAGCTCTATAGTTTCTATTGCTCAAACAGTCTGGTATTATTTGAATTGGTTATGAAAAATGATAATAATTGTATTGTAAATTATCTCCTTCCAAAAGGATTTACACCTCCTCATGTGCATATTTCTCTTTGTCAAACTACTTGACACTGCCTACCATTGTTATATTCTTGTATACTTTAAACCCACTTAAGATGTACAATTGACATTTTTGTTGCATACATAGCCAGTACCTGTGCTTAGAATTTTTGGAGAAAGTTTTGGAGCAATTTTTGAGAAAATTTTGGCATTTCTGAAAATGCAACATCTTCTGCTCAACTGCACTTAAAATCTTTTGAGATTTTGAGAAACTTTGTAGGAGATCATTTGAAGCTATTGTGGCCATTAATGTATTTTTGTTTACTTACTTTTTGGCAATTATTATTGTAATTTGATTCAAATCATAAAAAAATTACTAATAATTTGAAAAACATGTTAATAAAATGATGTTAAGATCTGATACTGAAGAAAAGAATGCATTAAGGAAAAATCTCTTGCATTTAGGTTTAGGGTAAGTTCGAAAAAATTTGAACTTTTGCAGTTGTTGAAAATTTAAAGGTTTAAATGAAAACAAGATTTTAAATATATTAATAAGTATACTGTTTTTGAGAAAATTTTGGATTAATAAAAATTTGGAGCTGTTTTTGAGCAAATTTTGAATGTACATGACCTCATTGAAAGAACTGATTATAAACAACAAATTTAATTTGAAGGAAATATCTCTAGCTTCAATTTTGTAAATGTAGGAAGTCACTGGAAATAATTCAAAATTTTAAAATTTTCAAACATTCAGAGTTAATTGTGAACACCTGACGTATGCCACCTTTATAAGTGTATTTTACTCTATTTTTACAAGAAATTTAAAGAAAAAGTGGCCATTTCTGAGGAAATTTTGAAAATATCCCAGGTGCTTATGTAAAGTATCCCCAAATTTTAAAGAATGTTTTCAAAATTTCAAAGCTTCAATTAGAGCCAGATGGACAGAGCTTTCTTCAATTTGGAAAATCTCTTACCCATGGTTTAAGCGCTAGTAATGTTCACAGACGGACGGACGGATATTAGCTGATCCCAAACGTGTATTTCCATTGAAATCTCGAAATAGATTTTCCGGAGCACTACATAACTTTCTCTGTACCACGTACATTACTCCGTGGATACTTATGTATACGAGAAAGTAATAACAGGAGGTAGGATTGACCATAGCCGGCTGGCGCGCGCACTGCTTGTACAGAAATTCAAAGTTTGTTTCAAGTCTCATTGCGCTATTTAAGTTTCCTTACTTCAGCAGCTGGGCGAGTCGCATATACTTCACCCGTCTTCATGCGAAGCGAGCTCTGAAATGAGGGCATTTTCCGAGTCTGCTTAGAGAAGACCTTTTTCTTGCGATCAATGAGCTTTGGAATTGATAAATCACGATGTATTTTCTTAATGGAAATGTACCAAGGCGCGCATAGCGCTGCCCTCAGATACTCATTTTGAACTACTTGCTGTTTTTACTTTCAAGCATAATGCATAGAAAATGCATTGTAATGCTGTGGGTGGAAAACGACGATTTTTCGGCTGAAAATATACGGCTAACAACAACAACAACAACAAAGATAATTCTTGTTCCTATTTGTAGAAATTTCTTCCTGGAACGGGTTGTGTAGTTACAATCCATGTATGTTGGAGGTACCGAAAAATGGATTGCCGGCAAAACATCTGCCGGTTCGTCCGCCTGTTTGGTCAACGCTTCTGACCGAATCCATTTACACGATTTTCTCCAAAATTGATATTCCCCGATCGATCTGAATGAACTCGAGGTTTTGCGAGTTCGAAACGGATATTTTGATTTTGGAGGTACTTTACATAGAGCCTCAACATCTTCAAAATGTTCTGAGAAATGACTCTAAATTTTTTGATTTCATTTTATCCTCGGAGAGCGCAAATGAGTCTTAGAAGAATGGCGTAGGACTCATTTTCGTTGAAATCCCTGATTTTTCGAAAGTTGAAAAGTTCATTTTTTTCGACGTTTTTCCTATCACTATAATATTGAAGATTATTTTTTAAAATAAAATCTTTTGTTCAAGGACATCTTGAAATAATATGAAGTACATTTGTTTTGAAAATAGCAGCAGTTTTACGTAATTTTCCATTAAAAAGGCAATTAAAATAATATAAGTCAATTATTTTCTCAAAAACCACTTTATTTTTTTCTTAAAATTTATTTGCATCTATCAAAAGAACGGTATAAAAGTGGGACTGATCGCATTTTCGGCCAACTATGTATTTTCGAAAATTTAAAAAAAAAAAACTAATATTTAAAATGTACAGTGTTAATGTACTTTGTGTAAAGTTGGTTATTCTGGAAGAAAGTCCCTATATTTGTTCCTCTGCAGACACTGTGTACAATTATATTCCTGGCAGCACCAACTGTTATTCTGCGAGTTGTGAATTCAAGTGTGTGTGGAAGATTTTTCATTATTGAAATATGTACCGTAGTGACATTTTTTAAATAAAATAATTTGATATCGTTATCACTAGCAGCAATAATAATTAAGATCATGAAATTAACGAGTGTAACACGTGACCAAACATTAGTGCTCGTTGCAAAGAGCTGGAATGTGATTAGCGTATTTTCGAAACCTATTTCATTTTTGTTGTGTATGAATTGTATTACCGACAATTGTCTCGATGAATAACTACGAGTAATACAAACATTAAAGTGTCCACTGAAAATCAAAGCCAGAACCAGTGCGCGAGAGGTGAACATAATCGAAACGAACACTGCGCATATAATTATGTAAGTAATGTTTCAATATGGACTTTTATTGAACTTTGATTTAATTAACTTAAATGATTTTCTTACGCGTTATATATTAGTGTTTTGAATTTTGGAAATAACATTTCCGTCATACAATGGAGTTGCTGACCCCAGACTGTTGGGACACCACCCGCCACTGGTTTCTGAGTGTATAGAACGTAGTTTTGCATTGTCGAATGTGTTGATGTATTTCCTTTAAATAAATTGAACTTCAACGCTTAATTAGCTTCAGTTTGTAGTGCGTTTTTGAAGAGATGGCTGAGATGGGTTAATGAGGATATAAAATTGCGGTACTAAAACTTTACGTAACCGTTACTGATGCGAGAAAGTACGTGCTATTCACGTCATTAGTGTCAAATGAGCATCTGTTGTAATTGCCCAACTGTGGCATGCGTAATCCAATTGCAGTCTAATAATTGCTTTACAAAGCATTAAGCACTTTGCTGTTGCCTTTTCGCTCTTAATTTGTCAATCTTTCCTCCGATGGCCGAACGGCTATGCGGCGGGTTCGCGCGCCAAAAGGCTGCTCCGCTCGCTGATTGGTGGGCGCAGCGGACCGAGCGACCGTCGGGCCTGCGCTGCCGACGGCCAGCACCGCTCGGGGTGCTGCCTGCAGCTCACGTGTCGATGCTCCGAATTTGGGCGGGCGATTTGAAATAACTCCGCTGGCTCGAAACGGCATCCTCACAGCATGTTCTCAATATACACAATGTTATGTGAATCCCGAAGGCCGAAGCCTCCCACCTAACTTCGACACGAAGCGTCTTACAAGCAATTTGTGTAATTAAATTATGATTTATAAATACATAATTTGCCTTTCCACTCACGGGTATTCGTTATACCGACTTACAAAAATGCGCTTTTTATGTTACATTAGCTAAATCAATCCACAATTCACTTAGAACCCATGAGGACTGTGATAAGACGATAAAAAATGACATCGATGTGTGATGTATCGATTAGGTTCTTGTCCCTTATCGTACCCTTCGATTCCGACAGTGCGAGATCGGTGTATGAAAGCGAGGTTTGAGAGGCGGGAGAAAGGGTATTTTTTTATAGCCCACTTAAACAACTCGTCAAGGCCTACTACGAAATTTAAATGTAGAAATGCGTTACTCAGAAGGTGCTTTTCCATTTATTCGTGGTGACTTGTAGATTTGTTGTAGTTAAAGTGGTACTGGTAATGCTGGTCAGTACAAATTAGAATCAGTACTTTAAATTAGATTCTCTTATATGTGAAGGAGGTTTGTTAACGCCGGAGAAAGAGCAGAGGCGCGCACCACATCGTAAACGCAGCATATTGCTTGGTGTCAAAATGCGTTGGTAATAGAATTGCGTGCTCTTGAAAAAGACATTTGACAAGAATTTTGTCATGATAGTACGTCATTCCATTTCGTCATTATGTTGTCGTTCGCTATGTTCTCGCGGAAGTTAGCCGATTTCTTTATGTTCGATACTATTAGGGACAAGAACCGTAAACTACAACTGCAACAACACTGCACTCCTTAACCCATGGCTTCAAGGCCGGAACGCTGCTGGTAGGCCTTAGCTCGTAAAGAGCTGTTGTGCCTAAATACATACATACATTGAAGTTATTATTATATGGGTATCAGCCATTTATGTCCACGCTACACATTATCTTCCGAGGCTCAGTTCCCGGAGGGATTAACGTGTGTCATTGTGGGGATCAATTTTTTTCGGCTGTACCCCTTGGTAAGACAAGGTTGTTACACCTGCCGCAACCGACATTACTTTACGACGGTTGCCGCAACCGTTTGCGCCACGGGGGCTGGGTTGCAGCTATTATTTATTTTATATTAATTATAGTATTATGATTAAACTCATAAAACCCCTTTCGGGCTAAGACCTCTTGAGAGTCATGGATAGTTTAAGAGTAAACATAATATCAGCCAACTCTAATGTTAATGATGTGGGAACTGAAATTACCTTTCTTCATATTGAGGCTGATGTAGGATTTCCACAAAATGAATTAAGTAGTTTTTAATATTCTTATATATGTAATAGAATAACGTCACTCACGGTTAGACTTCTTTCGATCCACCAATTGAAACAAATTAGGTACCTCGGCCTCGTGGTGACGAATAATTTCCTTTTTTTCGGGTCCATCCGGAAGATTCTAAGAAGTTTCTCTATACTTGGATTTTTATTTCTTGGCGTGTGAGGGCCAGTCTTCTTGATGGAATATCTCATGTCTTTTCGCGTCTTTCTCCGTCGTGCCGCTATGTGTTTCTTGCATGGTTTCCAACACTGCTCGATACGATTGCGATTGTGACATCTACCGGCACGACCGAGAAAGACGCAAAATGCTATGAGGTTCGTGAAAACAGCCCCTTGCAAATTATGAAATAGAAACCCCAAGTATAAATACTGTACGTGTTTTTTGGCGGGTATTAAGAAACTAAAACGCGTTGTGGTAACTTAAGGCACCATAAGGGGTGATGAATAGCTCATTAGATTCCTCCAATTATGACAAATCGATTGGTACAACAGATGTCCTGAATGACGTTGCAACAATTGGCAGGAAAGCATTGGTTGGCAAGCTGGTGTGCGTGTAAGTTTCCTCCCGCGTTAGTAAGATTTTAGCTCTGTTAAGCGATTGCCAAGGGCTTGGCACGTTTGTTGTTTACAATCATGATTGATTACTTTCGATTCGGTTTGGTTCTAGCTGCAGATTTTGTTCACACATTTGATTTAAAGAAACATTATTCTATCAGAAAACTAGTGACTACCTTTTCATTTCGAAAATGGTTTGAAGTAAATATTATCATCACCTCAGAGATGATGCTAAGGTACTTCTTTATAATTAAATTAAATGTATGAAAAATTTGGATTCACCTTTAATCGGCTATGAAAAGAGCGAATATCGGGACCCTGTGTTATTCGAATAGAAGAGACTCCCTCCGTTTATTTTTACGCACAGTTATTTTTAAAAACATTAAAAAATTATATCAATTATTGTAATTGAGAAGAATGTTACATACTTTAAACTTTAATAATCTTGTGGGGGAAATTTTCAGAATGTTCGTAAATACAGTCCAAAAATATTTGTATCAAATTTTGTACCAAATGTTACATTTTAATTTTTTTACTCGTCAAGTTTTAATAAACATTTGGGGTCATATATTGCGGTTCAATTCATGCATTTTGACGTGATAATGCATTATGACGTGGAAGAAAAACAGTTAATTTGGTGAGCTACGTAATATTTGGGCTTAACTTGTACACAAATAAAGTCTAGAAAATCCACAAAATATTAGTGGGTCGTACATATTACAATACGTTTGTTCAACACGTTCCGGAAGACGTATATTGAGAGGTATGTCCTTCTTAGCTGGTTGGTTATATTGTTGCAAAACTCTGGAAAATCTGCACATATTTGCAGATGAAAAAATTGAGAATGACTGCAAAATACGTAGATGTTAAAACGTTTGAACTACAAGTTAATTTTTGTTCGGAGGCTGCTAAATTTTTACTTTCCTGATTTCTGAGAACATTAGGAAATCTAAAATAGCTTAATTTTTATTTTCCCACCCCTTTGCCTCTGCCACTGTCGCGCCAAGTTGGTTATCGTGGGAATACTAATTTATTTTGGAGACAAATGAACATCTCATTTCGAGAAATAGTACCTACAGAAAAAATACTCGTTTTTTTACCTCAAGAGACAGAGAAACATCACACACGAGAATGATCATGGACGTACTAAAAGAAATATCGACATACACTACTAGCGAACACGACAGACGTCCTCCCTCTGTCTCCTGTCCGTCTCTTTCTGTCTCCTGTCGTGTGCGTCTCTATGTGGGTGTCTCTTTCTGAGTGTCAGTATCTCACTGTTTCAGTATCTTGGTCACTCTCTCTCTCTCTGTATGTCAGTCTCTCTGTCTCTCTCTGTATGTCAGTCTTTAATCTCTCTCTCTTACGCAAGTTGCTGTCCGCACCTTTGTGGCCTTACCCTTTGTCACACGGCAACACTCAGCAACAACGAAGCCCAGGTGGAGAGCAGTTTGAAGGAAAATTGAAATAAAATGAGGCGCAATATTGATCTGCAGCGCCATATAGTGGAGTTACAACAAAATCAACAGCATATCAACCTTCAGTGGGAAAAACACGTAGATGTGCCAACTTTCATGGAGATTAGTCACACGGGGTCGGAGTTCACTGCTCTGGTATATATCAACATCCAATTTTATATATAGATATAGATTTTAACCGTTAGCTTGCAACGTCTGCCACTAGCGACCCAGAGGCGACGGTACTGCCTTCGGAAGCTCTAAAAGCCACGTGTTGTGTACATCGCATTTCGTCGGATCTCTGTAGGAATTCAAGAAGTTATAGAAAAACAGGACATACTTTCTCGCATTAGAATCCGTTACGTAATAAGGTATTATTGCAATTTATGTCATACTACATCAGCTACAACTTGAAAACGTCCAACTCAACCTATTCAGATGAAGCGCTTGTGGAACATACTTGCATTTATTTCGATAGTCAGCATCAGTAGTCATTTATTATTTTAAAAAATACATTGAACTGTTGCAATATATTCAGAATATTATTATAGAAAAAAGATATTTATTTTTTCTGACACGTTATTACTTTCGATTTTCGATACGGATTCGATATTCATTGCATAACTCATCTGGATCGAGAGGATCATGGTGACGAGAGAAATGTGAAACAATTGAATGTTGCTACAGGTTATGTTTCGGAGGGAAATATGTCAAACCAAGTCGAATTAACAAATAATTAATTCGTAAATAAATATGAATAATTCACATTATGTAAAAAATAAAATTATGGTGCAAAAATAACTATTGTTAGTTCTAAGTTAAATTTATCATCTATAAATCTGTTTCCTTTCTTACGAATATTGTCCACATTATACAACCAGCCGGCAACAATGACAAAAAATTCAATCGACATGTTGCCATTTTGCGAACTGACAGCGCGTCAAACGAAGCGCGAGAATTTGGAATGTGCAATTTCCATTTTTGTTCAATTTTCGATAATACAGAGTACGTTGAAATTGTGACCAGCATCACTATCTTTACCGTTTTCTGCTACATACGTAGAAAACATTTTAAAAAATGGAACCGTTTTTGATCAAATAATTGTTTACAATTTAAAAATTGCTTGTTTCACGAAAAAATACTCATATTTTCTTAACATTGAAAATGACATTATTTATAGATTTTCTGATGAACAAGTTTCATTAATGAAAATAATTTTCACTTAATAATTGTAGGTATAGGAAGACAAAGTATGTGAAATATTGCGATTTTTGAAAAATCAGACGTTTTAACGAAAATGAGATCTGTACTATTCTCTTAGGATCACTTATGCTAGTATCCGAAGAAAAAATTTTATCGGCAAAGGACCAAATTTTTGAAAATGTCCTAGGGTGTTCATGTAAAAATTGAAATATTGCTTTAAAATTTAGGGGCAGCCTGATCGATCAGGGAATATCAGTTCTGGTGAAAATCCTGCTTACGGTTCAGCCGGCAGTACTGATAACAGACAGACTGACATGTTTTACCGTCAATCGATTTTTCGGTATAAAGGACCGAGAAATCAAGGACTCTGATTACATAACCTTGTTTGATGAAGTAATTTACTACACATAGTGACAAGATGTATCCATTACCACGGCCTGCCAATAAGAGTTTTTTGTCGAGAATTGGCCGTTTTTTTTAAGCAATATAATACTTTTTCAGGAAAGTAATAAGTGTTTTGATAGATTCATTGCTCCTACGAGTACATATGTGCAATAATAATAATAATAATAATAATAATAATAATAATAATAATAATAATAATACTTTTAATCCCTATTAGGGCAAGGGCCTCTTGCACACGGCAAGGAGGCTTACATTACGAAGTTGGTCCTCGAGCAACCATCTCGGGGACCTTACATGGACAACTCATTAAAAACTGATTTAATGAATTTCTACATTTTTTAAAAAATTTTTTATGGTATTTCGCAAATCTTGGCCATTGATTATCTAGAAGTTCCCGGAAGTCATCGGTCCATCCACGATGTTGCCTACCAACGTTCCTCTTCCCTATTCGTGGGTCCCAGGAAGTAGTTCTGGATGTGTATCTGTCACATTGGAGTTTTGAGATGTGGCCTCCCCACTTCCATTTTAGTTGATGAGCAGTCAGCATTGCAAACTTTTATTTATGTTCTTCTTCTGATTAATCATTTCTAATTTTATTTTTGAAGATATTCGAAGAATTTTTCTTTACTATACTAGCACTAGAAATTAGTATACTAGCACCTAAAATGCAATTTGAGGGAGTTGTAAAGCTTTCTCCGGAGTTAATTGCATTCGATTGCACTGGACAAGACGAATCAAGTATCTCAAGTTATAACCCGATATTTTCTGAATATTCAGAAAAAAAAAATCCAGAAAAAAGCTCTGTATTGGATTATGTAAATCACATACAGTGTTGTAACGCTTTGGATTACTATACTGGATATCCTGGGATTTGATTCATAATATTGAGAAACAGTTATACACTAATGTAATGAAATTAATTTTTTTAAAGTACTTCTGTCGATATTTTTCTTGTAAGTATGTTTCTCAGGATAGATGAGACATCAACTTAAGTGATTTTTAAATTTTTTTAATACCTATGAACATTGATATCACAAAGAAACATTTTGCCACTTGAGGCACCAGGATAGTAACTTCATATTTGAGTTATCTATACTACTATGAAAATCATTAATTTGTTTTCTAATTCAGTTTCTTTACCGTTTACATTCTAAAATAAAAATTTATAGACATTCTACATTTTGTATTCTATTATTACCAATTTATTGTCCTTGTTCAGAACTACAATAGTAAACTTTATGAGGTAGGTATCTCAAGTACCTGTAATAATTTGTGTCTTTTCTAGAATTTCCGAAAGAACAAAGCACTTCTGTGAGAAAAATGAAGAAAAGAAAACCCATGACATCCTTTTTAAAGGTACTCAAGATCTTTTTCTTTCTGTTAAATATCCATATTCTTTCTAAACTGTAAGTACTAATAATTTATAAATTGATATAGTTTCAAGTTGTCAATTTTCAAATATATTACAATATTTTTTATTGTTGACGTGGTTACCATGAATCCTCAATGATTTCTTTGTAACATTTTATTTTACAGAAAGAGTTTCAAAAATCTACTCGCGAGAAAAAAAAATGTATAAAACAAATTTCTAGCAACATTTCTAATACTTTTTTAGGACACTTTTCACAATCATCACATATATTTCATGCCAGAAGGTTTGTATTACACATATTGTACTTTCCCTTCCCTTAGTTCTTTTAAAAATAAGATACTCAGGATCATACGATTTTGTTGAAATACAGTTGTGCATCCATTCACTTATAAATAAATATCATTTTTACATTAATAGGACAGATTCAAGAAAACATCTTGATAAAAATGTTGGACATAAAATTCAGAAACTTAAAAATAGTATACAAACATTAGATGATTTCATTGAAGGCATGGAAGAAAGAATTGAAGATGTGAATTTAATGGTAATGAATCAGAATTGCCATGAAGAAGATATAAAGCAAAAGTAAGCTAAGAATCACTAATGTACAAATATTACTACACAACTATTATTTTATTAAATATAATGTTTTGAATTGAGGTATGTTGCCCATGATCTTTGAAATAATGCAAATAATGAAAATTCATCGGCTGCTTTTTAAACTTTTAATATATTAAAATTTATAATAAATAATATAAATAATTTATTATACGAATAAAAGTTAATTTAACGACATGTAATCGACAACGATTCTACAAAAAGGAGTGTATTAGTAGATTCGAATTATTTATCAGCTCTTCTTCAGGAGTTGGAGCAGTGTTCTTTCAAAGTTTTGTAAAGATTAGTACAACACAAATGCGTAAAATAAATAATTTAAATAATATGCTGGTAAATTCACCACGATCATCGGTGCGGTAAAACCGTGTGCCCGATATCCTTATTGCACGTAATTTTAATTCAATATTCATTCAAACTTAGCTTCACATGGGCTTCATTGTTGCTGGGCGTTGCCGTATGACGCAGGGGAGGCCGAGGAGAACAGGTTAGGCGGCGCGAGAGAGGGACAGTCAGAGGCAGAGAAAGAGAGAAACAGAGAGAGAGAGAGAGACGGAAGGAGAATGAGGGAGGGAGGAAGGGAGATGAAGAGCATGACAACGTATGCCGGGCTCCACTAGTATATTAATAAAGTATTTTAAACTGTGAATTAAAAAGCCAAGAGATGTAAAATTCACCCTCATCTTTAGTTAATTATTACTAAAAAGAAGAAAATCTTAAAAAATGTTCAAAAAGTTTTGTTTTTTTTTCAGTTTCATTCATATTGAAAATGAATATACGAAATTTGCTGCTGATTTGTCAAATGAACCAAAGTTTGATATACAGCATTTAATATCTTCTTTGGGAGAAAATTTCAGAAAAGAGATATTACGAAATATGTTGAAGAACTTACGTAATGTGTCTGATACTTGTCTATAAAATCTGTAAGTGAAAATAAAGATACATATGCTGTGATAATTACATTTTTAATTTAAATATATCTGTTTTATCTGTATTCATATCTATTGATTGTAATCTAATTATATGATATCCCTGCTAATTATAAATTGCCCTCAATAATTTTGAACTACTTTATGTATAAAAGTGTTCTTTGTGCTAATGTTTGTTGTCCATAATTTGTTCTTCTGAAATAAAAATGTTTAAAACTTTATTATTTTTTTAATGAAATAAAAAACTCTCCATAGACCATTATGCAAGATTGTAAGCCTTTAAATCAATCTTACTTCTGAATAGTAAAAGTTCAAAATTTTGATGCAATTAGTTGCATTCAATGACAAATTTTTGTTGAGTTTCCAACAATCTTGTGGAAAGTAATGGAGGTTCAGTGAAATGGGAACAGAGAAAATTGTCGAATTAACTCTTTCTGCCACCCCCATCCCTTAATCTTCCCTGATCCTCTACTAACATAACTCTAGGTCAAGTAATATAGTCTGTAAAAGTCATAAAATGTGACAATATAATTAAAAATACTCTTCAATTAAATGTATCCAAGATAACGCATTGAAACATTCCCAACTCTTCCTCAAATCGAAATTATTGACTAGAAAAAGTTGAATAATCCTGTTTTGTGGGAAATAATATTATTTTTATTTTAGCTTAGAAGCGAGTTCGAGTTTTCCAACAATTTCCGAGATACTATGTGCAAAGAGCTGAAGATGGGGACTTCTATAAAGCCCCCTTCTCCTCGCCCAACACACCGTTTTCCGTATGTTATTTACCATGCTTGAGAAAACAAGTGTAAATTTTCAACTGTTCAGGATTTTTTTCCATTTCACACATTGGTGCATGAGGCTTAAAACAAGAGGGTGCCTACTACATTTCTGAACAACTTTTTTTATTTACTTATGACATCTTGTACAACAATTTTCTGTCTATTATTGAGATATATGTTTTCAGTATGTGCCATTATAAAGTTTGTTGTTTTAATGCAATATTTGTAATATGATGTCATAACGTGCAGTAGTCGACTGCGCACCCATTGAAAGAACGCCGGAACCTAGTACCGTCGCCGCTCAAAAGAGGGCGACGACAGCAGGCGCGCGGCGCCGTTACGCGCGACCAGGCACGAAAAAGGAGGCACCACCACTACCCGGGGGCTGGCCAGCCTCAGCCCAGCGGATATAATTATAATAATAATAATAATAATAATAATAATAATAATAATAATAATAATAATAATAATAATAATACTTATTGAGTCAAATATACAATTACAATAGTGTATGACGAGTCAAATGATGTCCTTGGGTGGAGAGAGCGGAAGTTTACATTACTGTTCAGGAGCAAACAAGGGGCCATCTCAGCATTTGCTCAAAGAACCAGGGAAACTGAACAAAACGGGTCAAGGGGTCTAGGTCAAGGGGGCCTTGACCTAGAAATACAATACTTGTTACAGTTAGATTAAGGTATAAGTAGATAAATTATCGGCTAATAATTAACATTTCAAGATGTTATTTGATTGATACTACTTATAATAATAATAATTACATTAATAAATAATAATAATAATAATAATAATAATAATAATAATAATAATAATAATAATAATATTGGGGACAATACATATCAATTATGTTTGCAACTACATCAAATTTAACAATAGTAGTACATTCTATATTTAAAACTTGAAATGGTGAGGAGGCAAGTTTTCAACAGTTTTTGTTCTTCTTTCAATTTGTACACGAAGTCCAGAGAGAAACATATTGTTTTTAATTTTTTATTTATTTATTCTTTTTGTCAGGCATTCTCCTTCTATTTCACATGATGCGATATGCCAGTTCTTTTTTCTTTGTTTCAGCTCGAAACAGTTTACATGAAACAGAAAGTCTAATGGGGTAAGAAATTCTTATTTATTTATATTTTTTAAGGGAAATGTTGTAATTTGAACATTTATTTACACTGTAGATCATGTTGTCAAGCAGGAAAGCTTTCAATTTACTTTTAAATAGTATGAGAATTGGTTATGTCTTTAATATCATTGCCTAGTTTGTTTGTAAAGTGTAATGCCCTCTATTGGGTACTTTTTGATAAAGTGTAGTTTCAGAGTGGGGGAACATGTAGGTTATCCTTTTGACGGGTGTTGTAGTTGTGTACATCAGAATTTAAAGTAAAAGTGTCTTTGTTTTCGATGAGAATTTTCTTTGTGAATACCACCATTTCAAATATATATACATGCATGGTAGAGGAAGAATCCTTAGTTTATTAAACAAAGGTTTGCAAGACTCCAGCTTATGAGTGCTGGTCATGTTCGCAATTCTTTTTTGGATAATAAATATGCGAGTGCTTTCAGGGCATTTCCCAGATATTATTCCATATTTTCTGTGAGGCACATTTGCCAAAATACATTGTTTGAAGTGTCTCTGGGTGTATAGGGCATAGAAAGATTTGCTGAGCTTCTCGTTAAGATGCGAGATGTGAGTGTACCTTTTTAAGTTTTCTTGAATTGTTAGTTCGAGGAAACTAGTTTCATGAGTATCGTCACAGGATTATTGTTTATGAGCAAATGCTGTGAGAGTTTTCTTTAGATAGGGGATTCATGAAATTTAGAGAGACTGTCTTGCTGTGTTTATGATGAGTTTGTTGTCTTGAAACAATTTTACTAGTGCTTGCAAAGTTTCGTGAGTTTCTTTTTCTAATGATTGTTGTGTTTTTGCTTTGCTGTATGTTTGTGTCATCTGCAAACAAAATTATTTTGTTGTTCTTAAAGCCAAAGGCATGTCATTTATGTATATAAGGAATATTATTGGCCCAAGGATGGATCCTTGCGGGACTCCACAATTTGTTATTTGAGGACAGGAGTAGTATGAGGAGATTTGTTTTCTTTAGTGTGTTGGAGGGCAACTATTTGGTTTGGCAACGGTTTGATAAATATGATTTGATCCACTGGCCTGCAATGCCTCGAATCCCTGGATTTCTAGTTTTCTTAAAAGTATATGATGGTCAATGATGTCAAAGCTTTTGACAAATCCAAGAAAAGGCCAATGGGAATTTCCTTCTGATTTAGTGCAACAAGTATGTCATTTAGAAAGGAGAAGATGGCTGTGTCTGTGGATCTATTACTCCTGAACCATGTTGTGCATTTGTAAGGACATTATTTGCATTGAGAAACTGTTTGAGTCTATCATTGAAAAGCCTTTCCAGAATTTTAGAAAATCCTGATAACAGTGAGATAGGTCTGTAGTTCATTGGGTCATAACTATTGCCCTTTTTAAATAATGGTTTACTTTTTGCTGTTTTGAATATATCTGGGAATATGCCTGATTTTAGAGAGTAATGGCAGATCTGAGAGAGTAGTTGCACTACACATGGAGCACTGTGTTTAATAAGAAAATCTGGAATGTAGTCCAAGCCTGCTGAGAATTTATTCTCCATTTGTCCAATGATTTTAAAAGTTTCAGATGGTTTCATATAAAAATATGGAATTTACAACTTGTGTAATATTAGTGTTTGGTTGGTGATGTATAAAGCAGCACCCCGGCGGGCAGAGGGCAGTTGAGCGCCTGCCAGCAGTATCGAGTGCATCAGTGAATTGTGAACAGTGTTGACGAAACAGCAAAGTGTAAGGACTCTCTTTCTCGGATAGATATTTCGATGCCACGGCTAATGACTTTGGAAATCTCCCTGGGCAACGTTGACTTTCGCATACACTGGTACATCTTCAGGAAAATTGTTGGATCTGGCTTGCATATAGTTACTCTGTACTGGTGTGAGATCAGAATAAATCTTTTTTAAGAAATTACGTTTTTTCGGACATAACAAAGTATTTAAAATGACATTAGGAAAGTCTAAGCATAGAAGCACACGTAGCATGTACCAAGGATGTCACACTTTTGTAACGTTTTGAAAATGTTATAGAAACTTAGTTTACAAATAATTCTACAACTATTTGCAAGATATATTATAACATGATGTATTACAACATTATTATTATTAATATAATAATAATAATAATAATAATAATAATAATAATAATAATAATAATAATATAATAATCATAATAATAATAATACCGAGCGGAGTGGCTCAATACGTAGCACAGTGGGTTCGCAATCGGGAGGTACGGGTTCCATCCCTGGACCGACCGTCCTTAACGGGGTTTCTTGTGATTTCCCTTGGTCCTAAGATCTGGATGCTGATCCCCACTAGAAAAGTAACGTGCACTTACCCCGATAATCATGACTGAGCCCCGGTGGGATGCGCGTATCGCGTGGCCTCCTGATGGCCAATTCGCAGGGAAAATAATATTATGCTTAACTTCTTACAATTCATGTTTTTAATCAAGATTGTTTTTAAAATATTCTGATTCTGAAAGTTAGTAAGTTAAATTCAAAATGTAATCGAGATTTTTAAAGTAACTTTTAGATGAAGTGAGATTCTACGAGGGTTAGGGCAGAAGTCATAGCAACATTTTTTTCTAATAGAAATGTTATCGGATCACACAATTTTATTTGTCGCATGAAAGAAATGGTGCACTAATGTGTGTTCACAATAGACGGCTCTGTGAATGAGCATATTTAGCCTAGTAGAATTATACAGTTTTGGTAACTGATACATTGGATACTGTTAAAACGGTTATTGTGTTCATTTTTGATGCTCAGTATACAGCAAAACTATTAGACTTGCCTCTTAAACGTTTGTGTCACCTGTTGGATCGCCTGAGGTGGGTCGAGATCTGAGGATCCACCCCCCCCCACCGTCCCTATTATATTTTGATAAGCCTGAAGATAGCACAGTATCTTCGGAGAATTTGCATCAAGCGCGTATTTATGATGGGATTAAACGCATACAGAACATTTAAGATCCAAAGAATAGACGTTCGCAACGAATCAAGAAGAATACGATTCCATGTTTTGTGTCGGCGCGTCATGCAGTTGCGCGGCATCATGGCATCACGTATCCCATGCAATCTTTGCATGGGATAAGTTGGAAGAAGGCATAGGAAGCCGAGATTCTGTGGGAAGTGCGAAATGAGCTCTCTCTCTTTCGATAGCCGCCGACCTAAAAACATGTAAGCAATCGGTGGGGTACGAATGCTTGTTTCAGTTTAGTCAGGGGTATTTGTAAATTGTATTGTTGGGGGCTGACTGGGGAGGCTGTGGACTCTGATATGGCTCGGATGAGCTATTAGCCAGCCCCTTCCACTTACTGTGGCAGCTTTGTTATCAACTCGGAGGATAACCACGTATAATGCGCCGCGGACGCATTCCCTGTAAATGTTACTATGTACGGAGGACGCCACCATTATCTTGGGAGATTTCAGTAGGCATGTACTCATTGATGTGAACACGTAATTAAAACGGAGATGCACAGATTACAATTATGATTGTATCTAAGTTGAACATTTAAATCATTGAAATAGCTTTAAGCGTGGGCTATTGAAGTTATAATTGAATTGAAATATTGGAATGGCTGTTACATTTTACAGTTGTATACTGTGTTGATTTCAGTTAGTATTAACCGTGAGTTCATGTATACAACAGAGCATTATAAATTAGTGTTAAAATGAAAAACATGGTACAATGAACACAAACGCAATTATGATAATGCGGCGTGATCTTGAAGATTGCACATGTACGCAGGCACATGTCGTGAACCACCTGCAGAGATGGGGCGACGTCTGGCTTGCACTGGTGACGACTAGAAGCCTGGAAATACCGTGAATTATACTGGCAAGTGTATTAATTACTCGAACACCGCCGAAGCGAACACTATTGCACAATAGGTATGTGATTGTAGCTGTTTATGATATGACCACGAGCACCAAAAGTTAAGAGAACAGTTTATGGTGGGAGCATACACTTACATGAGCGTTCATCATGATGTGCGTTATAATACGTGTGGCAGAAATAGTTTATCATGACCACATTAACTGGATGGTTGCGGTGGAAGAATGCACAATTGCATAATTGCAATGTAACAGTGGTATGTCCACGTGACTGCCCTTGATGTACGATGCGATCACCTACGTGGGTGGTAATGATTTACCACGAACTTAGCGCGACGCACATTACAATACATTATTGCAGAAGATTCATCGTTGATACATTAATGATTATTTTGTAGTGAAATCTACAGAGAAACGCACAACGCGTATTTTAGAGTGTCAGAGAGAATGGCCGTGAGCGTGCAGCCTCGGAGGCACTTTGCAGCCGACTGGCATCGTTAGCATTCGGCGACCGCGAGCGGAGGGGAGCGAAAGGATCAAACCGTCAAAATTGTACATGGCTATTGTTGCACCATGATCAACCATTAAAAAGTTATTACGCAAAAACAAAAAAGTGCGATTTTTTGTTGTTTTTTTGGCTATCAAAACGTATTCTTAAGTATGGATTAGGGTTATCTTACTACTAACAACATAAACAAAATTAAAAATAAAATTTTCTACCTCACCTTCTGCCTAGTGGACCCCTTTTAGTTCCCCATTGACTGCACTATTCGTGATGACCAATGTTCTGTAAAGCAAAGAATATGTATTTGATTTAAATCACTCTTAAGAGCCGCCTCGATAAGCGCAATTTTATTTGAAAGCTATTGAACGTTATGGTGAAGGATGTGAATCTATTGCAAGTACCTACAGAAATATTTTTCTTCTGCTTCTGATTGTAGTTGCTGTATATTTATTCAATTTTACTGTAAGTGCGTGATAGAAGGTGGTAACATGTTTCAGCAGTGACAGGTTGTGAGGATATTTGGAATGAAAAGAACTGTTACTGGGATTCGGAGGATCGGGAAAAGGTTCAGAGGCGGAGGTAAGGAATCGAAATAGGCGTGGAGGGCGGAGAAATTAAGGAAGGTGGAATGGACGGGCTTTGGTCAGGAGACTGCTTTGGACTCATTTATGATGTGTCGTGCCAGCTCATTACCGAGGCGTTTGTTTTATGCAGGAGGTCTTGTCCATCTAGGAATTTCCTGGTGGGGAGTCGACAACCAAACTCATGTCTCTGATATTTACCCCTTTGAGCAAAGTGGAGATGAATGGAAGAAAAGTCGGAGTGACTGTAGGTGAAGGTATTGGCTAACTTCGTCGCAACCTACAAGGTGAGAAACACTACACGATACACTACCCTTGCACGGCGTTTGCCCTGCGCTGGGCCTACTGTGGCGCTTGTCGGGGGCGGCGACTTCGCTCTGCGCGGCTTCGCATGGAGCCACTGCGCGTCGGTGGCGGCGGCGGCGGCGGCGGCTGGGGAGGGGGGCGCACGGGTCGTTACGGCTGCTGACTGAGCAGACCGCAATCCGCCACCCCCCTGCCCGCGCCGACGCGGCCCATGAGAGGACTCGGTCCCGAGAACCATCGTCGTGGCATCGTCTTTGACCAGAAGGTACCAGGGTAAGGGTCCCGACGGTGACGGATTTAAGACACTAACTGGAGAACTATTTCGATTGGTTAATCGATTAGTGATACCGATTTATTTATTTATTTAGTCATTTACATCAAGTGCATGTCCTATCGGGGAAGGTGACGGTGATCTTCCCCCACTGGAGGCCGAGATCCGACGCCGACGTATCCGTTGGCATAAGGAAAGTTTTCCCATCCAGGTATCTCCTACCAGCTGGGATCCGGGACGCGCACTAGGCTTTGGACTGGTCTTCTGGCATGTGTGGTAGTGCAGTGCAATTAGTGTGCAAGTAAGGGGTGAGGGATAAGGAAAAAGAAGAAAAAGTTCGCGCGCGGTCCTAGCTCGTTTGTTAGGGTACTGCTCCTGCATGTGTTGATGGGACAAACCACCGATGGGGAAAACGACCGATCAGATTATACAGTATCTAAAATTCTTCTTCAGGCAACAGATGAATTCGACCCAGCTATTAAAATTGAGTATTAAAATTGCTGCCAGTCATCTGATGATGCCCATCCACCTCTCCCGGGATAATTTTTTTCGCTGGCTGGAGGAGAGTGATAGTGTGTAGATACCCTAATTGTTAATAGTTTCCCAGTACAAGTCGAGAGACCATTAAGGATTTAAGAGCCTTTCCGGCCTGTGGTAGCGTCCCGCCGGTGGAGATATCTGGAGAGGGAAAATGCCACCAGTCAACGAGTATGCCAGCGCTGGGGCTGATGTTTTAACACCGCCACCTCTAGCGACGCAGAACTAACGACCGACACAGTTGACGCGCTTGGTGGAAGGGAATACCCATTCCCCCCAGCCTAAGCCCCCTCCCCTACGAGTGCTCTGTGACCTCTCCCAGCTCCTACGGAGACACCTTGAACAAAGCGAACGGATCCTGTGTTGGGAGCCTGTCGTCACAACCGCACATTTTACAAACTGATCTAAAAATCTCCCTCCAAAAATATTTAAAAAATCACCCTTGAAGTTTTTTCATCATTTCAATTTTAATAAAACTTTCAAATTATTAATATTTTCTACTTTTGAAAAGTATTTATTTTTTTGTCTCCAAATCATCTGAAACTTAACTTTCATACACTTTTGTTACAATTTGATATTACAAAATATATTAAATCATGTAATTGCAGTGAAACCTCTGAGACAATTCGTTTGCTTTTCACAATATTTCTTCTTGTCAGTACCTACCCAATGTAGTCTTATCCAAATTTAATGAAACATTTTGTATGTATTTTTGAAGGATTCGAGAGATTTGCAGTATTCGAGATCTTTTGTAAATTAAGATTGGGAAGATTCTACTCTTACAGTTTACAAACATCAACTTTATCTGAAGTGTGACAAAAGTTCAGTGAATCAACAAAGTGGGCTCAAACTTACATCAAAATTTACCGCTTATTCAGTGCAGCAAGAATATGAAATTTTAAAAATGCGCTCTTTGGGTTTCCTTGGACATTGAGTTTCTGTTCGTTTAAAATATAAGCTGTATACTACGGTAATACTGTGGGTGGTAAAATGTACGAGTAATTGCATGATGTACCTGAAAATACAAATGGCATTTCATTGATTTATGATAATTAAGAAGACACCAATCTTACGGTTGGTTGTCAACTTTTTTGTCTACTCGCTCTGTAAGCCTTCAAATTCTCGTGAGTTGCTCAGAATCCATTGCCTTCGATAGACGCCTTCAATATTCGTCATACGATTAAAATTATAGTTTACTTTCTGTTGATGACATCGAATAGTAACATATTTTTGTGTGTTAGACATCGATAAAATACGAGTTCATCAGCCGTCAGGTACAACAGAAAAATTTGAACATGTCCAAAGGCACTTTCTTTTGGTATTTTTTAAAAGCATGTTACGCCTGCAGATTGCAACCCGCACAACTTCCCTGTGAAGAAACTCGTAGCCGTTGCTCTTGCAGGCGCTGCGGAAACGAAGAAGAAATACACTATTCATATTGTGCAAAAATGCGAAGAACATAAGTGTAATGCGCTATGTTTGCGCCTTACATCAATAAGTATATATTATAATTTCTTTTTGAAGTAATTCAGATAGTTCATTACCGATCTAGAGGGTTTCTGCAAGCTAACGTTTTAAGCAATCACGTAAGCCCTGTAGATCGCGTGGAGAAAGCTACTTGACAAAGTTTAAGTTTTAGAAGTATTTTATTAGTTTTTAATTGCTTTTTCTTCATGATGAAAGTTAATATTCAGACACTAATAAATATTGAAATATATAAATTAGCTATATTTAGCAAAATTAAAAAATGTAATGTTGTAATCAGATTATGTATTAGAATTCAGTAATCTCATTACCCTGCAATGGGTTCAAGAATAAGTTCTTGAGAGAGATACCTAAGCACAACAGCCAGCTCGTGTTCTAAGTTTTTATATAAAAAATACATTAAATATGAGCCTCTACATGAAGAAAAAAGGGAAATAAATGATTTCGTGGCGAATTTGTTTTTATTCTCTGTCATTCCGCTACGGCTTCACTATTCATCCGATCATCAGATACATTTCTTGTGTCACATCTTTTACTATTCTCAGTTATGCGAAAGTTCTGGGATTAAAAGAACGTTTTGACGACGATAAAGTATTTAGTTTTCTCTTCGTCCGCAGGCAGTGTACCGCATCTGAAGCGAGTACCGTTCTGGGACCTCTGCGTCATTTCAAACATGTACCTTTTGGGGCGTTAAAAGTTGCCGGATTTTTTGCATGAAGGGACGAAGATCACTAGGAAATATTCCAATTAATATTGTTCGGCTTCAGACGCCGTTGTTAAGTTTGTGGCCTTGTAAATCTCAACCTTTGAGTGCGATGAAGTACGCGTGCGGTCGGCCACGCACCGCTTGCAGCCATCGCGTGATGAAGGCGCGGGTGACTCACTCGTGTTGGATACGGGAAGTTAATCATTGAAGGGCTGGCGGCAGCGACTAATGGACACCTGTTAATGCACTAGATCGAACGGAGAAGTTCACTCAGTGGAGCTTCTGGTTTCCTCCAGTTAGATCCGTATTTCAATTTTAGAAAGCCAATGAAGATTGTTCATGATTTCCGATTTTCCTGTTACATATTCATATATTCAGTATTATTTTTCTTTTAAACATTTTTACTTTTATTACTTTTGTATTTTCATTATAGTCTTTATTCTGTTATTCTCTTTTACTCTCATTTCATTATAATCTTTTGTTGTTCTTTTGTTGTTCTTTTGTTCCTCTTATTACTTATCATCATCATTTGCATCGGTTAAAATTTGTCTTGTGCAATGCGGTCTTGCCAATTTTGCCACTTTGTTCATTTTTCTTTGTACAAAAAATTGAAATTGATAAGAGATAAATTGGGATGTATGTTGGGAATAAATATGAAAGTATGATTGGTTGCGTTAGTAAACTGTACCGACGAATGAAGCGAAATCCTATGTATTAAGAAGTTCACATGCCGATTGTGGCGTAGTTTCAGGACTGGGTAAATAGCTGAAAGGACCTAAGCCATTGTCTAAAGGACAATTCTATAAACCGATTCGTCTACTCTGTTTTCCTCTGATCAACTGCAGGCGGATGCCCAAGTAGTATTCTGTCACAGCAGCGGATACAATACAGCTTTCTCAACTCTGTCTCTTCACCAACGATCCACATAGACACACACTCCACACATGCATTACACATGCAAACACCATGATTACTTTGGAAGACTGGTCATACTACCTGTGCTGAACAGCTAGAGAAGGTCGGAGAAAGGCCGGACCCCGAGAGAAAATAGATTGGAACTCAGCAGTACCTACGGGAGCGAACAGGTTCACCACAATTTTCGGATATAATACACCACACACGGAAAGGAACAGGAGCATTAACGTAGAAATAATAAGAATAACTATAAGGACTGATGAATGAAGACAAAATGGTAAAGCTATTGTTGAATGAACAATACGCAATGATTCTCTCCTGAGAATCCTTTAGTCACCTTCCAAAACAAGAGGATCGGTAAGGATTGGCGCTACGGTCTCAGGGGCGGAAATTAAAATCCTGATCGCTCATTCAAAATGGGAAATTTAAATGAATTCAAAATAAATATTTTATAGTCTTCAATAATACGTACAAATATACGAGTATTTTTAACCTTAAACATTTAAAGTGACATTCTTCGCAGAATCATCGTCGAAAATATCGACGATGATTCTGCGAAAAATAAATCACAACTACTTTCACTTTTCCTCCATGTACTGTTGTATAAAGAGGTTCTTTTGAGCTCTGCACACAAGTTAGAATGAAGGTGTATTAGTGGCGTTCCATAGTTGAGATTGATACTGGTGGCACATTACAAACTATTTTGTACCCGAAAATAGATAAGTGTGTGAATGGATAGAAGTATCTCACATTGTTACAATGTCAGTTCAGAAGCTTTTGAGCCGCAGCTTGATAAGTGCGATAGGAGTAAATTTTGCCGTTCAGGAGAATTTTTGAGGGTTCTTTATATGAAGTCCCTGTTGCAATTTCAAAATTTCATGGACAATTATTGAAATGTTTTTCTTTAAATTTTGGTCGTAAAGGGGGAAGTGCATTTATGAGTATGGTTTAGTTCCTATTTTCATTAAAACATCTAACATTTTGAAAATTGCTAAAATTTCATTTTTATTTTTAAAACACTAAGAGCTGTCGTTTAGAAAGACGTTTGAGCTTTGTATTCAACCAAATTTCGTGATATTCGCTTTAAATATAATGTAACAGGCATCCAAGCCATGCTTTTATTGTGCTGATCTTTGGAGGCATAACATTTAAAGCTCATATTACTGTTCTTACCTTCATAAATTGCAGAAAATTACTAACATTATTGATTAAATTAAGACAAAAAATAATGTGAATTGGGTGTACCTCACATCCTTCGTATCTCAATTTGGAGTGCATCCTTACTGTTCAAAATTTTACGATAGATCCCAACTTTCCAAGTCGTATGTCAACCATATTGAATATTATGGCTTGAATGTTTTCGGAATAACTTTATTGAGTTATAGATCGTTTTATGATGTAAACGTTTTCCTCAAATAATTACACGAAGAGGATCAATAATCCAATTGAATATTTTGCCTAATTTTCTAAAATGAGTTGTCAATGTTGATCATTTAGATATATATTATTTTTTTATGTCAATTTATTATTTATTAGTAACAAAGAGAATAGGGGAATATGGATTCTGGCTGCGAACGAAGCAACACGTATTTTATGTTGGATTTAACTAAGGAGAAGTTACCAGTTGTGGCGTTTATTGAAGTTTGAGTAGGTATATATCAGAACACCAGAGAAGCCATCTGTAAAAATGTATGCCCATGTGTATATTTTACTCATCACTGGAGTTAAAAGCGCGGCCTGATTTTGGCGTGGCTCTGTTGCAGAGGGCCCCGCTGCCCCGTGCGACGCCGTCAATCGCCGATCCGCCGCCGCCGCCGCCGCTGTTTTGTGGCTGCCCATCTCCTGCGAGCGGACTATTAAATTCTCGGCGAGCGGGGATTTGCAATGCAGCTAAAGTGGGCGTGAACGAGCGAACGCGCTGGTGGAAACGGAGCATCGTAGGGCTGTCCAATGCGCTCATGCACTTTGTTGCGTTTCAAAGTATGCGCTTTTCAAAGTTCGTGTTGAAAAAGGAGTTACTACGAATAAGTGTGACTCACTACCACTACCGCAAGGGAGAAAGTGAGAAAAGAGAGAAAGTTGTGTAATGCTGCGCGAAAAAAACGGCGAATTGTCAAAAAACTCTCTTTCTCTCTCTCTCTCTCTCTCTTGTTATTTAAGGTCGCATCAACTGCTAGGTCATTAGCGACCATTATTGCGAGTAACGGTTTGGTAACTATGAGGATGACACGATATGGTGATGATAGGGGTGTGAAAGGACGAACACAATACAACCATGCCCGAGGCGGGACTCAAACCCGCGAACCTTCGGTCCGAGATCGCTACGGAACTACTGCTGTATACATCCAGATGCAATATTTGGAAAAAAACTCTAACACCTAGTGGAGCCAGAATCCACGTTTTGTGTCGATACCGAAAAAACATCTGTCCGTCTGTCTGTCAACAACGCTAGCGGCTAACCCAGTCAGCCGATTTTTTCGAAAATCGAGATTTCCTCTGATATTGATGTGGCTGATGTCGCGGCACCTTGAATTTGAAATTAATATTTTAATTTTGGGGGTACATTACATGAAGTCTCTGGGACATTTTCAAAAGAAAATGGCTCCATCGTTTTTGATTGAATTTTGTTGTTGGATAGTCTGAAGAACGTATAACAGAATGGCACAGATCCCATGTTAAACAACATTCGATAATTGCAAAAAATCACAATTTTTCGGCGTCTTCTTACTAACCAAAATATTAAAAATGGAGACTTTTCCCTCCAATAAAATATATTTCTTAATGATACATTTTGAAATAAGGTTATGTACAATTTTTCGAAAATTTTATTATTTTTCGGATAATTTTGCGTGAAATGTAAGCAATTTTTAAATATTTCATTTAAATATATTTTCTCAAAAAAGAGTCCATCGGTTTCGATTAAATTGGGTTGTTGCATAGTCTGAGGAACGTTTAAGAGAATGGTGCAGTTTTAATCAAGGTTAAAATTCCTGATTTTTCGAAAATTGAAAAAAAAATCAAAATTGTTTCGGCGCCTTCTTACAACTACAATTATCAAGATATATTTTTTTAAAATGAAATTTGTTCATCAAATGAAGCTCTTCAAATATCGTGCTCGATTTTTCAAAATTTTTAGTAATTTTTGCGTAATTCGGAAAATAATGTGAAATGATAACTGGACTTTCCAGCGCGTTTGAGGAGGTGTCAGTAGAAGTAATTTGAGAGGCAGAGGCAGTTGGATATTCGGAAAATTCCCTCTCATTGTTTAATTTAAATTAAAACAAATCGTATAACATTAGGTGCAATATTTATATCTATATTAGTTGAAATATAAATGCATATTACGTTAAGCGTTACATATATTACGTGGAAGAACATATCTCCCAACCATTTACTCGAAAAGAAAAGAAATATCCTAGTAACTGGGATATTTATTAATTTGCGCGTTTATTTCAGAGCCTAGAGATCATTATAATTTCTAAGATTCATAAGATTTATCTTGATAGATACGCGTGCAATATTGACCAATTTCATTCTGATTTGATTAAAATTTACTTAATTTAATTATAATTTACGTCATAATTACAATTTATTGAAAATAATTTTGAACAAACTTTTATGTCAAGTACGACAATTTGAAATTCACTGTTCAGCTATCTGGTCACTCTGGTTATGACGTTGCTATCGAACGAAAGGAACGTCGCGATACGGCCTGACGTTCACAGAATAATCTCTCATGGACAGGCGGTGTTTGTAGAAGTGTTTCTGGTGAAAGAATGTGACATCGTCGACCAGAACAGTGGAAGTAAATAGTGGATTTAAATGTTATATTTCTGGCGTTAATATAAGAAAAGGTCAAAGGAGTCCGAAAGTTAAAGTAATTTAACTTTAGAATTAAAATATTTAACTTAGCTATAGGATAAAGCACCTTCTCTAGCTGCTTAAGCCGCAAGGCACCAGTTTAATGTAGTAATCAACAGAAAATAAATTCCCGTCTCCACAAGGTTACTGTGGAGCGGAAAAATAAATAATGCCAACGAGATTGTAGAGGAGTAATACATTTAGAATTATGTAGTCAAAACATAGTAAAATCTATATGTGACCTACTCGAGAGAGGCCTGATGCATAGTTGCGAACGTTTCTGTTGACTCCTGCCGCGGAAGCCTACAGTTTTTTCGAAGAATCTTTGAAAGACATATGTCGATAAGGTAGAAAAAAGAAACACTTAACTATGTTCACAGTGATTGTACTGTTCCAGAAATTGTAAAAATCTTTTATTTCATTAGCCTTCGAAAATTTGTACTGAAAGACATGAAACTATATTTTGAGGTGTTCGATTGTTCTGAAAGTGCCTGTCTTTAACTTTTCTCATTTGATATACGTTGTAATCGTAAGGGGTTATGCCAGTAGTTTGGTTTATAAAGAACTTTAAATAACGCATTTGCTAAGTTGACAATGAACCTATAGATTTTCTCCTGTTCACATGTTCCATCCTCTTGGAGTCTTGTATTTTCGTCAGTGACCGTTTTTCGAATGTAAATAAGTTGATGTAATAAATTGAAGAGATCTTTTTGCATGAAGCACAAGGAAACTAAAAAGAATGCAAAATGTGTAGACAGAAAGTCGCAAAAACATAAATGGTTGTTTTAAGAATGTATACTACTTGATAATGCAAGGAATACCACGTAGAACTCAAATCATTATTAGTGAGCCTTTATATTCTTAAACATTATTTTTAATCTCGATACTTTATCGAATTACCATCAAATTTGTTTCTAACGAACATCATTCCATTCAACCACTTCGATTTTGAAACCATTACACTTTTCTGAAATTGGTCAAGGGTTGTAGGGTGATATTTTTGGTTACTTGTCAGCTAAATACGACCCAACGAAGAGTACAGTTTGCAACCTCAGTTTGTTAATTTCTGTGACCCCCTTTGAGAGTTAGAACGTGATTAATGCAATAATTCTGTATATTGTAGTGGATATAAAAGGATAGACCTTGTAATTTTCAAATGGCTTTGGTGCATTAATGACGATGTTCTATTTATTGTTTTCTCCTATGGATGTTTTCAAAGGACAATATCAAAAAAAAGATTAAAAACAATGGTTCAGGAGATGTGTAGACGCACGATAGTTTGCACTATCTACGCGTCGGTAGGTCTAATCGGTTTCCTTCAGTTTCCTGATAATCTAGTACAATGAAATTCTGAACGGTCAGACTACAAAACAATGAATTTTATTGCTTCTTTTGTTCTGCGAAAGCCATAGTCTGATCCAGCGTTATCAGATCGAATCTGTTTCTTTAAACGAAATAGAAAAGACGGAAATATAAGCAGACGATGATTATTGGGAGACTATAGACTGGTTGGTAAGAGGCCTCTAAACCCTGTAGGTCGGACAAGGATATGTGGACGAGGGGTTGTGGGTAGAATGAGTCCAATTCATTCTACTGATTCTATTGTACCAGTTGGAAAAGGATAAGCAAAGTTGCTGTGGTCATTCATCTAAAAAGTCACAAGAAACGTTTGCAAATGTTAACCATTCGGAGAACGGATTCTGGTGGGCTGATAGTCTCCGGTCATCTCGTGAATATGTGTATAAATGTGAGACAATTCATAACAAGTGGTTGGAAGAAGAGCGCACGATAGGCACGTGAACATGACAAAAATTTTGACAAGCGATAGGGAAGTTGCCTATCAGAGGTCTTATATTCCGGTACATGATCGCATGATTACTTTGAGGGTCCTCTTAGGGAATTCATTAGTACTTCAAACCTATTTGTTATTGGTTCAATAAATTTATTAAAAGTGATTTTTACATACTCACCATTAAATCAACCAGAATATATTATTTCTTTCTTCACATAAAGAGGAGTAGAAAAGTAGTCCCCCAGAAATCAATTTTTTTCAAAAAAAAATTCCATGTAAAATTGAGAAAATGTTTTCACGGACGGACAAATAGTAAGTGAAAATTAGTAGTTGACGCGGACGGAACCAACGTTTTTAGTCCTGAAAGAATAGTACATGTTGTATTGTGGGCGGTGGCGGTATTCCTCCCCAATGGAACGGCATATCCGTCTCACACGTCAACTTTCGGAGTTCCGCGAGGTATCTCACCTCACTGGGCACCGCCCTGACCGGAACAAGCTCCTAGCTTTCAACATGTGAAATGCCTGTCAGTGTGTGTGAGTGAGGGGATAAACAGGACAAGGATGAGGAAGAAAAACGCGCGTGTTCTATAGCCCGTTTGTCAAAGTATTGCTTTGGCATTCGCGTGATACTGATACGAAAAATCACAGAAATGTTCCGCCGTCTCCATCTGTGGTTCAATCCCAGCCAGATATACAGCTATTGTCGAAAATGTGTCGCCGTTGCGAATGGAAATCTAGGACCTCTCGGTCATCGATTCTGCAAGTAACGATATTGGAAACTCGCTGTTTGATCTCCGCTACGTGTCAAGCTGACATTGTCCGCTGATAATTTTGGTCACCCTTGGAGTGAACGTATCGGTCGCTGCACCCGCAATTCGGTCCCGTTCGCTTCGTCGCTTGCAGTTAACTAGAGTATCGGGAGATACCGCAAATGAAGGACGTGTTAAAATTTATTCGAAGTTACGGGAACCATAACATCACTTCATTATCTCTTCGGCCGGCGGTCATGAACTTGTTTTAACCAGTCGCCTTGTTATTCTCACTCTGAAGCTAAATCCATTTGTGGTTAACGCAGCGAATGAAACTCATTTGTTTGAACCACGTAGATTTACTAAGCGCTGTGACGTATTTCCGGAAAGTAAAGTGCAAATAATGAAATAAAATTAACAGCGGGAAACAGAACAAAATACGGAATCAAAATGTGGCTGCGTTGTCTGTAAATAAAGTAATCTACATGTTCAGTCCAGGCCTGTACATTAGTAGGAAATTATTCAGCTCAATCAGACTGTTTCTTTAATCCGGCAGTATTGACAACTGAAGTGCAATTTGATCAACCAGCTTTCAGTCTGTTAGTATCAATGTACAAAATATCCTTGGATTTGAGTATTGAGTATTACTCGAAATTGTCTATTAATTACAATGCACATAAATACCCTGTAATAAGGGTAATCTCAATCGTAAAGAATTTCATTTTGTTAATTTGTTAAATTCATTTTACAACGTATTCATAGTTGTAAAACAAAATGGTAGTGAAACGTCGATCACACATTGCCATCTCGATGAATTTTCCATCTCTTCTTCCATTTCGTTTTATTACTTATTTTCTCGAAGTACTTTTTCGTGTCTCTCCAGTTGTTTTCTTTTAATTACTTTGTAATTTTTTATTCAATTTTGTGAACAGTTTCCGCTTTGTCTTGTTTTTAATACTTTATCCTTTAATGTTCTTCCTGTTTTAATTCCCATGAAATTTAAGATATGATTGTTCCCATACTTAAACAAGCACCTGCCAGTGACATTAGGTAGATAAAAGCTTCTTCTCAGAGAGAAGCAGAAAGAGTTAGATATTTGTTTCTAACAAAATGTGGAATTAAATATATTGAAAAACTATTATGAAAATAAACACTTTAAACAATCGCGTATGTTAACTACAAAGGTTGTTGGAAATATTTTAATATGTCTTTGAAGAATATAGTAAGGAATAGATTGCTCTTACATCCGCATTGTCACAAAATTGGAAAATACCTAATTTATCGAACCATTGTTTAATAGCCGAATATCTCACTCTGCATTGGAATTGCTCCTTCTTTCCCGCATAATTTATAGAATTTGAAATTATGAAAACTTCAGTGCGTTCAACGAAATTGAGATCTGCGCCATTCTTTTAAGCTTCCTTTCTTCTATTTGCGACAAAAAAATCAACATAAAATTTAGAGTGGATATTTGAGAAAACATTTTCACGTTTCTCTGGCGCTTTACTTGTTCAAGCTTCCAACTTATTTTCTGGCCACTCATACCAGTAGTACACTTACCTACTTTCACTCATCAAGCTCTCGCTAATGGCGTAGAGTCTACTCTGCTGGTCGTATGTGATTTGATTCGATTTATTTCATTTATTTTTCGTCCACGAATAGAGGAAACTAGTATATGTATAGAGATGTACAATCCGCGCAGTTGTTCTTGAATTCCGGAACCTCGTCCCCACTCTTGAAACGGAATAAAAGTAGTGAATAAAAGTACGAACAGAGCGAGGTTTGCAACATTAAAAATACACATTCTCTCACGAGTTATAGAAAACGTATTTGCATCGGTAAACAAACTATAGATTTGATTTTTCGGGACTGTTAACAGAAAAGTAACCCATGCCCTCGTGTCTAAACTTATCGCAAGGCAAAAAGAGAGTTCAACATAACATACGCATAGTGAAGCCACATTTATGCCCAGAATCAAAACAAGTGGCCGTCAGAGCATTTGGTCAAAGGATTGGGGAAACTGGATGCAATCGAAATGACGGTCATTGACCCCCACCTTAAGTATATTACTTCTTAAAGGCAAAATAAGTATTTTAAAAATTATATAATTCAAATGTCAACTAGTACACTAATATAGTTATTAAAATGAATATTACCTTTCCTTTGTGATGGTCAGTGCAGTTTCGAATTGTGTACAAACAGCAATGCAGCGGAAAATATTTTTCTTTGCAATTGAAATTCTGTATAGATTTTAAACTTTTTGGGCCATCTGGCAATGTGTCGTAAAGTCGTAGTGATCAGTTCATTATATGAATGTTCCATTTAAGGTTTGACTGAATTGCGAGCTCCAAAAATTTTGTTCCTTTCCACCAGCCAATTGCACATCGTTCATTTTCAAAGGCGCATTCAATAGCTGTTTGAAATTCAAAACTGCATTAAAACTGTTTCTTCTTCGTTAACTATTAATTTGATATAACGAAACCAATTTGAAACTTCTAAAATAGTACTACTTATTGTTTCCTGTTGGCAAAGAACATTCATGTTATCAGCAAGCAGACCTGTACTTCCATTTTTAATGGACGAGGGGATATTGTCCATGTAGAAAAGAAAGAGGTTAGGCCTAAGATCGAACTCTGCAGGCTCCCAGGCTCAATTGGCAAAGAATTGAAGAGATAAGTAAATAATACTCTTTCACGCCTATACGGTATTTCTACTCTTTCCGAGTGATGTTTAAAGTACGACAACGATGCGTAATTTATGGCAAAATCACGAATTTAATATGAAGGTAATTTTGGGAGCAAAATGTTCCTGTCAAAGATCAAAGCTGAGGTCCAGGTTTCAGGTCAATGACCCTCGACAATTTTGAATCTATACGTCATGTATAGAATACGTATGAATTTTTACGTCATTTTTTAAAAATTTGGATCAATTTTTGCTGTTTTGAAATTATTTGGAAACTTTCTTGTGCATAAGAGCAGAGCCAGCCAAAAACAATAATAGAATAAGCCGAAGAGGGGAGCGAGCCGAAGAGGAGAGCGAGCCGAAGATGAGAGCGAGCCGAAGAGGAGAGCGAGCCGAAGAGGAAACCCAAAGGGCCCGGGGAGGGCGCAAAGGACAAAAGCGCGAGGTGCGCGCGGTGTGTGGCTGGGGTCTCCTCCCGCGCCGCGCGCTGTCGCATTATGCAGGACACGTCTATGGGCGCGCTGCGCCGCTCCCGGCGCACGGGGGCGGGTGGGGGGCGCGTGCCGCTAAACGGAGCCCAAGGGACGGAGTCGGCGCGCATCGCCAGCGCACACTCCGCCGCCGCAGCCCTCGGCATGCTAATGTGTCTTGCCACCCGCCCCCCCGCCACCCGGGTTGGCCGAGCTACGGCGTCGCGCTGCACCCGGCGAGGCGGGGGGGGGGACGGGGCGGTACGAGGCGTTGCTACAGCTGGCCTCGGTTAAACGACCGGAGGCACATGTTTTCCATTGCTACGATCGCTCGCTATTGCACCCCTCCGCCGAAATCGCATGCTCCCACGCGCCCAGCCTGCTCAGTGCAGCCGAACGCCGTGGCTCGGTCTCCAGCACAGACCATCTGGGTTTTATTTCTCTTCCATTGCCCGCGATTGAACCCGTAACGGATGCCCAGTTACTCCAGGTTGGCGTCTGCGTTCAACAGACAATTGATGATTAAGGCAGAGGAGTTATTAATGGAAGGGTTTAGATTAAAGAGAAGTGAGAGGAAATTCTAAAATAAAGTCAACCAATGAAGTAATAAATCGGATACAATTCAGACACGATATTATTGTTAAAATTGTCTTGGAAGATGAAAAAAATATTATCGTGGGGACAGTCAACTTAAACTTCTTTCAACATATAAATGGGTGGTTCCAAAAACTAAGCATGCAAAAGATAAAAACTGAAAACTGTAGAACGGATAGCTTCTGTAAATTATTATCAGCGTTGACCATGAAAGAGGAAACAATCAATCTTTTAGAACGTATTTTCGGGAATTATTTCATACGTTTCAATTACAAATCCCAAATTACATTTCCTTCCTCTGAATAACGAAGTATATTGTGACTCAATTCTCTCCTAATATTTATATCTAATTTCTATGTAGTTTCCCGTTATATTTTTTATATGGTGCTTCCAGTTGTAATGACATTATTTTGTCATAACCAAACGCTGCCGCAAATGGGTTAATTGCGACACTTCGTCTCTGCGCTGTTTGCTCTCGGGGCTGTGCCACACACGCGCCCCGACAATCAACCCCTTCGTTCCATTAGGAGGCTCCTGCCGTCGAAAGGGTGTGCCCGTGTTGTCAACGGAGAGGTTAAACACTCTCCCTTCTCTCTTGCTCCTTTCTTCCCTCTCTCTTTCTATGATCGTTTTCTAATTCTTTCTTTAACGTTTCTCAATGCCGTTTAGGGAAGGTTAATCATGGGATAATTCGATGACAAAAGTGGTGAAGTATGCTTCAAGATGTGGGGCAAAACCAAGAAAAGTCTCACCAGCCAAAGAAATGCCTCCCGCTAATTGTGAATGTTCATATCTCGATTTTTGCCTGTGCATATGGTATAGTCTCAAACCACGCGGTATATAAATAAGACGTACTCGGCTAGCCATACACGATAAGCCTAGATAAGCCATTCAAAATCGAGGCATTTACCAATTACGAAAAATGTTATGTGGCTGGGATGTCTTGTCTTGTTACTAGGCGAAACCCTTCATTTAATGTTTTCTTCAATTGAGGAATGTAAAGTAGCCATATTATTGAAATATTTTTATGAAAATAATTTGCCACTTTTTGGGTAATATACGTTGGGGTAATACTGGGTTATAAACGTTGTATAGGGAAAGTTATGTAATGCGGGGTGAAAACAGCAGATTCTCGGTAGAAAAAAAAATCATTTCCGGGCCCTAATAAGGAATAAGAGAATAAATTCAGTTTCAAAATGAAGAAAAGAATATATTCTAACAAGTGGTGTATTCAGAAGCCCTGTCTTGTAAAACGTCCGTCTGTCAGTTCGACCGTCTGTCCGTTTGGCAATTGTGAACACTACGAGTACTAACGCCTAAACCATGCGTAGGATTCTTTCCAATTTGAGGAAACCCCTGTCCCCCTGGCTCAAGTCAAAACCATCAGATTTTGAAAAACATTCTTCAAAATTTGAGGGTATTTTATATGAAGACCCCCGGACAGTTTCAAAATTTTCTCAAAAACGACTCCACATTTTTTCTCTAACTTTCTTGTAAGAGTAGAGTAATATACACTTATAAACGTCACGAAAGTATGAATTTGTTTCGGTGTCTTCCAACAACTACAAAATTAAAGATAGAGACTTTTCCTTAAAACAAAATTTGTTCTTCATAGTGAGTTGTTTCATGAAGGTCATGTTTCATGATGGAAAATTTTAGTAGTCTTCACGTAATATTGCGTGCAATATGTGTAATTTAAAAAAATACAAAAACAAGATTTTCTCAAAAAGGGCTCCAAAATGTTTCTTGAAATTTTTGGAAGGGAGGGCGATAAATGTACTCTAATGGTATGACCCAAGAGCTATATTGCTCCATTCTTTTGTTTAAAAAATACAAAAATTTATTTTTTGACGTGTGTCTCATGTCGTTAAATTAATATTAATATTAATCGCAATTTTCCCACATTATTATATTTATGAGTACATTTGCTTTAAATAATTTCATATAAAGGTTCTCTAAAACTGAACCCTTTTCTGTCAAAGCTAGGTCAAAATGTCGCATTTCCAGAATCTCCAATTTCTCAAAAAGGGATCTAAATTTTATCTTCAAACATTTCGAAAAGATAGTGTTTATTGATCTCTTTAATATGACGTAAAGTTCATTTCGGTGTATATTATTTTTCAAACATCACACAAATGTAAGGTTTTTTAAAGGTCTCTCTCGCTGTTACTCGTTACTCTCGCTGCACCTTTCGAGCAATTTAACTCACAACAATAGTGTTTACAAAGTACTTAAAATGTCTTCAAACAAAGTTTTTCGAAAACTCAAAATTTCCTGTGAATTTGCAACAGCGCTCAAACGCAAGGTTTTGAAAAACGGCACCAATTTTTTCAAAGAAAATTGCCATTGAAGGTGAGATTTTACTGTTCTGTAATAATATTAAAATAATATTTTGGGTCTACAATTAGGAAACAGAAAAATTAAGAAAATGTCAAAAAATATAAGTCGGGCGGCGATAGATGGCAAAAGTAGGTGGCGAGTTCGAGTAGCTATCCGAGACCAAAGAAAATAGAAAACTAATACGGGAAAGTCTGTGCCATGCTAGCACTACTAGTTCATTATTAGTGAGCCTTATTAAAGATGTATTGCCACATGGAAGTTACAATTGTAATATTCGTTGAATTTTAAATTACTTGTGAAGAATTATTAACGAAACAAAATGTTTAACTAATGAAAAAAGTATGAAATACTGTCACTAAATGACATGGACTAAATATTGTAGTTTTTAACCTGCAAATACTGATGAAAAGTATTACTCCAAAAATTCAAAATACTTGACTAATATATTTTGATAAGGACTAATTAGACTGTCTATGTACGCTCAGAATGTTTCGAATTTTTGAAATGTATGAACCATCGCCTCTAGTCTAGTCAGTTTGCTGTATTATATGTGGAAAGTGTATGACAATGTCTCCATCGATGCAAGTGCAGCTGCCTCGGAGTCTGCTTTTGTAGTGACTCTCCCATTCACCCACAAACGCCCCCGCTCCGCACTCCCCTCCTACATTCTCCCCCCCACCCCAGCCACTCCTCCCCGTTCCCCTACTGCGCCGCGGTCGCCTTTGTCGACTGCTGCGCGCTCACCTGGAGGTTCGTTTCGGGTCGACCTGAGCGCACGCAGCCTGCAGACGCGGCCCAAGGAATAAACAGGCCACATCTCCATTACAAAAGCGAATCCACCCGCGCTCAGGGACTTCAAGCATTGCAAAATGCACCAAATATTTTTCACAGGGGCTTTCAGGGCATCATGGTAGAGACTGGGGCTGCTCAAATGCACAAATTGGCGCCAGACCACCCGCGAAGCCCCTCTGCCATTGCGCGCGCATCGCTCGCGTTGGACTAGACTGGAGCCGATCGCGCCCTAGCGACTCTTCCCTTCCGTGCAGCTGACTCGACAATCAGCGGGTCGGAGCGATGGTTCACAGATAAGCGTCCGGTCAGGGCCCCTCCTGTGAGCAGCACTGGCTTAGACCAATTACTCTCCGATGCAAACTAATGTACAACCATTCCATGCCTTTATTCACAAACAATATTAAACTTCTTCACCGTACCTCTACTTTACACCTAAGTATTCAGTTCCTCGTCTTAGATACTATTATAAATTAGTTACTTTAATTGTTTATGCCTTACGATCGTCATTTTAATTTTACGATAATTTGTTTCAAGTGAGATTTGTGTTTTATTGATGATCGTAAATATTTATCATTATCTATGCTTTCTGAGAATGATAGCGTTAGTTTTGCAAGCACTTGTCTAATTCATTTAAAAGTTTTCTATCAGCACCAAAATTAATCATTTTCAATATTTTTTAAAACAATTCAAAGCTACTTTGTGAGATTAACATAGCATAATCTGAAATGTTTTATGCATTCAGTGAATTTAACAGAAAAATGCTCATTCCCATTATTTTTAATGACATTCTATTAACATTGAATATGCGATACAAAGATATGCTTAATGCGATACTAGCCTAACTCATTTTCTTTCAGCGAATGTGTTTGTTCACTTCACTGAAAGGAAGATAAAGAAGCGTGAGAGATGAAAATTTGGTGCTAGATTAAAAATGCATTAGAGTTTTAAAACGCATGTATATTAAATGTGGTTTCCCATTATTTACTTACATTTTATCTCTTCACGTTGAATTACGTGTAACAAAGAACAACAAAATTAATGCTACCCCTATTCTTATTCAGAAAGGAAAATTCTACTTCAAATCTAGTTAAAATTAATTTCTTTGACAGTAAATATAAATCCATTGTCTGTATATCAATCATCACTGTCCTGTAATCACAAGTTTGAGTTTCACACCACGAGAATTACGCTAGAAGAATTCTAACAAAATGCAATATTATGCAACGTGTGGGAAAGTGCAACGAGTTAGAGGAAGCAATTTGCAACATATTGGAACAAAATTTATTCAGTTTTTTGGCACCAGTGTTCAACAATACGGAATCAGGAGAGGTGGCTCAGGGCTTCAACTGATGTCACTGCAGTGACTCTGACCGGGAGGTCCTAGGTTCGAGTCTCGACGGTGGAAGGGTTTTCGGCCCTAGCGAGTCAGTTATGTCATATTCAGTCGCTGTCTGGAGAATTCTATCGGCTGTCTGCTCTGATCGGTAGTTTTCCAAGATTTATCCGATCAACACCGAGCAGTACTCTAACAAACTCCACGGACCACGCGCGATCCTTACTTCCTTTTTCTTACCCTTCCCTCATTCCACCTCACGCGATCTTTCTTTCCTCTTCCTTGACATATCTTCACACCTTACTTACACACACATGCACTACACTACCACATGCCAGGAGTCCGATAGGGAGCTTAGAATTTGTCCCGGATGGTACGGTGCCCCGCGTGATGGCTGATTGAGAAAACATGATGATGATACCTGGTTGAGAAAATACCCGGTAGCCGACGCGACGATAGTACGTTGCCGGATATCGCTATCCAGTGGTGGACGATCACTGCCACATCCCGAGGGAAAAACACGCACTACACTTACGGGAGTAACGATCTTTGCCGTTGTTGCGCCCGGAATCGCTTACAATCAATTCAACAATACGTTTTTTTCTGACGAGTAATCGTTTTTTTGGCAGCACCGTAACAATATTATCTGTAAACTACGTAAGCCGTATGCGTGAAATTAAAAATAATGTATATAATAATAAGT
Organism: Gryllus bimaculatus; assembly: GCA_017312745.1. Taxonomy (NCBI): domain Eukaryota; kingdom Metazoa; phylum Arthropoda; class Insecta; order Orthoptera; family Gryllidae; genus Gryllus; species Gryllus bimaculatus. The sequence goes on from BOPP01000001.1 coordinate 702,730, forward strand.
ATGTTGGATTAGTTTAATAACCACAAAAGTTTGTTGACTTTGCAGATAACTGTTAACATAATTTCAACGCATGAAACATTGATTATTATTGTGGTTTAAGATTTGATTGATCGCGGCGTCACTCTGTTGAAATGTGAAATGAAAATTTGTTGGGCAAATGTATTGAAAAATTGAATTTATCTCTGGAATGTAGAAAATTAAAATGGAAATGGGACGATTCACAATTTTTCAGATATTCGAATTTTATCGGTTGTCGAATTTTGTGTATTGGCTGGAGTGGAATGTTTGGAGCCCATCTTGTAATAATAAATAGGGCGATAGGGAGGAAGGTAAAACCTTCTAAGATGGAACACACTGTAAAGAGAAAAAATAATTTTCGGTATTGATTTCACTATATTTAAAACAGACATATGTTTCACATTATTAAATTTAAAAATCATTGATGACTTTGGCTTGAAATATGTTACGACGAGTTAAATATAATGCGAGCATGGAAACACGAACTCCTGGAAGCGTGTGTAGAATAGGGAGAACAGAGATATCACAAAATAGAATAAAACTAGAAAGTCCAGTTTCTCTAGACACGTAGAACAAATGTTGTGCCGGCTTCTTTGATTGCTTGTAAGACTAAAATTGCTTCATTATCTTCATTATCTATATCCCTGTCCCTGTTGAATGGGCAAGGAGGGGGTGTTCTGCGATCGCGTCAGCGTCCGTAGAAACAATTTACATCGGAACCAAGATATCAAATGTTGCTCTGAATGCTACCATATTTCATATTTCAACTAAGTTCGGTAAAGAAAGGCCTAGGACAGGTCTGCACAGCATTCTGCACTTTGACTGACCTCGGAAGCCGCGCGCGTTCTGGACCGCCAATGAGAACGCGCAATTGGAACAGCACAGCGTAAATTGAAAGAGCAATTGCGAGAATTGCCGGACTTTTACACACAGACCAAGTATCATTACCTTTTATTTTAGATATATTTGTTGTCGATTTAATGCAATGTACAGAATTAACCTAAAACGAATTAGACATATTTGATTGGGATAACTTAAGAATTACAATTGCGTGTAGGGCAGAAAATGTAAATCGTTCTCCTACGATGTAATCGCTAATTTAACGTGGTACTAGACACACAATTGTTATATTGAATCGTTTTTGATTGATGACAGTTATCAATTATTTTTCATTAACTATATTTAATTGAATAAGACGGTTCTTTTGAAGCTAAAAAACACGATTAATTACTTCTCTAATTTCCAACAAGAGCATAGTACATATTTCTAATTTCAAATCAAGGAACACATAGTCGTTTACGACATCGTATAAAAAGATTAAGCCCTTTGCGTTCTATGTAACACGTCTCAATATTTTCATATTTTTCCATAAAATATCAAAAAAAAGGTTTGCTCGTTGGTACCTCCTATTCAGTTTTATAAGGAGGGGAAATGGTCACAAATATGTGCTGCCAAACATTACTCTTCTTGGAATGGCCTACATTTCATTTTTATATCAATATCGACGTCAGAGACTATCCTCAATTTCATGCGTTATGCTTTCATTTGAAGATTATGACATTCTTGATAAAAAATGAATTATTAAATTGGAAATTTTTGTTAGTTAAAATTACATAATACATTTTCAAGTGAAGCCATTGCTTATATTATTATGTATGAGTAAAAAATAAAAATATGTCGATTCATAGCAGTGCACAAAGAAATGAAGTATGGCAAGTGAAATATGGCTCTTGTAATTAGAAATACGGTACACTTCTCATTCAAATAACTGGGGAAAAAAATTTTACAGTATAGATCATTGCATTAGACGTCCAGGAATTCAATCTATGCGCCACGACCATCCCGCTGTGCAAATGGTAGGGTACTCCCTTCCCCGCAAGGCTGTCTTCTCCCTACCTCTTGCACTTTGGCCGCTGTCTCGGGCAGAGGGCTTGCTCTGAAGGGCAGAATGCCGGCGGGAGCAAGCGTTGTGCAGGCCTACGGATTTAAGAGCTTAAAAATGCTGATTGTATTCCTCTTCCATACGTCATAGAATTTTTGAAGATAGATAAATATTCAATACTAAAAATTGCAATGAAAAATGCAGCGAAGATGCTTTGTCTCTGCAAACTTATTTCTACACCTTATTCTAGAACTTACTCGTCCTTCGCTCGTGTCCCGTGCGACGTGTCCCGTGCGACGTGTCCCGTGCGACGTGTCCCGTGCGACGTGTCCCGTGCGACGTGTCCCGTGTCGCGTCGCGTCGCGTCATTCAATCGGCAGAGGAGGCTCCGGCTCTCCAGCGACCTCTCCCCCACGGGGGAGGCCATGGAATAATTATGAGCGCTCCTGCCCGATCGGGGAGCTGTGTTCGCAGCGATAGAGACAGCCGCGCGCCGGCGCACGCTGTGACGCGACGCTCCGCCAATTCCCACTTCAATATGTCACGCGCGGGCAACGGGCAGCCCCGCCTGTGCCCCGGAGAAACACTTTTATTCCACTCCAGCTGAAGTAACCCCCGTCGCACACGCACTCAGCACAATCATAAATGACACACGAAAATTAATAAATTCTTTCTATAATGTGAAACAGAAGTAATTTCACTTATCACACGACTCCGCTCCGGCTTTGTTCTCCGAGAGTCAGCACGTTTCGGAAGACCAAAATAGGAGTCAAAGTGCTAAAGAATACTCTTATCCAAACAAATTTTGAATGTGGATCACAAAACAATTTGCATAAAAATGAACAAAAAAGCAATTAATAAAATAATTGTAAGGGAACAAATTCATACGAAAATGAATAAAGTATTGTTACAAAGAAAGGAGTAAGTTACGTGAAAGAACCGAGTGAAGTAACCAATTAAGCAAGCAAAAAGGGGGTGAATGCGTCTGAATGATTTAATAAATAAACAAATGAGGGAATAAAACAAATAAAATAACGAATTTACTATCCAAGATTTAGGGATGTATACAAGTTTACGTTAGATAAAATCATGGTTTTAAAATTCGAATAAAGAACATTGTAAAACTACAATATTAATGATTAAAGTTTTTCTCTAATAATTAAATTTTAATCTCCGAATTTTTGTAAATTGCAAATGCAAATGTTCAACTTTTTTTAAGAACCTGAAAGATAAGAGTTAAGTTGAGAGGTTGGTAAGTAATGTGACTGGCGTGTTAAGAATCTGAGTTCGAATACAAGCGTGAAAAAATATGCTGGGCGGAAACATTTTTGGAAGTTTATGTATTAGTATAAAATTGCGTAGATAAATAAGGCGAGAATGAAAATTCCCTTTATTATTCCAATCAAGATTTTAATTGCTCTCGTATTATTAAAAAAACATTAAAAAATAGTAATTTAATGCCATTGATTGTATTCATTTTTTAAGAGCTAGTTGTTTCACATCCTCCAGTTACGAAAACAGGTCAACTGAAAACAGGAGGGATGAAAAGTGTCAAGCTCCTAATAGACTCGCTCCGGAAATTTATGAGATCGCCTGTCCTATCAGAGAACGGCGAAGCTCTAAATTCCATTTCCTTTACCGCATTATAAAAAATGAAGTGAAGAGCATCCAAAAGATTAACGAATATTGCAGTTCACTTTCTCTTTGAATAAAAAGCGACGAAATAGGTTTACGGCTGCATTATAAAGAAATGATTACGAAATGAAATTTACGATGTTTGGAGGAAGTTTGTTTAACAGTATCTCTTTCCTTGTTCTCCTCTCGAATTCATAACGTCACGAGTATTATATACCTGGAAAAAATCGATGTGTGCGGCGGATTAACACGGAAACAATATTGAGTTAATGCTATTTGGATCGTTTTAGGCACGAATACTCGCTAGTTATTCTCATCGTATAAATGAGAAACGTCCCCAAAATGACCAGTCTTTTAGTTAAAGCTCGTTGCATGCAAAGCGTCAAGTCTTTTAATTGCCTCTCACAGGCTCAGCCACTTCCAGCCCCGTCACCTCCACCCACTCCGCCGCCAACGGGTTATCGATACTCCCTTCCTACCCCCACTCTCACTCCCCGTGCCTCCCCCAGCACACATCGCACACGTCTCCTTTAGCTCTCTCACCCTTTAAAGGCTCTTCAGCTTTAGCTACCCTGCCCTGACCCGTTTGTCAGCCGTTTGCACGCTATTTTGAGAAGTTATCTTCTCGTTTTCCTCATTTTCATCTCCTCTCCTCCTCTTCTTCTTCTTCTTCTTCTACTCCTCCTCTTTCCAGCTTAGGTGGCTCAGGGCATCAACAGATTTCACAGAAGTGCCTCTCACCAAGAGACCCTAGGTTTCTAGACACACAGGTGGATGGGTTTTCGACACTATATAGCTACGTCGGATGCAGCCGCTGTCTGGCAGAGAATTCCAGCGAGCGACTGCTCTTATCGATAGTTTTAAGAGATTTCTCCGATCAACGGCAGGCGAATGCCCGATTAGTATCCTAGCAAAAGAGCAACGGACCGCGCGCGATTTTTACTTCTATCTTTTTTCTTCCTTTCCCTCTTCTTACTAACACACACATGCACTATACTACACAAATGTCGGGAGCTTAAAGTTCGTCCTAGCTGAGGCTGTGCCTCGCTGCTGTGAATTACGTAGATTGGGAAAACACATCAAACCGACGTGAGAGTTGCTGCCGGATCTCCTCCTCCAATTGGGGGAGAACAGCCTCCCGTGATAAAAAATTCACTACACTTTCGTGACTAATGACCATAGCAGTTGTCCTCATCTTTCACTCATCCTCTCTCCTCTTCCACTGAATCTCCTCCTCTACATATTCCCTTTCTCTTCTTCCTTATCTCCTCGCTCTTCTCCTCCTCCACCGCCTCTTCTTTTTCTTTTCTCCCTTCTCTTCCCCAGCACAACACAGCGCGCGGCGATGGTGTAACGGTTAGCATATTGGACTGATATAAGTTGGCGGGATCAAACCAGATCGAAGCGAATCGTGGATTTTAAGGGCGAAAAAAACTTTCTTCGGTGGGGAAATAAAGCCGGTTGTCCCATGTTAGTAGATTTACTTGCATGTAAAAGATCCTCAAGCCTAAATGACGCCTCGGAGCAAAATTCAAACAGCCTGTTTCTTCCCCCAAAACCACTTTTCTCCGCTAGTTGGTGAAAGGAGCGTAGCGAAATTTGCGTGGTCAGACGGAAGAGCAGGCCTCATGGCCTGAGTCTCGCCACGTAAAATAAGGCACCAGTTCAATTCAATTCAATTCAACACATTTCCACCTGCCGGCACATCGCAGCAGGTGCCACTCGGCTCCGCTTGTGAGTTACCCATTTACAACTGACGACCCGGCACGGATTGGTACTGGTATTCCAGCAACAAGGAGAGGAACAGGTGATTGATCCGATCCTTACGAAGAGGAACTGAATTCATTTTCTTTTTGGAATGTTTACAGGACAGATCACTTATTAACGCGGTGAGTCCGGTTTTATTTAAACAATTGAATTTTCAAAAATAACAAGATCTTAACTCAGCCTAGCAGAAGAGTAGTGTAATATTTTCATGACACAGTATAGGACCAGTTCGAAAACTACTAATTCAATAACGCGCACTTACCAATTCAAATAGTCACACTGAACGTACATTTAAATCCGATTGTTTTATCAATTATTTCGTGCCTATGCATTACACATCCCCGCGACTCAATATAAACGACACGTGTTAACTTAGATTTTTTATTTACCCCTTGATATTTATTAAGAATCATTCAGAATTCTCATTGATGGGACTAATAGAAGAAAGATAGTGAGTGACACCAGATACTCAAGCATTCGCTAGTCTGTTGTAGCCATTAATTCCTGGAATAGCAAATCAAACCTCTGAAGGCCACTCGCCTGACCTGCCATTCTGGCCACCCGACCACTCTCGGGAAAGCATTTCGGGCGGACCGTTCCTCGGCCGGGCGGAGCCGACCGCTGGCAATGGCTGGCGTTTTGTGAATGTGAAACATTTCGGCTGGTTTCGGCCGGTGGAAATGTGCCATGCTGGTCGCTGCTTTAGGGTATGGGATCAGTCCAACGCCCAATCCAAAGGAAGGAAGTGTTGACAGGATGAGGAAAGATAGCACGCTGTGCATGACCAGGTGTCTAGAGTACACTTCAAATATACAGATATGCTGTCCAGAAATTCCAGTATGCCGTGTACAGATAGATTCTATTCAGTTCGCTGTACCACCTTGGACGTTTATTACATAATTGCACTTACAAATCACTTAATCAGATATTACTTCAATTTACCTTTCTTTTCCAAGTAACACTTTCAGTAACTTATGCCAAGGTTGTTGAGAAGTTGAGATACTTTTCCCCCAGAGTACTGCTCCACTATTGGCCTAAAGAAACTGCGGAAACTATTGATCTAAGTAGCAGCTTTGAGAATTCCCATTCAGGCACTGGCAGAGTCCAACTAAGCTTGTCGAAAAACTGACGTGGGCAGTCGGATATCGACTTCCCGACCCACGAAGCTCCATCTGCGGCTCGCAAAAACATTTCTGCAGAGGAGCCATCATCCGTGCTCTTCAACCCGCTCCCCTCTACTGTTCGTCCTTCTCGCCTCTCTTGCCCTTCTACCTGATTGCCTGGCCGTGCTTCTCTTCTAACCTTTCACTTTTCCCTCTTCGTTTCTTCGATACTACGCCGAAAATACAAGCGCCCCACCCCACGCCTAACCCACCAACTCGCGTCGATTCCCATTACAACTGTTGTGTTTCACTGGACCGACCCCTTCTACTTCCGTTAACGCGATCGCTCTCGGTCCCGAGGACGAGTTGATGAAGCAGACGAAAATGAGCCTCAAAGTCTTCTGGCGCTTCACGCTTCTTTGCTCGTCTTGCCTGCATATGTATTCAATATTGGATTACCTCCTATTAGATTTTTTAAACAGTTTTCAAAGTTCGGAAATCCTGAATATCAGGAATATGCAATGTCAATAGTTTCACATTGACATTCAAGTTTAGTCATTGTACTTAAACTTAAGGAAAACTGCCAAGATGAAATCCTGATATTTCCGGATTCATTTTAATGCAATTACAAGAGGTTTTTATTCATTATACTTTTAAATGCAAAAATAATTAATGAAATGTATTTGATGGCATGTTATAACATGAAAATATTGTGGAATAATAATGAATATTAAGAATCGATAATAAAGAATAACCGAATTTTAAAAATACGAGTTTTGGATGATCGGAATGTCCAATACCGAGGATTCCGGATAATTTTAACTTTCTCCTCGTATGTATCAAAAACGGTAAAGAAATTGCTATAGCAATTTCCGGCAAACTCTCCGCATTTTTGAAAATTGAGAAAAGTTCACATTGCAAAATTACAAATTTGAAGATAGAGATTTTTGTCTTAAATGAAATCTGTTCTATAAATCAGATCTTCATAAAAGTAATGTGCAATTTTTTGAAAATGGAATGGTATTCGTATAATTTCTGCTTGAAGTCAACGCAAGATATAAAAAAATTTAAAAAATGTTCCAATTTTTTTCTTTCCGTTATTTTCACTAAAAGAGCAAGGGATACTTAAAAGAATGTCGCAGGTCTTCTGAATTTTCAAAAATTGTAAAAGTTTGAAGTAGGAGAAAATATGTAACACCATTGGTTTGCTAACATGCCCGATTCTCTCTTACCTGTCTCGCCTCGAGCTTTTCCGGTGTTCTCTACATTGATTTCCCGTGTTCACTTGCACCGTTACAGTCGTCATAATTTTCCCGTACCTGCTTCATACAGCCCAAAGTGTCTCCTCGTTCCCGAATTCACTTCCTTTCCTTCACCACCGCAATCGTCCTCTTCCCGTTCCAATTGGCGCTGTCTACAACAACCCCCGGACCCTCGACCGCACCCGCCGCCCACGTCGTGCGCCTCCACCTCCAGCGCCTCCACCTCCAGCTGCGCCCCCGCGCTCCGCTTGCGGCGGCTCTGCCGTGCCTCGCACTTCCCAGCCCCGCCGTTCGGCTGCGCGCGCCTTCTGTGGACGTCAGGGCGGCTGCGCGGGCGGGCGGCGGTGGGACGGCGCGCGAGCTGCGGGCGCCAGTGCGCGGTAGCCGCTGCCGCCGCGTGGCCATGGGCGCGCGCGCGCCGACGCCACCGACGCCGACGCCGCCGCCGACGCCACCAGGCCGCCACCGACGCCTCCGCGCGCCGCCCTGCGCCGCCCTGCTGGCGCTGGCGCTGGTGATGCGACTGTGCGGCGCCGCCTCCACCACAGGTACTGCGCGCTGCCGCGGTCATTCAAGTATACAAATCACTTGTTTCGCAAGGAGGAAAGGTTGCCGAGAGGCGCAATACTACGTGCAACATAAAACAACTTTTAACACGTGGCTCATGCACCAATTTGTAAACAGCCTTACTTTCATTTTATTTGAATTCAAGTGTAGAAATCACCTATGATAAATTAAGGTCAATAGTGGCTGAAATCACAGAAAATTATTTTCTTCTCTTTGTTGCATTCACAGATTTATCAGAACACTTGAGCATCGTCTCCCTTTTAGCTCACTTTTAATAATGGCTGTGTAAAAACATTTTACACGATTTACTTCCTAATCAGAATTGTACGTTTAACTATGACGAGGGAAAAAGCGCCCCTTTAGCAGTTATCAACTGCCATAGCTAAGTTTAGTACGATAAAGCTCATAAGTGACGTTTTCATTGTTCGTAGAATATCATTTATAAACGTATTTTTTATTAAGTTTATTCTTTACTTTCATTGCTCTCCCTTAAAGACAGAGTTTCCAAGGTGTGAATCGTCGGTTCACGACCTCGAGCCATACGCCACCTTCTCAGAGGCTTAATATACAATGGAATTACGAAATTTATTATGTGGCACTTCGCACTTTTGCTGTCTGTGAGGCGAATCTAAAATTTTCCGAAACCAAAGCTAAATCTTCATACGTACTAACAAATTATTCTCAATTCCATAATTCGCTAAGTTCCTCTATCAGAATTTTTCGGTTTATAATATCAAAGTAAGACAAATAGTCAATCTGACAACATTGCACTAGAACGCTCAAAATCATTTTTTTAGTTAAAACATCCAAACAACTTGATTTTTCCAATCTGAATTGTTTTACGAGTACCTAATTATCACACCCCAGCGATTACTTCTCACATATAATCAAGTGAAACTTTCAGGCGAATAGTAAGATTCGAACCCCGAACTCGTTGTTCCACCGCCGGCGCCGCACCACGTAGGGCGACCGTTAGCAAGGGATCATTTCTCTGACCAGTCTCATGGTTGAAAGCAACCAAGTCTCAGAGGCTATCTCTCTATAACCGATATCCAAGTATTGAATCTGTTAGCAACAACCACATTTCGGTTAATCGTTATTTGTCATATTACTATCATTATGCAAACCCAAATACTATGAAAATGACAGATAATTTTCCTTTGAAGAGCGACAGGTCAACATCCATCAGTACACAGGTGACCAGTCCACTACTCTGCGGTGACTAGTGCGGTTGTCGTTTACTGTATTTCAAGTATGGATATTTAATTCATGCATTCCTGTCCAGTTAAATTCTTCCCAGTTTCTGTACTAGAGGTTTCGCGCAGCAGCAGATTGCAAGGGGTCGTCAACGATTGCTTCATACAAGTATTGAGACATCTTTAGTACGCTTTGTGATAAAAATTAACATTAATGCTTCATTTAATTAAGATAGACCAATCTGTGGTCTTACGAACATTTATTTTCTAGTAACTTTCACTTACACACACAATACTGTAATGCAAAGTAAATGATTATGCACTTTGTTTCTGGATTTTAACTTCCGCACTGACATTACTAACTAGCATCTTATTTACTAAACGTTTATTCTCTCCTCACCTAACGCAAGCTGCCTATTTTATAATATAAACTAGCGGAACCCAGCAGAGGTTGTTGTGCCCTTTATCTCCCTTTCTCTTGCTTCGTCTCCCCCTTCCAACAGCTGAAATTATGCAGAATGTTCAAAAATATCTCATCCTATAGATTACGTGAGAGAAACGTCACAAAATTTTAGTTTTTAATGCCATAGAATTTTTCGTTTAGGAGTTTTTTAATGATATAGATTGAAACAAATCCTCCCGAGTGTGTTACGGGTTGCATCTCATATGAATATTTAGCATTGTTCTACAACGCCATATAGTGTTTTTTCCGCTATTTTAATAGTTATTCTGCTATTCGGGGCGGAAGTGAATACAACAAATCGGAGATAATTAAAATTGGTCTAGTTGTTCTTGAGTTATAAATGCTGTAACTAACCCAACTTTATTTTATGTTATTTATAACACATAAGCCATATCATATATATATATATATATATATATATATATATATATATATATATATATATATATATATAATGATGTGGTATATTCATTCTTACTTACTTTGAAAAGTAATTATATCAAAATATAAATAAAAAAAAGGTGTTAATGCCAGGATTCTTCCATTCATATAGACGTTACAAAAATATAAATTTAGTAGTATTAATTAACAAAAATTGTTGACAAATATAAAGGACAGGTTATTTCAGAATGTACATCGTGAAAGAAAGCGAAACTTTTATTTAAATATTCCACGCAAAAATTCCCCCAAAATCAACATTTATGCATATGACGTAATATACGCGTATGCACTCATTGCTAGCAATTCGCAATTCATTTGCTGCAATTTGTGACAATTAAAGCTCTAGGGAAACTCAAAAGCAAATGAACGCATACATTTGCCTGTTCAGCAGCCTGTTTGTGGCACGGTTGACGATTTTTCCGAACGCATTGATACTTCATGAACCATTTCTACTGCAAGCAAAATGTGTGAAAAAAGGTATTTTGCTTTACGCATAGACAGATTAATTTATGGTTCATACCTCGACCTTACAAGAGTGCATTTTTAAAGTTCTTGTCTGACCAGCATTATCACAGGAGATAGTTGCCATTAATTATTGTGGTAACTGGCATTATATTGCCAAGTCTTGAATGTCGCATCTCTTCAAGTAGAACGCTAAATAAAACTGTGAGTTCGGTCCGTGGGCTAATTTATCACTTGGAAGGAAATGTCAGTGAAGCCTGCGTAGTCCCTCGCCAGCAGAGGAAACCGATTTAATTCTTTCGCCTCCTGTTGCTTTCTTTTTTTAATCGGTAGCCGAAGAGCTAAGGTCGTTAATCTTCAAAGATCTTTTTTTTCACCACTCCAACACTTAGGCTTCCAAATTAATTGTTCTTGTGTTTGTGTGCAAACGATAAATTCACTTGTTCGTATGCCAGAGAATGAAATGATTAATTAACTAACAGCGTATTAGAAATGATTTGTTTATACTTATTTTATTTTAGCTATACATTGCCATGTAATATTCGATTAAAATTTTAGAAACTCATCAAACCATTGGAATAAACAAAAATCAAAAGAAAAATACCCTTCTTTTGAGTTATTTACGTTTATATGTTACTTTTTTACAATATATACTTGGCAATGTGTTTTCTGCTAATTAACTGAGCATAAATAGTGTTTAAAAAATTGTTCTGTTCAAATTTTGATAAATTATTGTATGCCAATTTTCATATTACATATCAGACCGCGTCATGCACCATGTTAGTTAGTCTCTAAATATTGAAACAAAAAATGTAATAAAGCCTTTAAAACGGTTTCTGAAAATGCGTAAACTTTCAAATAATTATTACTTTGACAACTGGTTTGCAAATTGGTAAATGTTGAGTTACAGATTTATGAAAAATATGTTTTCCCAAAGCACGATGCGTGATCCATGTCGAAACTAGTCCACACACATTGTTTCTCCCCCACTCATTCCTCATGAATTATAGTAATCGTAAACAAAAATAAGATGAGTAGTTTGAAGAACTAGCGGTAAAGCGCGCCATTCAGAAATTTTTCCTTCTAGTGTTATTTCTGAACAAATATTCAGATTTAAAAAAAGTTAATTACGTCATTTAAGGATCTAAAATTGAATGAAGTTACGCAGAAAACGTTCGATCCACAAGAATTAATACGGTTGAAAGTGGCTTGGAAATTTAGGACATAAAAATTTCTAGCAGTAAGAATGCACGTCGAAAATTAGATGTGCGGGATGCGCCTGCTGAAAAGTTCTACAATTTACTATATGGAAAATAGAAAAAACATGCAAATTTAATGTTTTTAGTAGGGAATCACGAAGACTAATCAAATGATCAAGAATTCGTAAATTTCCACAACACAACCAGAATTCATTATTAACACAAAGATGAACATGTTTTTGAAGTTGTAGTGGAAATGTATAGTATTAACCAGTGGCGTGCCGTGACATTTCAGTATGTGGAAGCAGTATCAGATAAGTTGCGGTCTAATTCACACAGATGATGGCTGTTTATTCAGTGACTACAATAACGAAGCAAGACTAAAAAACTTAGTGTTCAGACTCGCCTTTCACATCCATTGATATTACTCTACGGAGGGGAGCACATTAAATGCTATATACTATACGAAATTTAAAAAATAAATAAAAATATCTGGAAATAAGCAAAAAAAAGTCCTGTTATTTGTACAGCAAAGCAATTTGCCTCTCCTGACGAGCAAAATCGCCTATAACTTCATCATAAAACTTGCTCTTGGAACGCAGATCTTTAATCTTCCCAATAGATAACAACGCTGGATTTGACATTCTCTCTTGCTTGTTAGTGATCCTTAAATATGTTTCTCTTGAGAGTTGATTTCTCTTGAGAGAAATAAATTCTCTTGAGAGTTGAAAAACTGCGTTCTGCCGAAGAAATGGTTGCTGGAATAGTTAACATTTGCTCACAAACCTTTAAACTTGAGAATATGCCTATCTAGTTGATGTTCCTTTCCTTAATGCAATTTAACAAGATATTGGCACTTCTTTTATCTAGATTTATTTGGTCAAAAACAGTAAAACTGTGCATGTGACGCATGGGGAGAAGAGCATCTGCGCACGTTCTCTTGGGTTCCAGAATTCCTTCCCATCATTTTAACTATACATAGTTGAAGGATGAGTAAAATTAAAGAGGAAATAAATAAAAAATAAATAAAAATTTATAAAAATAAATAAAAAATAAATAAGAAATAAAAATAAATAAATAAACAAATAGTGAAGCTACATTTATGTCCTGAAGCAAAACACGGAGGCATCTCAGCATTTGGTCTATGTAACAGGGAAACTGGACAAAAACTTGAACGAGATGGGGGTCATTGAAGCTGAAGTACATTATTTGTTACAAGAATGCTGTCTTTTAAAAAAATATACAATACAAATGTTAACTAATTCATTATATATTGCTGTTTTGTTAAAATAAACATGTTTCTTTTTTATGATCAGTATATTCTCTAATTGTATAGAAACAGTTATGCAGCAGAAAAGATTTTACTTTTAACTCAAATTTGTGTACCCACTTCAAGTGCTTAATGACATCTGATAATGCGTTGTTAAGTAACGTACATTTATTATCTGTGGATTTCTGGTAGTGACTTGTTGATATTGACACTTGATAAACTCGCTTAATTATCCTCACCTTCTTTCGTTGTATAAATAACACAGTCCAGAATGAAAATTTGCCACATGAAAATAATTTCCATAGCTTTCAAGTAAGGAGTTGAAAGAACATTGAGGAAAGGGCCCAATGCTAAATTTCTGAAAATTTGTAAGTTTCATAAACTTGAAGTTTTCGATCTGATTGAACCTTGCGTTTAATTGTTCTACAAAGTTATCGACATTCTCTACGAAGAGTCCGCGATACAATGACTTCAAATCACAATTGCCTTCCATTTGCAGTCTTTCGTGTTTTGGCTCAGAAATGTTAGCAATATTTCTGGTATTATCCCATTGTTTCAAAGTCGTTTCTTTTGCAACTAATAAGACTATTTAATTTCTTAATTTTCTTAACGCAATAGCCTATATAATTTGATTTAGACTGGAATAAGATATCAGTCAGAGGAAATACTTCTGCAAAAATGTTCATCAAAATTGAAAGTGAAATCCTTTCCCAATACTTCAACATATTTTTCTTGATAAACGAAATTCAAATACTTTACCATTCTGCTACTTTAGTTCCATGTAGTTGGAGAAACTTTAGGAAGTCTTTTCTTTACTTCTGCATTTAAAGCATGAATGATTTTTGAAGCCTGGAATAAAAGATCAATATTCCACTTAATGTCTTAAAAAATCTACACTCTCTGAAACTTGAGGCAGACTATGAAAGAATCAAACAAAGTATGTGTGCAAAAGAAGTGAACGAACATTGCACTTGGATATGCTTGTTTGGTCTTTAAGCTTCGCAAGTGACCAAACATAACTGCAGCTCCATCGTAACTCTGAGAAACAAATTTGGCGCATAATTTATACTCTTCTACAGTTTCAGTAACTACTTGGTACAAAGTTTCAGCACTTCTGTATGAAGACACATTCTGATATCCTAAAAATCTTTCTTGAACCCTGCCATCACGAGTGATGTAACGGATTACTTTTGTAGTTGACTAATATTAGAAACATTCGTGCTTTCATCTAAAATAATGGCAACAAAATTTGTTTCCACAACTTCCTTTCTAATATGTCCCAAAACTATATTAGCAATGCAAGCCACAAGATTATTTTGAATCAAGTTCGAAGTACCTTCAAAATCTTTGTAATTTTCTAGGACTGGATCATACATAGCTAATAATTCAATTTAATCTTTTTAGTTGCCTCTACTAATAGAGCTATTACATTCATTGTGATATCTAAAACTAAGTTCGTGAAAAGTAAGAAAATATATCAATTATTATATTAAAAATTTCACGATTTATTTACAGTTTCATTGTATGTTTTGCGACTAATTTTGGATAGTGAGTCTATTGTGTGATTAATTCTTTGAAACTTGCCGTAAGTCTTCAGTTTTCACATACACTCCCAATGATTCCTAGAGGAAGCACTATTTTATATGTATTGCTCATATCACAAAAACCTGTTTTGTTAAATCCTCAGTTGAAAGTTAAATCCTCAGTTTTGTTATCCTCAGTTGAAAACGGTAAACATGCCAACCAATATAAGTTTCACAACCCGTGAGCAATTCAACACTCCTATACATTTTTGAGTTAAAAGATCGCGTAAACTTTTTCATTTTTGTATATACAAGTACATTCTTTAGCAATGGTTTTGTCTTACCTCTGCCAATGATTTCCTTTTTACGAACTTTTTGCGTACGTAGAAAACCCATCACACTATACAACACGCTAGGGAATCAGATTTGGTGCTACAGTTCGTACCGACGATGCTGGCTAAAAGCGTGCTTGTTAGTAACAGATTATTTTTTCACTACACAAACTTTCTAAGATATTTAATATTCAGAAAATCAGAATACTTCTCCAGCATTGTCACTAACAATTCTCTAATAATTGAAGAGCATTACACAACGTTATAGATCATAACGAATTACACACAATATACGGATACACGCCAAGTCGGGTTCATTGGTACTGATTCATAGACCGAGAATCTGTCTGAAGATTGCTGATTGCTTCCACTTCGTCGCTGTTAGTTCTGATGTCGCGACATGGTGCTTAATACTCGTTTCAAATTTAATCACTAGATGCATCTTGCAGCAGGCATGAAATTCTTTGAAGTCAATCATGGTAGTTCAAGAAAATTAAATTTTAAAGAGTAAACATGAGTAATCCTTTGGTAAAATAAATGTGGAAGTAGTGCTTCTAACGCTTCTTTAGGAACACACGCCTGGTATTTACAAATATCTGTACATGTATAGTGTAAGGGACAATGGCAAATATATTGTTGTTCGTTTCAACTTAAACACGTAATGCACCACATATAATTATAATCAGTATTTTTTTTTGTGAAAAGACACGTGTCACATTATTGCTGGACATTACGTTATTATTCATTCACAAATCTTAGTATTTAAAATCACTGGCCGAACTTATGAAAACTCGCTTTGTTACAATAGCCTTACGTTCACATATTTTCCTCAAGAAATATAGAATGCTTACAATAGATTACAACTGACGTAAAGAAATAATAAAACTAGTGGCGCTACAGAATAGCACAGACTTTCCCGCATTAGTTTTCTATTTTCTTTGGTCTCGGCTAGCTATACGAATTTGCCACATGCTCTTGCCAGCTGCCATCTATCGCCGCCCTAATTACATTTTAAAAAACTTATCTTCATTTTTCGGTTTCCTAATAATAGATCAAAATTTTATTTTATGAGTATTAAAGAACAGCAAAACTTCATACTAAAAGACAATTTTCTTTGAAAAATTTACAGCCGTTTTTAAGAAAGTGGCGATTAGCGCTACTGTAAATTTGAAATTTGAAATTTGAATCTCTTTTTTACAGAAAAGTTTTGAGTTTCCATAAAACGTAATTTGAAGTAACGCATTAAACCACAAAAACAAGTGTTTACAAATTTCTGGAAATGTGCATATTAACAGCGTGAGATATCTTTAAAAAATTAGATTTGTCAAATTTTTGGAAAAACAAAAGAATACCCAGAAATTTTACGTCATATTGAAAAGTACAATTAGCAGCGTTTGAAAAGTTTGAAAAAGCAATTTAGAACCTTTTTGAGAAAATGACGTTTGAGTGATCTGAAAAGACGACTTTGTGAGCTAGTTTTCACAGAAAACAATTGCGCTTTCGAGATCTTTAATGACATTAATATGCATTAAAGCACAGGTACTGATAAATACAATAATGTTAACAAATTGCCGCTAATGTAAATATTAACGACGCGAGAGAAGACAAATTTCAGAGAAGAAACCGATTTCGTGAGAAAGGGCTGCAATGCTTATTTAGGCCGGGAGATCAAAACAAGCCGTGAGCCCAACATAGTTATATAGAATGTGTATAAAGTCGTTACGGCAATGGATGAACGGTGAGAGAACAGCGATAAATTCGGAATTCTGATGCGACAACCCACAGACCATAGTATTGACTGCTTCTCCTGTTCTGTCAATGAGAAGGGATTTAACAGTGTAACAGTCCCAAAAGTAGTGTGAATCCAAACAATATTCCATCTGCATTTTCACCCGTTCCTCATTGTCTCGTTGAAACAGTCACACAGCGTCCGGAATATTTACAAGGCTGTCTCTCTTCTGAATCTCAATGTGACTCAGAAATGGCCGATCTGATTTCTGACTGTGATTTCTCTCTTGAGCATGTTGAAAAGGGACCTAAACATTTGAAGCAAAGTGTATTAAATGATTTTGTACAAGAACTTGGACACTCTACAAATAAATCTTCCGAGGTACTCGGGATTAGACTTCATGAAAGGAAGATGTTCGTATCAGAGACAACGTACTATTGGCACAGATTTTGCGAACACGAATTTACAACCTTCTTGTCTGAAAAGGGAACTTCTGTTTACTTCATCAATATCTTGGAGGTTATGCTGAAACTAGGTGTACCACAGTATGACCCTAAATAACGGAGACTTTTCATCGATGCATCCATGCGTAATTTGTACTACGTCCTCCTTCACAATGAAAACAAACTTTCATTCGTTTCAATTGCTCATTCTGTTATTAAGCGAGAAACATACACAAATATTGATATGATGCTATGTAAACTGAAGCACTACAAACACAAGAGGCCATTTTAAAACCATAGGTATTCTGTTAGGTTTACCAGCAGGTTACATAAAGCAACCCTCCTGTCTGTGAGAATGGGGCAGTCGAGCAAGATTTAACCAGTGAACTAAAAAAGAAGGGCCACGTAGACAGTGGATTGTAGGTTCGAAAAACATAAACAAAAAACTCTTGTTGACACTTCCGACACACTATAACCTCCGCTTCATATTAAACTTGGGCTTACGAAGCAATTTGATAAAGCCCTAAACAATGAAGGTGTACCTATGTCATCGATTCCATGGCGTCAATAATGAAAACAATTAAAAAGGGTATCTTCACAGGTCCAGATACCATAATTTTTTGAAGATTCTATATTCGCTGCACAACGATAGGCATGTAAATCATTCCGGGATGTGGTCAAAACGTTAATGGTAACAGAAATGATTCAAACTACAAACAAATGGTGGATGTATTCCAAGATTTAGGCTGCAAATTGAGCTTAAAAGTGAAATGATACATTCACATCTGGGCTATTTCCCTAAGTATTTAGGAATACTGAGCGAAGAGTAAGAAAAAATAGTCTACCAGGATCTAAAGGAATTGGTACCCAAAAATATCAAGGGAAATGGAACCATAACATGCTTGCAGATTACTGTTGGCTACTAAAAAGAGAAGATCCAACTACATCTCACATGTGTCTTAAACTAAGTAAAGACGTTAAAGAATTGAAACCGTGGTCTTACGATTCTCAATACATTATGAAACGTTTGATCCATTTGAATGTGTTTTTCTTCATATCTGTATACACAATGCGTTACATATTTCTATTTTATGTTCTTAAGTATATAATGTAGTAGCGTTTAGATGAGTAAATAATAAGAAAGAAGCATTCCTTACACAAGATAATAAATTAATTATAATCTTGCCTGTGCACCTGTATTATATTTCTCATATTTTCATTTTTATTTCGCAAAAAAAAACTCATATGATTGACAAAAACTGACTTCAGTTCCGGAATCAGCATGTCAGAAATATAAAAGATCACTTCTGAAAAATTATGCAAGGAAAGTTCAAATTCGCATGTGAGTGTAATATTACTACAAAGTATCTTTTCATTGATAATAAATAAGTTTTCAAATTTTTAACGTTTGACAGCTTAGTGTTAACAAAGATAGTAAACATTGTTTCATTCTCATTTGCATGTTCCTTGCATTTGCATATTTCATTTCTGTGCATGGAAGCCCGCCTGAAATGGAGCACGAGACAAACTACGCTATTCTTTTCGAACAGACCTTTCTAGAATTCCGCCAGGCATTTTGTAATTAAGTGCCAACTATTTCTTTTGTTGCCAGAAATAATAAATTTTGCACGGAGCTCATTTGAATTCCAAAAATTTTGAGATTCTGCCCCGGAGGCGAAATGGGCGTCGGCGGAGTTGCGCTGTGCGTTGCATTCTGGAGCGAGGGAGTTGAGAGTGGGTGGTTGCCGGTGAAAGTAAAATTGTGCCACCATATTCATTTCATAAGAATCGTTCTACCGTCGACTGAATGTCTACGCTGCGGTGCGCATCAACATTGCGGTCGGCGAGTCGGGAAAGTTGGATTCTGCGCCTCGTGGATATACTACCCGCTAAACGCCCTCCCGATGCCCAGGCTGAAGTGATGACCAGCAATGTGGGATATATGTGAGGCCAGAGGCAATCCATAGACTAGAGCCTGCGCTCTCGCATTGTACATCTGGGAACTGGGATTCAAATATTGGCCAATCCATAGGCGATTTTTGGTGAACGAGCCGTTCATAGAGTGCTTACGCGCTGTTTATTCGATATTATTTACTTTCCAAATTATTTGATTATTAGAATGAATACTTTATATGACACATTTAAACCAAATTCACAGTTATTCGACTTCTAGACAAAGTATTTTCATAAACGTTTTCATTCAGTTCCTTTAAAATAATTCCTGTTAGTATTAGGGTATCGCTATACTTTGCCAAATATTATACGTTTTATGATGGTATAACGAGAGATGTTGAATTAACCTTTATTTATTCAAAATAGTAATTGGAAAATAATAATTGAAAATGCTTTTACAGAAACTAATTATCAGAGTTTTACCGTCATTATTGAACTATCCCAGTCTCTTCCATGTAATGGCTGTTATTTGACAAGAATTTTGCAGTTAATGCCTTTATTTATCTTTATATCTGGCGGAGTAAATTTCACTCAAAGGACAATAACTATCTTGGAAAACGATCGTTACTCTATTCAACACGAATTGTCAAAACTAATTTATTTGAGAGTTGAGAGTATAAATACATCCACATCATAATAAATGTCTCATTTAGAGTTCTGAAAGAAAGTGTAATTCATGTTTTGCCGCTCCTAATGATGCTTCCAAAAAACAATTTTCTTTTTGTTAGAACGGGAGAGATTCTCAAGAGATACAGCCATTCGTTTTTGTGTTCATCTGACAGCGCTCTCGAAGCCCAGCGGGGGATACATCGCGGAAGTTCCCAGCTGCGTAAGTTCACGAGTCCTGAGAACCTTCGCCACTTCGGAGATGCAAAGAGGCAGTGTATCATACCTGTCGTCTATTTGCCAAGTACACGCATACATGTCCTCTATTGGAATCAAAACACAGTGATAATGAACCTGCGAGATACGCAATAATGAATGAATACTGAATTTGTCGTACTGGGAAAAGTTGGTATAGCACCTACATATACCCTACAGCAGTTTTAATAACACACCACACTTTCCAGGTCAAATGTCCGACTAGTTGATGAAGGCGAGCGGTCAAACGGGCGATAGAGAGATGGGAGGGAGAGAGGGAGGGAGAGAGGGAGGGAGAGAGGG
>BOPP01000001.1:731791-767046 GCA_017312745.1 Gryllus bimaculatus
AGCGCGGCTCATTCCCCACCCGCCAAGGCCGCCTGGCGCGCCGGCAATTTCCGGGATCAATTCCCTCCGAATCAACAATGCAAGTTTTTTTAACGCGCTGGGATTGACCAAACATGCGACTCCCTATTAACTCTCTCCCGTGGTTGACTTGATTGCTATTTTTTGGCCAGAGAGAATATTAGATTTTTTGCAGAGTATCGAAGGAAAGTCATAAATTGTTAAATAGCACAAATATCAAAGCAACAATGAAACAATAAAATTACTTGTAATATTTCACACGACAGTATGAAATTATGCTCATTAGAAAGTGATTTTGACAATATTACAGGTAATGGAAATTGGTTTTCGTTATCACAGATTTATCGCGCATTTTATTTGGTGTTTCGGGTCAATTTTTGCATTCTTTCAATAAAAGTTGCCTTTGAATACTCTTTAATTTACGAAGCTCAACGTGTTGGACAGTTTTGGACAAATTATTTAACTTGTAATTTACCGTAATGCAATTTCTGAGGACTTCGTTACATTATTTTGAACATTAAACAAAGGAAATTTAAACAACCTACCGACGCGCATTTATTGAATACAGGAATTTACATTCAAATATTCTCTTCTTACATATTTTTAATGGTTTAAATTTAAATTTAAAAACGTTCATTATCTCTTATTATAAAATACATTATAAAAATGTATGCTCGTCTAATTTTACATTATATTATTCCAGTGAACAGTACCTTAATGTCAATTTTAACGATGTTTTATTCAATCAAGTCTTGTGTTAGGTACTGAACTCCACAACAATGTCTGAAATGTAAAAAAGGGGTGTTTGGTGAGATCCGTCAGCTCTTCATTTTTCGATTTACCTTTTCATCCCTTTACTTTGCAATTATGTGTACATTTTAAGAAAATGTTTAATTAATCAAAATCTTAATTAATTAAAAGCCTTTTAATATAATTAATAGCATTTCTACCAATTAAAAACATTAATGTCACTACAAATAGCATTAATATCATTAAGTGTGATACATGAAAATGTGTCATGCTTCAGTAAGGGCAAATATACCGTTCGAAAAAAATCGCAAATCCAACGTTTAAAGGATTTGTAGAGAAATATGCATAACAGCACTTGAAAAATCTATATATATGAAAAAACGAGTATCTTCCTTATCTTCAGAAATTATAATCAGCAGGTCTTCCTCTAGTTGTGTCATTAAAAATAATTTGCTGAAGACATTAAAATGTCTGGAATTAATTATTTGAAGATATGGGTTAGACTGCTTCGAAGAAATTACATGAAGTGTTAAGTAAAACTAGTGACTTGAAATTTCTTCAAAATGCTAAGAAAAACAAACATTATTCGTGGTGAAAAATCAGAAAATGCAAAATTTGACCTTTCATTGGCTTATATTTGTTCTTTGAAGTATGATTTAATTTCGTCTTTTGACGTAAAAACGTCATTTTCGGCAGTCAAAAAATGTTGACAAAAATGAATTTCACATAGAACAGTTTAGAAAACTTGTTCATTGTTCACTGTTACAAAACCCAATGTTACTAAAAATTTAAGAAAATACAATTTGATTGTGCTTGCTTTGTCCATTTTTACCTTGCATCATGCATATTTGGCTATTTGATTGTGCATGCTTCCAGGCATATTTTAGCATTTGATAGTTCACGGAAATCCTGTCTCTAATGATGGCAAATTAACTAGATGTTAACATGACTCGACGTGTCTTTACATATTTCCCTCCCATAGTTTCCTCCGTAAGACATAATGGAGCATCATTCAACTGTTGTCATATTTGCCTCGTAACCCCAGTCCTCTCGATCCATGTACGTTATGTAATGTAAATCGAAGGCAATAACGAGCAATAACTTAACAGTAAAAAATATAAAATTTGTGATTAAATGGTATTATAGTAGGATATTATTGACGATTAAGAAGGGACTTGAATCTTATGAAGAAAATAAAGACATTTCCTACAATTTCTGTTTCTATCTGCGAAACACTCTAATTTTACTCCGTCTAGAGAAATACACACTTAATTTTGTCCCAACATTGCGAGATTTGGATTACCAAATCATGAAAACGTAGAAAAAACATTAACATTTGTTTTAAGAAAAGAATAAAATACTGTAGAAATTATATACATTTCCGTTACATTTAATTTACGGTTTTCAATGTCTTTCTTATATAATGAACTTATCTTCGGAGTTCCAACTGTATCTAAGATTCAACGTTATGTCCGTATGTAATTGCTTGCATGCCTCCATTGCACCGTGGCTCACAGGGATCACATGATTTGTAAACGGAAATAAAACAAAATGAATGGTTCGCAGGATATATGCCGTGGTTTCTGCTTGCGCACCCTATAAACATTTTAAATATAATATGACAGATTTGTGGAACGATCTCATATAACTCCATTCTTATTCAGATTGGTTCGTGCCACCATTATATTCGTATGGTAATCAGAGCAATACCTCACAATTTAATATCCGAGGGGGAAAAATGAGAATCCTCCTGAAGTACTAAATTAAAAATACACATAAATGAACGATTTTAAATACCTGTCCACCTGGTATTTCAATAACAAAACAAAACCCTCTTTGTAGTAATTTTCATTGAAGCATGTTTTCAACATCTTTTTTTATTATGTGAACTAATATTTTACTACACTAAAATAGGTTTGTTTATTTTTAATTTGCATACTTTTTTGTAAAACGTTTGTTCTTTAGTGAAGTGGGTTGTTAATCCCAAACATGAAATACTTAAGCCAGGTATTATTAGGCTTTTGAGGGGGAGGAGAAACAAAGAATTATTTTAATTTTTGGCTGCTACATCCACGATAAATGTATGGTATGTACATTTATATTATAAGTTGAAGTATGATAGAGGAGAAAGCAAAGGCAAAATCCACTTACAGTATCACCAACGTCATCATCCATCAATTCCTAACTGCTCGATAAAGGCATTTGACACTCTGTTCTATCGTGGTTGTAACACAAGACGGTAAGATATTGCATTTTCACATTTTTCTGTATTTGGTATTTTCAGCTTTATGTTAAGAGGTCAAATGTGGTTTAGTAGCATTAGTTGGTTGGCTTCGTGCATTAAAAATACATACATCAGAGACATCACTGAAATATAACATCTGAATTTGAAAATCGCATGTTTAAAACAATCACATTATTTATTTCAAGATAATAAAATAATATTTTTTTAGAGAGAAAACGCAAATAAATATTGCTGTGCGATGTAATTCATCGGGAAGGGAAGATTCCCTTAGCCCATCTTTTAATCAACACCATCATAAATCAAAATGTGACGCTGTCCACAAGAAACATTAAAAAAGGGCAAAATGCGCGAGGCAATGCTTGAAAAAATTCAGCAGCCAGTGAAATATTAAGCCCGGGGAAAGGAAATTCCCAACCTAAGGACAAAGGAAAGAAAAAAGTTATTCGTAAACAAAAGCCTGTTATATAAAATATATAAATATATAAATGTGGTGTGGCCAAATTATTAGGGACAGTACTCATATTTGTGTAATTTATAGTTGAAATGATTTTTTTGGAGTAAACGATTGGGTTTCGCTAAGATTTGTAGTATTACTGTTATCATTACTATTGTTTTTAATAATTGACATCACTGTTTGCCTGAATTATATTACAAATAAATAGTTGTGTTAATTCTCATTCCAAACCCGCTGCTGTAGTGAGAACATTCAAATACATTTTTAGTTGTTTTTGCAAGCTTTTCTTTCCAAAATAATCAAAACGTAAGTATTGTTTCTTACTGCATTACTTTTTCTCAATTTTATAAATTAATTTCAATTCAGTTTAGAATGCAACGTCAAAATCTCTAAATTTTTATTTTTCAGTATGGTAAGGCTTCAGACACATCTCCAAGGAAATTTGAGAAATGCAAATCATTCATTTATTAAATGGAGTGCACTCGTGTGAATGAAACGTACATTAAAATGTATGAATGAGTGAAAGTTATTTGGTTTTTTTGTCAAGATATATTGTATTTTGGATAGTAAAAGGGTAAATTTATAAGTCATTATTGCGTTTTGTGTAATAGAAAGCTGGTGTTTGTACAGCGGAGAACTGAGTTCGCCGAATATCATTCATAAATATTGTTTATAAATAAATAATTGCTAATTAAATTGACAGCATTGTTGAAACTTTGTGTGTATATTATCAGTAGGTAAATAAAACCAATGAGAGGAGAAAGAATAAGTGTGAGCAAGCTAAACACACATGCGCATAATAGTTAACATTTAGATTGATACGAACGTAAAAGTTACAAACATGAAAAAGGAGACATTTCCCTTTTTCCTGACTATCCTTCGTTCTCTTGCTTGCTTGCTGGAAAATTGATCATCATTCCTTCTGCATCTTCACATCTGATAGCAAGATATCTGTTGTTCTCAAAGTAACACTCGGTGAAAATACTTAATAATACTTGCCATAGGGAGTTCAATATGCAACGAAAGTTACTTCAAAGTGTCTTCAAAGTTACTGTCAAAGTGTGCTAGATCGTAAATCTACTGGCGCCAGCTGCAGTAAACTGCAGTGCAGAACTTTTAAAACAAAGAGCGAATAACTTCAAATATTAGAGTCAGATGCCAAAATGCAAAAAGAAACTTTCTCATATCTGAAAACATCTTCTTCGAAACGCTGATCTTACTTTTAATTCACGAGTTATTGACTTTCCTTGAAGCATGTAACGCAATTGGAACCCAGACGTCTGAACTGAGCGAGCCACCTAATTTAAAAAATACCACGTGTATAGCGTTTGGTCTACGAAAAACAATTTTCTATAAATAAAGTTTGTTTGACATTTGAAAATACTTACACAATTATTTACTAATCAAATTTGCAAGTAATGCTGTTTTAGACCGTGAAACGGAGGTGATGATTTCTAGACAGATAACTGAAATTTAAGCTATTTGAGGTAAAATAGAGATTTGGAAGTTTAATTGCACAAACGACGTGAAAAGGGTTAATATATTATATAAAAAGGTAAATATAGTATTCAGATCTTAATGGAGTTTACTTAATAAATAATATACGGATACGTTTGTCAATTGTTTGGGGATGAGTATGTTAATACCTAGTAACTGTGAAGAAGAGTTTCAGTGGAGAATTTTCACGTTGCTTTGTCTCAATATTTCATGAAGTCACTAATCTTAGATTTTCTTCTGCAAAGAGAAGTGTTTATCTTATGCAAAGTACGTATAACTAATATGTTATTGAAAATAAAGTTGCGTATTAACACGAGGTGTTTAGTTTCAAAGTATTCAAAGCACGACAAGAATAATTACACAGGCACATAAAATAAAAAAAGTTATCAGACCCAAAGACTTCACAGATGCTTCTCTGTGAGTGTTGACGCGCTGAGTCCGAAACTGATGCTAGAATTGCATCACTACCTTCCAGTTTGTTTTTTTAATCCTGAAACACCACACACATTGTAGACCTTATTTAGACTTCTTTTTGAATATTAATATAACAAAATTAACACAGTCTGTTTAAATGGATTTGATTCAACTGCCACAACTGTGGGTAACATTTATACAAATCTATTGTTTTGGATAGATGATCGTTATTTAAAAAATATTAAAATCAAATCTTTATTTCGTATATAAACCACCTTTATTTCTTTCAACCGTAAAGATGACAGTGTATGAAAGTTATAAGCCATAAGGTCAATATTAAATGATAGAATATTTAATTTAAAGAGGAAACATTTATGTAAAGGCAAGGCATCTCAGCACAACGAAATTTGTATAATTGTTGTGGCAGTTGTGTTAAATCCATTTAATCAGGATAATTTTTTATTAAGGTATATTAATATTCAAAAAGAAGCCTGAAGATGCCAATGTATGAAAGTTGTCGAAACGTTGTGTTAGTGTGAAGAATGCAATAAAATAAAATGTGAAAATTCCATTGTGTTTTGTAAATAGGACAACAAAAAAAGGGGTCATTCTAGTTATTAAAAAAACGAAGACAAAAAGTTGGCCAAGAACAACAGCCGTAAGTTAATAGTCGTCTATCTTGGAGTGAAGGGCAAAGTATTTCTCGTATGAGAATACATGATCGGTCACACTACAGAAACCAAACGTTGTTAGACCCAACACGTGACACATGTTTCTCTACGTAATATGTCGACACTGTGAATCCTAATCTCAAGCCACAATTGCGCCACCTTCCAGTTTTTTATATCGCGAAAAAACGTGAAATTTACAATTTACAATTTCACGTTGGTTTCACTCTATTAAAAAACTTCAGTGTAATTCTGACATCACATTCGAATTCAGAGCGTCGATGTATCTAGATAAATATTTGTCAAGCCTTTGAATTTGGCAAAAACTCAAAAAAAACAAAATGTGTAATTCGCGATTTGAAAAGGTGAGTGGTAGTGCAATTCTGGCTTCAGATTCAGATTTAGCGCGTTGACGTACATAGAGAAATCTGTGTCAAGTCGTCGAGTCATGTATAGTCAAGACATAGAGAAACATGTATTTTGTGTGCCTGTATTACATTTGTTATTTTGCCTACTCCATGACTTTGATATGGTGAACATTCTTCTACATGTTCATGGTGACTCGGTAAAAGTGCCGTGAACTCGAGAAGAGTCTGAAGAGCGGGTAGTAAGCGAGAGTGGGAGGAGAATCGGGGTCGCGGATCTGCGTAACGGTCCCGCGCGGTTCATTAAATTTCCACTTCTTCGACCTGGTCGGTGGGCGAGAGGAATTCGCAGGGGCCCCAATTAAAGAAACCAATATCTGGAATTCCCAATAGACAGCGGTTTCATTCGATTCAAGTAATTGGTTAGCGCAGAAAATATCTCTCGGACAGGATTCGGACTGACAATTTCAGTCTACAGCAATTTACAAGAACAGTAGTTTCTGGACCCTTTGCAGTACGGATATTTGAAATGTCACAACCGTGCTTCACAGTTATTTTATATTAAACCGTTTTTCATTACAAGTTTAACGATCGTTATGAAAAGAAATAATAAGAGCAGTTTTAACTTATCGTTTGCAATATTTAATGCTGATAATTTCTCCAACTGAATTAATACAATTTTTATTTGCTTTCCTTCACGTCAACACAGCAAATAACCATTTTAATATTTTAAATTATATGTTTTCGATACTAGAAATATCAACACTCATCCTCGATACTGTTTCTTTAGAGCAAGCTTTCTAGAACATTTTTTGAATGGAATATTTTTTTATTATTTGCCCAAAGCCGCTTTTCGAGATCAGTCGTCCACTTGGACGATCTCTTTAGAAATGAGTTTTGCTACATTTTTTAATCTCACGAGATTTTCGATATCTTGTGCGGTTAGTGGCATTTAAGTCTGCCTTTGCGGTGACCGCATTCGCCGATGATATCACGGGTTTTCTTCTTTGCTGCGACGCCGACTTCCAATGCAACATTCATTCCCATTCAAAAGAACGTTTCCTTCCGTTGCCAAAGGAAAGGAATAAACGCCATTTCTCTTTCACTCTTTTGAGGCTTCAAACCCACAGACTTACACATTCTCCCTCAGCACATTTCGATTCAATAACGTAATACAAAAAGCATATTGAAGTCTGAAGATGATTGAGAAGATAATTATGTTGATCAAGCCGACGAAATATTCAGATATTCTAAAATGAAATATTTAGATAAATTTAATACAGTTCTGAACAAATGTGTGTCGGGGTAATGTGAAGATTAAATCACATTGAAATCAATAACTGTAAGAAATTAATGCACAAAATATGTGGATATTTTTCCATAATCAATAATGTAGACGCTAATATCAATAGTGTGNAAAATAGAATCGCTTATTTACGTGCAACAAGTTATTGTTTGCCCAATTACGGGGAAAGACAATGTCATTGACATATTCAAGGTCATTATAAAAGTAACTAAGCTGTATAACAACAAAGCATATACTTAGCAATACGTTCTACGAAAATATATTACTAAGGGCCATGAGATATGGCAAACTGAAGCTGGTCCCAATTAGGGAAGGATTAAGGAGACTAACAAGATGCGAAAGAAAACAAAAAGAAAAGAAAACTAAGTAGGATCGATGGTGAGCTGGAATTACGAGTCAGATATCCCTAAATAATCTGAGAATTTAATACTTGTACGTTCATTAATTAGTATAAGGGTTGTGTTGCTCAGTTGTTCTTTTGATTAACGTTCATAGATAGCCAGAATTGCTAGCCGTAGTTTAGAAGCTGATAGATGGACGAAAAAAGAATTGTGATCTAGAAGTCAAAATATTTCATCAAACGTATTGTCGCTATGCAATGTTTTAAAATGCAAAACAAAATGATAACTAAACCAAGGAAGCTTGTGAAATGTGATTTTTCCATCTAATAGACAGTTGCTTCGTTCGTACGGGAGGACATTTTTTCGCACTAACACGATGCTTTGTTCCGATAACCGTGAAGAGTACTGATGAAACAATTAATGACACAAAATAGAATATTTTCATACGATAGTAGACATTTTAACAATATTTTGTGGGATAAGCGATGGTGTCGGGCGCGATTTTGATTGTTTTTGTTCTTCGACTTATTTGTGTCGGCCAAAATCCCGCAATAAAGATATAGCAAATTAAAACCATTGAAAAACTATTGTATATTGATAAACTTTAATAATTTAAACATCCTGAAACTGGAGAATTGTATGCTAAACATCAGATAATCGTGGAGTGAAATTAAGAAATAATGTGTATATGTATTATCTTGCTGACTCTACGTTAGTTCAAAGCATTGTATCTGTCCTTTATACGTTCCATTTATAAGTGCTGAAGGCAAGATGATTTGCCTGAGATTGCTCCATTTTGCCTACATTATTCCCGATATTTTTCAAAATCATGATGATATCTCATGCAATTGTATCGGTGCCAGCTCGGCGCTTGCAAAGTTAAAGATCAACAACTATTAACATTTTGCTATTTGTAAATAATTCTGAATACTATACGCACATGCTTTCTTAAGCTCTCATTTCGATATACGCGATAAGAGTGGGAAGGTTCGTTATTTCGGCGACAGGGTGGTTATTTCAAATATGTAGCTCGTTTTTGATGCAAAACAGTTTCTATTACATGAGAGCGATCATTTCTGCTTATCAATTTTTCTACTACGCTCGTTGCTATAATTTATCCTTCATTGAACTAATGTTTGTAAGAGGAGTGCGGTAGGTATTCGAGCCTCAATGAAAACTTGCGCTTTATAATACTGAATCGTATACTAGACTACGTCCTCGTTCATCAAATAAGCAGACTAAGCCTTTGAAGATATGCCGTCACCCACCGAATTTGCTGAAACTCATTTCATGAGGTTAAGCAAGACTAGAGAATCTCCGGGTACCCTGGATGGGTGACAATCTGGTGAACCCGCGAGGATCTACGACGCGAGCCCCAAGCAACGAAAGAGTTAAAAGACCGCGCCTGACTGAACCGCGGCTGACCGCGCCTGACGCGCCTGACCGCGCCTGACCGCGCCTGCCGACCGCGCCTGACGGCGCACTTCGGAGACCGCGCCTGATAAAGATTTACTCCGCTCCACGTTTGTCACCAGTACGTGGTTATTTAGAACGATGTTACGACTTTACGTAACAGAATTTAAAAAAAAAAAGACGCAAATTTAGTGTCACATTGACGTGTTGTCTGTAGCAGTCCAATTTTTTTACTCTCCTTAAAAAAATATTAAATATAGGTTTTGTAGATAAAGTGATTCGTACACATTCTTGATTTACATCATGGTTCAAATGATTAATTTGTGTAAATATAGACTAATGTTTTTACTTTGTACAAGAATTCTAAATTATTCTTTGATCTTAAATGATCTGATACATGGGTCGTAGTGATACACTCCCAGAGAGTGCAGTTTTTTGCAGTTTGATGCAAACATTTGTACTACGAATAAATCGTATATCAAGAGAGAGAAGTGACTTATTTTCCCCCACGCGTAAATATTGTACCCCAAGGGTTTTAGTTCAAGGGCTACGTATACTGAGGGGAAAATAATATCGGTCACGAGGTGTACATGCTATTTTCAACGACCATAATAATTTTGAGAAAATATATTTATCTATGGAATTTAAGTAACGTTCAAGGCGGCGATGGTGTAATGGTTAGAGTACCGGACTGTTATACCCAAGTTGGCGGGTTCAAACCCGATCGAAGCCGTGGATTTGTAAGGGCGAGAAAATCCTTCGTACGCCTTCCTTCGGAGGGGATGTTCGTAGATATTACTTGGCATTGTAGAAAGATCGCTCCAAGCCTAAATGAGCCGCCTCTGAGCACATTTCGAAATTGCGTGTTTCTGCTCAAGAATACTTCCTTCTCTGTAGTTTTTTGAAAATGAGCGTAGCAAAATTTGCGTGGTCAGACGGAAGAGCGGGCCTGATGGCCCGAGTCTCACCACGTAAAATAAGGCATAATTCAATTCAATGTTTACATTTTTTCAAACGGGCAGAGATAAATGCACTGTACAAGATGAGATATACGCGGTTTTGTTGTTTTCGTTTTTTATGTTGCACAAATGTATTTTTTTATATTTCTCTCACGTGTTGATATTTACATAACTGGCGATTTGTATACATAATTACACTTATTAGTACATATGCTTCAAATGATATCTGATGATATGAAAATGATAAATTGTATCTTTCAATTGAATGTTTGTGAAATGAAAGAAAATTAAAAGTTTTCTGTACAAACAGTTTCCGAAAATTCCGCGTTTTCAGAAACGTTCGAATGGTATTTCTAAATAATTGTCAAAAATATTTTCACACCTTGGTACAGATAGTGCTAAATATACTAAACAATATTAATTCTTCAATATTTAATATTAATTTCCATTTTTTTTCAAAACCACACAAATATAATTTTTAAAAAAATTAATTTGTTCAATTTAAAAAAATATATCTCACTCTGTTAATAATACCTCAATTTGTATTATGGACGTTTTTATACATTATTGCATTTGTGAGTAGCAATGGTTCAAGTGGCTTTCAATTAAGTTTCTAAAAAATCAAAACATTCTGTACAAATAAGCCCCAATTTGCGCATTTTCAGAAACGCTTAAACAACAATTTTTCAAAAACGAGATCAAATTATTCACCGAATATTTGTGTGTACGTCCGAAAAGCACTTGTCACGGTGAACAACCTGCCGCGCCGCGCATTCCGACGTGAGTAGAGTGACGTATGACGGTTCTACCCAGCGAGAAAAACACAACTTCATCATCGCTAAGAGAGCGACGCCCTTCAATCCAGTCATCGGCGCGGGTCCAGGACTGATCCAGTGCAACACGAGCCCGCGTCAGCCCTTCCATTCGCAACGCCGACCCTCCTCTCCTCTGGCGTGCGTGATTTGATCGCGAATCCAGGTCGGCGGCGAGCAATTCTCTACAGCAAGGTAACCCAAAATTTATCACTGTAGACCCCTCTACGGAAGTAAAAAACTGTAACGCTAGTGGACAAATAAGGGGATTTTTGTAGTTAACGAGTCATTAAATGTAATAAAATAGTGTAATTTTGAATAAACGTGAGCCCACCTTTCTGACGGACACTTTATCAATCAATTGGAAGTGTTTTTTTATATAATAAGTTGAGATCATCCGCATCATCCCGATCCAGAGCCCCTTGCGATTTCTAGAGCTGGCCCAGGAGGCAGGTTAGTATCACGCTTGGCGCCCACATTTAAATAAATTTAGGGCGAGCGACCTGACATCCTCCACTATGTCGAACAGTGACGTGTCTCAACACATTGTGGGACCTCGCTAGATTCGGTACGCAGTAGTCACCGACGTATTCCGACGGGAGGGTTCGTCACAATATACTTTTAAATTGTCTGTGCGCTTAATTTCACGACTGATACGCTGCGCCAGTCGATGGCTCGTGCCCGTGATGGACTCGCCGACCCACGCGACCGCTCTGCCGACTGTCCTCGCCCGTCAGCCCACGTTGCATGGTCCCCCGGAGCGGGCACTGTACTCTGATTTAATAATAGTGACTTCTGACGCTTGATCAGTTGGACGCGGTTATCCAATCGGAAGCTTCGTCGCGGCTTAATTTTTTATATTGAAGCTCTCGATTGAATAACCGCGTCCCTACTGATCGAACATCAGAAGTCACTATAATTAAATTGGAGAATAAGCCTGTGACCGCTTATTTCTTTGAACTCCCCTTCCCGAGATAAAGTCGTATTTTAGAGTATTTCTCCTTATTGGTGACATACATATTTTGTAAGCATTAGATGCTCAATATCTATATTCTCCCCACCATACCCGCGGTCTAATTCGCGTCAGCAACACCAAACTTCCGTCTGCCAAATCTCCTTACGGAGAAGACGTATCGACTCCGTTTCGTAATTTTTTTTGTGCCCAAGCGTACAATTTGAGAGTTAGTAACATAAATATACTTTCAATATTCACCTCATGAGCACGGGCGTGCGAATTTCTGTCCAATATTCACTATGCGCGAAGTAGTCTTTTCTGACTTCATTTTCATTGCACGCACGTTCAATAATGTCTCTCGTGCAGAGCACGTATAGCAAGTTTCATCACACTTCAAAACTAGTTCAGTTGGTGAATAACTGAACTTGCTGTTCGCGTGTGCCAAGAGCTCGCTGAAAATTTACGCTCACAACGTGCTACAAGTGTCGTGCCACACTCAGCTGAAAAGTAATGGTGTCAACGAATATCTCCTGTAGTGCCCTACAATTACCCTCACTAATTCGACCGGCTAAAGTGGTCTGAACAATTCCCTATGTCTCCGCAGTCACTACGAGACTTCTCAGTGCATACTACGCATTTAGGAACTGTCTTCCACTTCATTATTCAGTCAGTGGACCAGCGTTCTGTCCTCTCTTTCAGGTGTCATGATTTGGTTCACTTCAGAAGTGTACTTTGTGCTATCATTCAGGTTACATTGTTGTGTTTCCAATACATTTCATTAAATGTGTATGTTGAAAGTGCCTCTCTCCTTTTACCATATATCTCTCCCAAATCCTACACTTTTCACGATTAACTCTCAACTGCTGATTTTTGATGCATCATTATGATTTTTTCTATATTACGTACATAGTATAGGGGAAAGTAAAGCATTCCAGTAGAAAATATTAAATTGGTAAATATTTTCGTAATAGTTATTTTGCGGATTACTATAACGCATTTGCGTTTACGTGTATTTATAACTCAATTCCTCTTCAAGTTGCGGTACGATTGTGTCGACTTCGTGCTATTTATCAAATGTGCCACACGCGAATACATTCACGTGATCATCAATAACGTCATTAATTTCCCTGTAAGCTGCCAGCATCCTCATTTTCAAAGTTTCACCACCAGTGTTGCCAAATAATCCATGAAATGCATTCAAGATTAGAAACTCTTAATTTGTCACTTTGATAATGACAATACCATTCAAGCGAATCTCGTAATCTATTCGTCACAATGTTATTTATTCGTAAGTATGGGAATATTGCCAGTTAATGCGGGAAGAGTACTGAAATCCTAGACTTCGATTCAATGGAGTTGGGATGCTGTGATTCGAGCCAAATAATCACCATTATAATAGATTCTGTGTACAGTAACTGATTTTAAGTTCACGTCTACTTTTATTTTATTAGATAGAGATTATAACTTCCTACCGATTGCGTTACAATCAACAAAACCACAACCTGCACAGACGTGACGCGTGCGTATTCTGAAAGCAAGAGAAAGGCCAACCTCAATTTCTGGGCCACTTTGGGTGCCTCTGGGCCGCCTTTGCTTTAGACGTCCTTTATTTACACATGACATATATATATATATATACACACACACACTTATATGTGTGTGTATGTGTATGTGTGTGTGTTATAATATAATGTTCTGCAAGGCGATTGGAATTATAACTTTAAAAATAATGAATGTTAATGATAAATTAATTAGTAAGTAAAAAGAATTTATTTTGTGTTCAACATTTACAGGGTTACCAGAGGTTGGCTAGGAAAACCCCTTCCCCAAATGTCGTGTTTCAATTCACCAAATTGTCAACTATAAAGAGGAAAATAAGGAACTGATCACATCAACGGAAATAAAACGTTGTATTTCGTAGGGCTACTTCGCTCCATTTTTCCATTTTCAGGGGGTCCACGGCCCGCTTGCCTCCCCTTCCCCCTTGCGCACATCCATGGATGGCGTTCAATAAATAAGTGAATTTTTGGCATAATAATATATCATTTAACTAAGAACCAATCTCTCCCGACCGAATGGTTTCTCGCCCTTCTAAATTTTGAATTTGAGCTGCAAGTACCTTCGCCATCGCAGGCCTTGTGGCGTTCGCGTGACATTCGCGTCCACTCAAATTTTCCCCATTTTGCGCGCCGCGCCCACCAGTAAATGGACGGGCGGAATTTTCATCGCGAAGCGGCACCGGTAATTGCGCCGCATTGATGGAGCGCGCGTCGTCTCATATGCAAATGGCGGCCGCGCCGGCGGCGATACCGGAAGCGAGGCACGTCGCGCCACGCAGCGCCCTCCGGCGAGGGGGGGAGGGGGGCAAGAGATCCGTGTCACGCGGACGCATACGAGTATCACTGGCTTTTCTCCTCGCAAACAATGCGGCGTCCTGGACCCGCACTTTAATTGCGATAGACCCACTGAGCCATACTAGATCTAATTCTTTAAGGAGAATGTTAGTAAAGTGCGATTTTTGAGCGATGTCTGGGAAGTGTAAAAACCTGGCAAAACTGTTTTGGATTTATTTATTTATTTATCGGTGTTACCATGCACGTTAACTGCTAAGCTCATTATTCCCTTAAGTGTTGGGTATGCTATCGCAGGGGGTGGCGGTGATCTTCCCCGCTTTGTGATAAGATCCGGCGACAACCTACGTTGACTTGGGGTGTATTTCCCAACTGGGTATCTCTCACCAGCATGGTACCGTCAACACATTGATATTAATTACCAATATTTTAAAGAAGTTTCCTTAAATATGAAATGTTTATTCGAAAATGACCTTTTGAATGGAAAAATGTTTACATTTAATACCTTTTTTCAGATTCGTTTTATTTTCAGACGTTTATTCAGGCGATATATCAGACCAGTATAAGCACAAATCAACTATGACTGCCTCATTGTAGGTCAATTAATTTTTTTTGTCCAATGCCATTTATTTGTCCATTTCGTCTACCATTTATTTTGTATTTTTCTTTTTCTTAATTTTAATCAAGGCAGTCTAGAATAAAAGGCATTTCACCTAATCACGTGATGCTTAGTGACGTCAACCTTTGGGTCGTGTAGATGCTCTCAGGGAAGTAGAGGGATATCATATTTGCTGGTGTTTCCTGGAAAACAAAAGTTTATATAGTATTTTTTTGTGTTTTGTTATTCCTGGATATGTTGAATAATATGTGTGAATAATTTATCAGTGCGTAGTGTCGTTAACAGTTCATGCGACATTTGTACAATTGTGCTTAACCTGACTTTCAGTTTCAAAGTTGTTATAGGCCAGGCTGCAAAAGCAATCATTAGGTGCTAACACGTTTACTTGTTAGTTTTCTAAAAAACATCGAAAGCAGGAACAAACTCATGGTTTGATGTTACAAACACACCAAATTCTACCCTGTGCATAAGCGCGTTTCAAATGCACAT
The DNA here is from genome assembly GCA_017312745.1 of Gryllus bimaculatus. NCBI lineage: Eukaryota > Metazoa > Arthropoda > Insecta > Orthoptera > Gryllidae > Gryllus > Gryllus bimaculatus. Next base: position 747,448 of record BOPP01000001.1, read on the forward strand.
ACCATCATTGTAGGTAGTGTGGAGCGGGGGGATAGATCTTGGCTAGTTGATCCCATGAAACGGCGTTTATTGACCGACGGCTACCCAAAATTTTTCTAAATCAGGCATCCTACCTGACAAAAGTACTTCCGGGTGAACTAAAACGTTTACTAAACGAAGGGCTAATATAGAATTCCGAGAAAACTTCAAATAGTTCACAACGTACACGTAGGCTTCCGCGGCTCCACTTCATTACTCATTGACACCGGAGGCGGAGCTTTACTGAGTCACTACCCTGAAGAAGCCTGCGACATGCACCCAAAATTTAAGACTGTTTTTCTATTGTGTAGAAAAATACAGGTGTTTAAACCGAACCGAAGTATGTCCCACAATTTTATGTCGTTTAAAGTTTTCAAAGATCTTTCAAAACAGGTTTTTATTACAATAACATTGTATCTAATGCAAAATTTTTAAATGGGTTATTGACAAAAATCTAAAATACACTAAATGGAGCAAGTTCGATTCTCCAAATTCATTGGCATTCATTTTCAGATGAAAATCTAAATACAACAGAAAATAATCTTAATTGAAAGTGACAAAATTTCTCAGGATGTTGATGAACTTATTCCAGTATGCTGACGTTACTAGACACTAAACCATTCATTATTATTAAATTAAAGTTTTTAAAGTGACAACATGAACTCTTATCACCATCAAAACACAAATATTTACCAAACATGTTTATTTTATGAGCCCAAATATTGAACCAAAACTCCAGGATGTTATAAACGCCTAAGAGATCTATTCATTTTAACTCTTAGGAAGTATATTCTTTAAAGATTGAATAAGGTATGATATCAAATCAATCGTAATACAACATTAATTTTTTAATGGATGTGCATATTACAAAATATTAATACAAGTTTTATGGTTGCTTAACTTTTAGCAGCAAAAGCAAAAGTGAAAAGCTTTTTTTCGCGTACTATGTTCATATCTGCAATACGAACAATGACGTCACGTTTCGATGTGCAATGCCTCCAAAGACCACCAGCGGTGTTGCTCCAACCTAAGACAACTCTGGTTCAATAAATCGATTTCATAAAAAGTGAGTTATTTGTTGTGTTGGCATCGGAGCGGGAGTAAGTATTCAAAAGACCCGCGTGGGCATAAAGAATCCAAAAGACCCGCAAGAGTATTAACAGTACCGTTACCTGTTTTGTTTCAAAACCATCAACACATAACAATGGATGGTAAACTATAAAAATAATTACAAAAGGATGCGCGTGAGTGCGGTAAGAGCATCACTGTAAATTTCAACTTCATTGAGAATAGTCGAGGTTTCCGTTTCGTTGCTTGACGATAATCGTCGATCTGCAAGCCAGCTGGACGCGGTGTCGTGTGTAGTGCCCAGATTGCGGCGGACGCGGCGGCGCGCTGGGCCACGGGGCGGAGCGCGGGGGGACGCGGGGCGCGCTCCAATGATGAAAAGTCGCGCTTCGCTGCGGCGCCAAGATAATAAAGCGCCGCCATCACTTCACCGGAGAGTGCAGCGTCATCGCCATTAGCCAAGTATTTGTTTCCACGCGCGCTCTGCTCGCCCTACTAATTTCCCGTGGAACCTCGTTAGTGGATAGAACGGCATTACTCACATCTTAACCTGCTAGCGTAGGCAACTGAAACGGCTGCGCACACTAAATTACGGAACACATCGTAGTGGATATATATAAAACGAACAATATGAATTCAGGAATTTAGACATCGTCAGCATGTGGCATTTATATGTCTCTCCTGTCGAATTCAAAATTACGTTAATGAAGTTTGGTTACATTTAATGAGTCTGAAAAACTTTTTCAAAGCGCCGGTTTCATGTCACATTCGTAACGAAAGCTTAATTGTCCGTAGGTATTGTGTATTCGGGGCTAAACCTCTGGAGCTCTCGTAAGGTACGAAATGGCTTCGGGGCAATGGAGGAAGTCGCTGGAGCGGTGTGAAGTGGAGCGGGGAGGAAGAGCAACGAAGTAGGAGTGCGAGAATGTGAAATAGAGTGGGGAAGGACGAGGAGGCGAGGGACAGGGGGAGAGATGCAGGTAGGAGCGGGGCGGAGCGGGGCGGAGCGGGGCGGAGTGGGGCGAGCGGAGCGGGGGCGGCGGAGCGGAGAGGGGCGGAGCGAAGCGGGGCGGAGCGGAGCGGGCGGAGCGGAGCGGGGGCGGGGAGAAAACGGGGCGGGGAGAACGGGGCGGGGAAGAACGGGGCGGGGAAGGAACGGGGGGGGAGGACGGGGCGGGGAGAACGGGGCGGGGAGGAACGGGGCGGGGAGAACGGGGCGGGGAGGAACGGGGCGGGGAGGAAGGGGCGGGGAGGAACGGGGCGGGGAGGAACGGGGCCGGGGAGGAACGGGCGGGAAGGAACGGGGCGGGGAGGAACGGGGCGGGGAGGAACGGGGCGGGGAGGACGGGGCGGGGAGGACGAACGGGGCGGGGAGGAACGGGGCGGGGAGGAAACGGCGGGGAGGACACGGGAATGGAGTGGAGCGGTGAGGCGGGCGGGGAGTGGTAGGCGAGGTGGAGAGGAGCGGATTCTGGGTGAGGGGCGGACTGGGAGGGGTGGGAGGAGGGGGACCCGCGAGAAGCGGAAACGAGGCGGGCGGAGGGGGCCAAGCGAGGTTTTGCTGATAGATGTAGCGCCGGAGCGGAGAACCAGGGCAGCAGGCAGAGGCCACTATCGGACTCGAGCGCTGCGCGAGGCCGAGCATTGATCTGCGAACAGCCAGCTGCAGGATGCAAAGCGAGCGGCGGCCGGCGGCGGCGCGGGTTTCCGCGCAGCTGACGGTCGTCTCCGCGTCCGCTCTCGCGCCGCGCCGCCGCCCGCTCCCCTGCGCGCACGCCACACGCCAGAGCACACATCCCGAACCCGCTCCCCGCCTCACTCCCAGCTTCCCGCGCCGGCTCCTTCTTGGGCCTCTGGCCTCCGCCTGGCGCTGACGCGTCAATCCCCTCCTCCCCTCTCCCTTCGCCCTTCTACACCAACCGTCACCTCTCATTCTCGACTGCCTCCTCCGCCGCGTCCGCCTGCCCGCCTCCGTCACCCAGTTGCCGAACTTTCAGCCTCCTCGCCAACGACTTGCCTGCTCTCGGGCTGTACCTGTCACCGGATGCGACTATGTCTTCATCTCGCATTCACCCTCGCCCCCAACTTGGCGCCCTGCCCCCTTCCAGCAATTTTCTATTCAGTCCGTAACATCTCTACTCAGACCCCCCTTTATTCAACATCGCTTCCAACTTCGCCCCCTTTCCTACTCACCTCTCTTTTCTCCTTGCAATTATTTTCTTACGTAAGTTTCTTTACCCACCACTTTTGTGCATCTTCTCAATTGTGACGTCCCCCGGTCCCAATGTATTGTATTATTTCCCCACTTCGTTCTTTATTTATATTTATCGTTTCCACATCTACCCTCTTTGTTTATTCTATCTCTACCTGTAAAGGTGTCTCTTTCACTCACAGCCTGTTACTTCGTCACGTCTGAGTGGTGACGAGGAAGGGTAGAAAGGATGATGCGTCTTTGAAAAATGTATTTTAGCGTGAATTATGCAAATCACGATCCATATGGAAACCGTGAGTGCGGCAAGCTGGACACTTCAAGAATTAAACCATCGAGAAAGGATCAAAAACATTTTACATGTTGTCTTTTCAACAGTGTTACGAAATTTTGAACATGGCAAATTAATTGTATTTTTTTTCTGATCTCTGTAGCATTTAAAAGTATCTCTTTTGAGATAACACAAAATAATGATTTTTAAAGCTATTACGAAATAAGTTGCATTGTTTATTGAGATATACGGCCCTCTCTCTTTGCAATGTGGGTGGCAACTAAGTCTTTAAGGGAAAAGGAACTTGCAAACCATCTATTCTCATTTACATAAAGGCGCAATTCCAATCTGCTGACCCCGGCCTGATGCCCCAGAAACTTTAGAGCGATCCTGAAAACGCGTCTAGTTGTGAGAGGTCAATACCCCATGACGCCGTTTTATCGCCTTCCATCAAAATAAACATGTGCGGGAGCAAAGCGTTTTTCAGCTTACCTAGACGCAGGTTCACCTCAATGATGAACGAGTTGTACAAATTGTATTTCTACAACTTTTGTACTTACGTGACCTCCTCAGAAATTTCGTTTTAGATTAATGTAGTCAATAATAACTAATTCATCTAAAACGGCTAATAATAACCAAATGAAGGATAAATTGCTATTAGTTCAGGTAATTAATAGCCATTCAGCTACTCGGAATGAGAATCGATGGCTTAGAGAGGTCTTGGTGGGTGGGTGTGGAAGGAAAGGGGTCGAAGCCTATGGATCCAGCCGACTCTTACCTCTCGGCCCGTTCAATCTATTAGGAGGTAAATAATTCACTGAATTAAAAAACAACAATCCGTAATCTTTCAGACCTATTTTATACACCACACATCAATATATTTTTAGTATGATGTTCTAATCACGTAAATAACATTTCTTTTCTGAATAAATAGATCCCCAAATTTGCAATTTTCCTATAATCGTGGAAGGTTTCTGGAATGCTACATAGATTCTCTATAGTCTAGAGTTTTGAGAAAGTGATATCTTTAAATTTTATTTATTTATTTACTTATTTATTTAAAATATCAATCTGATCTTCATTGTTTTCATTGGGAGCTACAGGCCGCTGTGCGTTCAAAAATGTTCTTCGCTCACTTCGCAACGTTCACGGAATATTATACAAAAGGAATGCTTTCAGAAATATCTTTATTTAGGACAAATAATACATTTTTGGTAAATAAGCGTGACTTGATCTATGAAAGGGAATATAAACAAGACTTAATTTAATATTGTGTGGCGCTCGTTCCAATGTAATATTTATCTTTATATGACCTGTTTTCGGTCTGTATGTGTCATGTGGAGTGGTCAATATAACGAGCACGGGTGATGATTCAAGAAAAAGTTGGATACAAGCGTTTGACGACAACAGACATTCGAAGTGTATAAGCAGACATTCGAAGACAAGCAATGTTTATTGAGAGCAAAGTTTATATGAGATAATAATACGTCAAAATGACCTAAAATGACAATGACTAATACCGGATTCAATGTTCTATATTTCAAATCTACAAAGTTTTTCTGAGGCACCACAACAGTTGTTATTGTCAGCGTTATTGCGTTAAATATCTACTTCTTGATAAAATGACATGCTTTTTTCAAAGATATTTCAATTTCAAGATATCTCTATTACCTTATAAGTCTCGTTTCTTTTGCGAGAAAAAGAAGTTGAGAGATTTCTGAGATATTTCTTCGAGACTAGTTTCAATAAGTTATTTTAAAGAAAGTATTATTAATTATACGCCAATCAGGCTGAAAATACAATGAATGTTGCTTGTGATCCTTTATGCACGAAGTCTTTTTTCATTTTCGCGTTACAGCCAGTGAATGCGAGTCATAATATTAAGTAAATGTGATACTATAGAAAAACATCCTTATTCCTAGACAAATGAGCAGTAAAATTGCGATACGAAGTTCTGCCAACAGCAATAAAGAAACAAAAGACTGTCGTTCTTTGTCTGTGTCACGTAAGTGAGGCGGGCAGTGGAGCGGCTGGTCTCTCCGTTTTGTTTTGCAGAGCTCAATGGGTGTGTGTGGGACAGCGCGCCTTCATTAAGGAGCGCCAAGTGCTCTGCGCTGCTCCTTTCGAGTCGCCCTTGCGCTGCACCTTCGATCCGCCCGCGCTGACCGCCCGCTCTGCTCGGCTCTGCGCTCGTGCACGGGCGGGTGGGGTGAGGGAGGGGCGGGCGGGCGGCAGGAGATGAAGAGTCCGCCGAGCGCCCAGCGCCCCAGCGCCCTTCGCCGTCCTCGAGGCACCGGCGGGAACGGGCGGCGAGTCGCCCAGTAGTATGGTGGGCGGTGACCGTCGCTCCCGACCCACCCTACCCCACGTCAACTCCACTCCACTCCACTCCACCTCGCACCGCCGCGCTCGCTGAACGACAAACGTTCATCAGCGAAGTCCTCTCCCCCCTTCACCCTCCCCACTCTCGTCCCGCACCTACCGCTTTCTCATTGCATTGCTCACCTATCTCATCCACCTCTCCTTTCCTTCAGTTCCCTTTCCAACATGTGCCTTGGTACATGTTCCGCCCTTCACTACCTTTCCCTCATCACCCTTTTTCGTCAGTCACATTTCGTTTCCCTAACAGAGCGCACCTGGTGTGCTCCCGTGGCGGTCACAGCTTAATACTCGTACTTTTTGACCTCTGCTCTTTGGCTTCTGTTCCTCCCCCTCGCCGCTGCCCCGCACTTCTAAGCCACTCCTGCTGACGCGTGGTACTCCCAGAAGCCCCTTTCCTACGCCCACGCGCCCCGAGGCCTCCTCGCCCTCGCTTCCCACGCGGCTGTTCTCCTCTCTTGTTGTTAACCGATACGAGGCCGAATATTAAAAATCAAAATAATAATAACAATAAGAAGAAGAAGAAGAAGAAGAAGAAGAAGAAGAAGAAGAAGAAGAAGAATTATTGAATGGTGATATTCGTGTATTAGTAAAGTTTTCATTTCAGTAAAATGTTAAACAATGCCTTTAATAATTCTAATAAAACTACTAACATTCACGTATGATCCCCATCTCGAATGTGATGATGATGTGTACAAAATCACTATTCCGGAGTAGACCAGAAGTCGAAAGAACGAAATGTCGTGAACAACAGATGCATTTTAAAGACAGTTGTTCGCAGTAGTCATTCGAGCTCTGCGGACCAACTCAGAGCCTTAACGCAGCTCTTGAGCAGCCCAGGGCTGTAAGAAAGTTTAGTACAGCAAGGGCCACAGAGAGTGCTGCCGAAGAGCGCGAGTGCCTCTAGGAATCGTAGGTTCTCCTACCCCGAAAAATCAACCGGCCAGAGGTCTATTAGTAGCGTTTAAATAATGATATTAAAATTGCAGTTGGTGCTAGAAACCGCCTGAGAAGGGCCTAAATGACTGCACGAGGCCCCTTGCAACACGTCGCTCTCTGTTGCTCAGCTCCACTCAGCGCTGGCTCGAGGAGGGGAGGGGAGGGGAGGGGAGGGGGACGGCGGCTTTTCTGCTGTTTCGCCGCTGCGACGTTGATGGCCTCGTCTCGTCTGCTGACGAGCGGCTCGTTGACGAAAGCCGATGCGATGGGAGGAAAGGCGCTTTGCGGTGCCCGGCTCTCTTCGAGCGCTCTCTTCAACGCTCTCTAAGAGAGCGCAGGGCGGGAGCAAAGAGCCCTTCGTTGAGCAAGGGGATGATGGAAGGTAGGGGCGGCAGTGGTGAGAGGTGAGGGGATTGCCGAGTGTGTGAGGTGATGACATGGAAGGTGAGGTGATGCCGTGGAGTGTGAGGTGATGGCGTGGAATGTGAGGTGATGGCGTGGGGTGTCAGGCGATGGAGGAAAATGTGAGGTAATGGACGGCGGTGTGAATGGTGGTGGAGTGTGAGAGGCGATAGATGATGGGGCCATCACCTCAGACTTCCCGTGCGAGGCGTGCGGGCGATGGGGGAGTGAGGATGGGCGGAGAGCGCCTGTTGCCGGGAGGGGCGCGGGTGGGGGTGGGGGAGAAGCGAGATGGAGAGGGAGAGGGTCGCGGGAGGGGAGGGAGCGAGGGCAGCAAAGCTCGTGGCCATTAGCGTCCGCCCGCGCCTTCGATTCGCAGAAGATCCTTGAAACACCAGTGTGGACGGGGCTGAGAGCACACGCATTAGAGGGGGCTCGGGAGAAGAGGGAGGAAAGAGGGCGAGAGAACGGCTGTCGCCAATGCATTTTCATCGGAGTTGGTTCTTTATAATATTTTTTTATTAAATATACAGGAAACAAGAGTTCGAGAAACTGTAATTCTATACTTTGCATTAAAGTTTTTCTTCCTACAAATTACAACTTTTATAGGCTCTTTATTGGCATAATAAAAATCCCCGAATACTGTTCCGGGTGCGTTCATTGTATTTGTTCACAGGTACGTTATAGTGACACATGAAAATTACATTTAATAGGCGATAAGCAATCTGTCATATACTGTGCCACTGCCTGAGCAATGGAAGAGGCCACTTTCTTAAGTGAAGCAAGAAGACGAGTTGACTCCTGCTTGTAAATATTGGAATACCTCAGTTAGAATAATTCCCGTTCTGCAAACATACTTAGATTATTCCGAAAGAGTCCAGTAAAACTGATTATATAAATTACAAAAAGGTTCAGGACCTCGGTGTATCTCCGATAGAAAACTACAGCGCATAGTGCATGGTTCTAAAATTATAGCATTTGCTATCTTTAACAGACTGTAAATAAATATTGATTCCTTATGCCATTTTGTGTCGTATGCTGTTTAACTGAAAAATCGTTCTAAGGAAAAAGTAAAGGATAATGCACGCTAGGACAAAATATTGCAACTTTGTAGTAGAGCAAAAGATTTCATCGACACTTATGATTTAGCTCTGTTACTTCTCGTGGAAGCTAGAAAACAACACCGGAAACAAAAATAAAGAAACCTAAAGTGTAAGGTTCATCAAATGTTAGCTTCTTTCAAAACACGATCTTTTGAAGACTATTCTTATTATAGTGTATAATTGTAATAATTTTAAGTGTAGTAAATATAGTAATTTTTTCTCCATAAAGATATTAATATTTACAATTTGATATTTAAAATACTTTTCCTGGAATTTTTTCTATTAATTTTATTATCACACTAATTATCTCACTGAATAAGAAGTAATTGATGGTAGCACTTATGATGGAAATATGTTTTCCTAAATGTTGGCAAACAACTAAACAGATTATTTTTTGCAATTACTAAGTCCCATGTATAAGCTTTCATATATTTATGGTCCTAGGGATTCTCTATGGCATATACACATACATTATCCTCACCATGATCTACCTTTATTCCTTTTAATTGGAAACTAATACAAAAGATTCCGTGTCCCGTACAGTTTACAATTTGCCTCTACAATTCATTCCAATCTTGACATTTGTGTTGCCAATAAAGTAGATCTGTTCGCATGCTCACTGCGATTGTTTGGTTGCAAGTATGTTCATTCGTATCGAAAACCGCTTAATTTTTTCGAGAAAGCAATAACGCTACAAATAACCGTATGTACACGCCGTATAGCAACGTATGATCAGCTGCTCCCGTCGATTTGCTATTATTAATTTGGAGCCTGTATATTCCATTACAAGATTGTAATAAAGTGATTGTTTGTGAAATGTTTCCTTTACTTCCCGAGTGATTTTAATTAACAGGGAGCCATTTTAATTTATCTTTCATTACATTACATACGATTCTTTACTGGACGTTTTTTCGATATCAAAACATTTTTTGTGGAATGTCATGGATCTTTTTAAGCAGAATTTTAATTGCAATCAATTTTATGACCTTTATAAAACAGACGTAGTATTTTTTGAAGAATTTATTTCTTTTGGCGTTTTCACCCTATTTGACGTATTTTAAAAAAATCTATTGTCGGGGCTTGTTGATATTACATCATTAACAAATAGCATTTTGATAAAAACGTGTCAATGGTATAAAAATTCTGGTCAAGTCGTCAAAACCTGGACAATCATAAATACGGGTAAATAAATAGCACGGCACCATTGCTGCCGTGCGACTTACATTTGAGTCACGTATAGATTGCAGTAAAAAAACAAAATTCTTCCCAAAATAATGATTTCCAGGCCGAGTTCTCGGGTAAGTCAAACTTTTTTTCCAAAGAGTAGTGTGTTACTCAAGAACAACAAACATAATAAAATACTCTTTTATAACACTTCAATAAACGAAATATTTTCACAAAAGCTGTCTTCACAAATACTGCAATGTCCTAACATAGTACAGAGTATACACAGTACAACAGTCCTCTACAACTACACAAGAAGAATATATTTAATTTTGCAGGCTGTTAGGTCGCGTGCTGTTTAGTCAGAAGCGAACATCATTCCACCCAGAGGCCGAAGCAGTAAGTTTGAGAGCTCAGAGTTTGAGGGCCGAGAACTCGGTCGGTACGGCAGTATGGGAAAAGGCGGATTATCACAATCAAATATTTGATTTTTTCAGTAAAAATGGAAACTGTTTAATTGATTTTGCATTTTTCGCGCCGACCTGGATGCTCGAAATGGCTTAGAGCGTGTATCAACTCAGCGCTTCGCTGCGAAGGGTCACGGGTTCGAGTTTCGGCTTGGGTATTGTTGTTTGTCTCTTGTCTCTCATGTGTTTGTTATCGCGGAGGGCCTCATTATTCAAACTCCGGAACAGTGGAGACTGAAAGCTTTTTGATGTCTAGAGTACGGTCAAACATGCGTCCCATCGGAAAGCAAAGGGTAACCGGGCAGTCGGCAGGATAAAAGCCCTAAAAGGAGGCGAAATTTTTCTCATGGGGAATCTCGTAACCTTCAGTCGTGCGCGCGGGGTAAAATCTTTAAATAGTTGGAGGCCTCTTGCTGATGCGAACCTGCTGATTGTTCAGCAGGTACCGTCGTTCGGGAGGTGCCGACGTCCGCCGCCCCCATCGCCCCCGCCGCCTGCGACGCCCGCATGCAGCGCTTCTACACGGAGCTGGCGTGCGAGCCGCTGGGCGCCGGCGACGGCGAGGGGCCGTGCCCACGGGCCTACCGCTGCGGTGAGTCTGGCCCCCAGAGCCCTAAGAGTCGTCATCGGGCTCGTTGCGGGCCTAGTTTGTAATAAGCATCTTTTTAGGATTTAATGACGAAACTATAAATTTCGAGCAATGTACCGGACAAATTTATTATTTACATTTTAGAAATAAATATAAAAGAAACCACAAAATGAAAAACAATATACGGTATTTATAGAAAACATAATTTAATTTAAATATACTGTTATACACGGTGTTACGTGGCGTGTAGGACTCCTCTGGCGGATTAATGTAGGGGTTAAAAAGAAGTCAATATGATCTTCTTGGAATCTTCCCCCAGACGACTCCCACGTATTGATTAACTCCTATATAATTATAAAATACGTTTAATGTTAATATATAATTATTTAAATTATATTTTATCTGCCCGTATATTATATTTAAACTAGCGTACCCGTGCGAGAACTCTCGCATGTTAAGTATCATCCCCTTCTATATCCTTTCTTTTCCCCAGTAAGGAGGAAGTTTTTAACAAAACGTGCTTATTTGTTCAAAAGAGAAAAAAAGGTAACTTCCAGTGTACTTACAAAATACCAAATAATTTTTTTTTTTAATGCAATTGATATTTGAAATTTTTAATTATAGTTTATTTAGTAGACAGATATCCTTGCAACAACTTACAACATTTCTTAAAAAACATTTGAATTATACACTGTTCCATTACAATTTGTTTTTCACTTTCCTGGATAGCCACAAACACATATCAACAGCTCTTTACTCTTGAGAAAGCTACGTAAAGTTTTCCATGCGAAAATTCAGGATATAGCAAGTACAACACTACTGTTTGCATCATTATTTACCTGTATTACTAAATAGAGAAGTACACAATGCAATTCAATAACGTAGAATATCAAGTCTTTCGTTTAATTTCCCAAGCAGATCGAGATTCTGCACGTCTTTGAACAGGTGTGGTAGTATCGAGAAGTGTTGAACCAGCAAAAATATAATACAATATCCATGAAGATCTCATCGTGTAGCTTACGGTGAGCGAAACATTTTTTAGACCTTTTTCCTCACAATTTTAGGTCGACCTAAAACGCTTTATTTTTAGTAATATAACTATATAGAATTTAACGATGCCCCAGTGTTGCGGGTTGCATTTGACGTCAAGAGTATTGCTGGCATCATTGGACAAGAATGTAAAGGCAACGTATGTCCAAAGACTTTGCAAAAAACTACGTATAATTATGACATACGCATCTCTTTTTAGAAATTCACGACAAATATTTAAACTAGCAAACGTTCTAAACAATAATTACTCAAACGTTTTTATTGCCTTTTCATGTTTCAAGTATTAAAAGTAAAATCCCCGACTGTCAGAATTGTGTGCCCTTGCGAGTCTTACAGTAAACCTCTGGAGAACAAAAGACTGAAGACTGTATGCAACAAAGCAAAGTGTTCAATCGGTTTTGAAAGAACTCGTAGTTAGATTAATTGAACTTGTGTTGGCGAGAAGTCACTGCCAAATGGTGGTTTATTTTGGTTTTGCTTTGATCTTTGCTGGCGCAAAAACAAAATTTAACTTATTATAAATATCGTCAAATGAATTTACAATAAATTAACAAATTGAATTTCTTAAATAGAATGAAGAAAATAAATGAATATTCACTGAAGAAGAACGTCGATGAAGTGAACGACACAATCAAGAATTTTATCCTTATGTACGTTTTCCCACCATTGTTCAGAAATTATTAATTCATTGAAAATGAAATTATCATAGTATACCAAAGTGATACGTAGGAAGAAATTGCTATAAAAGACGCTTATCACAGAAGTGCAGGACAAAATCCTTGCTCTTCATTGCGTATCAACCTATTTCTAAATTTCAACAATAAAGTTACAGCTTTAACTAAAACCACTCACATAAACAGTGTTAACTGGAGGTTAGTCCGAGCCAAGTTTGTGTAAACTATTGGGAGAGCAAGTGCGTCGTATGGCAATAGTCGTAAACCTAATTCCGCCACTAACCGCAGGAGTTGGCTGCGCGCGCTGCAATCATCTCGGACGACGCTGAGCGCGGTTTATGTCTCGGAGAGGCAGCGCCCAGTGCTGATGTCCTGCGGTTGTTTGGTGGCGCTCGACCTCATCGCGGTCCTGCCTTCGTAGTGGATGGCAGATCAGCAAGTTTCCTTCTCGTCGTGACGCATTTACAACATTATTCTTATGACATTTCGTTATTACATGTATGTCAGAAAGAAACTCATTTATGTGATTAGATTTACCAATTCACTACGTAAATAAGACATTAGAACTTATAAAAGGATTCGAAAATAGCAAAATATTGTGCAGTGAAAGACAAAAAATTAATTTACTTCTTGAATATTTCAAGATATAGATTCATGTAATGTACACAAATGATTTCGTAATTCATTAAATATTGGTGCTTTGTTCTCATAAAAATAACAATTCCGTTTAATTATAATATATAATGAAATCTAATGAAACCGTTTTATTTTATTTGTCCACATTTTTAATTTGTCATCGAATAATATTGGGGATTAATAGATGTTTGCATGTTAGCAATGCATTAATAGATGCAGGATGTTTCACTGTCAATGATAAGTTTTGTAGTTTCATTTCGCTTACGTCAGAAACTAATGCTGACATCAGACACACCCGTAAAACTTGAGTTTCTTCCACCCTAAGGAATGAGTATTACTACTTACTAGTGGGGCGTAAATGTCACCACAAACAGAAATCATTTCCTTCACATTAGCTAGACAACTCCAGTCTCTTGTGGCGGCTTCACCCACATGAACGTTTCCTTTTCTTAAGTACTTCAATCGCATTCTTGTAATGACAATTACCGGAGATGACTCGGTAACAAATCCCGTTACTAATGCAGTTTCTCTGATCAGGAGGTGCTAGAGCTCGAGTTGCGACGGTTGGCAATTTTCGATATTTTAGCTGAACGTATAGTTTGGTCGGATTGAGACGCTGTCTCGGGAAGAATTGTAATGGCAGATCACTCTGATTGGTAGTTTTCAGTAGTTTATCGATCAATGCCAGGAGAACTCTGGAATAGGTATCAAACAAACGGAACACATTCCCTCCTTAATTTTAATAAACGTAGGTCACTCAGGGCACCAACTTAGTCCACTGCGGATCCTCTGTTCGGGAGATCCTACAGTTTGAGTACCGACAATATTTGCAGAATTTTCGACACGAGAGACCTATAGTTAGGTCGAATACAGCCGCTGTCTGGAGGAGAATTCTAGCAGGCTGCTCTAATCGCTAAATTTCCGCTGGTTTCTTCGATCAACAGGAGAAGAATATCGGAGCAATGCTCTAACAAAAGGGTTACGGAACGCGCGCGATCTTTCCTTTTTTTACCCCCACTCTTCACTTACACACACTTATACTTACATGCACTACACTACCACACTTGCCTGAAGATCATCCGGGAGCTTAGATCTTGTCCCGGTTGGGGCGGTGCCCCGCTGGTGGGAGATTCCTGGTTGAGGAAAACAGCGCAAGCGGACGAGTAGGTCGGCGCTGGATCTCGCCAGCCAGAGGGTAACGATCACCGCCACTTCCAGCAGTAAAAACATGCCTTACACTTACAGGACTAATGACCATAGCCGTTGACGCGTACGGAATCACTAATCATTAAATGAATCTTCTTAAATTTTGTTCTCTTCCTATACACACAAGCACACACACAGACACGCACCCACCCACCCACACAACCACACAACCCCAAGAGAGAGATGTCTGTACAAAGCCGTATATGCAACGTAATGATCAGCCTGCTCGTCGATTTGCTATTATTAATTTGGAGCCTGTATATTCATTACAAGAGTTGTAATAAAGTGATTGTTTGTGAAATGTTTCCTTTACTTCGAGTGATTTTAATTAACAGGGAGCCACTTTAATTATCTTTCATTAAATTACTATACGATTTTTAACTGAACGTTTTTTCATATCAAAACATTTTTGTGGAATGTCATGGATCTTTTTTAAGCAGAATTTTAATTGCAATCAATTTTATGACCTTTATAAAACAGACTTAGTATTTTTGAAAATTTATTTCTTTTGAGTTTTCACCTATTTAACGTATTTTAAAAAAATCTATTGTCGGGGTTGTGATATCCCATCATTAACAAACAGCATTTTGATAAAAACTGTCAATGGTATAAAAATTCTGGTCAAGTCGTCAAACCTGGACAATCATAAATACGGGTAAATAAATAGCACGGACCATTGCTGCCGGTGCGACTTACATTTGATCACGTATAGTAGCAGTAAAACAAAATTCTTCCCAAAATAATGATTTCCAGGCCGAGTTCTCGGAGTAAGCAAACTTTTTTTCCAAAGAGTAGTGTGTTACTCAAGAGAACAACAAACATAATAAATACTCTTTTATAAAAACGCTAAACGAAATATTTTCACAAAAGCGTCTTCACAAATACTGCAATGTCATAACATAGTACAGAGTATACACAGTACAAACAGTCCTCCACTACACACGAAGAATATATATTAATTTTGCAGGCTGTTAGGTCGCGTGCTGTTTAGGTCAGAAGCGAAAACATCATTCCACCCAGAGGCCGAAGCAGTGAGTTTGAAGCTCAGAGTTTGAGGGGCCGAGAACTCGTCGGTAGGGCAGTATGAGAAAGAGGCATTATCACATCAAATATTTGATTTTTCAGTAAAAATGGAAACTGTTTAATTGATTTGCATTTTTTCGCGCCGACCTGGATGCTCGAAATGGCTTAGAGCGTGATCAACTCAGCGCTTCGCTGCGAAGGGTCACGGGTTCGAGTTTCGGGCTTGGGTATTGTTGTTTGTCTCTTGTCTCTCATGTGTTTGTTATCGCGGAGGGCCTCATTATGCAAACTCCGGAACAGTGGAGACTGAAAGCTTTTGATGTCTAGAGTACGGTCAAACATGCGTCCCATCGGAAAGCAAAGGGTAACCGGGCAGTCGGCGGATAAAAGCCCTAAAGGAGGCGAATTTTTCTCATGGGGAATCTCGTAACCTTCAGTCGTGCGCGCGGGTAAAATCTTTAAATAGTTGGAGGCCTTGCTGATGCGAACCTGCTGATTGTTCAGCAGGTACCGTCGTTCGGGAGGTGCCGACGTCCGCCGCCCCATCGCCCCGCCGCCTGCGACGCCCGCACTGCAGCGCTTCTACACGGAGCTGGCGTGCGAGCCGCTGGGCGCCGGCGACGGCGAGGGGCCGTGCCACGGGCTACCGCTGCGGTGAGTCTGGCCCCCAGCGCCTAAGAGTCGTCATCGGGCTCGTGCGGGCCTAGTTTGTAATAAGCATCTATTTTAGGATTAATGACGAAACTATAAATTCGAGCAATGTACGGACAAATTTATTATTTACATTTTAGAAATAAATATAAAAGAAACCACAAAATGAAAAACAATATACGGTATTTATAGAAAACATAATTTAATTTAAATATTACTGTTATACACGGGTTACGTGGCGTGTAGGACTCCTCTGGCGGATTAATGTAGGGGTTAAAAAGAAGTCAATATGATCTTCTTGGAATCTTCCCCAGACGACTCCACGTATTGATTAACTCCAATAATTATAAAATAAGTTTAATGTTAATATATAATTATTTAAATTATATTTTATCTGCCCGTATATTATATTTAAACTAGCGTACCGTGGAGAACTCTCGCATGTTAAGTATCATCCCCTTCTATATCCTTTCTTTTCCCCAGTAAGGAGGAAGTTTTTTAACAAACGTGCTTATTTGTTCAAAAGAGAAAAAGGTAACTTCCAGTGTACTTACAAAATACCAAATAAATTTTTTTAAAATGCAATTGATATTTGAAATTTTAATTATAGTTTATTTAGTAGACAGATATCCTTGCAACAACTTACAACATTTCTTAAAAAAACATTTGAATTATACACTGTTCCATTACAATTTGTTTTTCACTTTCCTGGATAGCCACAAACACATATCAACAGCTCTTTACTCTTGAGAAAGCTACGTAAAGTTTTCCATGCGAAAATTCAGGATATAGCAAGTACAACACTACTGTTTGCATCATATTTTACCTGTATTACTAAATAGAGAATACACACATGCAATTCAATAACGTAGAATATCAAGTCTTTCGTTTAATTTCCCAAAGCAGATCGAGATTCTGCACGTCTTTGAACAGGTGGGTAGTATCGAGAAGTGTTGAACCAAGCAAAATATATACAAAATCATGAGAAGATCTCATCGTGTAGCTTGCGTGAGCGAAACATTTTTTAGACCTTTTTCCTCAATTTTAGGTCGACCTAAAACGCTTTATTTTAGTAATAAAACTATATAGAATTTAACATGCCCAGTGTTGCGGGTTGCATTTGACGTCAAGAGTATTGCTTGGCATCATTGGACAAGAATGGTAAAGGCAACGTATGTCCAAAGACTTTTGCAAAAAAATACGTATAATTATACATACGCATCTCTTTTTAGAAATTCACGACAAATATTTAAACTAGCAAACGTTCTAAACAATAATACCAACAAACGTTTTTATTGCCTTTTCATGTTTCAAGTATTAAAAGTAAAAATCCCCGACTGTCAGAATTGTGTGCCCTTGCGAGTCTTACAGTAAACCTCTGGAGAACAAAAGACTGAAGACTGTATGCAACAAAGCAAAGTGTTCAATCGGTTTTTGAAAGAATCGTAGTTAGATTAATTGAACTTGTGTTGGCGAGAAGTCACTGCAAATGGTGGTTTATTTTGGTTTTGCTTTGATCTTTGCTGGCGCAAAAACAAATTTAACTTATTAAAATATCGTCAAATGAATTTACAATAAATTAACAAATTGAATTTCTTAAATAGAATGAAGAAATAAATGAATATTCACTGAAGAAGACGTCGATGAAGTGAACGACACAATCAAGAATTTTATCCTTATGTACGTTTTCCACCCATTGTTCAGAAATTATTAATTCATTGAAAATGAAATTATCATAGTATACCAAAGTGATACGGAAGAAATTGCTATAAAGACGCTACACGACGCTTATCACAGAAGTGAAGGACAAAATCCTTGCTCTTCATTGCGTATAACCTATTCTAAATTTCAACAATAAGTTACAGCTTTAACTAAAACCACTCACATAAACAGTGTTAACTGGAGGTTAGTCCGAGCCAAGTTTGTGTAAACTATTGGGAGAGCAAGTGCGTCGTATGGCAATAGTCGTAAACCTAATTCCGCCACTAACCGCAGGAGTTGGCTGCGCGCGCTGCAATCATCTCGGACGACGCTGAGCGCGTTTATGTCTCGGAGAGGCAGCGCCCAGTGCTGATGTCCTGCGGTTGTTTGGTGCGCTCGCACTCATCGCGGTCCTGCCTTCGTAGTGGATGGCAGATAGCAATTTTTCCTTCTCGTCGTGACGCATTTACAACATTATTCTTATGACATTTCGTTATACATTATGTCAGAATAAAAACTCATTTATGTGATTAGATTTACCAATTCACTAGTAAATAAGACATTAGAACTTATAAAAGGATTCGAAAATAGCAAAATATTGTGCAGTGAAAGACAAAAAATTAATTTACTTCTGAATATTTCAAGATATAGATTCATGTAATGTACACAAATGATTTCGTAATTCATTAAATATTGGTGCTTTGTTTCATAAAAATAACAATTCCGTTAATTTATAATATATAATGAAATCTAATGAAACCATTTTATTTTATTTGTCCACATTTTTAATTTGTCATCGAATAATATTGGGATTAATAGATGTTTACATGTTAGCAATGCATTAATAGATGCAGGGTGTTCACTGTCAATGATAGGTCTTGTAGTTTCATTTCGCTTACGTCAGAAACTAATCTGACATCAGCACACCCGTAAAACTTGAGTTTCTTCCACCCTAAGGAATGGAGTATTACTACTTACTAGTGGGGCGTAAATGAACACCACAAACAGAAATCATTTCCTTCACATGAGCTAGACAACTCCAGTCTCTTGTGGCGGCTTCACCCACATGAACGTTTCTTTTTTTAAGTACTTCAATCGCATTCTTGTAATGACAATTACCGGAGATGACTCTAAACAAATCCCGTTACTATGCAGTTTCTCTGATCAGGAGGTGAAGAGCTGGAGTGGCGACGGTTGGCATTTTCGATATTTTAGCTGAACGTAAAGTTTGGTCGGATTGAGACGCTGTTCGGGAAGAATTGTAATGGCAGATCACTCTGATCGGTAGTTTTCAGTAGTTTAGATCAATGCCAGGAGAACGCTGGAATAGGTATCAACAAACGGAACACATTCCCTTCTTAATTTTAACGTAGGTCCTCAGGGCACCAACTTAGCCACTGCGGATCCTCTGTTCGGGAGAGTCCTACAGTTTGAGTAGACAATATTTGCAGGAATTTTCGACACAAGAGACCTATAGTTAGGTCGAATACAGCCGCTGTCTGGAGAGATTCTAGCAGGCTGCTCTAATCTGCTAAATTTCCGCTGGTTTCTTCTATCAACAGGAGAAGAATATCGGAAAATGCTCTAAAAAAGGGTTGCGGAACGCGCGCGATCTTTCCTTTTTTCCCCCACTCTTCACTTACACACACTTATACTTCATGCCTACACTACCACACTTGCCGGAAGATCATCCGGGAGCTTAGATCTTGTCCCGGTTGGGGCGGTGCCCCGCTGGTGGGAGATTCCTGGTTGAGGAAAACAGCGCAAGCGGACGAGTAGGTCGGGCTGATCTCGCCACGCAGAGGAACAAGATCACCGCCCCCCAGCAGTAAAAATGCTTACACTTACGACTAATGATCTGTAGTTGACGTGCCCGAAATACATAAATCAATCAATCAGTCGATATCAAAAGTATTATTTGTTGCATTGTAATCAGTCGCGCCACTATCTGCTTTTTACACCTCATTCGATAATGCGACGAAACTCCTAAACAACGCGCTCCTGAAGAAAAGGGATTAAACGGAGCGAGACGAAGCATCTGAAAGCGAG
>BOPP01000001.1:767071-778198 GCA_017312745.1 Gryllus bimaculatus
CCACACACACACACACACACCACGCACGCACTAAACTAAACCACATGTGGGTATTTTAGTGTGGAGCTTAGCGGGCTACTTTTCTGAAAATAGGTTTGTTTAAATCAGGAGTCAATACACCATGTGATTCCCGATCATTTGGCTACAAAACCCTTCCCCCCTTAAAGTGAGGGCCTGAAGCTCTCTACTGGTGTTTGTTGGAGTCCCCGTCGCCCGCGTAGCCGCCACTGGCTGGGGCGGCGCGTGGGCTGCGCTGGCCGGCGCTTGACGTGCGCGTGGCGCTGCGGCAGGGGCGCTGGCGGGAGGGCGCCGCGCCGACCCGCTGCTACCTGCGCGGGAGGCGTTCGCCGCGGGCCAGCGCGCGCCGCCCGCCGCCTCCGCCAACCCGTGGCGTGGGCGCGTGCGAGTGCCGCGCCGGCGCGCCCGGCGCCCCGCACGCCTTCGCCTGCGCCGCCCACGAGTGCCCCGACGTCTTCGGGCCCCGCTGCCCCCGGCTGCGTGCGCCTCTACCGCCTCGACGCCCTGCTGCGCCGTCGCGCACTTCTGCGGTGAGTGCGCCCCCCACTCCGCAAACTGCGCTCACCACATCGCCCCTGCGCGTCCACCACAGCACCCTTTGCTTCCACCACGATACCCGTGCGCTCACCCGACACCCTACGTCTACCATTCACCCCAACCCCTGCACCTACCACACACCCACGTGCCTCCACACAACCCCTGTGCCACACATCACCTGGTTTCTACCACACCCTTTGCGTCTACCATTTACCCGTGCGTTCACCAGACTACCCACGTCTACACATCACACCTCAACCCTGCACCCACCACACACCTCGAGCCTACCAGGCCACCCCTGCGCCCACCACACCATCCTCACAGCTTCCAGATGAGACGACACGCCGGTGTGCGAACCAGACACAGTGCCGTGTAAGAACCTACCGTCACCCACTTTGCTCCATCTCACCACCTACAATCCTTTCCCAAGACATCAACAATAAGTATAGCAATAGCATATAGCAATGATTCTGGTAACGTGCTTACTAGGTTCCGTAGCGCTGTAGTTGCAGTCGCAAACGCGCGCTGCGTGGGCATGGTGGGCATGGCTGTGTGGGCATGGGCCAAACCACCTAGGTGCAGCACCACCTAGTCCCAATTCCCTTCCCATCTCCACTCCACCAGCGCCGGAGGCGCATCTCGGGCCGAGGGGCTTAGGCGACGCCCGAATGGACAAGCGGCCGCGGGCTAACGCACGTTCGATGCGACGAGGCAGCGGTCAACCCAAAGGTTAAGCTGAGAAGCTATTTTCTTCTATATCGTTCAGCAGCGACGCAGGATATTTTATCACATGTGAATTTTTTAATTATTAAAATGTTACAGTTTTTTTAAGCGGACGTATCTGAAGCAACAATTACACTAAAGTGAAAAAAGTAGCAAAAAGATGTATTGTGCTGGTTCTCATCGCATTTGACGATGAAGAGACTGATACTTTACAGTTCAGTCTCCCTGTTTCTAAAATGATAAAACGATTTCTTTTGAGAGTGAGCAGCTTTCTGAAGATATAAGCGGAGAGCAGTTGAAAGTGTAAAAACAAAATTCACAATACATAGAATAATGAAGATAAAGAGAATGATTGACGAGAAGAAAGAAGAGTTAAAATCCATTTATATAGAGAGGATGAGAGATAAAGTGCGGAAAAGAGGAATAAAGAGAGAGGAGAGATAAAGAGAGGATGGAGTGAGAGATAGAGGAAGGGAGGGTGGGATAAAGGAGCGGGATTAATAAAGAGAGATGGAGAGGGATATGGAGAGACAGGCATGGAGTGTTTCTAGATTAATGACGTATCGAGTCAGCAAATGGTTCGAATATCAAACGAATCCGTGGAAAACGAACATTGAAACAATAAATTAAAACTAGTTTCATTTTTAAATGCATCGCCCACTCTCGCCCACTCGCACTCCCCTGCTGCGCGGTGGCTTGTGAAAGTGTTGGCAAATGGGATACGCCGCGGGGCGCGCTGCGAGCCCATGCGAAGCCCACGCGTAGCCCTCCTCCTGCGAACGGGCGTACGCTGCTTTATGGAATGAGGAGCGCGGCGCCGTTTGTCCTGCCCTCCGCCCTTCCGCCTTCACCTGCGCGCGCGATACGCCCAGGCCCTTCGCCGGAAATCCTTTTACGAGCAGTTTACGCTCATTGAATCCAGATTTATTGCAGTTTTATTAAAGTAATATTTAATTTTATTTTGTTCAAGTACTTTTTAAAAAGAATATTTATTTTGGATAATAATGGGTTCGTTGGTACATAATGACTGTAATAAATTTTCCAGATTTTATTTCGTGAAGATATTTCAAACATTCATCATGTTATTATCCTTTTTGCAATGTATATCTACCCATATTTTCTATTAAATTTTTAATACGATATTAACAATCTGGAATTTTGTTTCAGAATTTATACTTTTAACAAAAAATTCAACCACTGAAGATTTACTTGTTGTTTTACTAGAATGAAATTGAAGAAAATAAATATATTAATATGCAAATTATTTCAAAACTATTTTTTTCACAATTACGCTACCAAGTGGCGAACACAACGCAGAGCCCAGGGTAACGATCACCGCCACTTCCAGCAGTAAAAAAATGCCTTACGCTTACGGGACTAATGACCTTAGTCGTTGACGCGACCGGAATAACTACTCATTCAATCAATCTTCTTAAATCGTGTTCCCTTCCTATACTCACAAATGCACTAAACTATACCACATGTGGGTATTTTAGTGTGTAACTTCGCGGGTTACTTTTCTGAAAAAGGTTTTATTAATTCAGGAGTCAAATACACCATGTTATTCCCCGATCATTTGACTACAAAACCCTTCCGCCCCCTTAAAGTGAGGGCCTGTATCTCTGTACTGGTGTTTGTCGGAGTCTCCGTCGTCCTGGAGTCCCCGTCGTCCGAGTAGCCGCCGCGGCTGGGGCGGCGGTGGGCTGCGCTGGCCGGCGCTTGACGTGCGCGTGGCGCTGCGGCAGGGCGGCTGGCGGGGGGCGCCGCGCCGACCCGCTGCTACCTGCGCGGAGGCGTTTCGCGGGCCAGCGCGCGCCGCCCGCCGCCTCCGCCAACCCGGTGCGTGGGCGCGTGCGAGTGCCCGCCCGGCGCGCCCGGCGCCCCGCACGCCTTCGCCTGCGCCGCCCACGAGTGCCCGACGTCTTCGGGCCCCGCTGCCCCCCGCTGCGTGCGCCTCTACCGCCTCGACGCCTGCTGCGCCGTCGCGCACTTCTGCGGTGAGTGCGCCCCCCCCCCTCCCCAACTGCGCCACCACTTCACCCCTGCGCGTCCACCACAGCACCCTTTGCCTTCCACCACGTATACCCGTGCGCTCACCCGTACCACCCTACGTCTACCATATCACCCCCAACCCCTGCACCCACACACCACCCTCAGAGCCTACCAGGCCACCCCTGCCGCCCACCACACCATCCTCACAGCTTCCAGATGAGACGACACGCCGTGTGCGAACCAGACACAGTGCCGTGTAAGAACCTACCTCACCCACATTGCTCCATCTCACCACCTACAATCCTTTTCCCAAGACATCAACAATAAGTATAGTAATAGCATATAGCAATGATCTGGGTAACGTGCTTACTAGGTTCCGTAGCGCTGTAGTTGCCAGTCGCAAACGCGCGCTGCGTGGCATGGTGATGGCTGCGTGGGCATGGGCCAAACCACCTAGGTGCAGCACCACCTAGTCCCAATTCCCTTCCCATCTCACCTCCACCAGCGCCGGAGCGCCTCTCGCGCGAGGGGCTTAGGCGACGCCCAATGGACAAGCGGCCGCGGCTAACGCAGTTCGATGCGAGAGGCAGCGGTCAACCCAAAGGTTAAGCTGGAAAGCTATTTTCTTCTTATATCGTTCAGCAGCGACGCAGGATATTTTATCACATGTGATTTTTTAATTATTAAAATGTTACAGTTTTTTTAAGCGGACGTATCTGAAGCAACAATTACACTAAAGTGAAAAAAGGAGCAAAAGATGTATTGTGCTGGTTCTCACGCATTTGACGATGAAGAGACTGATACTTTAACAGTTCAGTCTTCCTGTTTCTAAATGATAAAACGATTTCTTTGAGAGTGAGCAGCTTTCTGAAGATATAAGCGGGAGAGCAGTTGAAAGTGTAAAACAAAATTCACAATACATAGAATAAATGAAGATAAAGAGAATGATGACGAGAAGAAAGAAGAGTTAAAATCACTTTTATAGAGAGAGGATGAGAGATAAAGTGCGGAAAAGAGGAATAAAGAGAGAGGAGAGATAAGAAGAGGGAGAGATAAAAGAGGATGGAGGGAGATAGAGGAAGGGAGGGTGGGATAAGAGAGCGGGATTAATAAAGAGAGATGAGAAGGGATATGGAGAGACAGGCATGGAGTGTTTCTAGATTAATGACGTATCGAGTCAGCAAATGGTTCGAATATCAAACGAATCCGTGGAAAAACGAACATTGAAACAGTAAATTAAAACTAGTTTCTATGATGTTATATATATTGCATAATGATGCCATGCATCGCCCACTCGCCACTCGCCCACTCCCCTCGCACTCCCCTGCTGGTGCTTGTGAAAGTGTTGGCAAATGGGATACGCCGCGGGGCGCGCTCGGAACCCATGCGAAGCCCACGCGTAGCCCTCCTCCTGCGAACGGGCGTACGCTGCTTTATGGAATGAGGAGCGCGGCGCCGTTTGTCCTGCCCTCCGCCCTTCCGCCTTCACCTGCGCGCGCGATACGCCCAGGCCCTTCGCCGGAAATCCTTTTACGAGCAGTTTACGCTCATTTGAATCCAGATTTATTGCAGTTTTATTAAAGTAATATATTAATTTTATTTTGTTCAAGTACTTTTAAAAAGAATATTTTATTTGGATAATAATGGGTTCGTTGGTACATAATGCTGTAATAATTTTCCAGATTTTATTTCGTGAAGATATTTCAACATTCATCATGTTAATATACCTTTTTGCAATGTAATCTACCCATATTTTCTATTAAATTTTTAATACGATATTAACAATCTGGAATTTTGTTTCAGAATTTATACTTTTAACAAAAAATTGACCATCCACTGAAGATTTACTTGTTTTACTAGAATGAAATTGAAGAAAATAAATATATTAATATTGCAAATTATTTCAAAACTATTTTTTTCACAATACGCTACCTAGATTTGACTTCTGAATCTTTGACATAACTACACCGCAGCTTACCGCTCAGAAATGGCCAATCAGAACGTTGGTTGGCGATACGTAAAAATGGATTTTCGACGAAAACCTATTTATTGCATTCGTAATTCTAGGGCTCGAAGTGATACAAATTAATTAAATTAACTTATTAGCAAAAAAGGAACGTGTTGCTTAGTTCAGCTCTGTAAACGTGGCGAACTTGTTTCCCAGCTATTCATAGGTGGCGCCGACCGTAAGGTTACGGTTGTGTGTGTGTGTGTGTGTGTGTGTTGTGTGAGACGAGGAAGGCGCGTGTGACGTGTGTGTGAGCAGACGACTCGGGCAGCCGGCGCCGCCGCAGTGCGAGCTGCAGGGCCGCGCCTACCTCGAAGCCAGTACATGTTCCCGAGGGCGACGCCGCGCGCTGCAAGACCTGCATCTGCCAGCGCGGGCTCAACGGTGAGTGCACGATCCTTGCTTGCAGCTGCACTTACATGCAGTTCAACTGGCTGAGACAACTCAGTCAGGATTTGCCTTTGTCTTTGTAGCGACTCTCTCTGGGGTTATACCTAACTTAATTG
Source organism: Gryllus bimaculatus (assembly GCA_017312745.1). Classification (NCBI taxonomy): domain Eukaryota; kingdom Metazoa; phylum Arthropoda; class Insecta; order Orthoptera; family Gryllidae; genus Gryllus; species Gryllus bimaculatus. The sequence continues at coordinate 772,856 of BOPP01000001.1, forward strand.
ATTTAAATTACCTATTTACTAATTAGCTAGTAGATGTTAACTTGTCTTGTAGCGACTCTGGCGGGGTTCGAGTCCAGAAGGTGTGTGATTTCCACATTAGCTAGCCGAATTAATCCTTCTCTGCGGAGGAATTCTAGTGGCCGGCTTCTCTGATCGGTAGTTTTCCATGTTTCTCTGATCCACATCAGACGAATGTCGGAGCAGTATCCGAACACAACGAGCCACAGACCCGCGCGTATCATTCCTTCCTCATTTTTGTTCCCTTCTCTTCTCTTATGCAGACACTTTCAATAGTATGTGCACTACACCACCACTCATGTTCGGGAGCTTAGATGTTTTACCGCTGGGGCGGAGTTCCTCTGGGCGAGCCACCTGCAAGGGAGACTCTGCAATGTCGCGCGCTGAATTGCTCGTTCCAGCGGGAGTAGAAGTACCGCCTCCAAGGATTCAATATGCACAACACGTACCAACTAATGGCCAGTTTGTGCCAGGAAACATCAATCAATCTATCAAACAATCAATCAATTATAGAGCTCGGTGGAGCGTGAGGATAGACACAGACACGATGCGATGCGTATGAAGAGAATCTGCGTTCTGCAGTTCTAAGCATTGCATTCAGTATGCGAGCGAGGTAGCGTGTGGTCGGTGAGTTATTCGACCAGCAAGCGAGTTTGGTTTCTTAGCAAGAGCGCACACGATCAGCACATGGCCATGGATGGTAACTTACATGACTTATTGTGGATGAGAAATTATATGTTATCCTCATTTTTTGACAGTGTTTCAACCGTTGAGAATAATTTAATAATAATAATAATAATAATAATAATAATAATAATAATAATATAATAATGGGCCGGCTCCAATGGCGCAGACAGTTGCTTCGCCCTTGTTTACTCACACGAGGTTCGAGCCTTGCGTAGGCATTGTCGTGTAAGTGATGTCCCTTCACCCATCATCCTATTAACTCATAATCCACATTCAAGGCGTATCAACGTTGTCTTATCAAGAATATAGCATGAGAAACTGATTCTCATAATGACACACGTTAATCGTGTGACCTAGTTAGAAATGAATTTTATGCAAAAAAATAATAACAACAATAACAAATGGCGCATGTAAGAATTGATGAAAGAAAATTTTACTTGCACCCACAAAGGGGTGATATGAGATTATATAATTGATTCTAATTCATACTCCAACTGTGACTAGAAATTATGAACATTTAGGTACAAGTTCGATAACATTTTAAAACACGACCCAATTATCCAGAATTAAATTATCTCACCGGCGAATCAAAGTCTTGGGCCGACCACAGGAAATACTCCCGCATTTTGGATACCCTGTTTCCGTTGCACCACTTCCATATTCCTGAATGGTTAAAACAGTGTATACATAGGGCTTTGAAGGAGAAAAGAAAAATAATCGACTTTTTTGGAGCAAAAGGGTGTTTTAACAATTATCAAAAGTCAATGTAGCGGAGAACTTTATAGCATAAGTTACTTCTTAACAGTGCTTGCCCCTCGGGTGGTCATGGGCAGCGTGTTAGCTTTCCGTCGTCGGATTGTGTGGTTCGATTTCCTTTGGGGGTAAAAATAAATTTTCCATTACAATCGTCTGTTCTATAGCTCTGTGACTAAAAAAGAAGCTACGGCAAGTCAAATATGCTAGGTAAGGGCGAAGGGAACACGTCTATCCGCCAACGTTTTTTCTTACCCATTTTCTCTTTTAAATGTATGTTCGTTGTTCAAAATTTGACTTTTATTGCATTTTATTTTGGATATACCTGCTCATGATTGCTCATGCATTCACGGCCGGAGTTTGTATTTTTCTATGTTATTGACGAACCCGCAATCTCTGTCGTGGTGGCTGACTGTTAGGTCAACGTGTTTGTACGATCCTCAGAAACTGTTTTGTGTTCCGCTATCAGTTCCCGATAGCCTAGAAAATACAGCCACGCTCGTTTTTTCTCATCCCTACCTGCACGATGAGATGTACATACTACCTTGTTCTGGGAAAATTTATTGGAATTAATTAAAGCAGATTCATAAAAAATGAAGGAACGTAAATCAGTATTTTATTCAATGTTTATGCACCCAAGAGCGTCATTTAGGGTTCTAATCCATTTTTTCAACCAGATTATGAGAACTAATAACGGCACTTGGTAACATACACAATTTATTCTTTTACTAATTTAATTGATTAAGATTTACCTATTTTACAATTAGCTAGTAGATGTTAACTTCACACAGGTTTTCTCTTCATATTTTCCCCCATAATTCCTTTCATAATTTTCTCTCCCGTAGAGAGCATGTAGGATCATTCAACTGTTTTCGTATTTCCTTTCGTAATCACAATACTTTCGATCTAGGTAAGTTACGCAGCTCTGTATCGAAGGCATAACAAGCTGTAGCGCATCAAATAAAAAATTACATTAAATAGTAGAAAATTCGTTAAATAAGATAAATTTCTTTTGCTGTGTGAACGTACTTCTTTTCTCCATTCTACCGAAGCCATTACTTTTATTTATTGAAGATTTTTATGGGTGTTTAAATTACAGGGTCATTACTGATGAAGCTTTTCCCAAAAGTTGTTAACTTTTTCATGCACTTTACATTGAGCGATGCACAAAATCCATTTTTTACACGTGAAATACCGTGGAAAAATTAAACTATTGTTACTCTTTGGTGACAGTTGAATCTCTTTTCTAAAAGTATTTTTTGCGTGAAAAGTATTGGCGAAATTGATTTAGAAATGCAGATGGTTTTACGTAAAACACGTAAAAACCAGGAATTACGATGTCAAATAGGGCACAAATAATAGCGAAATCGTTAGGAAATAAAGATAACTAAGTCCTCACATTACCGATTTAATTTAATAGATTATCTCTCTCCAATCATGGTATAAGAGCAGATTGATAGGAAGAGCGGTTGTAATTATAATTTAGAATATTTTGTTAAAAATTGTTATTTACTGAATTGTGTAGTATCACTTTAGATCAGTTTAGGAAAAGTATAATTCAAGAGTAAATGAGGATATTTAGTTTTGTCTTTGATCACTGTATGTTTCATTATTGTTCCGAGATTTTAATTTTTTTTCAATTTTTTCTATCTGTGCTTCTTAAACTAATAAATGCCGGGCTTTCTCTACCCATAATAGTTACATACAGTTTTTTTTAACTTGAAGGTCGACATTGAACATTATACTAGAAAATAAAACATATCCAATCTACTACTTGCAATTGTCACTGCCACTTTGAGACTTTTCTACACACTTCAAATGCAGGTATCTAGGCTGTCTGTAAAAGTTTCATCGACATTCTCTATGTGGATGTATATCTTTGTATGTGAACATGTGGAAAATATTTTAATATAGAATATCATTCATTTGCAACATTATTTTAATAATTTAAGCGGGTTTCATATCATAGAGTGTTCGCCACGAGTAGTTGCCATTTCAAACAAAACAACAAAAGGAAAAGGCACGTATGTCTGCCTACTTGTTAGCGGCCGCGCCAAGGTACCGTTGGGCATATAACTTGGAAATATTTGGAGGATTTGAGTCGCATTACATATTAACGCCCGAGAGTTGCCGGACGCTTGCAGCCCTGTTCGACGGCCGACGCTCTGTTGGCCGGCGCTTTTCGGTCCCGGCTGGAGCGCGATGGGACAAATGAAACGTGACCTGCCAGATAAAACGAAAAGTGCGGCGCTTTTGGAGCAGACCGGTCGCGGGGAGGATTAAGCAAACGGTTTTCCAATATCGCGCGTCTCTGGCGCCGACAACTTTTGGGCCAGGGCTAGGTGCAACATGCAGCCCTCAGGGCTTCGAGGAGCGACTGGTTGCTGTAATAAGCTCCCACATAAACGCGCTGACGCTGTGCCTTCTCAAAATGCGCCGTCAAAAAACCTTCTGATTAATGCAAACATAATGCGCAACACCTCCATAACAATACTGCAATGTTGGAATATTTTTAATGGTGAAGCACGTTGTGGGAGCATGTTCGGGCTTTATGCAAATTAATTTTAACGAACAAATGTATGTGTTGAACCACAGATCGAAAGATAAGGCTACGTAAAAATGTTGTTTCCAAATAACCTTGTTATTCTCCATCAGTAGTTAAATCAAAAATTTTTTCATATTCCAAAATTAAATACATTTTGATAGCAGAAACTAATAATATTAAATAAATAAATATTAATTTGCTTACCTTTTAAAAGAGAAGAATTTATTTATTATAAACTTTTACTATTATATTTACTTAAATATACTTTACTTTACTTATATTACTTTATAATTTTAATTTAATATTAACTTTTCTATTACTTATTATAAACTTATTTATTTATTATTAACTTTCCATATAGTTTAAAACAATATTTTATTACAATTTTGAAAACAGTGCATTAAAATAAATCAATGAACATTGTTTTGTATTAAAAAAAGATTATATTACTTTCTTTTTTCGCGTATTTTTCCTACTACAAAATTGAAACAACTATTAATTAAAAGTAATCACTAAGTCAGATTATATTATTTTTTGTGTTTGTACTAAACCTTATGACTTCACAATCCATACATATGTAAATTTAGAAACATATTTTAATAATTATATAGAATTAATAGATGATATCGTAGTCACCCTCAACGTGTAGCGGATTTTCGACATTTAGATACCAAATGTCGAATTCAGCTGCCATTTTGAAGGAGAATTCGTAGCGGCCGTCTGCTTTGATCAGTGACTTTTCCGAATTTCCCTCTGTCCAATAACAGGCAAGGCCGGAGGCATCACACATACAAACGGGCCAGGACTGCGCGGGCTTTTCCATATCCCTTAATGTCCTATTTCCCTTTTGCCTGCACGCACCACAGTTACAAGCATTATACTACCCACTTATCCGGAACACCAATAGAAATCTTAGAGATAGCCTCCGCTGACGATGCCTCGATGGAGGGTGGGGAGATATTTGGAAGAGAAAAATTCTCCGCTAGCGACCTGTTGCTTAAACGGAAAAATATGACTTACTTCTGTAACTAACTTAATTATATATCGATAGATAAAAACTGACAGTTACATTCTAAATAAATAATATAATATACAGAGGGTAACTTCATTACACCTCTCTTTACAAACTCTCTCCAACTAATAAGACCTATCATCTTTCAGCGCGACGAAACCGACAAAGTCGGAGCGCGTTTTGGATCGATAGTGTGCGGATTCCCTCCGCAAGGAAATAAAGTTGCTCGTAAATTTAAAGCACTCTGAAGAAACGATGTGGTCGAAGATTACTTCGCTGACACAAATTTATCGGCCGTTATCTTGTTTTTCGAGATCCATTGGGCATC
>BOPP01000001.1:778223-818369 GCA_017312745.1 Gryllus bimaculatus
GTATAGGCTTTTATGTGGCATAATAAAAAACTCCCCGAATACTGTTCGCGGTGCGTTCTTTGTATTGTTCACACGGGTACTTATAGTGACACATGAAAATTACTTTAATAGGCGATAAGCCAATCTGTACTATACTGTGCCACCTGCCTGAGCAAATGGAAGAGGCCACTTTCTTAAGTGAAGCAAGAAGACGAGTTGACTCCTGCTTGTAAAAGTAATTTTTTTTGGAATACCTCAGTTAGAATAATTCTCCGTCTGCAAAACATACTTAGTATTCGCGAAAGAGTCCAGTAAACTGATTATATTAAATTACAAAAAAGGTTCAGGACCTCGGTGTATCTCGATCGAAAACTAAACACAGCGCATAGTGCAATGGTTCCTAAAATTATAGCATTTGCTATCTTTAACAGACTGTAATAAATATTGATTCCTTATGCCATTTTGTGTCGGTATGCTGTTTAACTGAAAATCGTCTAAGGGAAAAAAGTAAGGGATAATGCACGCTAGGACAAAATATTGCAACTTTGTAGTAGAGCAAAAGATTTTCATCGACACTTATGATTTAGCTCTGTGTACTTCTCGCTGGAAGCTAGAAAACAACACCGGAAACAACAATAAAGAAAACCTAAAAGTGTAAGGGTTCGCAAATGTTAGCGTCTTTCAAACACGATCTTTTGAAGGACTATTCTTACTTATAGTGTATAATGTAATAATTTTAAGTGTAGTAAATATAGTAATTTTTTCTCGCATAAACGATATTAATATTTAAATTGATATTTAGAAATACTTTTCCTGGAATTTTTTCTATTAATTTATTTATCACAACTAATTATCTCACTGAATAAGAAGTAATTGATGTAGCACTTTATGATGGAAATATGTTTTCCTAATGTTGGCAAACAACTAAACAGATTATTTTTTGCAAGTTACTAAGTCCATGTATAAGCTTTCATATATTTATGGTCCTAGGGATTCTCTATGGCATATACACATACATTATCCTCACCATGATCTACCTTTATTCCTTTTAATTGGAAACTAATACAAAAGATTCCGTGTCCGTACAGTTTTTACAATTTGTCCCTACAATTCATTCCAATCTTGACATTGGTGTTGCCAATAAAGTAGATCTGTGCATGCCTCACTGCGATTGTTTGGTTGCAAGTATGGTTCTTCGTATCGAAAACCGCTTAATTTTTCGAGGAAAGCAATAACGCTAACAATAACCGTATGTACACGCCGTATAGCAACGTATGATCAGCTGCTCCCGTCGATTTGCTATTATTAATTTGGAGCCTGTATATCCATTACAAGATTGTAATAAAGTGATGTTTGTGAAATGTTTCCTTTACTCCCGAGTGATTTTAATTAACAGGGAGCCATTTAATTAATCTTTCATTACATTACTATACGATCTTTACTGGACGTTTTTTCGATATCAAAACATTTTGATGTGGAATGTCATGGATCTTTTTTAAGCAGAATTTTAATTGCAATCAATTTATGACCTTTATAAACAGACGTAGTATTTTTTGAAGAATTATTTCTTTTGGCGTTTTCACCCTATTTACGTATTTTAAAAAATCTATTGTCGGGCGTTTGATATACATCATTAACAAATAGCATTTTGAATAAAAACTGTCAATGGTATAAAAATTCTGGTCAAGTCGTCAAAAACCTGGACAATCATAAATACGGGTAAATAAATAGCACGGCACCATTGCTGCCGGTGCGACTACATTTGGTCACGTATAGATTGCAGTAAAAAACAAAATTCTTCCCAAAATAATGATTTCCAGGCCGAGTTCTCGGGTAAGCAAACTTTTTTTCCAAAGAGAGTGTGTTACTCAAAGAACAACAAACATAATAAATACTCTTTTATAAACCTTCAATAACGAATATTTTCACAAAAGCTGTCTTCACAAATACTGCAATGTCAAACATAGTACAGAGTATACACAGTACAAACAGTCCTCTACAACTACACAGAAGAATATATTATAATTTTGCAGGCTGTTAGGTCGCGTGCTGTTAGTCAGAAGCAACATCATTCCACCCAGAGGCCGAAGCAGTAGTTTGAGAGCTCAGAGTTTGAGGGGCCGAGAACTCGTCGGTACGGCAGTATGGGAAAAGGGATTATCACATCAAATATTGATTTTTCAGTAAAAATGGAACTGTTTAATTGATTTGCATTTTTTCGCGCCGACCTGGATGCTCGAAATGGCTTAGGCTGTATCAACTCAGCGCTTCCGCTGCGAAGGGTCACGGGTTCGAGTTTCGGGCTTGGGTATTGTTGTTTGTCTCTTGTCTCTCATGTGTTTGTTATCGCGGAGGGCCTCATTATGCAAACTCCGGAACGTGGAGACTGAAAGCTTTTTGATGTCTAGAGTACGGTCAAACATGCTCTCCATCGGAAAGCAAAGGGTAACCGGCAGTCGCTGGATAAAAGCCCTAAAGGAGGCGAATTTTTCTCATGGGGAATCTCGTAACCTTCAGTCGTGCGCGCGGGGTAAATCTTTAAATAGTTGGAGGCTCTTGCTGATGCGAACCTGCTGATTGTTCAGCAGTACCGTCGTTCGGGAGGTGCCGACGTCCGCCGCCCCATCGCCCCCGCCGCCTGCGACGCCCGCATGCAGCGCTTCTACACGGAGCTGGGCGTGCGAGCCGCTGGGCGCCGGCGACGGCGAGGGGCCGTGCCCACGGGCCTACCGCTGCGGTGAGTCTGGCCCCAGAGCCCTAAGAGTCGTCATCGGCTCGTTGTGCGGGCCTAGGTTGTAATAAGCATCTATTTTAGGATTAATGACGAAACTATAAATTCGAGCAATGTACCGGACAAATTTATTATTTACATTTCAGAAATAAATATAAAAGAAACCACAAAATGAAAAACAATATACGGTATTTATAGAAAACATAATTTAATTTAAATATTACTGTTATAACCGGTGTTACGTGGCGTGTAGGACTCCTCTGGCGGATTAATGTAGGGGTTAAAAGAAGTCAATATGATCTTCTCTTGAATCTTCCCCAGACGACTCCCACGTATTGATAACTCCTAATAATTATAAAATACGTTTAATGTTAATATATAATTATTTAAATTATATTTTATCTGCCCGTATATTATATTTAAACTAGCGTACCGTGCGAGAACTCTCGCATGTTAAGTATCATCCCTTCTATATCCTTTCTTTTCCCCAGTAAGGAGGAAGTTTTTAACACAAACGTGCTTATTTGTTCAAAGAGAAAAAAGGTAACTTCCAGTGTACTTACAAAATACCAATATTTTTTTTTAAAATGCAATTGATATTTGAAATTTTTAATTATAGTTTATTTAGTAGACAGATATCCTTGCAACAACTTACAACATTTTTAAAAAACATTTGAATTATACACTGTTCCATTACAATTTGTTTTTCACTTTCCTGGATAGCCACAAACACATATCAACAGCTCTTTACTCTTGAGAAAGCTACGTAAAGTTTCCATGCGAAAATCAGGATATAGCAAGTACAACACTACTGTTTGCATATTATTTAACCTGTATTACTAAATAGAGAATACACACATGCAATTCAATAACGTAGAATATCAAGTCTTTCGTTTAAATCCCAAGCAGATCGAGATTCTGCACGTCTTTGAACAGGTGTGGTAGTATCGAGAGTGTTGAACCAGCAAAAATATATTACAATATCCATTGAAGATCTCATCGTGTAGCTACGGTGAGCGAAACATTTTTTAGACCTTTTTCCTCAATTTTAGCGTCGACCTAAAACGCTTTATTTTAGTAATATAACTATATAGAATTTAACATGCCCCAGTGTTGCGGGTTGCATTTGACGTCAAGAGTATTGCTGGCATCATTGGACAAAGAATGGTAAAGGCAACGTATGTCCAAAGACTTTGCAAAAAACTACGTATAATTATGACTACGCATCCTTTTTAGGAAATTCACGACAAATATTTAAACTAGCAAACGTTCTAAACAATAATACTCAAACGTTTTTATTGCCTTTTCATGTTTCAAGTATTAAAAGTAAAATCCCCGACTGTCAGAATTGTGTGCCCTTGCGAGTCTTACAGTAAACCTCTGGAGAACAAAAGACTGAAGACTGTATGCAACAAAGCAAGTGTTCAATCGGTTTTTGAAAGAACTCGTAGTTAGATTAATTGAACTTGTGTTGGCGAGAAGTCACTGCAAATGTGTGTTTATTTGGTTTTGCTTTGATCTTTGCTGGCCGCAAAAACAAAATTTAACTTATTATAAATATCGTCAAATGAATTTACAATAAATTAACAAATTGAATTTCTTAAATAGAATGAAGAAATAAATGAATATTCACTGAAGAAGAACGTCGATGAAGTGAACGACACAATCAAGAATTTATCCTTATGTACGTTTTCCCACCATTGTTCAGAAATTATTAATTCATTGAAAATGAAATTATCATAGTATACCAAAGTGATACGTGAAGAAATTGCTATAAACGACGCGTATCACAGAAGTGCAGGACAAAATCCTTGCTCTTCATTGCGTATCAACCTATTCTAAATTTCAACAATAAAGTACAGCTTTAACTAAAACCACTCACATAAACAGTGTTAACTGGAGGTTAGTCCGAGCCAAGTTTGTGTAAACTATTGGGAGAGCAAGTGCGTCGTATGGCAATAGTCGTAAACCTAATTCCGCCACTAACCGCAGGAGTTGGCTGCGCGCGCTGCAATCATCTCGGACGACGCTGAGCGCGTTTATGTCTCGGAGAGGCAGCGCCCAGTGCTGATGTCCTGCGGTTGTTTGGTGGCGCTCGACCTCATCGCGGTCCTGCCTTCGTAGTGGATGGCAGATCAGCAAGTTTCCTTCTCGTCGTGACGCATTTACAACATTATTCTTATGACATTTCGTATTACATGTATGTCAGAAAGTAAACTCATTTATGTGATTAGATTTACCCATTTCACTACGTAAATAAGACATTAGAACTTATAAAAGGATTCGAAAATAGCAAAATATTGTGCAGTGAAAGACAAAAAATTAATTTACTTCTTGAATATTTCAAGATATAGATTCATGTAATGTACACAAATGATTTCGTAATTCATTAAATATTGGTGCTTTGTTCTCATAAAAATAACCATTCCGGTTAATTATAATATATAATGAAATCTAATGAAACCATTTTATTTTATTTGTCCACATTTTTAATTTGTCATCGAAAATAAATTGGGGATTAATAGATGTTTACATGTTAGCAATGCATTATATAGTGCAGGATGTTTCACTGTCAATGATAGGTCTTGTAGTTTCATTTCGCTTACGTCAGAAACTAATGCTGACATCAGACACACCCGTAAAACTTGAGTTTCTCCACCCTAAGGAATGAGTATTACTACTTACTAGTGGGGCGTAAATGACACCACAAACAGAAATCATTTCCTTCACATTAGCTAGACAACTCCAGTCTCTTGTGGCGGCTTCACCCACAATGAACGTTTCCTTTTTTAAGTACTTCAATCGCATCTTGTAATGACAATTACCGGAGATGACTCGGTAAACAATCCCGTTACTAATGCAGTTTCTCTGATCAGGAGGTGCTAGAGCTCGAGTGGCGACGGTTGGCAATTTCGATATTTTTAGCTGAACGTTAGAGTTTGGTCGGATTGAGACGCTGGCTTGGGAAGAATTGTAATGGCAGATCACTCTGATCGGTAGTTTCAGTAGTTTACGATCAATGCCAGGAGAACGCTGGAATAGGTATCAACAAACGGAACACATTCCCTTCTAATTTAATAAACGTAGGTCACTCAGGGCACCAACTTAGCACTGCGGATCCCCTGTTCGGGAGATCCTACAGTTTGAGTACCGACAATATTTGCAGGAATTTTCGACACGAGAGACCTATAGTTAGGTCGAATACAGCCGCTGTCTGAAGGGGAATTCTAGCAGGCTGCTCTAATGCTAAATTTCCGCTGGTTTCTTCATCAACAGGAGAAGAATATCGGAACAATGCCTTAACAAAAGGGTTGACGGAACGCGCGCGATCTTTCCTTTTTTCCCCCACTCTTCACTACACACACTTATACTTGCATGCACTACACTACCACACTTGCCGGAAGATCATCCGGGAGCTTAGATTCTGTCGGTTGGGGCCGTGCCGCGCTGGTGGGAGATTCCTGGTTGAGGAAAACAGCGCAAGCGGACGAGTAGGTCGGCGGCTGGATCTCGCCAGCAGAGGGTAACGATCACCGCACTTCCAGCAGTAAAACATGCCTTACACTTACAGGACTAATGACCATAGCGTTGACGCGTACGGAATCACTAATCATTAAATGAATCTTCTTAAAATTTTGTTCTCTTCCTATACACACAAGCACACACACAGACACGCACCCACCACCCACACAACCACACACACACACACACACACACACGCACGCACTAAACTAAACCACATGTGGGTATTTTAGTGTGGAGCTTAGCGGGCTACTTTTCTGAAAATAGTTTGTTTAAATCAGGAGTCAATACACCATTGTGATTTCCCGATCATTTGGCTACAAAACCCTTCCGCCCCTTAAAGTGAGGGCCTGAAGCTCTCTACTGGTGTTTGTTGGAGTCCCCGTCGCCCGCGTAGCCGCCACTGGCTGGGGCGGCGCGTGGGCTGCGCTGGCCGGCGCTTGACGTGCGCGTGGCGCTGCGGCAGGCGGCTGGCGGGGAGGGCGCCGCGCCGACCCGCTGCTACCTGCGCGGGAGGCGTTCGCCGCGGGCCAGCGCGCGCCGCCCCGCGCCTCCGCCAACCCGTGGCGTGGGCGCGTGCGGGTGCCGCGCCGGCGCGCCCGGCGCCCCGCACGCCTTCGCCTGCGCCGCCCACGAGTGCCCCGACGTCTTCGGGCCCCGCTGCCCCCGGCTGCGGTGCGCCTCTACCGCCTCGACGCCTGCTGCGCCGTTGCGCACTTCTGCGGTGAGTGCGCCCCCCACTCCGCAAACTGCGCTCACCACATTCGCCCTGCGCGTCCACCACAGCACCCTTTGCTTCCACCACGATACCCCCGTGCGCTTCACCGACACCCCTACGTCTACCATATCACCCCCAACCCCTGCACCTACCACACCACCCACGTGCCTACCACACAACCCCCTGTGCCCACCACATCACCCTGGTTTCTACCACACCCTTTGCGTCTACCATATTACCCCGTGCGTTCACCAGACTACACCCTACGTCTACCACATCACACCTCAACCCCTGCACCCACCACACCACCCTCGAGCCTACCAGGCCACCCCTGCGCCCACCACACCATCCTCACAGCTTCCAGATGAGACGACACGCCGGTGTGCGAACCAGACACAGTGCCGTGTAAGAACCTACCGTCACCCACTTTGCTCCATCTCACCACCTACAATCCTTTTCCCCAAGACATCAACAATAAGTATAGCAATAGCATATAGCAATGATTCTGGGTAACGTGCTTACTAGGTTCCGTAGCGCTGTAGTTGCAATCGCAAACGCGCGCTGCGTGGGCATGGTGGGTATGGCTGCGTGGGCATGGGCCAAACCACCTAGGTGCAGCACCACCTAGTCCCAATTCCCTTCCCATCTCCACCTCCACCAGCATCGGAGTCGCCTCTCGGGCGCGAGGGGCTTAGGCGACGCCCAAATGGACAAGCGGCCGCGGGCTAACGCAAGTTCGATGCGATGAGGCAGCGGTCAACCCAAAGGTTAAGCTGAGAAGCTATTTTCTTCTTATATCGTTCAGCAGCGACGCAGGATATTTTATCACATGTGATTTTTTTAATTATTAAAATGTTACCGTTTTTTAAGCGGACGTATCTGAAGCAACAATTACACTTAAGTGAAAAAAGTAAGCAAAAAGATGTATTGTGCTGGTTCTCATCGCATTTGACGATGAAGAGACTGATACTTTAACAGTTCAGTCTCCCTGTTTCTAAAATGATAAAACGATTTCTTTTGAGAGTGAGCAGCTTTCTGAAGATATAAGCGGAGAGCAGTTGAAAGTGTAAAACAAAAAATTCACAATACATAGAATAAATGAAGATAAAGAGAATGATTGACGAGAAGAAAGAAGAGTTAAAATCACTTTTATATAGAGAGGATGAGAGATAAAGTGCGGAAAAGAGGAATAAAGAGAGAGGGAGAGATAAAGAGAGGATGGGAGTGAGAGATAGAGGAAGGGAGGGTGGGATAAAGGGAGCGGGATTAATAAAGAGAGATGGAGAGGGATATGGAGAGACAGGCATGGAGTGTTTCTAGATTAATGACGTATCGAGTCAGCAAATGGTTCGAATATCAAACGAATCCGTGGAAAAACGAACCATTGAAACAAGTAAATTAAAACTAGTTTCATTTTTAAATGCATCGCCCACTCGCCCACTCGCCCACTCCCCTGCTGCGGTGCTTGTGAAAGTGTTGGCAAATGGGATACGCCGCGGGGCGCGCTGCGGAGCCCATGCGAAGCCCACGCGTAGCCCTCCTCCTGCGAACGGGCGTACGCTGCTTTATGGAATGAGGAGCGCGGGGCGCCGTTTGTCCTGCCCTCCGCCCTTCCGCCTTCACCTGCGCGCGCGATACGCCCAGGCCCTTCGCCGGAAATCCTTTTACGAGCAGTTTACGCTCATTTGAATCCAGATTTATTGCAGTTTTATTAAAGTAATATATTAATTTTATTTTGTTCAAGTACTTTTTAAAAAGAATATTTATTTTGGATAATAATGGGTTCGTTGGTACATAATGACTGTAATAAATTTTCCAGATTTTATTTCGTGAAGATATTTCAACATTCATCATGTTAATTATACCTTTTTGCAATGTATATCTACCCATATTTTCTATTAAATTTTTAATACGATATTAACAATCTGGAATTTTGTTTCAGAATTTATACTTTTAACAAAAAAATTGACCATCACTGAAGATTTACTTGTTTTACTAGAATGAAATTGAAGAAAATAAATATATTAATATGCAAATTATTTCAAAACTATTTTTTTCACAATACGCTACCTAGATTTTGACTTCTGAATCTTTGACATAACTACACCGCAGCGTTACGCTCAGAAATGGCCAATCAGTAACGTTGGTTGGCGATACGTAAAAATGGAGTTTTCGACGAAAACCTATTTATTGCATTCGTAATTCTTAGGGGCTCGAAGTGATACAAATTAATTAAATTAACTTATTAGCAAAAAAGGAACGTGTTTGCTTATTCAGCTCTGTAAACGTGGCGAACTTGTTTCCCAGCTATTCAAGGTTAGGTGGCGCCGACCGTAAGGTTAACGTGTGTGTGTGTGTGTGTGTGTGTTGTGTGAGACGAGGAAGGCGCGTGTGCGTGTGTGTGAGCAGACGACTCCGGGCAGCCGGCGCCGCCGCAGTGCGAGCTGCAGGGCCGCGCCTACCTCGAAGGCCAGTACATGTTCCCCGAGGGCGACGCCGCGCGCTGCAAGACCTGCATCTGCCAGCGCGGGCTCAACGGTGAGTGCACGACTCCTTGCTTGGCAGCTGCACTTACATGCAGTTCAACTGGCTGAGGTACAACTCAGTCAGGATTGCCTTTGTCTTTGTAGCGACTCTCTCTGGGGGTTATACCTAACTTAATTGATTTAAATTTACCTATTTACTAATTAGCTAGTAGATGTTAACTTGTCTTTGTAGCGACTCTGGCTCGGGTTCGAGTCCAGAAGGTGTGTGATTTTCCACATTAGCTAGGCCGAATTAATCCATTCTCTGCGGAGGAATTCTAGTGGCCGGCTGCTCTGATCGGTAGTTTTCAATGGTTTCTCTGATCCACATCAGACGAATGTCGGAGCAGTATCCGAACAAACGAGCCACAGACCCCGCGCTATCATTCCTTCCTCATTTTTGTTCCCTTCTCTTCTCTTATGCAGACACTTTCAATAGTATGTGCACTACACCACCACTCATGTCGGGAGCTTAGATGTTTTACCGGCTGGGGCGGAGTTCCTCTGGGCGAGCCACCTGCAAGGGAGACTCTGCAATGTCGGCGCTGAATTTCTCGTTCCAGCGGGGGTAGAAGTACCGCCTCCAAGGATTCAATATGCACAACACGTACCAACTAATGGCCAGTTTTGTGCCAGGAAACATCAATCAATCTATCAAACAATCAATCAATTATAGAGCTCGGTGGAGCGTGAGGATAGACACAGACACGATGCGATGCGGTATGAAGAGAATCTGCGTTTCTGCAGTTCTAAGCATTGCATTCAGTATGCGATGCGGTGTGGTGCGGTGATATTTCGACCAAGCAGGTTTGGTTTCTTAGCAAGAGCGCACACGATCAGCACATGGCCATGGATGGTAACTTACATGACTTATTGTGGATGAGAAATTATATTTATCCTCATTTTTTTGACAGGTTTCAACCGTTGTGATTTTTAATAATAATAATAATAATAATAATAATAATAATAATAATAATAATAATAATAATAATAATGGGCCGGCTCCATGGCGCAGACAGTTGCTTCAGCCCTTGTTTACTCACACGAGGTTCGAGCCTTGCGTAGGCATGGTCGTGTAAGTGATTGTCCCTTCACCCATCATCCTATAACCTCATAATCCACAATTCAAGGCGTATCAACGTTGTCTTATCAAGGAATATAGCCGAGAAACTGATCCTCATAATGACACACGTTAATCGTGTGACCTAGTTAGAAATGAATTATATGCAAAAAAAATAATAACAACAATAACAATGGCGCATGTAAGCATTGATTGAAAGAAAATTTTACTTGCACCCACAAAGGGGTGATATTAGATTATATAATTAGATTCTAATTATACTCCAACTGTGACCTAGAAATTATGAACATTTAGGTACAAGTTCGATACATTTTAAACACGACCCAATTATCCAGAATTAAATTATCTCACTCGGCGAATCAAGTCTTGAGCCGACCACGAGAAAATACTCCCGCATTTTTAGGATACCCTGTTTCCGTTGCACCACTTCCATATTCCTGATGGTTAAAACAGTGTATACATAGGCTTTGAAGGAGAAAAGAAAAATAATCGACTTTTTTGGAGCAAAAGGTGTTTTAACAATTTATCAAAAGTCAATGTTAGGCGGGAGAAACTTTATACATAGTTACTCTTACAGGTGCCCCTCGGGTGGGTCATGGGCAGCGTGTTAGCTTCCGTCGTGCGATTGTGTGGTTCGATTTCCTTTGGGGGTAAAAATAAATCTTTCCATTACAATCGTCTGTTCTATAGCTCTGTGACTAAAGAGAAGCTACGGCAAGTCAAATATGCTAGGTAAGGCGAAGGGAACACTCTATGCTCGCCAACGTTTTTCTTACCCATTTTCTCTTTTAAATGTATGTTCTTGTTCAAAATTTGGATTCTATTTTGCATTTTATTTTGGATATACCTGCTCATTGATTGCTCATGCATTCACGGCCGGAGTTTGTATTTTCTAGGTTATTTGGGACGAACCGCATCTCTGTCGTGGTGGCTGACTGTTAGGTCAACGTGTTGTGACGATCCTCAGAGCTGTTTGTGTTCCGCTATCAGTTCCCGGATAGCCTAGAAAATACAGCCACGCTCGTTTTTTCTCATCCTTACCTGCACGATGAGATGTGACATACTACCTTGTTCTGGGAAAATTTATTGGAATTAATTAAAGCAGATTCATAAAAAATGAAGGAACGTAAATCAGTATTTTATTCAATGTTTATGCACCAAGAGCGTCATTAGGGTTCTAATCCATTTTTTCACCCGAGATTATTAGAACTATATAACGCACTTGGTACATACACAATTTTATTCTTTTACCTAATTTAATTGATTTAGATTTACCTATTTACTAATTAGCTAGTAGATGTTAACTTCACACGGTTTCTCTCTTCATATTTTCCTCCCATAATTCCCTTTCATAATTCTCTCCGTAAGAGAGCATGTAGGATCATTCAACTGTTTTCGTATTTCCTTCGTAATCACAATACTTTCGATCTAGGTAAGTTACGCAGCTCTGTATCGAAGGCAATAACAAGCTGTAGCGCATCAATAAAAAATTACATTAAATTAGTAGAAAATTCGTTGAAATAAGATAAAATTTCTTGCTGTGTGAACGTACTCTTTTCTCCATTCACCGAAGCCATTACTTTTATTTTTATTGAAGATTTTTATGGGTTTTAAATTACAGGGTCATTACTGATGAAGCTTTTCCCAAAAGTTGTTAACTTTTCATGCACTTTACATTGAGCGACTACAGAAAATCCATTTTTTACACGTTGAAAATACCGTGAAAAAATTAAACTATTGTTACTCTTGGTGACATGTTGAATCTCTTTTCTAAAAGTATTTTTTGCGTAAAAGTATTGCGAAATTGATTTAGAAATGCAGATGGTTTTACGTAAAACACGTAAAACACAGAATTTACGATGTGCAAATAGGCACAAATAATAGGAAATGTTTAGCAAGAGAAGATAACTAAGTCCTCCACATTAACCGATTTAATTTTAATAAGATTATCTCTCTCCAATCATGGTTATAAGAGCAAGACGATAGGAAGAACGCGGTTGATAATTATAATTTAGAATATTTTGTTAAATTGTTATTTACTGAATGTGTAGTGATCACTTTAGATCAGTTTAGAAAAGTATAATTCAAGAGTAAATGAGGATATTCTAGTTTGCTTTGATCACTGTATGTTTCATTTATTGTTCCGAGATTTTAATTTTTTTTCAATTTTTTCTATCTGTGCTTCTAAACAATAAATGCCGCTTCTCTACCCATCATAGTTACATACAGTTTTTAACTTGAAGGTCGTACATTCGAACATTAATACTAGAAATTAAAACATATCCAATCTACTACTGCCAATGTCACTGCCACTTTGAGACTTTTCTACACACTTCAAAATGCAGGTATCGTAGGGCTGTCTGTAAAAAGTTCATTCGACATTCTTCTATGTGGATGTATATCTTTGTATGTGACATGTGGAAATATTTTAATATAGAATATCAATTCAATTTTGCAACATTATTTCTAATATTTAAGCGGGTTTTCAATATCATAGGAGTGTCGCCACGAGTAGTTGCCATTTTCAAACAAAACAACAAAAGAAAGGCACGTATGTCTGCTACTTGTTAGCGGCCGCGCCAAGTAACCCGTTCGGGCATATAACTTGGAATATTTGGAGGATTGAGTCGCATTCACATATTAACGCCCCGAGTTGCCGGAGCGCTTGCAGCCCTGTTCGACCGGCGACGCTCTGTTGGCCGGCAGCTTTTTCGGTCGCCGGCTGGAGGCCGATGGGACAAATGGAAACGTGTACCTGCCAGATAAAACAGAAAAGTTGCGGGCGCTTTGGAGCAGACCGGTCCGCGGGGAGGATTAAGCAAACGGTTTCCAATATCGCGCGCTCTGGCGCCGAAACTTTTGGGCCAGGGCTAGTGCAACATGCAGCCCTCAGGGCCTTCGAGCGAGCGACTGTTGGCTGTAATAAGCTCCCACATCGCACTACGCTGTGCTTCTCAAAATGCGACGTCAAAAAACCTTTCTGATTAATGGAAACAAATGCGCACACCTCCATAACAATACTGCAATGTTGGAAATATTTTTAATGGTGAAGCACGTTGTGGGAGCATGTTCGAGGCTTTATGCAAATTAATTTTAACGAACAAATCGTATGTGTTGAACCACCAAGATGCGAAAGATAAGGCTACGTAAAAATGTTTCCAAAATAACCGTTGTTATTCTCCATCAGTAGGTTAAATAAAAATATTTTTCATATTCCAAAATTTAATACATTTTGATAGCAGAAACTAATAATAATTAAATAAATAAATATTATTTGTGTACCTTTTAAAAGAGAAGAATTTTATTTATTATAAACTTTTACTATTATATTTACTTTATAATATACTTTACTTTACTTATATTTACTTTATAATTTTATTTAATATTAACTTTTACTGTTTACTTTATTATAAACTTATTTATTTATTATTAACTTTCATATAGTTTAAAACAATATTTTTACAATTTTGAAAACAGTGCATTAAAATAAATCAAATGAACATTGTTTTGGTATTAAAAAAAGATTATATTCACTTTACTTTTTTCGCGTATTTTCCTACTACAAAATTGAAACAACTATTAATTAAAAGTAATAATAAGTCAGATTATATTTATTTTCTTGTTTGTACTAAACCTATTGACTTCACAATCCATACAGTATGTATAATTTAGAAACATATTTTAATAATTATATAGACATTAATAGATGATATCGCTAGTCACCCTCTAACTGTAGCGGATTTTCGACTATTTAGATAACCAAATCGAATTCAGCTGCCATTTGAAGGAGAATTGTAGCGGGCGTCTGCTTTGATCAGTAGCTTTCCGAAGTTTCTCTGGTCAATAACAGGCGAAGGCCGGAGCATCACACATACAAACGGGCCATGGACTGCGCGGGATCTTTCCTATCCCTTCAATGTCCTATTTCCCTTTGCCTGCACGCACACACAGTTACAAGCATTATACTACCCCACTTATCGGAACACCAATAGAAATCTTAGAGATAGCCTCCGCTGGGACGATGCCTCGATGGAGGAGATATTTGGAGAGAAAAATTCTCCGCTAGCTGACCTGTTGCTTAACGAAAAATATGACTTACTTCTGTAACTAACTTAATTAATATCGATAGATAAAAACTGACAGTTACATTCTAAATAAATAAATTAAATTACAGAGGGTAACTTCATTAGCACCTCTCTTTTCAAACTCTCCAACTAATAAGACCTAATCATCTTTCAACCGCGACGAAACTCGCAAAGTCGGAGCGCTTTTGGATCGATAGTGTGCGGATTCCCTCCGCAAGGAAATAAAGCTGTGCTCGTAAATTTAAAGCACCTGAAGAACGGGTCGAAGATTACTTCGCTGACAGCAAATTTATCGGCCGTATCTTTTTTTCGAGTCATTGGGCATCACAGCAATTCTGAAGGCCGTTTGAGAGTTTAAATTCAGTCTCGATTTAAAAGACGTTCTCATTGCCACTTCTTTCGTTGATACACAGTTGCCAATGTAATGAGAAAAGGAAAATGTACGTGTACGAAAATGTTGGGTTTTCAACAAGAAAATTTAATTTGTAAATTTTCATTAACAAAACAAATGCAAAGAGGATCAATAATCGTATACTAACAACGTTTGAAAATACATATACATTGTTACGCATGTTTAAAAGTTTTATAACGCTTATGGCTATAAAATGCAAACTCACAAGGAGTGGGTAGAAATACTTATATTATTTTCGATTGCATTGAAACTTTAAATTAAAGTATGCGCAATGTCTCAGAACAACATCCATTTCTCTTATCGTTTTAACTATATTTCATATCATTCTTGTACCTCTCACAGCTGACAGAAGTCTGAGGATGAGGCCAATGAACAACCTTCGGCTTTTGGATTGAACGGTTGCGCTCACTCAAATTTCAATAGCAACTGAAGGTGCACCGCTCAGGCACAACTGTATTCGGCAAAACAATGATTGCAGTGAGAAAATTAAGAATACGTTTCAAAGAATCAGTCGTTATTGTTAATATAGTACTAGACTCGGTAAAACCCTCGCATTCTAACAGTTGTGCGCCAGTTCTTGCATTGCTTGTAACGAATCTCTTTCTGTATCTGTAAAAATAAACTCCTGTTTTCCTTCTAGATCTCGACGTTGCTCACGTTCATTATCCTGGCTCTTACGCTGGTAAAAAGCAAAGCTTGAAAGGTTGGAACGTTATGCAATTGATAAACTAACTACATGCTCGTAATGTCACGGCATTTAAATGAAACTTCATTACAAACCTAAAATGTGTTAAAAAAAGTTCTGTCGTTCAACACACCCCAACACAAAAATATTCACTTGAAAACTCGTACGGGAAATCCTCCAAAAAAATCTGTTTAGTTTTGATGACTACAATACGAACGCCGTTGATGTTCACAAGTTTCACTTCTTTGTCGAGACAAAAGTTTTCAAAGAGTTCGCTCGGAAGATGGTCTCCCGACGCCCTCATTGCCGGTGGCGCTGAGCACACAACGGCATCGCGGAAGTCCCGTCTGCCGCTCGACAAATCCGGAGTCGACGGCCAACTAAACTTCGTCAAAGCGCGTTCTAGCGCCGCCAGGGACAGCGGAGAACAGTCAGCAAACACGGGCTTCTTAAACTTTCCGCCTGGGACTGTTTTTTACCCTGTACAGCAATTCGAGGAAACCAGCGTCATTGTGACTTTACCTTACACAATCAGTCAATAACTTCAATTGCATTGCAATGAAGACCCTGTTTCGAGAAAATATTTTATCAGTGTTTCAACTAATAATTCACTTCCATTTTCTCGGTTGCTTACAAAAAAGATCAATAAATAGTTTAGCCTACAAAAAAATGTCAAACTACTCTCATTAAATCACCATTAATTTTATGGCCGGCAAATCAATTTTATTACAACTATGAAAAAAAATTAAACATAAAAATCATTTAGACTTACGTGTGACGTGGGAGTTTCATCTCAAAACAACAGTTGTTTGATGAGTTCTTGTAGCGTTGGAACATTTCCTAGTCGCTGCTTCACAACACCGTCCACCGTTTTGCTAGGATATAAACTCGAGGTTATCACACTCATCATTTACATAAATTAAAATATTTTTTTAAAATGTACATTAAAATTTTATAAAAGCTGGCTAATTATATAAGTTTTTCTAGTTCAATATCAGCAAAGCATGGAACTGCTACTTTCGCAGATGTTGAAAACGACCCTTCCGCGGAATGTTCAGTGGTCAGCACGACTACATTCCTATCCCCGAACTGACATCAGAGCGGAGAAATATCTTTCGTGCTTCGTAGTAGAAATTGGCAGCAAAACATCTTAAACAGAAAGATATTTTCATTCAGGATATTATTAAATTATTTCATGTTCTGATACTTTTAGGATATTATGGCAGGTTTATAAATTCACATTTATTAAAATAAAAATGGGATTGAGGCTGGTAAAATAAATTATTTACAACGATTTAATTTCAGTTTACGTGGAACTCCAGCGTAACTAACAATAATTTAAATCTCGTGCGTAATTGAAAAGCATTCGACAGTGATGCGAAAAACAACAAACGTTATAACTGTCATTTCAATTAAATCTTATTAAAATCAGATAATTGGACTGAAAATTCTTTTCAATTTTACATGCAATATACATAACAAAATTCGGTTTCCTCTGTTACTGCATTTCCTAATGCACTGTAATGAATTAAGCAAAGTAAAACAAGTAATACAACTTCCATGCTTTTCAGAATTGCGTCTGGTACAAATTGACAATATTGTTTTCAATGAACGTGTTCATGTAGAAAAAATGCGATTCTTTTCTTAGTTTCATGGTTTTATTAAAACTAAGACAATCTGCGATTAACAGTTCGTCGGTGAATAAAAAAGTGCTTCTTCTTAATCTAGTAGTGATACCACAGTTTATACTTTCTCGCGTTTTTATTAACTTTTGCAAATTTTAAAAAATTCAGGGTGTTAATCAAAAATTGAACCTGTGGCATTTTTATAAGCGTCCTAACTACATTCGAGAAAAAAACTTAAAAAAATATGGAGCTGTTTTTTTTAAAATTTAATTGCCTTTTCTTACGCAAAAACTACTCATATTTTCAAAACGTTATACGAGTACATGTTCCTATTTAAATATATAAGTTTTTGGAACAGATTTTATTAAAGAAAAAAATCTCTATCGTTATGTTTTGCATTCTGTACTTTACAACGTCGCAGTGCTTGTTGTTATCAAGGGTCTGATGCTCTAAAATTTGATCCATTAATACGGAGATATATTTTTAAAAAATTGAAAATAATTGAATTTGAAATGACCATTTAATTTTGGGGGCACTTTGCAAGAAGTCGCAAGGAGGTTTTTGTCGAAACTGGCTCCACTTTTTTCTTTAATATTTTTCCCAATAAAGCAAAGATTTTTTAGAGCATCCGATTTGTTATTGAACTCTTAATTTTTCGAAAATTGAAAAATGTAAACATTTTTCGGCTTCTTACATCTAGAGAGAATTTTCCTAATGATATCTGATCTCCAAAATTAAATCTTAAATGAAGTTCTGAACAATTTTTGTTCGGAATGTGAATAGTTTTACCGTAATTTTAAAGGCAATATTTTGTCACAAAAACCTTTTCTTTTTTTCTCGGATAATGCAAAGTGAGTTTATAAAACTGATGCTAGTTCTCTCTTCGTGTCACTCTCTGGATTTTCGGAAATGCAATATAGTAACAAATAATGCAACAAAGTAAGTGTTGCTGTGAAAGCCTGTTTGCGCCCTTGTGATCTGCTCTATTGTAGCGAGCGGCGCGCGCGTGTGCGTGTGCGTGTGCGTGTGCGCAGGGTCGGCGGGCGGCGCGCGCTGCCGCGACGCGGGCTGCGACGTGGAGCTGCTGCACGGGCGGTGGCTGCGCGCCGGCTGCGCGCCCGTCTTCTACGGCGACGAGCTCTGCTGCCCCGTCGGATGGCGCTGCCGTGAGCACCGCCCCGCCCCCTCACACTCCCCTCCGCTCCGCTCACACCACACCGCCGCCGCACTCTTCAAACCGCCCGGAAATTATACTTCACCGAGCACTTGACGTAAATCAGCTGTTCACGGTTTCACCCAGTCGGGGGCTTGAACGCCCCCGAGGTGACGTCACTGTGGCGACATATAAACTCCAGATTGGAAGAAACCGTCAACAACTGATGTACGTCAAGTGCCCGGCTAAATAAATCGTACTGTAGAAGCGCATCGGTCGCCGGCGGCGCATGTGTTGCAGCACTGTACCAGCGGTCGCGGGTCCTGGCAGCCGTCTCATTGTCAACCGCGCTCGCAACCGATACGATCCGCGATAAGAGCGGCGCGGCAGTCATTCGGCCCAACGCAAGAGATCCTAGATGCGCTCATAATGCAACGACATGGGTGACTGGTCCGGTGAACCGATTTTTGATCGTTCTGCGCTGCACCTGTTTACGTCACGAACTACATGACCACAACAAGGGCATTTCGTTTGAAATGCCAGCCCAGACGCTGGCTGCCATGTTGTCTGGAGAGCAAGCCGTGATGAGAAACATTTTGAAAGTGGCATAAAGTGTCAATTTTCAGAGAAAAATAACATGATGAAGATGTAATTGAAATAAAATATGCAATATTTTGAAAAAATGCTACATATACTTTTTTCAATGACTCGTAACTAGGTGATAATTTTGGTACCTGGCTGCATTTAAAATTTCCGCTCATATTGTGACGCAAAGTAATGCATTAAGCTCATTTGCTGAAGTCGGATACGATGCACAATAGCTCACCCATGTATTTCCATCATAGTAGTCCCTGACTGCGGTGCAGTGCTGCATAAAGAACCCATTCTTTACGCTATTTCTTAAACGAAAATAGTGTTTCCTATATTACGCTGAAGCGAGTTACTCGTCGTTAGACGAGCTTATTTGCTTGTAGTTAGCTCACTTGCAATGGTTTTGAGCCTCATAATTCACTACAGTGTAAAAAAAGATGCCCACGGAGAGGCAGTCATTTAAGGAAATAACTACAAAAGATCATTGAACGAACACTTACTACTCAAAACAGAGTTCAACTTTATTTTTAGCTAGTTGAATGTGGCGTCGCAGACGCTTTAAACTGTTTTAAAAGTATTTTCATGCGTTCAAAATTTCTTTCATGCCATGCTTTGTTCAAATATATTCTTACAGTATCTGGTATTGGACTTACCAATGAATCGTAGTAGCTGTTAATTTTATACCCCCGTTCAAAAATTCTCAACAGTCAATGGTCTTGTATTTTACCTCCAAACAGGATACGAACTGGTAATATTGCAATTACAAAATTATAACAGTTGTAAGAGATACTTGGAAGTATGAATATTGCGAATAATTAGAATTTAGTACAGATTTTTTTTACGTCTTGTGAACATGAACATAAATTATGACCTGTAAACTGTTATTTTGCGTTATTCTCTAATGGCAATATAGGATCATAAGAATTAGTTTAGGCAATTCTGTTTTAGTTAACAAAGAACAGCAAGAATAAATGGGGAATTAAATTGTATGTTACAGTTACTGAGGTGTTTATTTAATTTTTCGTTTAGTTAACTAAATATACTCATTAATTCTTTGAAAAATTGTTGATTATCTCTATGTTAATAGCACGTGTGCAATTAAAATTCATCCGTGCAATTAAAACTCCACACCTACCAATCAGAATTCAAAAAATGATGCAAATCGTTTAATTAAGAAACTGACAGTCATAGCCAAGGTATTTCTAGTCGGTCATGAAACTTGAACAAAAATGTGTATGACAAATTACGTACCTACAACAACTACATACAAACAAAGAATGCATAAAACTAAATTAGCGAAGTAAACTTCAACTGAACTGAAAGTTAGTAGAGTAAATGAATAACAAAATATTGAACGTGAATAAATTAAATGTTTTACATGAAAAATATTTAGTCTTAGGATTACATAAGTAAATAAGTTGGTTTTTTTCTGTTGAAATATTGAACTAGCATGTGGATAGACGGGTATAATTGCACTCGTGGTGTATTATAAAACTAGCTCCTATTGTCGCTCGTTTCCTTGAACATGCGACTCATGCACATATACCCCTCTTTATCCACTCGTTTCGTTAATTACTATAGTTTTGCTGGTATTTTAAATTTTTGGAGATTTCATCGTATATTTTAATATTTTTTGCAGCTGTAGATAGTGATAGAGTAATCGGTCTTCAACGGAAGCGACGAAGAGAAGTCCGGTGAATCCATCAAGTTACAGCGACCCTGTGGTGACAACAGAAACTTCTGCCCCAGGTTATCAGCATTTTTATATTATTTGTACGAATACATTTATAGCAATTCGTTGTTTTATACAGGGTAAATTGACAATGAGTAATTAATAGACAAAAATGTCGAAAAGCAAGCTATTTGAACAAAGTTACTTCTTATAATATTTTCTTGTAAAAACCTTAAACAAATATACTAACGCAGCTTGATTTTCAACAAAAAGCATAGTATTGTATGTCAGTAGAAAATTATATCTTTGCATTGGAAACAATAATAACTTTAAATAAATATTTTAATTGATAGTATACAAATGAGGCGAACAGAATTTATTATAATTTTTGTTCGAAAAGTTTGCAGGATTGAAATGATCGCCACATACCGAGAATGCTTATCAATTTAATTTTTCACGAGTTTAACAAAGCCTTTTGTGCAGAAATATCTCACCCAGTTTTCCAATTTCTGGACTTCTGGTCGTTGAACTCCTAAGGACGTTTACCGCGATCACACTAGAGAACGATATGATATATTGCTGAACCTTAAATAAAAATCAATCTTCGTTCATCGGCATCAATATATTAATTCTATTCGTCAACGTCCATTTCCCCTGACACCGTCAATAATAGCACGCGTTGGGAACATTGCGCATCAGTTTTGACAGGTGAAGAAGGGATATGCGCTGCAAACCAATGCGGTTTCTATCGAAAAATCGTTTGGTGGCTGGCGTATAATAGAAATATTGTTTTAAATACATTGATGAAATGAATTCCAGTACAGGAATGCTTTCATAAAAGAAAACAAAAAGTTATTAACAAAAATATCCATATTAATTAAATTATTCTTTAATACATAAATAAGCGTTAGAAAGTAAAAATAATGGGGTTTTTGATCATAATAATAATAATAATAATATAATAATAATAATAATAATAATAATAATAATCGAATGGGAAATAATGAGAAAAACCGTACGCTTTTATGAAACATAAATTAATATTAAATCAGTGCAAGATATAGATTCATAACAATAATACATTGATCATCATCACTACGTATGTAATACACATACTTAAGTCAGTCTTTCTTTTTATGTAATCACTCAAATGCATATGTCTATATACATCTACGAATCTTACCCGTCAATTGCAGTTTCATATTCGGCTGTATCGATTGAGTGGCAAATAAATGAATGAATGTAGTTTTCTGGGTGAAATAATTTTAATTACTTCGTAGAAATATTAAATATCCAGTTCAATGATGTAACTTGATATTACCTGTCAAACTAAATAAAGAATATTGATGCAATGGAAATTCATTTAAAGTGGGAGGATACAAACCAGTCATTGCTTTTGATCACTTTATTTGAAAGTCATTCGCATGCTGCTCGAACGTTTGGCAATTTTGGAGTGAATTAATTAATTTGTTGGACATCGGTTATGAAAGAAAAACGGATATTTCTAACATTAGGATTATTTTTCTTTGGAATTATTTAACGTAGTTACTATTGGTGCGTGATTAGGATTATGAAATACTTCTTTTTACGCGTAATATCTATCATAGTAATAAAAGTGAATTCAACGACATGTAACCGACGCGATAAACAAAATTACTATTTAAAGTAAAATAAAATGATTGTACTCTAAAATAAAATGAAAATAAGTTATAGTGTTTTATTAAAATTTAAACCAACTAATTGAAAAATAATCGTAAACATAGTGGACTGTATAAAACTGATCTTTTTTCTCTTTCACAAGAAGAAAGGCCAGGCAACGTCGGGTACTTTGCTAATATTACATATCAAGTATCCTTTTTGTACGTAATATATTTTCACTCAACGCAATAAATTTGCATCCTCATCTATCGGAAGGCTTATTTAAAATAAAGTATTGGGTGTGATGTAATTAAACACATTAGTTTATTCTTTATTATATATATATATATATATATGTGTGTGTGTGTGTGTGTGTGTGTGTGTGTGTGTGTATTCTAATTCGCAAAATGTGACGGGCGGCTCAAGGTGATCTTCCCACTTTTCACCCCCACCTCCACCCCTCCCTTCTCCTCCTCCGAGAAGGACCGAGCAGCTAGAGTCCGAGCGCCGTGAGTGTGCTGTGTTGCAGGCGAGGTGACGGAGGCGGAGGCGGGGGCGTGCGTGTTCGGGCGCCTGCGCGTGCCAGTGGGCGCGCGCCTCTCGCCCGGAGACAACCCCTGCGTGCGCTGCTGGTGCTCCACGCCCCCGCTGCCCACGTGCCAGCAGGCGCCGCACGGCAGCTGCGGCCACCACCGCACCACCACCACCGCAACCACCACCACCCCCACCACTACCACCACCAGCGCCCCCACCACCAACGCCTCCACCATCACCCCAGCCCCCGCCGCCGCGTAAGCGAGGGCGGGTGAACCGTTAGCCCCTCGTCCCCTCCGCCGGGAAGGCGCCGGACGGCGGACTGGAAACGAAGTCAGCTGGCGCGCGGCGACTGCACCGCTCCACAGCGCCTTCGCTGGCAAACCCCCAAGGCCTACAGGGGAAGGACTGAAATGCAAAATCAGCCGCCACTGCAATACTCTTCACTCCCACCCCTCGAATCCCGTTCTCCCAACCCTTGGCCCCGAAGAACATAACGGGCCGTAAAACAACACATTTGCCACCCGACCCCGAAACCTGTTTTGCCACGCCACAACTATCTACTAAGACATCTCAAGATGGCACCGATGAAGGAAAATGCAGAGGATTCACATACAGCACCTTTCCATCTGCGCCTCCATCTTCCTAACCAAATGGTTTGTATGCTCGGCTATTGGGAGTGCACGAAGACTGTGTTGCCGCCTCATCACCCGTGAAAATATGTATAAAGCGCAGTAAGAACACTCGTTCGAATCACATAATTTCAAATATTGAATTCAACATCAAATAATTTCCAATAGATAATGAGACAACATTTGATCATTTATGATCATATTAATATGAATAGAAGATACTGAATTCATGTGAATTGTTGGTTTCCCTGAATCGCGTAAAATCGGGTTATTTTTCTTCTTCTAAGTGCTCAAGCAGGTGAACAGGCACACATACAATATCTGATTAACAATTCCCTATAAATGTGAAATCCTTTACTATTTATTATAAAGCATCAAAATTGATAAGCTTCAAGCACACATCAGTTTGTATTGTTTTTGTTTAATGGGGGTTGGAAACTCCCCAAGACCCTTCGATGTAAGCTGCTTTGTTGGAAATTTCCCAATTTGGCGCCACATGGCAGTTTAACGCTACCAACTGTCTTTTTGTATCCTATGTTCGCCATCACGGACCGTCACATCAACACTTTCAATATCTATCCATTACACAATTTACCGATGAACAAATATGGACGGGAATTTCGGAGGATTTAATTTTCTATGTAAAACCCATCAACTTACTGTGAAAAAAGGTCCTTGATTTGCCTACCCTTAAATAGTTTAGGAAATGTTTGTAACATAGAAAATTAATTTATTATCTACTTTCACCAACTTATTGGGAATTTGGACTTCTTTACCAAAATTTCTGGAAACCGTCGGAATGAACCCTAAATATCATTATAAATTTTATATGTTTCTGTACAAACTGTACATTTCAGTTGATACTCTAGCTTCTCCGGCAGCCGAAGGACAATTTCCACATCAGCGAAGCCAAGTGGCTTGAGAAAGTGCCAGAAACCCCATGCATCTCCTTGCAAGAATTCTCTTGGCTTCACTTGCGGTGGCACGTTACTAAGAATGTCAGTTGCAATTAACAATTTACTTCGAAATACATTTCGAATATTACGCAGAAGCCTAGAACTCTAGCAATCTTACGTTCGCAAACACAGTGGACGTCATTTGGCAGTAACTTAACTTGAGTTCTTCCGAATCATCCGTACAGGGTTGGCGCTGACTAGGAAACGACTTTCGCGAACACTTGACTTCTGTTCTGGGACAATTCTCGGCCCGTGCAAATTATTTCTTCACGGACTAGAGTGCCATGGTAGAAACTTCTAGATCTTCAAGCATCAGGCATAAGGACTGCGTCAACATATGATCTCGATGCGGAAACCTTCAAGAAGAAAAGTCTTTGAGGAAGGCAATATGAAGAAGCACAACCACTGCAAGGTCTAGGCCAGTTTACGGATTCCGAAAAGGAGTTTGTTTCTTATGAAATCTTTGACCGAAATAGTTTCTAAGAAAAGTATGAAATTCCTAAAACCCATTCTTTAAAATCTTTAATCAGAGACAACTATTGATTTACACGAGTTCAAAATTAACTGGTCTCAGATAGTAAGATTTATCTTCATGCATGTATAATATACCGCATTTTTATCGTGAAAGTAGTGTGAAATCTGTTAATTGAAGATTATTTCTAATACAAATTAGTCATTATGGGAATACTCATGGTTTTATAAGCAATAGTTGCAAAGTATTGCTCACTATGTTTCACTCGATTAAAATATGTTTCGACGTAAGTGATGAAAATGTAACCAGTACTAAGTCGACAAGAGGCACATGTTTTCAGAACGATGCGTTTTGTAACAACGAAACATTTAGTTCATTTTTAACATAAAACTTACTTAAAATGTTGGTGAGTCGATTTCGAAATTCCATAGTTAAAAATTCTTAGAAAAGGATCAGTATTCCAATGTTATTAATAATTACTTGATAATTATTAAAATTGTAATTAAAGAATTGTTAAACATTGTTACGATACTTCTAAACAAAAAATTCTGTTCTGGAAGTTTTAAATAGACCTATAGTACTTAATAGCCTAAAAATGTGCATATGTACATTTTTCAACCTATAAAAAGTAATAATTCAAGATGATGAACTGTTAGTGGGGCCTTTAAGAAAGCAAGTAGTACCCTTTAATAACTGATGGATCTGACACAATTTTCTACTTAATTCCGGAAAGATAGTATTTAGTAGATATGAGGATAACTTCCAACTGTCCAAATAGGTTATGTGTGTTAATTGCGGAAGGAACCAGGCAATTAAATATTTTAAACAAGACTGGGACCAAGAAATTATAATTGATTAAATTATGTACCTCGTATTTCCATATGTCGCATACGTTTAATTGATTTTCTTACCACACTAAAAATACTTCTTTTCTACAGAAAGTCTTTTATATACCATTTTTTCATATTGGGTTGAATATGTTACGAAACTTTTCTATATGACATAATACGATTTTATTGCATTACACGTTATAATGTGTAACGACTTTGATTTAAAGAAAATATATTTTCATTCTTCAGATTTAGATCCGTTCAGCGCGTTGTCAAAGGACAGTAAACAAATGCAAGGAAGAGACGAAAGTTTGAGTCGACTCAATAAGATTCAATTTTTTGTCCCTTTCATTGCATCATTTTTAGAGATGTACACGATCCTCCAACCAAATGCACTGTTAGTTATTTCTTCAAGACATTTCTTGTCATCAGAATCAATTTATTTCAATTAGACGATGGTAAGCAGAGGAATGTTCGCGTTTGGTACAAAATACGTTTGGTAAAAGCAAATACCATAATAATCTGCCGTGAATCATTTTCTGGATCAATAACTACGTGCGAATATATCGTTACTTGACGTAAGTCTTTTCCAGTTTCAGTGTTTTGCTGACTTCGTATTCCCTTTTGAGGGTAGAAACGTAAACTTCCTTAATTCTTCCAACATGTTTGAGACGAAGACATTTTATTATACATAGAGTTGTTATCGTGTGATAGTAATGTTATTACTTAAATTTTAACGGGTAGCTCACAACTTGTAACTTGACGAATTCTACCTGTGCCTCACTTCCTCGGTAGAAGTACTTGTTTTGCACATATCTGGCAGCAGGTTAGAGAAATCCCTACGCGTTTGAATCACATGAAATGAAGGTGGTGACACTTTCGTATGTCTTGAACAGTATCACTCTCATTCTCCTCATGTATATACAAAGAACAGGTACAAGTACAAGGATTCTATTGTTCTAAAATTCGTTTTCTTATGTTAACAATTGGCAGACATGTCAATTAGTACGTCATTTCGTCATGTTAACGAACGTTCCTCATGCTGAAATATATTTACAGACATTTAGAATATGATTCAAAATGTATGAATATTGTATTTTTTGAGCAACTCTGAAAATTAAGCAGCAAAAACATCCCAGAATATGAGGATGCTCAAATAAATTGAATACTGCGGCATTTCTCTTACTTTTTGGGGTGTTCAGACTTTTCAATGTACCAGCAAATCAAGCGACAGATTACGAGGCGGGGGGGGGGGCACGAAAATGAATTTAATAGTGAGATGACATTTTGCACCTACGAAAGTTCGTCATTATTCCAAATTTTAAAACTTAAAAAATAATTATTTCATCATATGTTTATATATTCACTCAAGTACGTCTCTGTAACTTATCATTTTGTTTCAACTGTGTGAAACGTTGTGGAACACAATTCAACAAATGCCTATGCATATTATGTATTAGAGAACTATACCGTCTATCACGTTTCTAGTCCATCGCATATTAAATATACTCTATGTCTCACAATTTCAAATCAAGCGAAAGTGTTTCCATTTCTTTTTATCGAAAAATATTCATTTCGTACAAGTCTAGAAAAGTATGAAACTATAAATTTGAAATTTCATTTTAATAACAAATAATACAAATACGGATCGGACAAAGGAGCTTGGGAAAGGAAGAAAATTCATCATAAATGTTCTTTAATCAAAAGCCCTTCTTTGCCTGCTTATTGAAAGCTGTGGAACGGAATCCTTGTGCATGTACTTAAACGCTTTGTCCGATCAGAGATGTTAGATTCCGAAGACCTGTTTCTCAAAGGTCCCTTTCTCACGAAGGCTTTTCTTGAAGTCATGTCTCTCATCTCTTCCAGATTCCATTGCTATTTTATAACCTTTACCTAATGTGTCTGTTTCAGAAAATGTTTTGTATACATTGTATTACTAGAACTAATAAAATAGTCGACATACAGTCGTTAAACTGCAGTTTCATTTCCGTATCCTATTCTTGTTTCCTATATCCTATTTTATTACTACATAAAACAATAATTTGCTGTTCTATTGTATAATTATCTCTTCACGTCTCCATCAGAGAGTTTCAATTGAAAAAAGCATTTTCAAAAATTTGCTACTAGAAGGGCAAGCTGGTGCGGTGAGCAGTAGACTGTAGGTAGTAGGATTACTTGTCACACTACTTATCTTGACAACTCAGAGTTGAATGTTTACATTCGAAATACCATCACCTACTGTCTGGTAAAGCGAGGTGGGCGCTTTTGCATGATCTGAAATGAACTTCTGACATGCGTGTTGGAGTCATTATGGAGAAAGATTTATGAAATATGAAATTCATTGAAGTAAATCACAATTAAAATCAAGTTAGTGATTGCAACAATTACAATAATTATTAACTTGTAGGGAAAATGAGAATTGTTCTTCGTAATGACAAAAGGATATTCGATAACTGAATCAGCTGACTGACGAGTACATGACTCATTGATATTGATAAGTAATCTAAAAGAGGTTGCAACTGGCACTGGCAAAAAATTGATACTCTTTTGGGCATAAGCATGCTGAATGCATAATTGAGTTTAAGTGATCCTAACATCTGCACCATGCTGTAAGAAAGAAAGAAATAATGACAGCATTTGATACGAGACTTTGTAAAATGAGCAGCAAGTATACAAAGCAGGCTCTTGGTACTGTGGGTTCCAGAGACACTAGCAGAACCACCAGAAGGGGTGCTGGTATCACATCATGCGTCAGCTGATGCGTCGTAACACGTGGCACGCGTGGGATTTGCACTACACAGAACACCAATATTAAAGTGATGGTGCGACTAACATGAGCGAGCAGTAGGCAGATACGCATGTGTCTTGTTCAACAGCGGAGGCTCGACTGAGTAAGTTCCATTAGAAAATTGTAAATTTAGTTTAGAAAGTAGAATGTTCATTCGCGCACATTAAAAGTCATGGTGCTAATAACACATTGGAAAGGAGAATGTTGAATACACGCGCGTATTCAAGTCATGATGCGAATAACATGAGCGAGCTGCAGACAGACACGAATGTGTCGCGTAGGCAAGGGCCAGACTGAATACTTCCGTTTAGAACGGTTGTAGTGGTGGAGAAAGTTCGCGGTTGCGAGAGCTCTGAGCCAATGAGAGTTCTGGTTTTAGCTATTAGAATTTATAATTATTGTACATAAAGCTTCTTTGTAATAAAAAAGGGGTGTGAGGCTAATATTATTTAACTTTGGACTTTTAACAAGATGCAAAAATTATTGTAGTATCAAATAAATAAGTTGAATGATAATTTCGTGGAAAAATTGTTGGTTGGTTTTTTGGAATTTGTTGCGTATATATCGACTCATCGCGTCTCCTAACTACTTAAGGAGCGTTGAACGCACTGGAGTAATCCTCCATTAATAAGCGATCTCTAGGGGCCGCTGTGTAGTCAAGTCACGTAAGTCATAATCACGTCAGGGAATCGCCGGCAGGTAGCGTCTTCGCGCTCGCGTCTCGCACGCGCCCTGCGTCATCTACCCATCGGCCAGAAATGGGAAGGAATAAGGGTATGGGCAAGGTTTAGGACGCCTCACAGGGGTTGCACTAGCTCCTGTGAAGCAGGCAAACTCGCTTTTGTCGAACCAAATTTCACATGAGGTTCTACGGAGATCAGTAGTAAAAGGCAAGTGAATTCGCCTCTGAGCCGCGAGTGCACATATTGACGTGATGTTTCTAGGAATACAAGAAGCCCCGGTGTAAGCCAGATCGCAATCACTAGCATCAAACGAATTAATAGAGCAAATACATCAAATAAAAGTCGGTATATTATTATATACATGTCAGAAATGGACCTGTGTGAGAAGACTCGTGCATTGCCCGATTCGTCCAATGGTTTAAAACGATAAAACTTCTGCAGCGAACCAGCCTCATTAACGGACTATGTTAAACGTCAATCCCTAGGGTTCGGATTTATAAGCACTAAAAATACAGCAGTTTGCAGTAAAAATCAAAAATAGTGCAAACAAAATATACCCTGTGTAAGTATATAGAATGTTTCTATCACTTTTTATGCACAATACACTCATCCGGCATTTTACCCTTACGCGCAACGGATTTGAAGAGAATTGATATTAAAGAGGAGTAATAGTTTCCCCAAGGGAATGTCATCCGCTAAATATAATTAACAATCAGTATTAGAACCATATTTGAATGCAACTCCTAACCGCCACCTTTGTTCCACAAAAAGAAAAATGTCATTCTTTTTCTCTCAAAATTGTTCGGAAAGCTCCTTCTTTTACTTCTGGGAGTTTAAGTCACGGTCAAAGCGACTTTTACGCTATCCTAGGACTAAGTTAAATTTAAAAAATTGAACTATTTTTTAGAGAAGTTTGAAAATGGTTTGTGAGGCTTCAAGTAAAGTGCTCCCCGAAAATAAAACATCGATTTTAAATTCAGTGGGTCGGGACATCAGTCAGGTCGATTTGGAAATATCAACATTGTCCTCGGAGAGCGAAGAAAATGCTTAAAAAATGGTGCTGATCTCACTGTCGTTAAAATTTCAGATTTTTTGAAAATTGCGAATGTTCAACCTCTTTGAATGCAATGTTTCCTTTAAGTATTTTGAAGTAACGTTAAACTCACTTTTTTCAACATATGAATAGTGTTTAAGTAATTTTGTGTGAAATCAAAACAATTTCCAAACAATTTTTAGTCTCAAAAATGGCTCCATGTTTTTTCTATAAATTGCTTCCTCGTATGTATCAAAATATTGTAAAATATGTTTTTTATTTTAAAAGAAATCTGTTCCGAAAAGTGAGATCATTAAAAAAGACCCTGAACAATTTGAACAACATGAAACGAGTCGTTTTCATGTAATTTCTGCTTGAAGTTAAAAAAAGCAGTTTCTCAAAAAGTGCTTTAAAATTTTTCTTCAATTTTTTCCACTGATTTTTTCCAACAAATGCTTAAAAGAAATGTTTAGGTCTCATTTTCTGTGAATTCTCTAAATTTTCAAAAATCGCAAAAGTAATAAATAATGCGAGTTGCTATGATGTCTTGTGTAGAAAAACAATTTTTCTTGTTGCACCGTCAGCTGAATCATTGTTGTTTAATTTTCATTTGAATGATTTTCTTGTGAAAACAACTTTTTTACTGATAGAAGATATCAGATATTTAGTAAATTACTTCAGCTAACACTTGTGTAGTCAGAATCTGTGTTTTGAATCTCCTTGATTCTATTACAGATTGACTGAAATATATTGTGCAATCAATCGAGTTTTCGGTATCAAGGATTCACGACTGAATTCTGAATATCGAATGTGTTAAAGGAAGTTATTTACTGTATACACATTAAATTTATACACTCGTTCGTTACCAAGGCCCGGTGTTATGAGCTTTTCTATCGAATATTCGCTTTTTTTCGGAGACACGATTACAATATTTCCTCTTCACACGAAGTAAGACGAAAATGTAAAAGTACACAACATCATTTAAATATCTACATTGAACAAAAGTTATGCAGAAAATATCCAAGTCACAACAATCAATATGTTTGAGAAATGGCTTGGAGAGTTGGAACGTATCTCAAAATTTCGAGCTGCAACGATGCATACCAGAAGTAGGGTGTTTGCGGACGCATATATATGCTATTCCTACAAGAAATGTAATGAAAAAATTGGTACGCTTTTTGAGAAAATGTTTTAAATGTCCCAGGCACACTAAGTACACACAAAATTTAAAGAATCGTCTCCTGCATTATTTCAGTAGTAGTCGAGTATAAGCCTTTTGCGGCTCTCACCCACAACCGATCTTTATAAATGAGGTCAAAAAAAGCTAATTTAACGTAGATGAGATGAATTGCACTTTTACTTCAAAAATATGAATGGTTTGTTTTAATAAATCATTTAAATATTCATGTCAAATGCAAACCGAAGTATTCAGCCAGCTATATCGTTAAATAACTCCTACACGAAACGTTCTGTGGTATTACAAACAAAACTTTTGAGGCCAGAGGCACCAAAGAAACGTTTATCTCACCATATTCTATAGGATGAGATATTCTTGGACATTCTATTAATTTTTTGCTGGTTCGGCACCTGCCACCTACATTCCGTGCCAACACTATCACCCTTGGTGATAGTGACCATCTCCGTGACGTCACGCTCAGAAGCCTTGGATTCCTCTATCTTATTCTCTTGATGCTTTCTGTGTACACCGTGGTTTGCGCAGGCTGACGAGGTTTATTTGCATAATTTATTAATACAAGATTCGCTCTCGCAGCAACAACTAGAAGTACTATTAATAGCTACTTGATACCGATGAATATTGTTTCATATGCGTGTAGTAAAAACTTTCATTTAACATTTATCCGAAGTCTACAGTGACGTGTTCCTAGTTCTCTGGAGAGATGTGGGTATACAGAGAGTGAAGACGCGTCTTCCTAAGTTTGGTTTGTATTTTACCTGCACCAGTATTTTCGTTGTCAACAGTGGTTCGGCTAAACTTTCAAGTCAGCGTCTTCAGCCATACAGCTTTCTCAAGAGTGAAAAGCTTTTTTTAATATTTTTATAACTACCACGAAAACCGAAAAGCTAAATATCAAAGCATATTGCATAATTACTTTAAATATTTTCAAGAGAATGTTATGAATTGTTACAAAAAATCTCTCGATAATACTGAATAATGTTTTTAGTAAACATTACTTTTTCACATCAATTTCATTTTTTAAAATTTGAGATTGTGTCAGTACAATGAAAGTTACCTTTATACATTTTTAAACAAATAAATACGTTTTATTAGCAACTTTCCCTCTTAAAATCTAAATTGAAGGATAGGGAAGAGTGTAGGGTTTAACATGCAAGAGTTCTCGCATGGATACACGGAGGTAGTAGGGGAAAACTTGAGCTGTGGCACAACACAAAAAACAAACTTTTAAAAGGAGCAAAAGTAAAATAGCTTGAAATAAATGAACAACAAAAATTAAAACGCTCTAGCCAACAATACCACGTGAATTAAAGCAACCAAATTAAAAATTATAGAAATAATAGCGCAAGTCATTCGACAACTGCCAACGATCACAATCCAGACGCACGATTTAAATGTTGGCGGTATCTTGAAATCTGTATATCAATGCCCAGCTGCAAGCTCATATTGTAAATAATACACCGGAACAGACTGATTTTGGTTTTGAAAAAAAACCTATAATTTTTCGCTAATAAGGAACAACAAAACGTAGTTTCTAAATGTAAGTACACTATGAACTAGAGAAAAAGATTTACTCTATTTACAAGCACGAACACTATTATTTTATGGTGGGGAGCAAAACCAGGAAAAAAGGACACATTTCGTCGCAGCATTACATAACTTTCTGTATACTACGTATATACGTAGAATAGCGATAAATTATAAAGTAAAGTACGTGATAGTGGAATTTCAA
Organism: Gryllus bimaculatus; assembly: GCA_017312745.1. NCBI lineage: Eukaryota > Metazoa > Arthropoda > Insecta > Orthoptera > Gryllidae > Gryllus > Gryllus bimaculatus. Next base: position 811,496 of record BOPP01000001.1, read on the forward strand.
TAACATATTAATATTATTAATCGGGCAAGCGGAAGGAGAATACCCATTCATGGATGACAATAAAGAAGCTTGTAGTGAAAAGGAGAGCAGATGTTTGTTGTGGGGGGGTATTTTAAATACCGAAACATATAAGTTTCACTATTATTGTGCAAAGCAGTAACACATTCAATTTGAAACTGTACCTGAAGGAAATATTTAGTCATTTCTTCCCCCAATTTTTTCAGACACTCAAACCAAGAAGTTCCAAGGAATGAAACAACTACAAAGTTTCAGGCTACTACGTACATGGATTTGAGAGGTCAAAATCATTAAAGAACACATTGGGCCTAGATTAGCATTGGGAAAGTTGCGTAGTTGCCATTACTTTGTTAGGGGAAGAGCAGTAGTTTTCTTTCAATAATGTTATCACGGTAGCTGATTCACTCTCTCCTTCGCATATAAATCATTCAGAGCTCCCTTTTCTCGACGACAGTTGAAACGAAAATGGGACCAAGATACGACTTACTTTTACTCATACGCAGTCTAGAGGTTTCTTCGAAACTGTCGAGGTAAACTAAAAACTAAAGCTTTGAAGCTTTAGTTTTCCTCCCCATCTCACAGTGCAGCTAATAAGTATCCTGAGATTGATTGAGTGGTGTTTCTAGGCGCGTCAACTGCTATGTTCATTATTACCGTTAGTGTAAATAATGGTTTATCCCTGGAAATAGCACGGTTCTCTTCCCCATTTGATGGTGACATCCGGCGCCGACCTACATGGCTGCTTCCGGAAAATTTCCTTCTGTAGTGTCCAACCGAAACAAACAGTAAGTTCCCGTCATGGATGGTAGTAATGCGTGTACATGTAAGAGTGCGTAAAGGATAAGACAATGCAGAGGAAGAAAAGATATCTCGCGGTCCGTAGCCCGTTTGGAAGGGTACTGCTCCGTCATTCGTCGGATATTGATGAGCGAAACCACGGGAAACTACTAATCAGTGCAGCCGGCAGCTACAATTCTCGTCCCGACAGCTTCTGAATTACTAGCAATTCGCTAATGTTCGGGAGAGAGCCGGGCTGTGGTTCGCCTTGGAGTGCGCAGAGGGTGTGGGGATCACGTGACCTGACGGACGGCGCCGCTTGTTTATCTCGGTCGCCCCGAGCTGCAACAGCGGAGCAGCGCCCCCCCCCTCCACCCTCGCCGCCCTTGGGGAGCGTAATGAGGCCAGCGCCAGTGCAATCGACGCCCGCCCATCTGGATACCGCTTCCTCAGTTTGCCCATTAGGATAAATCAATTACACAATGCACATGGAACAGCTTCAGCTCTTTTGTGATGACGTCAAAGTAACTTCAGGGTTATGTTGTGTTTCTTGCACCATCAACGCGGAAACGTTCCTTTACAAACGTGAATATACTCTTTTGCACGTCTGCCTCCATCACTGATTTTTGAAGTTTTCATATTTCTACAGAATTGAAGATAAATATATCTTTGATTCTCTCAAGAGGTCTTTTGTGTGTTTTCAGTAGCGGTTATTTTTGCAAAAACGACTCTTCATACCAATGTCTTAATAGATAAGTGTCGTTGCTCAAAAACCCATTTTAATAATCTTCTTAAGCGTGGGGGTGAATATTTCAAGTAATTGTCTTATATTTGGGCTATTTTAGGGCTATTATATTATAAGCATTTTCTAAAATTTTCATTTAAAAAATAATGAACATTCATTTCGGGAGTCCCTTTTTAAATTATTTCTTGTTCGACAATACGAATGAACAGGAAAGTAGATAATTATTGTGTATGTATGTAGTGAAACGGGTCCCACTTTTCACTGTCCACTCTTGTGTTAATATTAATCCTCTGAATAATACTAATTTGCTCCTGGTTAGGCGTGCACTGAAATGGATCCCCTATTTCCTCTATATTTACTTATAATAGTAGTAATAATAATTGCTACACAAGTGCTGAACCAGTTTCTATCTTTACAAATGGTCTTGACAATCAATATTTCTAATACATAAGGTGAAATTATGGGCCTTTTAGAAATTTATTTTTGATCGTGAGTACGCAAAGCTCTACAGGACTACTAGCTCTACAGGAAATGGTTGTTATCTTATAGGGTTGTTTAAACGTAACGTGCTCCTCCTTATTTCCAAATTGAATAAAAGCATAAAAATCGTTTAGGAACTCATTGTCGCCTTCAATGTTAGTGCAATGTTTTTATTAATAATAAACAAAATTTTACTGGGCGTCATTGCCGTCTCCCCTAGCTAATATACGCAATATAACATAAAACAAACAGAAAAACATATTTATATACCCTTGAAAAATATAAAATATCTCGACACATTCACACTTATCATTTAAAGAAACAAAACTTATTCACCCTATCGCGCATTCATTTCCTTTTCAATGGCCATCGTTTTGAATTTTAAATATTTTACTCTTCACAAATTACACAACTTAGCTTTCTTACAATGTCGAATGACGAAAAGTAAATAATTACTTCCCTTTGCGTTGAGTTCCGTAGTACTCCACACATCCGCCGATTATGACAGTTCCATACTACCCTTCCATATTACACCCATTAACATATCTGCCAGCGACTTTCATTCATCTCTCACTAATACTACACTTTATACACTAACATAGTGCCATACGTATCTGAATCCTACCAGGTTTACAGGCATTCAGTCTTCGTCACTTCCTAGCTTCCTTTGAAGTGTTTGCCAAAACAAATACTGTCTTTACAAATCTGTCATTCGTCCCTTGCATGTTTTCCCTAAAATTGCATTTTCTCTCTTAATTTACCTTGCGACTCTCTGAACTCTCTACGTAAACTACTTTCGTATTTTTTTCGTTTTTTCCGTTTATTTATTTATATATTTATAAATTTATATATTTATATATTTATAAATTTATATATTTATAAATTTATATATTTATATATTTATATATTTATATATTTATATATTTATATATTTATATATTTATATATTTATATACTTATATATTTATATATTTATATACTTATATATTTATATATTTATATATTTATATCGGCCTGATTAAATTTCCCAAGTTCGTCAAATTCGTCATTCGAAATAAATAAATGTTCCTCCGCTCACGACTAGTCATTTGTCAAACGCACAACATGTCGTATTTTTTCTATTACAATGTGTGTTGAAATTTGGTTTTGTGACGTGTCTGAGTGGACCGTCACAGTTGCTAGTTAATTCCTCTACCACAGGCATGGCAAAGGACGCCATTGGAAAGGCCAGTAGCTCACAAGAGCTTGCGGTTACTGCGTTCACCGCAACTAGCTCGAAATTTGAAAGTAAGGATTGTACAATGCTCCGGAGTGGCGGTACATGACTGGGCAGTTCGCTTATGAGTGAGTGTATAGAGAAGTCAGTTGCCAATTATTGCCCCAAATTTATTATAGGTAATACCATAAGTGCTTTGAAAATAGCCAATAAATCCCCGACTAGCGAAACGAGGAATGAATGAAAGGAATTAATGGAATTATGTCTAACAGATCCTAAATGCGCCAAATATTGAAAATAACTGAAATCATGTAAAATCAAAGAAGTTATGTTACTTTATGTACTACATGTGGGAGGTTTAACTGACAAAGATTTTTGTATGATATAAGTATTGTCTTGATAAAAAAAACTTTCGCCCTTGTTAAAAAAATTAACGACCATAAGTGAAACCTATTAGTTTATAGAAATTTGTTAATTTATTTAACATTATTGACACGTACATCAAATTATTTAATAAAACCCAAAACGAAAATATGAAACGAGTACTTTATTCAAATATGTTTGCGCCACTTGGCCAAACTGTTTATTCAAGACAGAATTTAAAAAGAAAATAAAGATGATTTAACATTAGTAAATAATATAAACATAATACGATTCTAGGTTGTTTGATAGAACAAATCTGGCAAACATGTGAAGCCACTGTTCCCCGCCTCGCGGCGCTTCAGCTCGCGCGTATACACCCCTTTCTGGGTTGGGGGGGGGGAATGAGAGAGGAGACAGGGGAACTTGCCTCTGCCCATAGGAGAGCCGGTCATCCCAGGCGGGCAAATAGATCGTGCGGGCTCAGTTAGACCGACCTGCTCTAACACAATGTGGCCAGAATCCACGTTTTGCGGTCCCGGTGATATACGGAAAATCGTTTGTGGCACCTAAACCGCGAGCAGGATTCGCGCAATTTTGCATAAAACAAAGGCAATTTTGAAATAGAATTTTCTTATTGCCTCATTATTTCTTTTATCGGATAGTGAGAAATTCCCTCATTCCCTCCTATTTGCGTTGAACTCTCCGAAGGTTCGAAAATCGCCAAAGTTGCAAATAATGCGAGACAGTGTGTTACGTTGTCCCTTCGCTAACACTGCTCCGGTCTGTGATAGATTTTGTATATTCGCGGACGCGCGCCTGTCGGCCCCTGTGGCCGGGTAGCTCGGTAACAGAGGTGCATTGAAGGGGCCTCGGGGGCGGTGGCAGTTGCAACCACGAACACTACGCACTCACAGATGCTATAATTGACATTGCTGCTTATTATAACATTCTAACATTCATCTTCTCTTGCAATTATTTCAGAATATCATCTGTTAATCAATTGTAGTGGATTTTTTTTTATTTCATGCGTGTATCAGTAAAGAGTTGCAAAATCAAATTGCAGGCTTTTTCCTTATCGTAATGATCGCAGTACTAATCAGTGCTGTCCAGAGAACCAAAGAATACTTGAGCACTACTATGGTGAATCAGTTCTCCTTCAAGCCGAGGCACCGCGCTGTCACCGTACCCCTCCCTTCTTCATTCCACCTTGCTTCACACCACGCACTCCCCTGCTCCACCGACCCTTTCACATGACCCGCCCCTCATCTCCTCTTCCCCTCCTTCCGCCCCCTTCCCAACACCACCTCCACTGCGGCCGCCGCCGCCGCGGGCTTTGTAAAAATTTTCTCCCGGCATGGTGGCTGCGACGGTGCGGAGGACCTGAGTTGTTCTTGGGCTCAAAGGGCTCCTGGCCCTTATCACGCGGTGCCCCTCCGCATCCCTCTCAACAGCGCGCGCGACCCTACAGCTTCTCCTGTACACCCAATCCAACCTCCCATTTCTCAAATGCTTCTGAAAGTATGTTAATGCACATTGATCACCTGGGTACAATGATTATGTTCCAAGTAAGCGATTTCTTTAAAATTATGTTTTCCAATGCATATGTAACTTTTGCCCGTAGGAGCGTCGGTTGCAGAAGAGTAACCTACTGTAAAAGCAGCGAATTGTTCGATTGTGAGTGATGTCTTGCATCATTGAGAGCCGAGAGAAGATCAACCAGACCTGGCAGTTCAAAATGTCTACAGCCTGTGAAGTTTTGGTAGACCTTTTTGAAATGAAGCTCAAGTAACACTGAGTATATGACAAATGCAAATATACAAAAGATACAATGTTTTACATAAAAACTCCAAAACAGTGGAAAACTATGTTCAGCCAAGTTTCATAATAAAGAAATTTCTAAAAGTTACGTTCGAGAGTTTATTTATGCCAGAAAAGTCCATTTAACACCCATGTTAAATTTCAACAGCTTACCTGCACGAGTTTATTTGCCTAAAAATGTTTTAAAAAATCAGGGCTCATTTTTTTGGACATTGTAAATCGATTTCCGGGTGGAGGTCGATAAAATTTCGCCTTTTTCAAAATCTGGGTCATTCTACTGACCACCCTATTGATATATTATCTCTAACAAATTTCTGCGCCCCGTGATTGTATTCTTAAGTTTAAGGAACTGGAGCACGATAGAAACTTGTTTTTTTTCACTACCGATTACGATTTAAAGATGTGCCCCACAAAAGATAGTTCGTCCCCTTAAGTAACAAAACAGTAATAAAAACCAGCCGAGTCACCATGAAATTTGATGCTATTAGAACATCTGGTCGTACAATTCCAAAGTTTTAGCAGCGCGCGATTTGGTTTCACAGTTTGAGTGAGGTTACTTAGTCATAGAAATTGGATTTTCAAAATAACAGCAACATCGAGTAGACATACCTAAATGTACTTGAATTCGCAGTTCTCTTGATTGTAATGATTTAATGTGTAAATATTATAGACACTTCATATATAACTGAAACGCAACAGATTGGTGCCTGTTCACAAAATTCCAAAGACACGTGGAAACACAGTGGATATAATCTTCGATCACTGTTGGATCCACAGTGTGCCTAAACGATGGTAACACATTTCAGAGTAACTAAAGTGCCTTCTTCTACCTGGGTCGTGGCTACCTGTGCCATCAACCGCAAATTTTCAATAGTTTCACTAGTAGCCCATTCAGGGTTTCTAAAGTAACTGCGCGATTCCCTGCGGACTGCGCACACTAGTTTTCGAACATATTACTAATAACAAAAGAAATTTTGTAATGAAAAAGTCCTAAATTTAGGATAAAAATAAATTGTGTTCTGCTATGTATTATAATGAATAAACAGGTTGTAATTTGTCTTATTTTTAACTTCTTACATCTAGTAGTCCAGATTTTCTTAATAAATACAGTGCTCCATGTATAGTGCAACCACTCTCTCATATCTGCAATTACTTTCTAACATCAGACATATTTTCAAATATATTCAATATAGCAAAAATTAAACCAATGTTTAAAAATGGCAATAGTTATGCTTCAACAAACTATAGACCTTTCTTCCTGTTATCAGGATTTCCAAAGGTTTTTCAATTATGTAAATAGTTTCTCAATGCAAATAATGTCGTCACAAACGCACAACATAGCTTTAGGAGTAATAGATCACACAAACACAGCCATCTTCTCCTTTTTCAATGACATATTTGTTGCTATAAATCAGAAGGAAATTCTCATTGGCCACAAAACTAGAAATACTAGGGAT
>BOPP01000001.1:828110-854922 GCA_017312745.1 Gryllus bimaculatus
ACTAATTACTATTATCCGTCATCGTGCCATTCGTGAAGGAATCGGTTAACTGTCGCGAGAAAATTGACTATATTTTGAATAGCAATATTTCCCACTGAACTCCTGAAAACGTTCACAAATAGTGAAACTACATTATTGTTCAGAAACAAAATAATGGGCCATATCGGCATTTGCTCAAAAGGTGAGGGAAACTGAAAAAAACAAATAAAAGATATGGGGGACCCAGAAGCCGAGGTAAGGTACTTGTTAAAGGCTCAATTTGTCTTTTAGAATTATCCAGTCCAAAGGGTACTTGAAAATCATTGTTGAATCAATATTGATTGATTTGATGAAGCTGTAAGAATCACGATGAACGGATCATTTCGGAAATCATCTATATATTCCACGGGTTGCAGCGGTTAGCATCAGCCGAGAATAAAGCATCTTGATTCTGCGAAAAGTATTTTGGCTTAAAAATGTGTTGGAAATACAGAATTACACAGACTCAAGGTCGTTTTATACAAATCGCGAAGGCCGGTGGCGGGAGCGTCGTCGCCCCAACTCGAAATGCAAAGCGAAACAAACTGGGCCTTTTATGCTTACGTGTAAGTAAAAATATGCGACTGACGGAGAGGAACTCGAAACTATACAATTTGTCCCTCACTAGCAGAGTGATTCCTGTTTATCATGTGAATATCTGCTATTGCTCGTATCTTAACTAACTTCACCTACCGTAACCACATCGAGTAGGCTTATCCGCGGTCATCCACTGAAAGCCTGAGGTAGCCTTCGAAGCTGCATCTACTTCGGACTTAATGGCTTATCTGAACATTAAACGGCTACTACTGGAATTATCTTCAAGCGTACATTATCCGTAACATTTACATCGTAAGATGTTAAAGAAGTGTTACTTCAATTAATAAGATGGTAATTATTTATTAATTGATTATTTCCATAAGTAATATCAGATTAATTCAGATTAACTTCAATACAATCGCCTCTTGAGTGAGGACGGAAAACAAAACATGATCTATATGTTTAAAACACTAAGGGTTGTCGTCCAGAAAGAGAACAAATTTATGGTGAAGAATTTTGTACACCGTAAACTTATAAATTACATAAAACAATACAAGTAGAAAAATCGTAAACGGAAAATCTTAAATCGTAAATCACGTTTAACGCATACATAGAGGGAGAACTAAAACTGAGAGAATCAATGACAAACTACGCACTCAATGTTTGACGAGGGGGTCCAATTATCACGGAAAGCGCCAATATTCCTAAAACGGATGCAGCCGCCCGTCACGTGCGGTGCGGTGCGGTCTCCGCCGGCTGCACGCGTGAATCATAAGGGTCGCCGCCACGAGTGGACATGGCGTTGGGCTGCGCGCTGACGGCTGGCCCCGGCCGCAGCAGAGAGGCAGGATGGCCAGACACCCGCCGCAGCTGCGGTCGTGCTGCCTCCCGAGCCAACAGCGCCAGGCGTCAGCTGTGTGTAAGGATCCAACGACGCCACATGACGTGCGAGACAACGTCCAACCACACGCACGGATCCCAACCCTCCCGTCCACCACGAGACATATGGGAAAGACTTTGTGAAGATGGCTGAACAATACTGTCCATATGATCGTATGACGCATTTTACACTGCGACAGATACTAAAGTCTCTCATGACAATGTTTGTAAATTTAATAATTATCAAGTTATATTATAATCTGACTAATAACATAACCTCATGTTCAGAAAAGCTATGTAAGAGTATGTCATTTCTTTTTTCCATTCATAACCATCACCATTATTATCTTAGTTTTAATTAAATTATTTTATTGCAATTTCGCGTGTTTTTGTTTATGCAAAACACGCTCATCACGCTTCCAACAGGAACGGAAATGCACTCAGCAAGCAAACTTCGCATCTATAAGTTATACTAAGGCTAAAACAACCTATTCGCATAGACTAATAGTAAACTTAAAAAACTACAAATGTTTCCAGACTTTATTCGGAAGGTTCAGTTTTCAACTGAATTGTACCAAATTTTTCATCCACAGCCAAAGATGCTCTATTGACTCAAATAATACGAAATACTTATAATCATATTTCAAACATAAAGAACATTATATTTTAAACAAAATGCATATCGTAATCAATATCACTGTTGTTCATCTCCCTACAAAATTGAAACGTATAAAAACAATGATCAATGGTCCTTACCCCATTGATAATACTAGGGATCTGCACCCAGCAAGCAGAAATTAAATATTTGGAGGTACGTGTTAGAGAAGGCAAAATATATCGTCTTAGAAAAATGTCAATAGATATACTTATTCCCAGGTGTTGCTCACTTTTGCTGACAAAGAAAATAGTTATTTACTTTTGAGTTGGCTGGACGCCGCGCCGGAGGAACTGTTAAAGCAATCGTATCCTTAAAAACTTTAAAAAGCTTAAATCGTTCTTGAATAGTGAAAGGACTGACAAGTTGTTGAGTCGTTGACAGCTCACGCTCTAATGGTGGCCTTCATCTGCCTTGGCATTTACGCAGAAGATTTTTTTTTTCGGGAATTCCTATAACTTCATGACACGAAGGAACACTTGCTTGATCAGTCAAGGAGACTATGTGCAGTATGCAAGTCACTCATGTATAACTTATTTTGATGCACTGAAACCAATAAATTATTATAGAAACTTGTGATGCTGCAACGGCAGATTTTTCACCCATTATTTTTTACTTCTGCAATTTTCGAAAATTTAAAGAGTTCAACGAAAATGAATCCTGCACAATTTCTAATCAACCTTTTTTCTATTTGAGAGAAACTTTAAAAGGAAAGGTTTGAAGTTTTTTTGTTGAGATTTTTGAAAATAAACTGGTTTTATATGAAGCATACATTACGCAAAATCTACTCTTGTTTAAAGAATGTAATTGTTCTCGTTATTTCCTCCCTTTACATGTATCAGATATAATATTTTCCCGTCACATTTTTCCATCGAGTTTGTAACATTTTATACTTCTTGCATATGTCACCCTATTAATGTCTGTCCTCTTTGAAGATGTGTATCACAAATTTGCTAATTTAACGGAGGGGCAGACGTTTACAAAATGGGAATCAGGGAACTCCAAAATATATATTCCCATTAAAATATCTAAATTGATTTACCGCAGCATGACATACCAGTCTCTGTACTAGATATGATTATTCCGAGTTTAAGTTCGTATAAGACAGAGTAAAAATAGCACACATTTCACTAAAATTACGCACAAACTATTCATATTTTCTAAAAATTGTACATGAGCTAATTAAAGATTTGTTTTTGAATTCGATATTTTATTAAGGTAAACAAATATTATATTTCTGGGACGCTAGTTGAAAACAATGACTCTAGTTGAAAACAAATAAATTACAAGAGATCATACCATCCATTTTTGACATATCTCTCATAGGGCTAACATCAAGAAAGCAGCAAATGATAATTACTAGAATAATTGGTCATACAAAATTAACACTCATACATTTAATTACAAAGAAACGTAACAATAAATGTAAAAAGTGTGGTTCAGCTTGGACTGATGCACATCTTTTAGTAGAATGCCAAGAACTCGAATTAGAAAGAAAGTAATCCAAAGAACACTAGTACAAAATGAAAGTTTGGATATTTAAAAAAATATACCTACACCATTTTTAAGCGTTCTTTTTCCGAGATGAAAGTTTACTGAAAAAGACTGAGATATTTTTGAAAAATGTTAAAAATATGGAGACTTAAGTAAAGTGGTCTCAAAAATTAAAATATCGTTTCTTATGCCCTTGTGTTTTTTCAAGATTGATCGCGAAATATCAATTTTGGAAAAAAATAGTCTGAAGGATTTTAGGGGCTTAGGGTTGATCCCAGGGCAGAATGACGTTTTACCGTAAATCAATATTATGTGTCAAGGATCAACAAAGCGTGGATTCGTACTTCACAAGATGTTAAAGAAAATAATTTACTACATACATGAACAATATTTGTCAACATTTTCGATAATAGGACCCAATAATACGCGTTTTCTGAAGAAACATCGGCACTTTCGAGAGCAGCATTACAATATATACTTTTTACTTCATATGAATACATATGGCTCAAAAATTAAAAGGAATGTAACTTCTAGATGAGAAAGCCTTATACTTTGTAGAGCACATCTATTACAAGATTGTCAAACTTTTGACTCTGCTCTAACAGCAGTTTGCTAGTTTCTATGTTCATAACTCACTATTCCGAAATTAGATAGAAAAAAATTCGAAATTATTCTTGTCCAGATGAAAAAAGTTTTAATATCGTCACACACAAAAAGTAAGAAATATTCCCGGATTTTGAGAAACATACGCGGTTCAAAATAATATGATTCATTCACTGACTCTAACTAATTTCTTTAAAGTACCTTTTCGTTCTACACGTGATATGAATTATTCCTGAATCATTCTTCTAGTATATAATTCAAATTCTCATTGTAGTTCTTCATATTTAAAGAAGTCAAAACCTATGGATTACTCTTTAAAAATATGAACTTTCAACGAAGTGCAAAGATTTCTTGTCTCTTTAAGAAAAACATTTTTGTACACTAATCTGCCAACTATGTTCGCTTATTTGATTATCAATCCTGAAATTGCTTTCCGTACCAAAAACGTGTTGTTTTGAATCCGGGCAGAAGTAGGATTTTGACGATTGATCTACAACTCGGACGAAGAAAACTAACATTCGAAGAAGAGATGCCGAATCTGCTTGCTTAATCGTCCACACTTTCGTAATTCATCGAAGGTCTCCGCTCCACGAAGCGGAGAGAGCTTCTCAGAGCATTTTTAACAGCGACCTTCGTGACTTGCTCAAGAAAGTCAAGTCGAAACTCATGGTTGTCTTATCGTTTGGAAATCTGAGTTTTTTATGCTCATGGTACGTCTTTCTTTCTTATATATTTCCCTAGCTACTTCATGGCTAGTTCGAATCCAGCTCCTGACAGGAAGAGAATACTAACAGCCGGCTGCTCTGATCAGTATTTTTTCTGTGGTTTCTCCGTTCAACCCCAGGCGAATACCAAAGCAGTGCCCTAACAACGCGCGCCATCTTTCCTTCCCCTTCCTTGTTCTATCCTTACCCCTTACTTACTACTCACACTCTCACGTGCATTATACTACCACTCATGCGGGAGACCAGTCGGAAGCTTAGAGCATCTCCCGGCTGGGGCAGTGACCTACTGGTGGGAGATTCCTGGATGGGCGAAAACCACTGAAACTGATGTGCAGGTCGGCACCGGATCACACCATCTAGCGGAGGAAAATCACAGCCACTGCCCTCGATAAAAATGTGCACTACACATACGAGACTATCACTCTTAGCCATTGACGCACCAGGAGTCACTAACAAATCAATCTTTAGTGTCTGTTGGTAGCGCCGCCTTCGTGTGCTGCTTCTTCCGCTTCCTGCGCAGCGTTCCTTCGCTCGGCGAATGAGGTTGCACATGCCTGTGGCTTACCGGAAACGAGAGCGATTTCTGAAATGGTCTGAAACCAGAAGAAGACAAAACCTCTAGCGTTTCACCTAGAGACGAACGCGTTGCGTAAAGGAGCTTAATATTATGAGGGGGTGGGAAATCGCGAAGCGAAGTCTGGACGTGGCGCCTCAGTGAACGTGGGGCCTCGCCTGTCCAGGTATCAAATTGTGGCCCTCGCGCGTTAAGTGGGTTGCATACCCAGACACTGTATACTATCAATCTATCAACTCAGCATCTCCTGTAAAACGCACTCGCAAGGCGTCTTGTGTCTCAGTTCAACACGATCGGTGAAACCATCTCTTCTGCCCTCGGAAAAGATATATCGCAAACGTATGTACTCATGTCATGAAGCGTAAGACAGGTGAAATAGGTAAGAGAAAGATAAAGAAAGATTCACTAAAATAGTAAATATTAAAGTTAATAAAAGACTCGGTGAAGTACACACTAGACGAAGAAACTGTGGTGCTTGTTAAGTTGTATTTTGAGAATGCATGCCAATCCCTACGTCATATAGAATACATATAGACATATTAAGAACGCGATAAGTTCAGAGGATCAGCCAGAGCAATAAGAACTAATTATATTGACTCGTGTTTTGTTTAAACACGTGTGTAATCCACCCGCAGGCAATATTCGTCCAACGCAGGTCGAACGGAGCTCCCGTTACTGCGAGAGCGCTGGGAGGCGGAGGGCGGGCGAGCGCCGGATGCCGACTGCGGTCTGCGGCCGCTTCCGGCGCAAGAGTTGCTTCGACGGGGTTTGCATCCGCCTTTATTTACGAGCCGCAGGTGAAGCCTTTCGCGTCCATAATTAACGCCCCGCGCGCACCGCTTCGCTTTTGTTCGCACGGAGGGGCGCTCGACGGTTGAGCTCTCCTGAGGAGATGCGGGGCACCTCCGTTAAGCGACCTCCGGCGGCTCGGGCGAAAGTGGTCGATAAGGGGGTTCTTCCACTAAAACGGGTATTCTCTTGTGAGAATGTTTTATAATGTGCTTATAAAGGGGGAATGGGGCTATATTTTAATATTCTCGGTAGTACTAACTTATTCAATGAGCAAACGCAGAGTACAAAATTATTTATAATGTATAAAACAGGAAAATAAACAATTTATTCTAATTCTAAGAAAAAGGATTATGCAGAAGAGTGTTCTTATCGGAATACATTTTCCCTCTGCCCAACTGAGGAGAAACAAAACGACGCAAGATACAATAACAAATACTAAGAAAAAAGACTAAACGAATTATAGTCGTTTGCATGAGAGAAAATCCCAAATTAGATGCTGAATTAAATATCTTGAAAATACTATTCTATTACATCAAACTCAATAATGCAACCAGATAATACAATACATAATAATGCGACCAGAAGGAAAAACCTCTCCTAATGGACTACGCCTAATACGAAAAGTATTGAACGACCGTCGGGCAATAACACAAATAAGACTCGTTTGGTCTTATCTTGGTGTTGATCGGCCTAATGACATTAATAATTATCATTACCGCTAACGAAAAGTAAGTGACGGGGAAAACGAGGGCACTTGGACGACACGTGTCGTGATTCAGCTGTGTCCACAGCACTCCTACTTCTGGTAATCGAAGTTTGTACCCTACAACGGACAGATGGTATTATACTTCCGGATTTTTTCTTCCACTTTAGGTTTATATATGCCGTATTTACATTCATTTTCGATTTCGCAACGGAAGTCTTTTGCTCCAAGCTCAGCTGTTAAACTCCTTGGAGATTCCTCCTGACAGCGGCGCTGTCCTCTCCCAAGAGGCGGAGGGGCGGCGCGGCGCTACCGGAGAATGCGAGGAGGAAGAGAGGGCGCAGGAGGGCCAGAGGGCCGGAAGCAGAAATGGGATAAAGAGACGCGAATCGCAGGTAGGAGCGCGGAGGCGAGCGGGTGGGCCCCGCGTAATAGAATAGCTTTGAGGGTTAATCCTCTTACGCCGGCGGCGGAGGCGACCGCGGCGGCGGCCTAAGGGAGACGGTGGAAGGCGCTATGATAGGGCGGCGGCGGTGGCGGCCAGTACTAAGGGAAGATTTGGAGACAGCTCCAGGAGTGGAGCAATGGCCGCGGTGCAGACATGCGGTTTGTGGTGAGGGTCGGCTGTGGTGAGGTTGTGGTGACGTCAGCCGAGGTGTCAGTGGTAGCGGGGGCGCTGACAAAGGCTGCAGGATCGGAGGGGGCGTGGCCCTGAGTCGTGCTAGGACGCGAATGTGCGTGCGCTTACATGATGATGCGGTGCAGGGTGATCCTCCGGGAACCTACCGGACGGCGCCCGTGCTCCTCGCTCCATTTTCGAAATTGGATCCCACTGGCATTGTCTCACTGGCAGGAAACGTTTGATGGTTCACGACTGTTACACCCAATCCATCGACCATTCGAGATCTACATCAGTGGTTTTTAAGATTCTGTCAGATTCTGTTCCTATTAGGAGTCCAAATCAGGCTAGTAAAATATGAAAATATTTATGTAATATTCATATGCGATTTGTTGACTACAATTGGAACTATTGGGCTGTAAACGATAGTCTTTTGCTTATAAACATTTGTTAGGAGATTATATGTAACAGAGTTACGCAAGTCGCATTTGTTCTCTTTGTGAAGCAGAGATTGTCAGGTAAAGTCCTCATACTTTCAAAGATATGTAATGGATTTGCCGAACATCTGTACGAATGGCGTTACCTAAAAATCAGGGGCAAATGTCAGATGAGTAATTCCATTATATCTGCTGCATATTCACGCCGCATGTCTATTGGTGTGAAATATCTACATGTTCTAGAAGTCTGTAACATTTTGACACACCTCCATGACCGGCATTAACGCCTCCTCGCTCTAAAGAGAGCTCAAGAATATCATAGTTGGGAAATACAGCTTACTTCAAAATTGAAAATCTGCACTACAAATTTGGCAAGAAGAATGACTGGGCTAACCATTTTTGCTGACGGTGTCGCACAGCAGTATACTGCGCACGGCGCGGAGGCGAGCGCGCGCCCCCTGCCACCACGCCGTCAGCCCCCGTCCACCCCCACCCCAGCCGTCGTCACACGGGGAATATTCATTTTGGAAGAAATCCTATAAAGAGTTTTTATGAAGAGTCGGGCGGACGAATAGAGCGATGAATTAACGGACAGACGAAATATTTCGATAAAAAAACAACACTTTTTCGCTATCATTTCGGTGTCAGGGCCTCTCTAAAAACATGGAATGAAATTAAGATCTCGACATTGACGATTTGTAGTATTACATAACTAACCCTATATTTTATATATATAACAGATATATTTAAATGATAAATAGGAAAAAAATTAACTTCGCCAAGTTTTAGCTCACCTGGTAAGTTATTTTGGTAAGGTACCCCACTAGAGAGTAGGACGCTTTTTTGGGTAGGGATGTTATAACTTTAACAATAATTAATTAGTCTATATTTAACATAATGTATTCGCACATACTACGTGTAACTGAAATAAATTAAGAAATGCACAGATAATTTAACTACTAATTAAATGCAGCGCAATCTTAGTCGATTGCATTGAAGTAGTGAAATTGCGTGAAGCAAAGGTCCTTTAACAGAAATTTCAGGCTTCAATCTTATTTAAATTAAATGTATTTTAGATACAAATTTATGGAGTTATGGCCATTTGAAAAGTGTCTATTTTTATGGTTTTAACTTTAAATTGGTTATATTCGTACTAATGTGGCACACTGTTTCACTCAAATAAATAAAGTTTGATGATCACACACTTGTTGCGGGGTAACGTAAGCACCGCATCAACCAAACATTCATTGATAAAAAACCTTTAAATAATATCTATTCGTTATTTTCTACAAAGAAGCAATGTAAGGTTGAAAATGGGTGTTTGTGGGGTTTTGGCATCCCTAAACCACTTTTAAAACGGTTTTATTGGTGCCAGTGTTGTTTTTGCCACGAAAACAAAAGTAAATATTCATGTCAAATGCGACCCGCAGCACACTTGGCAGGGTTTTTTTAAAATCTATATCGTTAAATAACTCCTAAACGAAGAGTTGTAGGGTGCTAAAATTTTTTTGAGGTCACATTCCTCCAAGAAACGTTTCTCACGCCGTAATATGCAGGATGAGAACTTTTTGCACATTTTAATATTTTTTTCCCGGGGAGGTGGTGGTGAGAAGGAGAGGAAGAGGGAAGGAGACGAAGACAGAGGGACGGAAACGAAGAGAGAGAGAATGGGAGATAAAGGACAGAATGTTTCCGGGGTTCCGCTAATTTACTTATAATTAAAAATTGGTCCATTCTGTTAGGTGCACATTGATGACACTAATGATACAAAAGTGGCTTACCAAATTGCAGAGTTTGCTTCAACTTTCACATTTCATTTATGTTTCCCTCACACTTAAAGGACTATAAAATTGTTTCTGCAGGTAAGCATAGTTCGTTATAATTATTTAGGTTATATTCATTGTAATCAACAACACAACACATCACAACTTATCACAACACGAACCCATTACACACTAATAAAACGATTCGAAATAATTAATTTTTTGAATGCAATCATTATGTTAGAATTTAACTGCTAGGATCATACCGTACTATTACTCTTCGACATTCCACATTAGTACCACTACATTCACTACAAAGAATCTCTGAAACAATGAACGTGCCAGAATTAATAGAATTCATCCTTGAGGTTGTCATACAGTGAATACTTGAAATACTTGTATACAGCGAATTTAGTACTATTTGTACAAGGAGGTCAAAGAAAAAAATATTAGCCTTTGTTTCAAAAAAATTTGTTTATTTTCACTCAAAATTGCGCAAAGACTATTAACTTTTTTAAAACATGTAAATGGCATTAATTTAAAAGTTAATTATGGAGAACAGTTGAACATGAAGTTTAAAATTTGGACGAGATTTCTGAAGTACACACTTTACACTTTCCAGCCAAAACTCATCACGGCATTTTTAATTATTCAATATATCGAGTGAAATGTCACAAAATTTGCAATACCCTTCAGGGGCTATGGTTTATTTTTGGTCGTTCCTCTATAAGCAATGTGTCCAACTATAAGCTGTTCATGTAACAAGTAATTTTAAGCAGAACGGGTGGGAGGAAATATATAAATTACTCCTGCACTCTGCAACGCAGATTGCGAGACTGGTGCTGCTGTTTGCGCCAAATTCCGCTGTGGAGAAATGGCAATGTCATTCCCCCCTCCAGCGCTCGGCGACCTGTGGCAGCACTTGGGGAGAATTGACAAAGGATGCGTTCTCAACTCCCTCATGTAGCAATCTACGAGTGTCGATTCAATTTATGCTTGAGTACTTTAAAAAAGTCCATGTATTTAAAACAAAATTGAAAGTCGAGTGTGTACATGTGTTTGTGTGCGATTGTTTGCGTGTGTGTCTGCTTGTGTATGTGTCTGTTTGTGTATGTGTCTGTGTCTGTGTATGTGCCTGTTTGTGTATGTGCCTATTGTGTATGCTGGTATGTTGTGTATGTGTTGTGTTGTGTTGTTTCGTGTCTGTGTTCCTGTTTGTTGTATTACGTATGTATGTTTGTCTGGTGTCTGTGTCTGTTTGTGTATGTGTCTGTGGTTGTGTCTGTGTCTGTTTGTGTATGTGTCTGTGTCTGTTTGTGATGTGTCTGTGTCTGTTTGTGTATGTGTGTCTGTGTCAGTATGTGTGTGTCTATCTCAGTATGTGTGTGGTCAGTAAGTGTTTTTATCAGTAATGTGTGTGTCTGTATCAGTATGTGTGTGTGTCTGTATGTATGTGTGTGTCTGTATCGTATGTGTTGTGTCTGTAATCCGTTGTGTTGTCTGGTGGTGTTTTACGAGGGTAGGTGGAAATCTTCAAAAGATACTGGGTAGCCCGTACTACCCAGCGTGTGAGATTTTTACTCACTAAAACAGAACCTCCCTTCTCATCCTCTCCGCGGAACCGCCTGCAGCCATTACATGGCGGAGAGTGAAATAGTGACCCAGTTACATAATATTAGTCAAATCAGGGAATAGAGATATTCCTCCTTCCTTGACGTGTCGCAGATACAGCAACACGTCTTGTGCAAATTTACACACAGACCTCCAATGGCTTTCAGAAACAAGCATGCACGCAACTACGTTTCCTGAAGTCACCTGTCCTATACCAAGTATCTCAGCAGTGACTCGTCGTTGAGGTGCAAAACTGAAAAAATGAGTCTGTATGTGTGTTTTAAGAGGGCAGTGGAAAATCTCCTCTGCGGGGCCCGCACCCTGCAGCGTGTTGGACTATGCTTACCCACTAAAACCCCTTCTCATTCCTGAGATTCCTTTCCCGTGGAACCGCCGTCAGCCATTGCATCACGGAAAGAACAAATCGGCATATCGCTCCAAGTCAACTTATCTCACGGGATACTCACAGATAGTCCTTCGTAGTCGCACCTCTAACCGAACCTTGTTAATTTTTTGCTGCTTAGGAGGCTATCGCACTTCAATTATCTTAGAACACCAGCATCCTAGTGACGATGGTATTAGGAGTCACTATCTGGAGAAGTTTTTGGAGTTTTTCCTTCTACTCGACGAAGCGTGGACAATGAAAGAACACCTGCACCACATCTTCAACCAATGGGTTAGAGGTTCGGCATGAGGAGTCATCGTCCAACCAGAAATGGAGTCGGTATGCTCGGTAGCACCCATGTACCATTAACAACTGAGTCAAAAAATTAAACACAACTCCGTGTTTCCTTTGGGTCCATTTTTATTAAGTCACTAATAAGACGAAATGTCCATCTACCAGTAGATGATATAACCGATCTGCGTTGCGACTGAGCCATTGTCACCTTCCTCACCATTGCTCCTTCATGTTGACGCTCCTCTTTAAAGCTCCCTCACGTGTACGTCTGCAGTGCTGGCCCTTTCTTCGGCCATGAGGCCCAGGCATGTCGGCTATCACACACACAGCGTCATACGAAACCGTGCGAAAAGCGCGGGCCACCCTAAAGGCAGACCTATGCACTGATTTCGCTCCGTGGGCGTTCGACTGGATCCCAAAGGCATCAGCCCAAATGGGGGCTGCATAAAGTTAACAGAAAGCAGCATAGAGTTAACAGAACTAAACAATAGCCTCCGGTTACTTGGCCTGGACCCCAACGTTAGACATAATTCATTCCAAAGCAGAGGCCATACGAGACGGTTTCTCTTTGACTACACGTAAGTGCTCGTCGAAGTCTCGCGTCAATCTGGACTCCTAAGTATCTTAGAGACTGCTGGGACGCTGTTTTACTACCCCCTAAATTGAGAGTAATATCCTCTTTCACTTTTCTGTTTGTCAGCCTCTGTCTCCGTCGTTTGCCCTCAATAGCCTTGCGTGCGATGTCAATGACGACTCTAATTGCGACCATTGTGGATATCGCCTTCCTGGAGCTATACTGATTATCGGACAATACCTGTGGTCCCTCCGTGTAGGCTTCAATTCATTTGCAGTTGTCTATGTGTGTGTCTGTAAGTACGTGTGTGTGTCTGTAAGTGTATGTATGCCTGTAAGTGTATGTATGCCTGTATGTGTATGTATGCCTGTAAGTGTATGTATGCCAGTAAGTGTATGTATGCCTGTAAGTGTATGTATGCCTGTATGTGTATGTATGTCTGTAAGTGTATGTATGTCTGTAAGTGTATGTATGTCTGTAGGATTCTGTCTGTATGAGTGACTGTATGTGTGTGTGTGTCCGTGTGTATGTGTGTCTATTTGTATGTACGTTTGTTCATGTGTGTGTGTGTGATTCTTCATCTGCTCTGCCACAATTAAATTTTTTCTAGTTCCTGCTTGTTCGATGCATGTGCGTGTGGCCGATACCACATTTTAAACTCCGGCCAATAAGTATTAATCCGCTGAGCAATGTGTTTCGCTCCGGGTCCGCGCTGTCGTGTCGGCCGCTGCGATTTATGTGCTCGCGCGCGGGACGAGGTCCGCCGCTTTCGCCGCCTGCGGGCAGACAGATGGGCCACGCTCCGAGGCCCACGCCCTAAGCCCGCCCCTTTTCCTTTATCCCGAGCTCTACGGATGCGGACATTCACGATTCTCTTATTCTACGTACTTCAATAGGGCCTTAGGCTGCACGAATATTTTATTCATAGCGTACTTTCAGTTGATAAAACAAAGTAAACATTCACTTAAACCGCAGTTGTCTCAGCATAAATGTTACATTTCTAAGGCTTAAAGCACGATCTAAGATGATCTCCCCTTCCCTAGACCGATGATGATGAGTTGCTAGTAGGTAAGCCGTGGATGTAAACGTGATTGTGGGGGAAGGGTAATTATAATGTGATTGTTCATATTTGCACCGAGATAGATGGCAACCTAGACACAATCACAAGGTGAAAAACCCAAGCCTTACGGTATGTGTAATGGAGCAACAAAAGCGTTTTCCCACCAGTTGTCACTTATGCGCTTGTTGCGCCGAGCAATTCAATCTGCCTCTGCGTATATCCTCTGCGCGCAGACGATCGCCTTTGGCCAACCCCTCGTCGTGGAATCGAGTTTTCTCTTCGAGAGGGCTTAAACATGAACAGAAGTGGATGAGAGATACTCAGAGAAATCTGCGGGTCGGCAGTTTTATTACAGCATTCATTTCACTTGTGGATTTATAATTAAAATAGCGAATGCTTACGACTATATTTTATCAAATGTATATTTGACGAGGAAAAGGATCCATGTATTTTATTCACATAAGTAACTGCGTCTGTGTCGTTAACCATTTTCCTTTGATCCACTGCGAAACTTAAAAAGATTGCTTGTGCATGCTAATGGAGACACAACTCGAGAGCGTATTTGACTTTATTTAGTTGTTAATTTATTCCTAAAGTTAATTTATTACTTTTGGGTGATCATCACAGCAAATTGTAAGTAGTTCACTATCTCAGGGCAAATAAGGAACATTGTACAAAGAGTCATACATAAACTTAATTTATCAAATAATAAAACTTCTTTTAAAACAAAAATGAATTAATAATTTTGTTTGTTTTTTTACATACGAATTTCTCAAAAAAGTTTGATTATACCACATTATAATCCTTACATTTCACACAATCCAGCGATAATCCATCCAAACTTAATTTGCCTTGTTTATTGTCCATGATGCATAACCTGCATAACTTTCTTTCTGTGAAAAAAATATTTGTTTCGTTCAATCTGTGTATGCTATGTATCAGTGCATTCAACACTTTTACAAAAAATGATAAAAATATTACTTCTGCCTACAGTGCATTATTTATTATCTTACATTTACAAAAACGTATACATATAAAAAATTAAGCAAGCCTCCTCCGATTGTACACAGTAATATGATATAATGAAAACAGAATGATTAAATATGAAAATTAACACTGAGGCACATGAGTCAATGTGTTCATTTCTCATCGTTTCATCGAATTAAATTTCAATGAAACGTCAAATAAAAACACCGCCATTTCGTTTATTTAACCTTTAAAAATGTGTTCTATTGAGGATAGAGACATACTTTCTGTGCTAAATCAAGAAATTTCAGTATTTTAAATTCTTCAAAATCATTATTAATCAATTTAATACTTGTTTTTGAGCAAATAGTATGCTATAAACCCAACTATACTTAGTACAAATATACAAAATACTTACTCTTCTATGTTGAATTAAAAAGAAAAAACAACACGGCATTTGAATATATTTATTGCATTCAAATGTTTAATATTTTCAGGTTTAGTGTTGTTAAATTATACACTAAATGTGAATATTTATCCGTTCGACTTATGACATTGATTAGAACTCTTTGAGTACAACCAAAACGTATAAACACAACATTATATAGAGAAAACATTCTTCGCAGCTTGAGAGTGTCAAAGAGAGAAAGAGAGTGAGAGAATAGAGTGAAAGAGAAAGTGAGAGACTGAGAGAGAGGGTGAAGTACAGGGAGAAAATGTGTGTGAGAGAGACAGAGAGAGTAAGGGTGAGACAGAGATATTGAAAGAGTAAGAGAGAGTGAGAGAGAAACTGTGAGATTCTGAAAGAGAGTCAGAGAAAGAGAGAGAAAGTCAGGGAGAAAGAGAGAGAGTGAAAGAGGGTAAGAAAGTGAGAGAGATGGAGTGAGAGAAAGTTAGAAATATTCAGAGAATGAGAGTGTCTCAGAGAAAGTAAGAGAATGAGACAGTGAGAGGGAGAATTTGAGAGATAGAGTATAGAGAGTGAGAGGGATACAGTGTGTGTGAAAGAGAGAGTAAAAGAGAGAGGAAGTGACAGTGTAAGTAAGAGAGTACGTGAGAGAAAGTGAGAGAATGAGTGAGGGAGGGGAAAGAAAGATGAAATGTGAGAGGTGAGTGAAAGAGAGGAAAAGAGAAAGAATAATAGAGAGCGTGAGAGCGTGATTGAGAGGGAGAAATAGAGAGTGAGAGAGCGATAGAGGGAGGGAGAGGGAGAGAGTTTGTGTGAGGAAGGGAGAGATAGAGCATCAGAGACAGCGAAAGAAAATGAGCAAGAAAGCTAGCGAGAGAGAGCGCGTGAACGAGAGTGAGAAGAGCGAACGAGAGGGAGAGCGAACAAGATCTGAGAATGAGACCGCGGGAGTGAGAAAGAGATCAAGAACGAGCGAGAGAGCGAGGAAACGTACGAAAGAGAGCGAGAGGGTGTGAGAGAGGGAGCGAGAAAGGGAGCGTGAAAGGGTCTGAGAGAGCGAGAGAGAGAAAGAGAGTGCGAGCGAAAGGGTGACAGTGAAAGAGTGAGGGAGTGGGTGGGTGAGTGAATGAGAGAGAGAGAGTGTGTGTGAGAGAGAGAGAAGAGAGAGAGAGAGGTTTTTATTGGACTGTTCCTCTGAAGAACCCTATGCGGCGCTCCTTTCCTTTTTGGTTCCATTTTTGTTAAAACTAGCCCCCTGAATGACAATTTTTCAAAGGAATTTAATTTTAAAAAATACTCATATGTTAAATAATTATTTAAACACACTAGAGACCACACGTTCTTCGTCATTCTTGTGAGAAACTTACAACAAAGCCAAAACAATGACGCTGACAATGTTAGGACGTCGAGGCGTCGCGTTGCGCGCTGCAACCCTCTCCCCACGCCGCGCCGCTATACGTGCTGCACCGCTATGCCCCAGAGAGACGCCGCGCCCACAAATTGAAGAAGCGACCTGAAAAAGGCAAAAGTAACAGCTTTAATTCGCCGACGCGTGTTGTGCGGAGGCGCGGAGCCCTACGCTGCCCCTCCTCCCCCCCCCACTCCCTCTCACTTCGCACGCAACTCTCACTACAATACATTAGTCTAATTTTTGTATCGGTAGATTATATCGTGTTTACAAACATGGTGAGTTTATTGATCCTGTAAGTGTAGTATATAATTTCGACAAGAAATGAAGATAATCTTACCCCACAAGATGGGAAGATCCGGGGTCACCATAAAATTGATAAATCCTGATGCTAAATACCGAAAAATTCTCTAACATGGTATATTGCGAGAATCCAAGTTTTGTGGGTCCTTGATACCGAAAAATCGATTGACTGCAAAAGTTATTCTGTCTGTCTGTCTGTCTGTCTGCCTGCCTGCCTCTCTGTCTCCCTGCCTCTCTGTCTGCCTGCCTCTCTGTCGGCCTGCCTCTCTGTCGGCCTGCCTCTCTGTCGGCCTGCCTCTCTGTCTGCCTCTGTCTGCCTGTCTGTCTGCCTGCCTGTTTGCCTGTCTGTCTGCCTGCCTGTCTGTCTGTCTGTCTGCCTGCCTTCCTGCCTGTCTGCCTGTCTGCCTGTCTGTCTGCCTGTCTGCCTGTCTGCCTGTCTGCCTCTGTCTGTCTATCCGTCCGTCCGCCTGTGATCAACACTTTGTCTAAACCGATTCAAACGATTTTCTCGAAAATTGATATTCCCCGTTTCATCTAAATGAACAGGATGCTTGGGGAGATTCAAATGGATTGTTTGTTGGTGGTACTTTACATGGTCTCAAACACATTTTTAAACGTTTCTCAAAAATAGCACCAATTTTTTAATTAGGACCAATTTGGATGCTTACCCTTTAGAATGCTTAAGAGAATGGTGCAGATCTTATATTCGTTGAAATCCAAGAGTTTTTGAAAATTGCAAAAGTACAATTGTTTGAGACGTCTTCTTACAAGAATGAAATTGAAGATAGAGAATTTTTCATTAATGAAATCTGTTCTTTAAATACAGATTTTCAAATAAGTTAATTCGTATTCGTATAAAATTTGTCTTATAATTTTGCGGGAAATGTAGACAAATTACATTTTTTCTCTAAAACCACTCCAAATTTTTTGCTTTAAATTTTCTTCTCATATGTATTAAGGAACGGTACAAAATATGGTCCTAGTTCTATTTTCGGCAAACTTTACATTTTTCAAAAACTGAATAAAGTTAATATTTCAAAACTACAAAATTGTCGATATAGATTTTTGCCTTTGACAAAGGCTGTTGTAAAAAAATAGCTCATTAAAAAAGGTCATGTATAATTTTTTGATAAAATTAGTATATGTTGTGTAATTTTTTTGATTTTTATGAAATTTCTAAAAAAAGTTTCTGAAAAACTGCTCCAAATTTTTCTTCATGGCTTTCCCACGGACAGAAGAAGGTACGCTTAAAATATTGGCGCAGGTCTCATTTTCGTTGAACTCTGAATTTTCGAAAATTATAAATTTAGAAATAATGCGAGAAAGTATATGCTGTTGAACACCAATGGTTCCTAACTGCGAAGGGTGTAACACAGTTGCACATTGGATGCTAAGTGCTGTCATTTTCGCGCCAACAGGGTGTTCAAACTGAAAAGTCCCCTCCAGACGCAGCAGCCACGCCCTCGCTGCGCGACAAGTTGGACAAGTGAGCGGCGCCAGGCGGAGGGCCGCGGGTGCTGCGGCCAATTGGCCGCCAGGTGCGAGGCGAAGGCCGCGCGCGAGTGGAAGCGAAATAGATTTTCTCCCGAGCGACGCCGGCGAAGTGTCTTCTTCGCAGGATTTGCATTTATATTGCATAAGAGGATCTGCAAATATCTCTCACTCGCACCCACCCCCGCCTTCCCCCGCCCCCGGAAGCGCAGCCCCCACGCGGCACAGTGGGACACGCGGCGCCCAAAGCGTCAGACGACCGTGCGATTCCAGGTGCTGCTCAAATTTCGAGGAGCTGGAGGACTTTGGGTAGGATTTCTGATCCTGGAGAATTTTCCACACCAGCAATATAGCAAGTTCGAATACAACCGTTGTCTGGAGACGAATTTTAACTGATGGTGGCACCCGTCGGTATGTTTTCCCGATCAGTACCAGGCGAATGATGGAGGAAATCCCTGAAAGAATGGTTCACGAATCGCACGCGATCTTTTCTTTCTCTTCCTTCATTTCTATTCTCTCCGTAGACACCCCTGCACAAAATCATTAATTTTTCAACTACATTCATACTCTTACATTACATTCGGGGATCTCATGCCGGGATATGAGATGGGGGCTGTGGCTTATGCGGGCTGCGGCGGTGCCCCGATGGGAAGATAGCTGGAGGGAGAAACTCCGGTAGGTCGGCGCTGGTTCTCCCATTCCAGCAATGAAGGAACACCTCCACCTCCAGGCGGTGAAGAGCCACTCACGGAACTATTCAACTAAATAGCTGACGAAGTACTTTCACTCATCAATAATCGTTTCGATGTGTTTTATAGAAAGTTTTAAAATAAAACGAGCCGGTTTTAATAACTGGTCACATCCTCATTTGTTGTTTCAACAATTCTAAAATTATTTAGTGTTTATTTTGAAGATTACTCGTGTTAATCATACTTCTATACATTTGGAGAAGTTAAAGTGTTATAAAGAAATTTTTCACATACTATATTTATAAGATATAAACATTACAGAAAGTAACCCTCAAATTTTCAGCAGTCCCTTTTTACACATATAAGAAAAAGATATAAAATGGTCACTTTAAGTATTTTTCTGAAGGTACAAATTACTTCAGTTAAATATGCTATTATTTTACGACTGATATTCAACAATCAAACATGCAAATACTCATTACCGGATCAGTCTCCTCCATTAAGTACGTTTTAGATGAAATTGTTGAGGAAGCATGCTCTTCCATTTCCATCTTTTGCCCCGAGAGTCTCTTCGCATTTGGCAACAGTGCTCCCCCCCCCCGCACAAGGACCCACAGATTCCGGAAGCAGCCTCGAGGCCACTCGGAGAGCCAAGAAAAGCGGAAAGAGCGAAGTGGAGGTGAAGACGCAGAGTGAGTGATGAGTGGGGTGATTGTGCGTATTACCGCATTTCCTGCCCAAGTTGCAACTGGAGATCTCCTTTTCGGTGAACGAGATGGAGATGGCCAGAATAATTAGAGGAGCCATGAAAACAGTATGAGTCATCTCAAGATAAAAAATTAAGTATCAGATGCTTTTATGGTAAATAAGGGTCTCAGACAAGGATGTCCTCTTTCACCAACTTTGTTCAAGAGTTTTATAGGAGAAACTTTAAGGAAATGGTCCAAGAAATGTAAAAATATAGAAGAGACTGTCAGAAACTAAAAGACCGATAATCTCCTTTTTGCTGACCACTAAGTAATTTTGGCTGAAGATCAGGATGATATTGAATATATGCTAAAGAAATTAATAGAAACATATAAAAAGTCAAGATACATGGTTGTAGAGAAATCTGGAAATGATTTAGAAACAGAAATAAGTAGTAAAGGAATTTAAATATCTGGGTGTGGCTCTTAGATAGATCTGATGATAATTGCATTATTTAAAAGTAATCAAATGAAGGGCAACTACTAGTAGACTTCATAATATTTTATGGAACGCGAATATTAGAAAGAAAACCAAGAGCCAAGTATACAAGACAATGGTGGAGAGTTGTGTTAGGTATGGATCAAAAAAGTTAAAAAGAATGCAATACATTCTCGGTTAAATACTATGGAAATGAATTTTGGAGACAATGTTGTCAATATATCCTATTTGACAGAATACCAAACGAAGAAATTACACATGTATTACAGATATTGAGATTACACGTATAACTCAGACAATGATCGAAAATCCAAACAATTTCAGTGGTATGGCCATCTAAAGAGAATGCATACTGATAGAATACCAAAATCGTCTTGTGGAGAGGATCACAAAAGTCGTTGAAAATCCAACATCAATTCTTGATTATCTTATGGAAGGAAACACCTATCTGCGAAGGAAAAAGGGAAGCATATTACAATCACAAAACCATCGATCAATCACATGTCTATCGACTGTTTAAAAGCTCTTCATGTCGCTAATCAGCAACAAGATATATGAAGACTGAGAGGACTATTACATCTTACAAGAGGAAAAAAAGGGTTGCATCAAAAGATCGATGGGTTGTAAGCATCAGCTAACAATTGACTCAGTTACCTTGGAACAAGTTCACAAAAAACAACATAATCTGCATATGTGCTAAAGGTTCTTGAGATATACGTTATATGTCCAAAAATCAAACAGACGCTTAATGCATGCTGGCGAAATGGAGAACGAACATAGGGATGAGTTTGGAAAATGTAGTATTGATCCATATAAAAAATTGTAATATTTCAAGGAGATTCACTGTCACCTTTATGGTTTTGTCTTGCAAAGAATCCTATGTCCAAACTTCTTTATACCAGCAAAATTAGGTACAAATGAACCAAACTAAAAGAACCAAACAAACCAAAACAAAAGGGACAGAGAAAATAATTTCTAAGTACGAACATCTTTCTCTAAGAATAAAATAAATGTAGAAACTAACGAGAGTAACAACACATCGACTTGGCATTTCGACTGAAGGTGTACTAATAAATAATGTCAGAAAAATCTTTCAATAAAATATGATTACCTCAACAAATCCTAAATTACGGATAGAAAGCAGTGACTCTGCAAACAATTTATATAGTTCGCAAGTTATTGAACTAACCCAAATGAGACATCTATATCGGTCTTGCAGGTCAGAGTGAAATCTCTCGTCATTAACCTAGCTGTTAGTAATCTATTCATGACAGGAATGAGCAATTTGAACCCAGCACAAGCTGATGATAATCACAAGAGATGGTGATGATGATATTATTATTATTATTATTATTATTATTATTATTATTAATCCTTTATTTTAAGACGCGTTTTGAGTCTTGCATTGTTGTTTTTCGTTTAACTACCCTCTTGAAAGCAAATGCTTATTGATGTATAACTTTAATGCATCCGAGAGTAAGTTGGCAAAACTGGACCGTGGTGAACCAGCCAGTGACCATAACCAATCTTGTTGTTTTGGTCCTACTTTGTCCTTTGCAAAGATATTATTATTGATTTTTCGTAATAGAGAAAAAAAGGAAACGCAAATTTGAGAAAAAAGTACTCGTCGAAGAATGAGAAAGTACATTTCTTAAGAAAATAAAGTTACAAATGAAACTACGAATCGACAAATGATGCGTGGGATAACACTGAACACGAATTTAAAGCAACGAGCTACAAGATAAAATAAAGCAAACAATAAATAAAGTTGAGATGCTTAAGTTTAGGTTTAAAAGGAAATGCAATAAACATTACTGAATATACAACTTCCAAGTTGAGAATAGCTATGGGATCAAGTAAACATAACCTACAAAACACCAGTTGTTAAATCCATGTGTACTAAGACCTATGTACCAAATTATTGAAATTTTCATTTTGTTAATAATAACTAAGAAATTAACCTGGAAATTCCAATCTGTATTCAATTAGCTCCAAAGTATGTAGCGCTATCATCTTTGATATGCGAAAACGAATTTCAAAACTCCTTTAATCGAACTCTTCAAAATATTCGGACCGTTTCCGAATTCACCTCTGCCTACGAGAAGGCTTCTCAATACTCTCGTTTTCACCAATCACTATCAAAAAACACTCCACAATATGCTCGCCATTTTAACTGCTTTTGAGACGTCAAGCACGACTTTAAATGGGTAATTGCAGCAAGAAGTGATCTTTAATTTAAGTCGAAGTTATCGCTGAAGTTTGCCTATGGTATGGTGAAAGGGTCATGTCTATCTTACCTACCCTCTTAAGTAGGTAATTCTTAAGACGAACTTAAAATTTTAAGTAATGGTGGTGAAACTGGCCGTTAGATTTCAACTCTGAACAAAGTAGGAAAAACACGCTGCTGATAATCGCACGTAGTTCTCTCTGGTTATAGTAAACTCAGTGAAGTGGTTATCCGTAACCAGTATTTGACTTAAACTCTTGAGTGCACGGATATGGGTTTTTGCGGTTCCGTCATTCGCGGTTCGACCACTTCCGTGTCTAATCACGACGCATGAGGTGCCATTCGACGCGTCTCATTCTCCTGATGGGTATCTGATGATTCTTGTATCCGTCTAGAAGATTTATACGAATTTTCAAACCTTTTTTTTCATGTTTTGGAGCTACGATCTTTGTGATAATGACAGGAATTAAACCAACGCCCCTTCTAAATCGATCTATGTTGGAGGCCTAGAATAAATACCAGTATCCAAAGGCATTTTCCCCTCCAAACGCCATAATTTTCTTTCACGACATTGGCAACACCGATGTTGACTTCTTGAAGTGAACAATGGAATTCACAAGTACGATGCAGACAATACTGCAGATAGATCTCAATTTCTTTCGAATTATCGTATTTATTAAAAGTAAATTGACAAAAACCTACAAACAGTATTGCCGCGCTACTTATTAAACTTAAATAATTTCAAGTGAATACGAAGCAAACAAATCTGTGATTAATGCTAGAAAATGAATTAACGATATGTTCGACTTCGCACTTTCATGGTCTTGCATAGATGTGTAAATACCGATTTTCAAATGAATATTACCCTCAACTTATTCTTATTGAATTTAACTAACACCTTATTCACACAAACAAACAATCATCTTTTAATGTTAGATTGGCATGCAACGCATGATTCGCATACAAAACTATTAATAGAGCAATTGCAGAAGTAGAAGTGAACACAAACTAGAGTAAATTTTTGAAGTTTTAATTTCTTCAAAAATTTGGAGAGAAAAATATGAAAGTTTAAGTAAATGCGAGGAAGAATCAAATTTAATTGTAAAAGATGTTGCGATACTATTTTCATAACTAATTGGGAATGATCTGAAGTTTGGCATTTGGCATTTTTAACTAATGGAAATATGCTAGGTTCATTTTTGTGTATATTGGCAAAAAAGCTGTACTAAAATTTGACTATTAGTATCAAAACCTGCAAGAATTTGTTAGGGCAATTATGATTTTGAAATTGCTATAAGTCCAGTTCATATCTCCTATGGAGGCAACACGAATACCATTAGGTGTTGGGAACTTTTGAGAGAGAGTACCAAATTATCAGCAACTACGATTCATTGGTAAGGCCAATGTCAGATACTGAAAGAACATATTTGAACAAAGCTTGGCATGAAAGAAATTTTCAACACATGGAAACTGTTTTTGAACAGTTTACAGCGTCGGTTACACCACATTTTACTAGTAGTCAATATTTAGCAACTCAACAATTGTTTAGTACTAAATGTTGCAAAAACATTCTGCCAGAGGGCTCCGAAGACTCTTGTGTGCGCACGAACGCTACAACAATGGGCGATTACAGTGCGCACAAAATCATTTTGGGCACTAACTGGTATGGTGAAACGGACATGTCTCCTAAGTCTGTCTTTATATTCTCCAGATCTAAAAGATCTCAACTATGAACTAAGTAGGGAAAACGCGCTGGCCCTGTCCTCTTTGGTTACAGTAAACTCGGATATGTCCAGAGTGGCCCAGAATAAAAGTTACAAAGTTCTAGGACATTTAGGGGTCGATAATGATTTGGTTTTCAAATTAATATATAATGAGAAATTTCATGCAGGTAGTCATAAACGTAACATTTGCCCCTGAATGACAGGCAACTTGCAATGCACCAAAGGTTGGCGGGTCACATTAAAAGGCACTCTAAGCGATTTTGTGGCCCGCCATCTCTCATGCATAATGAGGTGGCTACCAATCAGGGGCTACTAGAATATGTGTATCTTCGTGACATGAAATTTACTTCATCTTCATTGGAATAACGTGATCATCTACACCACTCCTCCTGTAAGCATTTATTCCGACACACTTGTACTAAACAGTTTATTATAGTCAACTGAAGTCGCTGCCCCCCCTCCAGATACGTAATGAATACGTACTAGAAGTTTTGATATTAGTGAATTCTCGATATCAGATGTAGTGATTAAAGTAAATACGGCTTGAGGGGACAATACATTCATACCGCAAGTTCTTATAACACTATGGGTTTGCTAGTAGATGTTCTCGTGAGTTATGTTCGAAATATTTATTCATAGAGTAGATAAAAACAATTTAGGAACCACATCACTGACAGAATTACTTCAGCTCATCAACAGCGGTTCGGTCCCCGCCGGAAGATTTCGTGGGCGCGGATTGCAAGTTGAAAATTAGTGAACTGATCCTGCTAGGACATCGTCAATACGGCGAAAGGATATTTCAGAACAGAAATCCGACAAAGATACAAAATAAATAGACAGTACAACAAGCATTGTAGCACTACTGCACTAGAGCAAGAGTACACTAAAGTATTTTCAATGTGGGCAATGTAGAATAAAGTGTGAAGAGACCACTAATTATTAAAATTTTCAATTCACCATATTTGGAAATTTGGTACACTTAAGAAATTATAAAATCAATAATACTTGAAAAAAATTATATTATGAGGTGATCAAATTTATTCATAATGTGTTCCAAAGGCTCGTCTGTTTTCGTCCAAGAGGCTCAATGTACTATTTATGCATGCTCATTTTTATTAACTTTAACCCAATTTTGTATTTCGCTATGGAAATCTCACTGACCTTTTTTCTGTCTCGCAGCTTAAATGAAAAGAAATATTACAAACACGGCTTTGTTTTAATTGCATCAACTGACATTATTCTGTCATTCACAAAGAACTGTCATTGAAGATCTTTAAATGGCCTTCCTGTTCAAATATTTCAATCCATTTACACTTATTAAACAAGATGTTGAAATATTTGCAATTAGCTTCACATAACAATAATACATTACATACAAAATGTAGTTAGTATACAGTCTAGCACTAATGATGTACGCAGATCAAAATATTGCATAATATATGTACATAATAGTTTTAAAAATTACTTTTGAGAATCAGAGAACGAATATGAGATAAAGCTACCGAAAATCATTCATCAACTGATACAGGAGATAACTTGATCAATGCGAACGTATTTTCTCATTATTGCTAACGTTCGTGGAAATCTGACTCAATTTAATTGTTGGCAAAAGTTCTAAACGTCGGAAAATGTAAAAAAGTTTTTGCTTGCCAAACTTCTACGCTACAAATTTTCTCAATGCGAGAAAATTCCACATCCATGTCATGTAATACACTTTATTTAGATCGCAAATTTGCATTTTTTGTCATAAAATGTCTATTAACCCAAAACGCTTGCTATTATTTTCCTTCCCTCTCTGGAACATGAGAACAATAAATACTCATAGATGCTCCCCAGTTAGCTGATTGTTTCCCCGAGGAAACAACGCACGCCAAGATACTGCTAGCGATGACGTTTACTCGACGTCCTGAGTAAAGCTGGTCCGAGAGCACACCCTAAAAAGTCACACCCTGTAGTGACAGCATTTGAAATTCAAAGCAAGTTGCCTCCCTAATCACATCTCATAATCGCGTTAGCGAGGACGTTAAATCCTTGTGCAATCCAGAAGGCTTGGATTTCTTTAGAACAAATTATAAACAAGTTATACAATATTTTTCACCCTTCGAGTTCAAACAATTTTTATTTTTTCAATAAATTTATTTTCAGCGCCGTGTTCATTCTGCGTCGAATACTTAACATTAATTTTACATTCAAATACACGAAATGTTAATATTTCCCTATTTACTGCAACTAGTTCAAAGAACAGAAACTAATTTTAATGTAAAACGGGAGGAATGTGTGCATGTGTGGGCGTGTGCGATTGTACGTTCCAGCATAACTCTGCAACGTCTAAAGTAATTTAAACGAAATGTCGCACACATATTACGAATACATTCAATGAGGAAAATAAAGCCTCTTGAGTAAATACAGCTATCACCCCCAGAGACAAAAGGAATATAATTTATAGACAAACCGGTTAATCATCTCGAAGCGAGCAAGGCGGATGGTGAAGAAAGATCGGGCAGAGTGAACGCGACTGGCAGGGCAAGTGGGTCTATTAACAATATTATGGTATACATCCGGGTAACGTCAGATAATCAACTAGTTGTTGCATTATTCTATGAGAAAAAGTTTAAAAAAATGATTTAATGATAAACTCAGACCCATTCGGATATATATATATATATATATATATATATATATATATA
>BOPP01000001.1:863372-886022 GCA_017312745.1 Gryllus bimaculatus
AAAGAATTTAAAACACATTCTCAATAGAGTTGTAACAATTTTCCTTTCCTACTCAGAATCAAATGAGGTGTTTTAACACAATGATCTTTATTAAGTTGAAAACATTGTTTTTTATTTTTCTGATTTACATGCACTTTTCACCCTCCTTACCTTTTTGTATACTATATAAATATAATAATTTTATATTGTCGGTATTATTCAGACTTATTTCTCTTCCATCTCTATTTTACAACAAAAATATAAAACATTTTCCCATTTAATTCCTTCTAATAAAATAATTCCAAACTACTATAAAAAAGACAAAGATGCTGCTTGAATGATCAAAATATTTCCTTAATACTGGAAAGAGATGATTTCATAATCTATTTAACAACTTCGAGGAAAAATGACTTTGCCGTTCATTTTCCCACTTCATTCCTGAAACACAGCAGTTATTTTGTGAAAGATTATTAACACTTAAACAATAAAGTATTGATGAATATGGTGTTTTCCAATATATAAACACGTAATTTTTTGGATTAAGCATTACTTTAACATGACATCGTTATACTTTCTAATAAGGTTTAATAAGTATCGAATTACTAATACATTTTATTTGGTTAGGGATTTACAAATATATTTATACGATAACTAATACTCTTTTTCGGCAAAGATCATTCATATTCTTGAACAAACTGTTGTGTTTTTTTTCAAAATTATTTCTTTAACACTGATAAATCAAAATATATGTCAACACGTATAAAGGTGGTCATATTTACATACATTTTGAAGAGTTTAGAAAATACACAAGCAAGGGAAATGGTATCAAAAGAAAAATGAATTGGACAATCTCTCTGAAAGTGTTCATGTTTGCGACTCACGTAAAACCTTCATTTGTTGCCCTAACTCGCGATATTCGTCTACCAGAACGTCCAACTTCTTCCTCAGAGCAGACAACTCTTGACCAGCCGCCGCCTGGCGACTCTGGAGGCCGTCCACATCATCGCGAAGGCGTTGGATTTCGGCTTTCAGCCCCACACCCGGCTCGGGAGGAAGGTGAGCAGACTCTCCCTCCTTCGGAATTTGTTCATCCTCCGGCGGAGTTGTTTGATCCCGTAAATTGCCTTCTGCTGCGTATTGCGCGTTATCCGTGCCATCAGGACTATCATTCGCCGCCTGGCAATCTTCAAGAGCGACGCTGCGTTCTTCCGGGCTCTCGTCCTTCTGGAGTGTTTCACCTCGCGCATGGTGTTCTTCAAATATGGCGACGTCGTCGCGTTTCAATTCAGGGTCTCCGCTCTGAGACGCTTGCAACAGATTTTCACAAAACATTCTTTCCACATTTGTATCTTTCTTCGAAACAAAATTTTCACTTTCCAGCTTTTCGCTGGCACTCATATTTACGTCATTGCAGTTTCATTTTTAGCCGCATGATTTCATTTGAATACTCTGGAAAGGAATTATTTGTAAAATCCTCTTCATTATCAACAAATTTCCAGATATATATCAAAGTTTATTGTGTAAATATACTTATTTTCTTAAATATCCCTCAGGACAATTATTCCTGAAATATATAAATTCATTTTCTAATATTCAATTCTCCTGCATTCACACAAGAAACTAAAACACAAAAAATATCTACGTTCTTGTCAGTATCTATGGCGTCTCGTCTCTTCGTTTCTCCAATATCGTCTTCATTGTTCCATTGTTTCCTTGAAAACTACGTTGCAAAAATTGTGCCGATAAGGAGGAGTAATGCTATAGAGGCACTTATATTATGTTATTAAGCATTTTAACATAGTATCTTTTTCTTGAAATAAGAAACATGTTTCAAATTGCATTTTTTCTTAGTCATTCAATTGAAAGTTAACATTAAATATTACACAGATAACATTATTGCAGTACATTATTTTCCGAGATATATTTGTTATTTTCAATTTCATTTACTCTCGTCGTGTTTCTGATTCCATTTTACGCTATCACCAAATCCACAGTCCATCTCTTATTATTTGCTTCATTTGAAATATCAGTGGAATCTGGCAAGCATTTAAAAATGTTTCCGGCTCCATCTATTGGCCAAATCACCTTCACCTAAAATCTGCATCAGACTTTAGTCTTTCCAGTTGCGATTCTATTTTCACTGCCTGCGCCAACCTCCTCGCGGATTCTGCCTCCTTCTTCGCCGCCTGAGCCTCCCAGCGCGCTGCGTCGGCCAACTTCCGCAACACCAGCGCGTCCCTCTGCAGCTGCTTCGCAGTCGGCTTCGTTTTCGGTTTGGCAACACTCTCATCTCTGCCCTTCTTCTTCCCACTTCGCGAATGTGCATCTTTTTCCGAAGCCCTTCTTGAGAGCTTATCTTTGCTGGGAGTCTTTCCGCGCTTTTTAGAACTCTCTGCTTCTTTACTTGGGGATTTTGCACTTTTCTTGGGACTTCTCACATCCTTAGGTTTCCTCAGTTCTTTGCTCGTTTGTCTTTCCTTACTCGTTGGCCTCAAATCCCTAGAATTTTTCGAGACAATCGATTCTTTCTTGTCCTTGCTGGATGCTCGTTCGCTTTTACTTGCAACTTCCGATGTCTGACTCTTTTTGGGGGTCTTCTCTTCCTTTCTCGATTCTCTATCTTCCCTGCTCGGCTTCTTTGCGCCTTCCTTTGGTGCATTTGCGTCACCAGCACGCCTCTTGACTTCGAGTGGTGATTCATCGTCCTTCCTAATCAAGGAGAGCGTCTGCACAACTCTCCCCGGAGTTTCCGCATTCGCATTCTGACCTTTCTGATTTTTTCTTGAAGTCCCTTTTGCCTTACCTCGAGTTTCTGCCGGTAGCACATTTGCCTCGCCATTTGATTTTACTGAGTAATCACACTCACAGTCGTCTTCGTCCTCCATATTATCCTCTACCCTTTAAAGGCCAATGAAAACAAAGCATTCACTGCACGTACTTACAAAAAATATTTTCTTCTCTGCAACTTGAAGTACAACAATTATTCTAGCAAGTCTGTCAAAAAAAGTGTGTTCTCACATTAACATTTATTCGCACTATGATATACGCTGTTCTTTTCTTTAACAAATTCTTGGCAACGAAGAGAATACATTGTCACTGAAAGACCTAGCGTGAAATTCATATACTACTATTATTTAGTTTAAGATTTGCACCTAGAAAAAAAATTCAAAGCAACAGTATAATTGAACTATTGTTTTAATGTATAGAATTTTAGTTGTTAAGTATTTCTTCAAAATAGTTATTTGTTAATGTACACAACATTCAATAAAGCAATAGTGTTTTAAGTCTGGTGCTGTACTGCATCAGCGCAATGTGTCAATCATAACCCAACTGCTCGAACTCACAGAAGGGTAACATGGCTCGGCTGTGGATCATGAAGTTTGTTTCTATCCTCCCAGCGCTCCAAATATATTACCGTTTATGATAGAGTTCAATCACAATGACGTCTTTTTGTTCACAGAGTAACCTAACCTACTGTGTCTAATTCACTATGTAAGAAAGTGTCCACTTGCTGTCATTTCCTCGGATTTTGTGAAACCAATCTGAGGCTAGTTCCCCGCTTTTCAATGCGATATGCTGAACTCGACTTGTATTTATGATGACGTTAAGCGCATATGATTTTTAGTTGTTTTTATACGTAAATTCCAAGACCTTTCACTGCTGATGTGTATTTCTCAAATGTAAACTTCGTTGTTAACTTTCCTATTTTTCTGTGGTACAACCAATACAAATTTCTATTGAATATCTTCACGCTTCGGAACGAGAAACAATGTTAGTGCTCCATGCTCCTAAGAAGGGGCCCTGTATTGACAGTACTGTGGCGGTGAACCTATTTGCGGTCAAAACAGCCGACTTATAAATCCGATCGCCCGCAGCTTGATCAATTGTTTCCTGGTTTCCCTAGCCGCGCCGCGCCGGCCAGGGCCTGGCTCTCTCTGGGGGGAGGACGTTTTACTTCTTCGCATACTGTATACATAGTAAAGAGAAAGATATGCAATGCTGCAGCGAAAAAAACGGCGCTTTTCTGTCAGAAAAATTCGTATTCCTCCTACCGAAAAATTGGCTAATACTTGTACTTATACCTAGTAAATTACTTCGTTCTACAAGCTCTGAAGTCAGAATCCACATTTTATGGATCCTTGATATTGAGAAATGATGATAACGTCAGTCCGTTTCTGTCTGTTCTGCCTATGAACAACGCTAGCAACTAACCGTAGGCAAGAATCTCTCCAAAACTGCTCCACAATCGATCTGGATGATGTAGCAGTTAAATTTGAAACGGAAGTTTTAATTTTTGTGGGTACCTCACGCGATTTGTAATGACATTTCTCGAAAACTCAAAAACGTTTAGTGAAAATGATATTATAATTGCGTATGATCAGAAATACTCGAACGACATTCTCTCAAAAATTGCTTCAAATTTTTTATTTAAACTTTTTGTACGGAAGCTGTACTTCTTGCACGGATACACTGAATTTCAAGTCATATATGCCATTTTAAAGATTTCTTTTGATTTTTCAAAAACTATGCAAAGGTTTTTTTAATTTAATACTTTAACGTTAATATTTCCATAACAAGAAATATATACAGAATTTCCAGGGAGGAAACAACGAAAATTTTTGAAATAAGCACTTAGACAATTTTAAGCACATTTTGTCTAATAATCTCCTTTGATACTTCGAATATCTAAGCTGCAATGTGCTTACAAACGATGGTTTCATAAAATAGTTTATATGCAACAATTTGCATTTCAGAAACATATAAACACTCATAGAACATATATTGTTTATTATTTACAACATAAATTAATATACTTGTTCACAGTTAAAAATTAACGTAAATAAAAAAAAGCACCAAATTTGCAGGATTCCATTGCTGAATATAAAAAAATGTTATTTACTGAAGTGGCTTTGTCAGTTTAACATTAATTCAGCAAAGCCCCAAATTTTTGGAAAAAATGTAGGACCCAAAAAAGTTTTTGGATTCTTGTATTAAACAAAATTATCTCTGGTTTTATAGAAAATCGGTTTCGCTAGTGTTTTTCCAGCTTAAAGGACGACTATTTCATCTTCGACTTTACTCACTTGTTTGATCGATTTTAAACGCAGTGAATAATTACAATTTGACATTTTGGCATTTTGGCATTGACATTTTGGCAATTTGGCATTTTTGAACTGGATTGGAACACCTTGTATCTTTATATTGGAAGGATATAAGGATAATTTCTTCTTAAATTCTTTCACAAACTAAAGAAATATTAAATATTACCTATATAATAACTAAAGTTTAAAATAATACAATGGAAAGTAATTTTCAAAAGTATTAAATTATTAATTTAAAATTAAACTTTGTAATAAGCATTTTGGAACATTAATTGAGATTTATAGAAATGTTTAAATTATTAAAATGCTTTGACACTATTACTTATTTTCATTTTATACTTTTTAACAAAAGTCTTGTCGATATTAATTTTTACATTTAATTTTAAGCAGAATTAATTTACTTCGGTTACTTTTTGTGCATGCAGATCAAGCTATATGAATTAAGTTGGAACATTCAATGGCACTAAACAATATTTAAGCAGAAATGACCTCTGCAGGGCTCGTTTATTGTCCACTTTTCCTTATAATAGGAAAAATACAAAACGGAATGGCATAAATGAGTATTCGTTGGTAAAATTAATGACCCAGAGCGACAAGTTCATTGATTTAACATATTACCACTCGTAATTAAAAGGACATAACAGACGCGAGTGCAATACGGAAACGGCGTGTCTCTACCTCCACAGAGACCTATTTATATTCCTTAATGAGTCTATCACGCAATTTGTCCACCGAGAAGTGAATTGAGCAGTTCAAATGCTTCCTCAAAACTGCATTGTGAATATAAGAAGCTACTGAGAAGTGCGTAGCTTTGAATAATACCATTACGAATCCGACAGAATGTACACTCAACGCTGCGCACAAATGAAGTATCGAGTATCGAAGCAAAACGAGCCATCGTGTGAACAGCCGCGTTTGACTTTGTAAAAGGCCGCGTAACGTAATGTCAAACTGACACCTACGACCTCCAGCGATCATTGAATCTGCAACCTCACTGCCGCCCCCGCCCCTTTCACGCCGCAGCACCGCTCCCCTGACACCGACACCGCAAGCGCCGTCCCCTCCCCGCTCCCGGGGGGCTCTGCCGTCGCGCACTAACAGAATCGCTGGCTGCCCGCCGGCCCGGCCCGGCCGCCGCCGCCGCCGCCGCCCACTAACCGAATCGCGCGCCTAATCCGCTTAGCCGGCGCGCGCGGCCATTGAGGCGCGGGCAGAAGGCGCTGAATATGCATGAGCACCGCCGGCCCCCGAGGCGGCGCCCCGCGGGGCGAGGGGGCGACGGAGGCGGAGGGGCGCGCACGGAAGGGAAGGTTGTGAAGACGAAGGTCGCTGAGGCGTGGGCGAAGCGGCCAGGAATGACGGGCAGGGCAGGAGTTGCGGAGGCGAAGGATGAAAGGGCGTTGGGATGAGGATAAAGGAAGGAGGCAGAGTCACCGAAACGAAAAATGGTTGCGCACGTGGCAGAACCGAAAGCGATATAGGCGGCCGCGAGGAGATCGGAAAAGTGATTGAAAAGTCGGCGGAGGAGAGAGGTGATCTCGGAAAGAGCGAAGGAAGGGGTGCGGAGGAGGTGGTTTGGGGCCAAAGAGTCAGCGGAGGTGGAGGAGGAGGCAGCAAGGAAGAGAGGAAGGTGGTTGATTGCCGGAGGGGAAGAGTCCGCGGGGAGAGCGGAGGCAGGGGGCTGGGGAGGTG
The DNA here is from genome assembly GCA_017312745.1 of Gryllus bimaculatus. Lineage (NCBI taxonomy): Eukaryota > Metazoa > Arthropoda > Insecta > Orthoptera > Gryllidae > Gryllus > Gryllus bimaculatus. Next base: position 870,146 of record BOPP01000001.1, read on the forward strand.
GGATGGGCTCGCAAGGACCGAGAGGGCCAAAGGTGAATGGGGGTGGAGGTGGAGGTGGCCTCTGCTGCCGTTTGGCCCTCACTGGGCCTCTGTTTCACCCAATCCTAAACTCAACTATGCACATCTTACGCTTTTCCAATGTCTTTCTCCCAAATCTGACAATTCGTCACAACCGATGCATTTTTGCTTAATGAATGTGTGTGCTTCTTAATTCGTTGAACATCTTTGTCGTTCCCTCCCCTCCACATGGCTGTCCGACATGTCACGTGGCCTCTACTGCCCGTTCCCGACCGCTGTTCACGTCGCTCCGCCGCCACCTCGTCCTCTGCGGCCCTATGCTCATCACGACATGAAGGTTTTGGGGTTCCACTGTGCAGATTCACCGCTCAACTAGAGAGACTCTGCGCTCTCCCTCAGATTTTTTGAGGCTAGCAGTTTGTAAATATGCAGTTTGCAGTTTGTAAACATTGCGAGCAGTAATTAATGTTTTCTTTATTAATGTGTTTGTGTTGACCCATCCAGTAAACAACACTAATAGTTCTTTCGAATAATGAATGAAGTTTTACGGCTTGTTTAGGGCAACTACTATTATCAGTGCAAAATCCCTGACCAGGAAGTCCTCAGGATTCCAGACCCAACAGGGGCGGATTTGCGACACAGGATTCATAGCTGAGTGGAATTCAATCAGTATCGGCAAGATAATTCTAGCGGGCGGTCGCTTTCATCAATAGTTTTCCAGATTTCTCCATTTTTTCGATATCAAGAACCCACAAAACGGGTTTTTCTGTCAAAAAATCGGCAATTTGTTCTTGAAGATTATTTCTTTAGTTTTCATTTAAATAAATTCGATAAAGTTAAATACATTTAATAACAAATGTGGCTTATGTTGCTCTCTCTATCGATGATCATCATCGTAAAGAGAGTTGCTACAATAAACAAAACCATTTTGTGACGTCGCTGTCGTGCAAACACAACATGGGCATCTAACTGGGAGGGAACGCTGGGACGCGTGCGCACACTGTGGTAGACAAGTGAACTGGAGGAATTGCTAGAGCTTAAAATGTATTCTGCTAAAAAAAGATGATGTTCAAGTACACATCTTAACAATTTAAAACAATATTTCTCCCGATGACATTACCGAATAGGTACACCAAAAGTTTAATTCGAGCAAAAACCACATTTTTAACCCTCTATTTCCAAGGTGCTAGTGTGTTGTGTGCAATCGATATTTCGAAGGAACCCCGTGGCAAGAGATCGTGTTCGGGGTCGTGTGCTCTGCCGCCACAATGTAATTACTATGGTAAAGCAGACAAGACGATGCACGGCATAATCACGTGCGACAGGCGACCAGCGGCGTATCAATTGATAGTCACACTAGGCCTCGCCACGCCACAACGCAACGCCCATGCGCCTGGGTCGCGAATTTGGGGGTACGAGAGATGTGGGATGGAGGAGCGGTGCTATCAACCGATTTCACGTGCAGAGCACTCGATTAAATATTAACTTAAACCTAAAGGCAATCAAATTCCACGAAATAAAATATTCCAATAGCATTTCATTCTGGATCATTTATTTCCTATTACTCCAGAAGATATGCACCGCAAATTCAAGTAAAGGGTTTGTTTTTCATTGCGCAATTGCTTTACCTAAAATGAATCAACAAGGGAAAAACTGCGAGAATTGTGATATAAATGACAAAGCTTAAGTAGTTCACGTAAATTGTGCTTAATCAGTCTGATTACATGACTGGCATGGACAGTATCGGCAAGAACTTTAAAAATTTACTTAGAGATATTCGCTCAGGATATTGTAAATTACACATTCACATTTCCAATTCAATATATTGCAAAAAGATTCCGGCAACATTATGTCCTACCTACAATAGTAATCGGACTCCTTTAAACTTCCAATCACAATTTCCAATCCAATCACAATATATTTGAAGAAACATCACAACCCTTAACTCGAATTGATAATCTTATTTCACAAACACGCAAAATTGAATGTTTTTCGTAGACTACTATTTTTCCTATCTCGACGGTTTTTGGAAGAATGTCAATTTAATAAATTTTAAGAAAGAAAAAGTTAGTATCCTTTTGATTATTATAAACGTGGCGTGTCGTCATATTTTCATAAAGAATGTATTTTCAAGTCTATCGATTTAATTACTTTTTAAATTAATAGCAATAAGAAGAAAATTCTATATCAATAAAAACACTAGAAAACAATAAAAAAATCTCGTTAGTATTAATTCGAAAACCCTTTCACCTTTGAATCTACCTTTTATCTTGAACGTGTCGAGTAAAACTTTGAATATTATGCAAATAAATTTCATTAATCGATTATATAAATGGAAGCTTCCGAGCACCATCACTCGCTTCCGAAGTGAACATTCGTTCTTCATCCATTTACATGCAGAACATCATTATTTTTAAGTCAAAATCAATTATTTTCTCTGCGTTATTTAAAATCAGTACTATTTCGAAATAATTCACTTTTCTGTAATTGATGAGTTAATAATGGAGTCTCATTTTCAATAAACTGACACATTAAGATTTCCGGTATTTTCTATTTAAGCCGCTTTCAGCAACACTGTATCATTTAAAAGGCAATTCTTTGCGAAATTGACACTTTGTATACGTAAGCTTCCGCGGCTCGAATCCATGAATTTTTGCTCGTATCTTACATTCGATCTTTTGTTGTTACGTTTACAAATTAAGTTTTATCATTTTAAACCTAGTTATATAGCGTCTTCAATTGATTTAATGTGAATAACGAATAGATGATTCGGTTTGCATAATAATACGTGACATGAAGAGTTATTGCCGCGTTAAAACGAGTTAGTATTGATGAATATAACAATATTATATTTAATAATTAAATTTTTGTATCCATTTTCATTTCTTTGTCAGGTTAGTCAAACAATACTAATTCGCAAAATTTGTATCCCATTACGAATTAGCGGTCATTCGCTTTCGCAACAAAATTGTCTGTAACGCCTCTCTGATAACAAAAAGGTGATAATGATGGCACAGTTCTGTTCGGCGTTAATAATTAAATAATAATTTATTTACGGCTAAAATACGCATCGCGCTTCATTGGTATATTATGTAGAGCGTGATACAAACTGAATTTAAATGCAGAAAGCTGTATTTTGTTTTAAACGTTTAATAAAAAATATGTATTTTCAACGCTCGTTTGTTCAAAAAGTTTCAAATGATAATTGAAGTGTGTGAGAAAAATTCCATATTATAATATTACATAACATATTAGCAATATCGCCGAGAAAATGTGCTGTTTAACCCCACTGTATGGGTGAAATTATAGGCAAATTTAAACCAATTTTTTAGACCGCCTCTAATTTTTCTCCACTTTGCACAGACATGCACTGAATTTCTTGCATAAACGATTTTTATATATTCTTTTGATTTTGGAAAATGAACAAACTAATTTTTTTTTATCATTAGTGTAAGATCTCTTCTGTCATTAATGCTTTATTATCTATAACATTATAACATATAACATCATTATATTTGAATTACAAGTATTTTCTTAAAAGCATTTTCCTAGAACGCTTTAGACGAAATTAACAAGAATGGTTTTAGACTTGACCTTATTAAAGTTAAAACTCTGCTTTAATCAAAATCTTACGATCATTTTCTCACAATTGTACGCCGTAATTACACTTAGTTGAGATAATATCCTGGCTTTTATAAACGTCCTGATTAATAGAATGGCACATTAAATTGTATCATAAAGAAAATAATTGTAAAATGTTATACTATGTTTAAAAATTAATTTATGTTTTTTTTTCTATGTAAAGTCAAATTATTAATTTTTCTATATTTTCGAAACAACTAGTGCATATTTTATGTAAATCTTTTCCGATGACTTGCCAGAGGTAAACATTGCTAGCTTGACACTTCAGCTGTTTTTAAACTTTTAAAGTGAAAATGACTCACACGAGAACACTTCATCGAATATTTCTACTACTGCTACACTAGTGAGTGGTACCGTTCCAATGTATAGTCATGTCATTCAATAAACACAGCCACACACAAATACGATGTAACCCAAAGACTTGACATATGTTTTTCCTATGTATGTCGACACACTGAATCCGAATCTGAAGCCATGAATTGCATCCACCGTCCTCCAGTTTATTATTTATTATTATTATTATATTAATTCATTATTATTATTATTATATTATTATTTTAATATTATTATTTAAGGAGTTTTTTACAAGTTACAATGACCGCCATGCATCTTTCTCAATTCCATTGTAGCATCGATTACGGACTTTTTCAAGATTTCCTCCGAGCCCCTTCCTCGTTTTCTTTCTTTCGAAAAAAGATCCACTCTCCCAACACAACTTTGTATTCTATTCATATGCAATTAGATGGCCGAGACTATTGTAGTTTTTTGCATTCTACATTTCGATCTCTTGTCCATCTTCCTTATCATAGTATACCACGCGTGCTTGAATTTGATAAATTTCCGACTCGCGAACGAGTGAGATTACCTGAAATTTCCAAAGCTCCGAGTGTATGTTCATTGAACTATTCACGAGTGACAATTATGTTCAACAGACGTTTCAATATGTGCCAATACAATGAAATAAACTAAAGAAGCTATTGTTCGTGCTCGTAAGCTATTGTTTATAAGCTTAATTATTTACTAGATCCATTCACATCAATGCAATTAGCTTTGTCGAATTATTTTTATAAAACTATGTACAACTGTTTGCACATCGAGAGTGAGAGGCCGAGGAAAATTCCTGCTCACCCCCTCCGGCTCTTCCTGGAATTGCCCCCACAGCGCGCCTGCCGCTTGAATGTATTACGCAACACATTGTATCATCGAAGTTAAACATGAAATAGAACTAATTTCTACAATTCAATGCTCCTAATTTTTTAAGTTATTTCCTTCATACAGCAAGAAAACAAGAATTAGAATGGTCACAGCATTCATATGCCAAAAAGACACATCCTGACCAAATCACAGTCTGCTTACTGCATGTCACTCCGCCAGCTATGTTAAAATCCAAAGAGTCATGTTATAGACATATTGCTATTATGGATGTAACATATCGATCGGATGTATACCACCTCCTAATGATAGATGCTGCCACAGTATATACAGCCAGTAGCGAGAAGCTGTAAGTAAAATCGGCATAGAAAAAGCGAGCACTTTGAGATACACCCGCCCTGACTGGAAATTTGTATGTTATACTTAAACACTTGGTTTTAACTGCAAGAGTGGTAGTATGTCTAATCTCTTTTCTTTGAAAATCTTATCAAACAGGTATACTGACATTGTCTCCAAAAATTATTTTCATTAGCATTTAAACCCAGAGTTTATTCATTTATTTTTAACCTCGAATTCTCATCCATACAATACACTACTCAATCCAACCATTGACTTGATGAATTGGAATTTGCCTGCTACATTCTGTCTCTTGTTTGCTTATCTAAATATCGTATTCATAAAACTATATTAAGTCTACTAGCACTTACTCTTCCTTATTTTTTTAATAAGCCTTTTATCAGATCCATCTCCATTAAGAGCCACTTCAAGATATACAAGATATACGTATAATTCGTTATACTACGCAAAAATTATTACTATTTGTTTTCTAGATCATTCCCAGATTTTTACTAACAACCATTAATTCTTATTTCTCATTATTATTTCAATCCCTATTTTATTTTTCTATTAATTCTTAAACACATATTCAATATTATACTGATCTTCAGCCATAATTACTCAGCAAATATATATTAAATTTCTAGTCTAGAAGTCACATCATTTCTACATTTTCCTGAACCATTCCTAGTGTCATTCACTATAAAACTCGGTAGAAAAATTTAGTGTAAGAGACATTCCTTGGTTTGAGATCTAATTTACGGTTAAAACCATTGATACTTCATTCTATCATTATCATCGTTATCTATAATTCTCCATTCTATGACTTATCTTAACATGACCATACTGTTTTCATATTAAATTATCACGGTAGGATTTACGTTTACTTTTGCTAGGACTTCCCCGCATTTTATTTATCGGAACACTATAAGAAGCCATCTTAAAAGAATTAAAAAACAAGTGTAATTCTCGTCGTTGAGATTTCCTTTGCAATAAATTGCTTTAATAGAAATAATATACATCTATACAGTCTCACTCTTAAAACACCTTGTTCCTCAAATATCTAATGACTCGATTTCCAGTCTTTCGAGTCAAATTCGTCCAGTCTATCCATAGTAAGCTATTACACTAATTCCTCCATATTGCGAATAGCAGTTCCTTTTCTGAATGAACTAACGATGCTTATCTAGCGAGGAGAATTCTAACGCCGGCTGCCTCTCGGATTCTCCTATCGTTTTTACCGATTAACAACAGGCGGAATGCCGAGCAGTATTTTAACAAACCAGCGCGATCTTTTTTCCTCTGCCTTGTTCTTTCGCTCACCTCTTTTCACATACACTTTCATGCACTATCTGCCACACATGCCGGAGACATTCGGGAGCTTAGAGCTTGCCCTTGCTGCGCCGTCCGCTAGGGAGTATCTAGGTTGGGGAAAACCTCAAGCCGACGTAGGTTCACCCGATCTCCCATCCAGCAGGAGGAGATCACCGCCATCCTCCGCAATTAAAAAAAAAATTACCCTCCAGAGTAATGAGACCTAGCAATGACGCGCCGAATCACTCCCTCACTCAGTCCAATCCCCAAAGGGTGGTGGTCTTCAGCGACAGATGCCGCTAATGGAAAGCGAGCTGTGTCTCGAAAAACACGCCTTTTCTGTCAACCCCGGACATCTATTGAATGCAATCATGCATCTCATCTTGTCAAGTAGTATACGCTGTTGATTAGCTGCGTCAAGAAATAAACACAGACATTCGTTCAAGAGATGTAACCATGTCTTACCATAATTGTTGATTGTTTGGTTTTTGTTGGACAGACGATCCCCACTGCACGCTTTGACGCTTGGAATCCGACTCAAAAAAAAAAGTATCCAAGTTTATGAAATAAAAATCATTTAAATTCGTTACATTCTCGAAATTTGAAACATTTTTTTAAACCATGAAATGCTGAAATCCTCATGGATTTGTGATGACTTTTAAAGCTCTATTGTTACACTCCTTACACTAGTCGTACGTGTCAGTTGTTCAGAATATTAATGAGTTGTCACTTATTTTGACATTTTCAAGCAATTTTGTTCAACTTTGTCGTCGTCTCTCGTATATGGTGAATCAATTCGAGATTCTGTGGTTATTCTTATAGTCGTCCTGTTATTGAAGCCACAACGATGGTCGTCTAGTGACACATTTGTAGTCACTTAAAATTGTTTATCAACAGTAAACACTCGCATGGTTGATGCAATTACTACCTTATTCTTGTTCATCCAAATAATATTTCTGACGCTGTATATTTTCGAATAAAAATGTTCGGGTCGCAATATGCTGTTCGGACTACTTTTTTCCAATGGAACCCGCCGTCTAATTAAGACTTTAGAGAGTTATTTAATTTACATAAATATTGATCGAAAAGTAACAGTCTTTGCAAGATTCCTGTTACACTATTAAAAGTTTCAATGGCCCGTTTTTTTCACTTAAGAAGTTTGTATCATTTAAATATGAATGAATCACAATCGACCCGAAAGAAAGTCGCATTTTGTATATACAACATAATAAACATAACTTGTGCCATTAGGACAGAAACGCAGTGTTAAAGCGCCTCAATCGCAGAAGCTCCCATATTATGCACCCATTGTAAGAGCAGTACAGCGTGTGCAAATGCGGGTTGCACGGGATTCCTTATTTCCCCTACGCGAACTTCTACCACTATTTCGCCTCCTCTGATCGGCCACTGGGCAACTTCCTCTCCGCGCGCGGCGGCGGCGCGGGCGCGCACTCACGGGTTTAGTTGATGCAAATCGCCCTCCCCATCGTCGGATTACACAAGGCGGCTCCCATTCGACGTCCCTTCGAAATTCTCCTGCAGAAATTGAGATGCGTTTCACTAACCGAATATATCGCGTTGATGTCCTATGATTGATGCGTAATATTAACTATCTCTTAATTAACATCATACTTTGCAGCCTAATTGATCTCTAAAAGGGTAGGCACCTACTGTCCAGAACACATGGGTGAGTTACTGCTATCTTCTTTAGGGAACCACAAGCCCTTTAAGAATATTAGAAACCCTCATTTACAACAATCTTTTTTTTTGTTGAAAATTTAGTTTTACCACTACTTCGTCTCTTATAGTGCATCTATAGGGAGAATGCTAATATTCCCAATCCCAGACATTGTTAACCTGATCACCCCTTTCTGCTAACGAATCTCAACCGCGATTCCAGAACAATTTTGCACTCACCTTCTACGATAACACTTCATTACGTTTGTCGCTACAAATATCAAATAACAAGAGAAATACATTATGACACTAGTACTATCGGAACTCCCTTATCTCTCCGTCTTCTCTCCGTTTCTCTCCCGTCTCTCTCTTCGTCTCTCTCTTTCTTCCCTCCTTTCTCTCTCCCGCTCTCCAGTCCCTGTCTCAATCTGTCTGACTGTCTCGTTCGTCTGTCTTCAGCATCGCCTCTTTCTCTGTCCTTTCATTGTCATTTACGTCAGATTATGCACATCTTGAGAGTAGGGTGGTATATCGAGACACGCCGTCCGGCATAAATTAATAGATTGTTCAAGAAATCTCATCTGTAATTCGGGGTGAAAATCGAGTATTGATTCATTGCCTCAAAAGTTTAGTTTTTAATGCTCCTAGGGACGCTTCGTTTGAAGTTATTTAACGTAAAAAATGCTCCGATGTTGTAAGTTTGCATTTTACATGAATATTTAGTTCTCTACTCACATTAGGCGAACAAAATTTGTAGCAACGTGTAATGTAAAATGAATGCGAATAATTCTACTCACCTCCACCACCTCTTTATTGGACATCACGTGTGCAAAAAAGGGCGCGCCTCAGCCACCAAACCCAACACATTCATGCAGGTAAGCAATAGTTGTACTGTACATTTAAATCTTTCTTTCCAGATTGATACATTGTAATAAATCAAACTGATTATAAAGTCTACATAGGTGTTGCTACAAATGCCACAGACCCTCCCCTGTATTATGTGTCTATTTCCTCTGTCTCGGCTATCTTATACGAACTTGCACATACTCTTCCAGCTGCCTCTATCACTACATTTGTTGACATGATCTTAATTTTCGATTTCCTATTAATGAAACGGAAAGTATACTTTAATTAAATAAAGAAACAGAATCTCGTCCATAGAATAGCAATTTCTAAACATTTGAGCTATTTATCGCAAAATGCGTTAAAGCGCTACCTGTAAATTCAAATTGAACACTTTTCACAGAAAGTATATTGAAAAACTTCATTTAAAGTCATTGAGCACTATACTGACAAATAACACAGTGTTACAATTGCAGAAACGTGCATATTAATGGCTGAGAGTTCTTCAAATAAAAAATAACATATCTGTTAATTTTGAAAGAAGCACCAAACATACCCCAATTTTAAACTAAAAACCCCTATAACTCATATTTAAAGACTGCAATTTAGTATATTTCGTTGAAAAAATTTAAAGAAAAAAGTGACCATTTCTGGAGAAATGGTATTCGCAGCGATCTGAAAAGCCGAATTTTTAACTAGTTTCACCGAAAACCTGTATGAGCTTCGGAAATCTTTATGTACACATTTAAGAACAGACTTATAAATTATAATAATGTGAACACATTGCTCTAATATAAATATTAACCAACTTGAGAGACAAGTCATAAAAATTACATTTATAATTTTTGAAAAACACAATAAAATAGAGCAATATGACGTTCATGTTCATCTTACAGAGTGCATTATCACTATTCCTACCAAACAATTTAAAACAAATTTGGACCAATTTTGAGAAAAATTGGTTTTTTCTCTAATTTTTTCTAAATCTGCTACATATTCAGGGCAATGTGTGCTAAAACTACTAACATTTTAAAGATGTCACAAACGTTAATTAAAGAACTAAAATATGACTAACAATTTTACTTCAAATAATAAATTTTATTTTCAATTTTGTAGGCAGAAAAACGCCGAAAAACTTTTAAAATTTTCCAATTTAGATTAAACCTGAACATTGAAAACTATGTCAACATTATAGCGTGTTTTACACTATCCTTTACAAAAATTTAAAGAAAAATGTAGGACCGTTTTCGAGAAATTTTGAAAATGTTCTGCGCTTCATCGACATACCCAATTTTTTTTAAAAGTCTCAAATGCTTCGAACTCGAGCCATAGCGCGAGAGGGATTTCTTCAATTGGGAAAAAAATCACGTACTGTTTAGACGCTAGTAGGTCACGGATGGACGTACAAATGCGGCGGACATTTTAAAAAAACAACACTTTTTTATGGTATGAGGGACCCCAAAACGTAGTATTTCCGTAAAATCGGACTTTCCACAGCATTAGATAATTTCTCTACACTACGTATATTTACTCCGCATTACGTATGTAACGGAAAAGTAGAATGTCTAAAAGCGAACAGATTCCGGTTCCACCAGAAAATGCCAACAGTAGAGCATTCTTAACCCAAATGCGATAGATATAGTTTTTAGTACTAGTGTTTAATCGAAAACTAATGGTTTTACTATTATCACTATTTTTGAAATAACTACTAATTTATATTTACCTTTTATCACTTATTTAAAATACCTTTTTGTCCCAACTCTGAAATCATACTATGCTAATACAATGTCTTGCGCGCTGCAAAAGCGCGACTTATGCGTGTTTTGTGGCTTCCTGGGCCGGATTTGGATTATGCAGCTTGGCAGCAGTGCCAACCAACCCGAGCTGCGTGTCATCAACGGCGTTCCCCCGGTGCGGTTACAGATATCAACGTCGGGCGCGGTCGTAAAACACTCAATCTTTAAAAATACTTTATGAAACTTGGTTAAATGCATACGTATAACTCCTCTCTTCATGCTCGATATTATGGGCTAAAATCTAGAGATTCTGTTCGAAATCAAAGTTGAGAGAAACCTCTTTAACGACTTCGGTGCTCAGCGACATCCAACTGATTCACTGTAATCTTGCGACTCTAGAGTTAATCCCGACGTGCAGAGTCAGTTTAATGCTAGTCTAATTCAGCGTTCTGGATATTTCTAGCAAATGATTGTTTGATAAGTTGTTTTTAGTGTTTTTTTCGAACAATATTAGGCGAATGCAAGCGAAGTAGGCCTAACAAATGAACGATACCCGTGATCTTTCCTTCCTCTCCTTGCCCTTACCCTCACTTCTTGAGCTTACATGCACTACCCTACCACTACATTTCAGTTGACCAGCTGAGCTAAAGGCTGTCCCGGCTGGGGCGCTCATGTGCTAATAACTGGAACTCCGAAACCTCAGGTCGACATGTAGATCGTGGCCGAATCTCGCCATCAGCGGGTACATCACCTGCTGCATTAAATAGCAGTGCATTACGGACTAATGACATAGTAAAATGTTCCTGGAAACATTAATCAATCAATCAAAATCTCTGAATTAAAAAATAGATTAAAAGCCTCAATATTAACATATTTATTTCCCTCCACATGACTTTCATATTATGAAAACCGAATTTTAGAGTATATATTGGGAGAACATTTAAGTGAATCCACCCTATAGGCTCTGGATCATCTTGCAATCCTCGCAGAATAATACTGAACTATTTAATTCATGTTGATTCGTTAAGAATAAATAATTTCAATAAATACGAAGAAGATATGGTAGACTAGTAAATCCGCAATTATCTAGTCCGAAGGACTGTAGCACGTCAGAGGAACTGAGACTTTTCGATTGCTTCTTAGCTTGTTGACTCGATTTCAAATCTTTACTTCATCAGCCACATACAATTTCTCTAAGGCATGAATGATTAATAACGGTCATCGGGTGCTTCAATTCGAAACACCACAAATTCAAAGAAATGAATAACGCGTGATAAATTTGAAACGCAAATTAAAGAGAAATCCATTTATATTCAACAGATCTTATAGTCTGTGGGGTATGATTGCATAACAAAACAGAATTATTATTTAATGGAGAATCGTACCTCTTTAATTTTATTCTTTCGAATTGATGACAGGATCCACAATATTTCTGCTGTTGCGTATAAAAAGAAGAACTTATGTGTATCTTTTCTTTCCTTTCTCTTTCTTCTCTTTCTTTCTTTCTTTCTTTCTTTTCTTTCTTTCTTTCTTCTTCTTTCTTTTTTCTTTCTTTCTTTCTTTCTTCTTTCTTTCTTTCTTTCTTTCTTTCTCTTCTTCTTCTTCTTCTTCTTTCTTTTCTTTCTTCTTCTTCTTTCTTCTTTCTTCTTTCTTCTTTCTTTCTTTCTTCTTTCTTCTTTCTTTCTTTCTTTCTTTCTTTCTTCTTTCTTTCTTTCTTTCTTCTTTCTTTTTTTCTTCTTTTTTTTCTTTCTTCTTTCTTCTTCTTTCTTCTTTCGTTCTCTCTCTCCTCTTCTTTTAAATAAATAATTTATTTGAACTGTTAGCATTTAAAAACAAAATACAAAGGGGTGTTTGTTTGAAATGAAGCTCTGTTAATCGGACTCCTTAGTTCCTTCTTTTGATGGGCATCTTTATACAAGGCCAATTTGTCGCTGATTGTGGGGTGGAAACAAAAACAGAGATTCACAATGGAGAAAAATTGACATTAGCCAGAGAACTGTTGCGTCACCGAGAAATTCACAACATAAAAATGTCATTACAACTGCACAATGAATCTTTGGTATTTTCCTTCTTCAGGAATTCGCTTTTGCCGATATCTGTTTTGCATAGTTAATAGTCTGTAAGCCGCAATGTTTTCAATTTAACGCTGGACAATCGACTAATGCTGCTAATAAACCCATAAACATCATTTGAGTGCACTAAACTGAAAATATTTTTGTAAATATCTCAATTCTCAGAACACTACAAAAGATGGAAAATTAGTCCTGCCTGACAAAGATTAAATACATTTTCAAAGTGAGAAATTAAATTCCTCATAAATTTCATTTTCAATTTTGGAGATGTCACATTCAATTTCTAGAATACTTCGGGGAAATGGAAACAACTATTAAACGCTTTAATACGAGTATTTAGGTGTCCTCTAAAATATTTAACGTGCATTTTAGTTCTCCCTGATACGTTGCGAAAACTAAATATATTTGATTCCCAATTTTTATCTTCATGTTCATTCGTGCATTTCAAAGCGGCTTTACAATGACGAAAATTTATGAAAAGAATATTAAATGTGGCGAGTTTCAAGAGGAATATCGTGAATGCTATTGTACCGAGTGGAAAGTGCGCATGGAATGCGAACTATCAGAAATATAGTGTGGCATCCGTATATTATCTATTAAGTAGAAACAGTAAGTCGACGCGTATGTTCGAATTTTAGAGGGCAGAAGCTTTCCGCTGCTCGGTGAGCTCAAACGGAATTCGTTTTGTTTTATTTCGCAGAGTTATTAATGTAACAACCGAAAATACATGTAATGTTCACGCCGCCGTGCAGTGTGTTATCCAGCTGTGAAATAGCTGTGCACCGCAGCCTGGTCAGCCTGGTCATCAATAGGCGGCGCCCAGAACGGCGGAAACTGCTGCGTGCAGAAGAATCCGACCAATAATGTGTCTGAATGCCAAGTTAAATGAAATTTCATTTGCTTAGGAGTTTTTTTAAACCGGTTTTTAAAAATAATAAGCTTCTACACGTAATTAATTAAGGTGTTAAAGTGGGAAAAAGGAGATAATTTTCTTATAGTGCCGGAAATTATTAAATATTAGTGGCATTCGATTGCAAAAGCATAAAGGAAATATAAAATCAATTCTTAGATAAATCGTTTGAGATAAGAACTTTACGTATTATCCTGAAGACGTTTTAAACGCAAAATATTTAAAACGCTAACCAATTTTTCCAGACTCAGAAAAAACGTGTTAAAAAATTGGAGTATCCACCAATTAGGGAACGTTGGAGATTAGTAGATACATATATATTATTATGAGTTATAATATATAATTTAAAAAATTGACATTTACATCTTAAACCGAATGAAAAACAGATTACAGGGATATTAAATTATATCACAACGCCACCACTTTTGGGCAGGCCGGGGGCAGCGGGAGCAGGCGGGCAGCGGGGCAGGGCGGGGGGAGCGGGGGCAGCGGGAGGCATGTCGGGGGCAGCGGGGGGCAGGTCGGGGCATGTGGGGGCAGTCGGGGGGGCATGTCGGGGGGGCATGTCGGGGGGGCAGTTCGTGGGCCAGTCGGAGGGGGGCATGTCCGGGGGCATGTCGGGGGGGCGCAGTTCGCGGGCAGCCGTGGGCAGTCGGGGGCATGTCGGGGGGTCATTCGGGGGCATCGGGGGTCATTCGGGGAGGGGGCATTCGGGTCATGTCGGGGGGGCATGTCGGGGGGGGCATGGGGGGGCATTCGGGGGGCAGTTGTCGGGGGGCATGTCGGGGGCATGTCCGGGGGGCGGCACGTCGGGGGGCAGGCGAGGGCAGGGCGACGGTGCAGGCGAGCGCAGGCGAGGGGCAGGGCCGAGGGCAGGCGAGGGGCAGCGAGGGCAGCGAGGCATGCGAGGTGCAGGGCGAAAGGGCAGTAGGGCGGAGGCAGGGCGAGGGGCAGGCAGGGGCAGGGGGCGAGGCAGCGAGGGCTCCGGCGGCGTCAGGACGGGTGCTGGCGTGCGAGCTGCGGTGAGCGGGGCGGGGACGACGTTGGCGCGCCGGGCGTGGGCAGGCGTGGCGACTTCTTGGCGGAGGGCCTGCCTTTAGAGCAGAAGGGCGGGCGGGCCGGATGCGGAGGCAAAGCGTAATTCCCCAGATTGGTGCAGGGGCCACGTGAAATCCATTGCAAAACAAGATCCGCAGCGCATGGGACGGCAATTGTAGAAAGCGGTGCTCGAAATCCAAAATTTGGACTGCGACATAATGTTCCTCTCAGTGCCAGTGTTTCATTAAATGAATGTTGTCATTTTTATAACAAAACAGTATTTCGGCGTCTGAATTTAGTTTTTTAGACATTTTTAACGATTTTTAATGTATCCATCTTTTATGCTAAGTTCAAAATTAACGTTGAATTAAATTTTGCTCCTGTAAATGTATTTTTGAGTGACAATAATAGAAAAAACAATTCAGAGAAAATAAAAATTAATATATATCTATAAATCAGGTCTTGATTCAGAAATAATTACCGGAGTCTCTTTGATTTTGTAAAACAGTAGATCATTAACCACTCCTTTATAGGAGATTCTAAATATACCATTGAAAGCTCGTTGAAAGAATATCTACCTAAGTACAAGGGTAAAAAATATTTTTGAATATACGTGCCAAATAGTGTAACAAAAAACCTAATTAATACTTTATTCACGATATATCAGTATCTAGATTAATATTAAAGAAAAATGCAGAATTGTAGACCACTTATCCCTGAAAGATAACCATATCACATAATAAAAAAGATATTGATCATTTCTATAGTATGCCTTAGCATCGCGCACTATGATCGAAGAAAACCTGTTATCTTTCAGTAAGAATAAAGAATTGCGATGAGTTCATCACCCAAACTCAGTCACTCAAGGTTAAAATTTCACAGGAATATTTTTCAATAATAGAATGTCTCCCCTAAATAACTTATGAGTTCATCCGCAAATCCTGTCTGCGTTTTTATGACAACAGTTTCCATTTGAATTCATCGCTATCGGGAGACCCGCGTCGTTGGCTGGTTGCCGACGTTTCGCGACTTGTCGCAGCCTCCTCAGGGCAGCTCCTAACTCCCTGGCCTGAGGAAGCCTGCGACATGTCAGGCGAAACGTCGCACCCAACAACGACTGCGCTCCCGGATACGAGAAT
>BOPP01000001.1:886047-909523 GCA_017312745.1 Gryllus bimaculatus
CATGTCAGGCGAAACGTCGGCACCCCAGCCAACGACGCGGCGTCTCCCGGATAGCCGAGAATTCAAATTGACACTTTGCATAAAAAGCAGACAGGATTTTGCGATGAATCATAAGTTCAATTAGGGAGACCATTTACTATTACTTGAAAATATTCTGTGAAATGTTTTTAACCTTGAGTGACATGAGTTTGGGTGATTGAAACTTCCACGGACAAATTACTTTATTCTTACTGAAAGAGATAACAGGTTTTCTTCGAGAACAGTGCGCGATGCTAAGGCATACTATAGAAATGATTATTCTTTTATTAATGTGATATGTTATCTTTCAGGGATAACGTGGTCTACAACTTCTGCATTTCTTAACTTAATTATCTAGAAACTAATATAATCGTGAATAAAGTATTAATTAGGTTTTGTTACACTATTTGGCACGTATATTCAAAACATTTTTTACCATTGTACTTAGGTAAGATATTCTTTCAACGAGCTTTCAATGGTATATCTTAGAATCCTCCTAAAAGGAGTGAGTTATGAATCTACCTGTTTACAAAATCAAAGAGACATCCCCGGTAATTATTTCTGATCAAAGACACTGATTTATAAGATATATAATTTTATTTCTCTTGGAATGTTTTTTCTATATTGTCACCCACAAACGACATTTACAGGAGCAAAATTTAATATCAACGTTAATTTTGAACTTAGCACTAAAATAGATGGATAACATTAAAAATCGTTAAAAATGTCTAAAAATATAAATTACAGACGCCCGACAATACTGTTTTGTTACATTCATTTAATGAAACACTAGGCCACTGGAGAGGAACATTTTGTTGCAGTCCAAATTTTTGGATGTTCCGAGCACCGCTTCTTAACAATCTGCCGTCCCCTGCGCAATGCGGAATCTTGTTTGCATGGATTTCCGCGTGGCCCACCGCACCAATCGGGGCAATTACCTTTGCCTCCGCACCGGCCCGCCCGCCCCTTCCTGCTCTCAACGGCCAGGCCCCTCCGCCAAGAAGTCGCCACGCCTGCCCACGCCCGGCGCGCCAACGTCGTCCCCGCCCCGCTCACCGCAGCTCGCACGCCAGCACCCGTCCTGACGCCGCCGGAGCCCTCGCTGCCTCGCCCCCTGCCCCTGCCTGCCCCTCGCCCTGCCTCCGCCCTACTGCCCTTTCGCCCTGCACCTCGCATGCCTCGCTGCCCTCGCTGCCCCTCGCCTGCCCTCGGCCCTGCCCCTCGCCTGCGCTCGCCTGCACCGTCGCCCTGCCCTCGCCTGCCCCCCGACGTGCCGCCCCCCGGACATGCCCCCGACATGCCCCCCGACAACTGCCCCCCGAATGCCCCCCCATGCCCCCCCCGACATGCCCCCCCGACATGACCCGAATGCCCCCTCCCCGAATGACCCCCGATGCCCCCGAATGACCCCCCGACATGCCCCCGACTGCCCACGGCTGCCCGCGAACTGCGCCCCCCCGACATGCCCCCGGACATGCCCCCCTCCGACTGGCCCACGAACTGCCCCCCCGACATGCCCCCCCGACATGCCCCCCCGACTGCCCCCACATGCCCCGACCTGCCCCCCGCTGCCCCCGACATGCCTCCCGCTGCCCCCGCTCCCCCCGCCCTGCCCCGCTGCCCGCCTGCTCCCGCTGCCCCCGGCCTGCCCAAAAGTGGTGGCGTTGTGATAAATAATTTAATATCCCTGTAATTGTTTTTCATTCGTTAAGATGTTAATTCAATTTTTAAAATTATATATTATAAACTCTCAATTAATAATATATATGTACTCTACTAATCCTCCAACGTTCCCTACTTGGTGGATACTCACTTTTTTAAAACACGTTTCATTTCTGATGTCTGCGAAAAATTGTTACGTAAATATTTTGCGTTTAAAACCGTCCTTCAGGATCAATACGTACAAGTTCTTATCTCAAACGATTTATCTCAAGAATTGATTTTATTTCCTTTATGCTTTGCAATCGAATTCCACTAATAATTTAATAATATTACGGCACTTAAGAAACATTATCTCCTTTTTCCCACTTTAACACTTAATTAATTACGTGTCAGAAGCCTTAATATTTTTAAAAACCTGTTTAAACTCCTAAGACAAATGAAATTTCATTTAAACTTGGCAATTCAGACACATTATTGTCGGATTCTTTCTCACCGCCAGCAGTTTCCCCGTTCTGGCGCCCGCCTATTGATGAACCAGGCTGAACAGGCTGCGGTGCAAGCTAATTTCACAGCTGCGATACACACTGCACCGCGCGGCGTGAACATTACATGTATTTCGTTGTTACATAATCAACTCTGCGAAAATAAAAACAAAAGCGAATTAAACCGTTTGAGCTCACCGAGCAGGACGGAAAGCTCCTGCCCTCTAAAATTCGAACATACAGCGTCGCTTCACTGGTTATCTACCTTAATACGATAATATTACGATGCCACATCATATTATCCGATAGTTCGCATTCCAACTGCGCACTTCCACTCGGTACAATAGCATTACAACGATATTCCCTCTGAAACTCGCCACATTTAAATATTCTTTTCAATAAATTTCGTCATTGTAAAGCGCTATCAAATGCACATGAACATGAAAGATAAAAATTGGGCAATCAAATATATTTTAGTTTCGCACACCTATCAGGAAGAACTAAATGCACGTTAAATATTTTAGAGGACACCTAAATACTGTATTCAAAGCGTTAATAGTTGTTTCCAATTTCCCCCGAAGTTATTCTAGAAATTGAATGTGAACATCTCCAAAAATTGAAAATGAAATTTAATGAGGATTTAATTCTCAGCTTTGAAATGTACTTTAAATCTATTGTCACAGGACTAATTTTCCATCTTTGTAGTGTTCTGAGAATGAGATATTTACAAAAATATTTTCCGTTTCGTGCCACTCAAAATGATTTCTGGGTTTATAGCACGCATTGTCGTATTGTCCAGCCGTTAAATTGGAAAACATTGCGCGACCTTACAACCTATTAACTATGCAAACCAGATATCGCAATAACAGCGAATTCTGAAGAAGGAAAATACCAGAAGATTCCATTGTGCAGTACTGTAATGAACATTTTTATGTTGAGAATTTCTCGTACGCAAACACGTTCTCTGCTAATTCAATTTTTCTCCATGTGATCTCATGTTTTGTTTCCCACCCCCACAATCAGCGCCAAATTGGCCTTGTGTGATGCCCAATCAAAAGAAAGGAACTAAGGCAGTCGATAAACAGAGCCTCTCATTTCAAACAAAACACCCCCTTTGTATTTTGTTCTTTAAAATGCTAACAACGTTCAAATAAATATTTCATTTAAAAGAGAGAGAGAGAGAGAGAGAGAGAGAGAACGAAAGAAAGAAAGAAAGAAAAGAAAAAAGAAAAAAGAAAAAAAGAAAGAAAGAAAGAAAGAAAGAAAAAAAAGAAAGAAAGAAAGAAAAAAAGAAAGAAAGAAAGAAAGAAAAGAAAGAAAGAAAGAATACACATAAGTTCTTCTTTTTATCACGCAACAACAGAACACTCATTGTGATCCTGTTCATCAAATTCGAAAGAATAAATTAAAGAGGTACGATTCTTCCATTAAATATATTCCTGTTTTGTATGCAATCATACACAGACTATAACGATCTGTTGAATTAAATGGGATTTCCTTTAATTTGCGTTTCAATTTATCGCGTTATTCAAATTTCATTTGAATTTGTGTGTTTCGAATTGACCACCGATGACACCGTTTATTAATCATTCAATGTCCCTAGTATGAAATATGTATGTGCTTATGAAGTAAAATTTGAAATCGAGTCAACCACAGCTCAAGAAGCAATCGAAAGTCTCAGTTCCTCTGACGGCTAGCAGTCCTTCGGACCAGATATTGCGGATTTACTAGTCAACTACCCATATACTTCTTGTATTTCATTGAAATTATTTATTCTTGCGAATCAACATGAGTTTTATAGTTCAGATTATTCTGCGAGGTTTGCAAAGATGACTCCAGAGCCTATAGGTGGCTCACTTAAGATGTTTCCTCCCAATATCTACTCTAAAATTCGGTTTTCACTAATATGAAAGTATGTGAAGGGAACATAAATATGTATAATATTGAGCTTTATCTATTTTTTAATTCAAGAGATTTTGATTGATTGATTAATGTTTCCGGACACATTTACTATTGTCATTAGTCCCGTAAATGCACTGCATAATTTAATGCAGCAGGTGATAGTCACCCGCTGGATGGCGAGATTCGGCACCGATCTACATGTCGGCCCTGAGGTTTTCGAGTTCCAGTTATCACACATGAGCGCCCCAGTCGGGACAGCCTTTAAGCTCAGACTGGTCAACTGACATGTGTGGTAGGGTAGTGCATGTAAGCAAGAAGTGAGGGTAGGGCAAGGAAGAGGAAGGAAAGATCACGGTGCGATCCGTCCAATTTGTTAGGCTACTTCGCTTGCATTCGCCTAATATTGTTCGAAAAAACACGAAAAACAACTGATCACAACAATCAGTTGCTAGAAATATCCACAGAACGGCTGAATTAGACCTAGCTATCTACTGACTCCTGCCACCGTCAGGATTCGAACTCTAGGACGTCCCGGCTAACGACATTACAGTGACATCAATTGATGCCCTGAGCCACCGAAGTCGTTAAGAGGTTTCTACTCAACTTTGATTTCGTGAACAGAATCCTCTAGATTTCTATCCCATAATATCGAGAATGAAGAGAGGAGTTCATACGTATGCATTTAACCCAACGTTTCATAACAGTATTTCTTAAGAATTGAGTGTTTTACGACCGCGCCCACCGTTGATATTGTACCGCTACCGTGGGGAAACGCCGTTGATGACCACGCGGCTTGGTTGCGTTGGCCCTGCCTGCCAAAGACTGCAAATCCAAATCCGGCCCAGGAAGGCCACGAAAACACGCAATAAGTGCGCCGCTTTTGCAGCGCGCAGACATTGTATTAGCCATAGCTATGATTTCAGAGTTGGACAAAAGGTATTTATAAATAAGTAGATAAAAGCTAAATATAAATTAGTAGTTATTTAAAATAAGTGAATAATAACTAAAACCATTAGTTTTCGATTAAACAACTAGTACCTAAAAACTATACTATCGCATTTTGGGTTAAGAAATGCCTCCTACTGTTTGGGCATTCCTGGTGGAACCGGAATATGTTCAGCTTTTTAGACTATTTCTACTTTTCCGTATACATACGTATATGCGGAGTAATATACGTAGTGTAGAGAAAGTTATCTAATGCTGTGGAAAGTCCAGATTTCTACGGAAATACATGTTTTGGGGTCCCCTGACACCAAAAAAGTGTTGTTTTTTCAAAATTTCCGCCGGCCATTTGTCCGTCCATCCGTGAACACCACTAGCGTCTAAACCATACGTACGATTTTTTCCCAATTGAAGAAATCCCTCTCCCTATGACTCGAGTCGAAGCATTGAGACTTTGAAAAAAAATTGGGTATTGTACATGAAACCTCAGGGATATTTTCAAAACTTTCTCAAAAACGGCCCTAAATTTTTTCTTTAAATTTCTTGTAGTATAGTGTAAAACACGCTTATAAATGTGACATAGTTTCAATGTTCAGGTTAACTCTAAATTGAAAAATTTTAAAAGTTTTTTCCGGCGTTTTCCTGCAACTAGAAAATTGAAAATAAACATTTTTCTTTGAAGTAAAGTATGTTATTCATATTTTGTTCTTTAATTAACGTTTTGTACATCTTTTAAAAATGTTAGTAGTTTTCGCACAACATTGCCTGCAATATGTGCAATTTAGAAAAAATTCAAAACAATTTTTTTCTCAAAAATGGCTCCAAATTTGTTTCTTTAAATGTTTGGTAGGAATAGTGATAAATGCACATTATAAGATGACATGAACGTCATATTGCTCTATTCTTTTGTTTTTTAAAAAATTACAAAAATGTAAATTTTATGACTTGTCTCTCACGTTGTTAATATTTATATTAGAAGCAATGTCTTCACATTATTATATTTATAAGTACATGTTCTTCAAATAGTGTCACATAAAGGTTTCCGAAAACTCAACAGTTTTCTGTGAAAACTAGTTCAAAATTCCGCATTTTCAGAATCGCTCGAATACCATTTCCTCAGAAATGGCTCCACATTTTTTCTTTAAATTTTTCAAACAAATATTACTAATTGCAGTCTTTAATATGAGTTATAGTTTAATTGGGGTATTTTGTGGCTTTTCAAAAATTACAGATATGTAATTTTTTTTTTTTTTTGAAAGAACTCTCACGCCATTAATATGCACGTTTCCTGCAAATTGTAAACACTGTTGTATTTGTCAGTTATAGTGCCTCAAATGAAGTTTTTCAAAGACTTTAAATGAAGTTTTTCAAATACTTTCTGTGAAAAAGTGCTTCAAATTTCGAATTTACAGTACCGCTTAAACGCCATTTTCATAAAAATAGCTCCAAATGTTTTAGAAAATTGCTATTTAGGACGAAGATTTACTGTTCTTTAATTTAATTAAAATAATATTTCCGTTACATAAATAGGAAATCGGAAAATTAAGATCATGTCAAAAAATGTACGTGATAGACGGCAGCTGGCAAGAGTATGAGGCAAGTTCGTATAGCTAGCCGAGACCAGAGGAAATAAACACCTAATACAGGAAAGTCTGTGCAATTTGTAGCAACACTACTGTGACTTATCATCAGTTTGATTTATTACAATGTAATACAATCTGGACAAGAAAGATTTAAATGTACAGTACAACTATTTGCTTACCTGCTGAATTTTAACTTGATATGGTCTGTTCATTGAGGCGAGCCCTTTTTGCACAGTGATGTCCAATAAACAGGGGGTGTGGGAGGTGAGTAGAAATTATTCGCATTCATTTTACATTACAAACGTTGCCTACAAATGTTAATTTTGTTTTAACTCGCCTAGATGGTGTTGTAGAACAAAACTAAATATTCATGTAAAATGCAACTCACAACACTCGGCAGCATTTTTACCGTTAAATAACTTCCAAACGAAGCGTCCTAGGGCATTAAAAACTAAACTTTTGAGGCCAAATGACTCAAATACACGATTTTTACCCCGTAATCTACAGGATGAGATCTTCTTGAACAATCTATTACATTTATGCCGGACCGGCGTGTCTCGATATTACCCCACCTACTCAGAGATGTGCATAATCTGACAGTAAATGACAATGAAAGGGACAGAGAGAGGCAGGTGCTGAGACAGACAGACACCGAGACAGTCAGACAGACTGAGACAGGGACTGAGAGAGACGGGGAGAGAGAAAGAGACGGAGAGAAAGAGAGAGACGAAGAGAGAGACGAAGAGAGAGACGGAGAGAGAAACGGAGAGAAAGACGGGGAGATAAAGGGAGTTCCGCTAGTATAGTGTACAATAATGTATTTCCTACATGTTATTTGATATTGTACGCCACCAACGTAATGACAGTGTCCTATCGTAGAAGCGGAGTGCAAAATTGTCTCGGCAATCGCGGTTGAGATCGTTAGCAGAAAGGGGTGACAGGTAGATGTCTGGGATGGAAACATAGCATTCTCCCCACTATAGATGCACTATAAAGAGACGAAGTAGTGGTAAAACTAAATTTCTCAACAACAAAAAAAAAAGATTTTGTAACATAGGGTTCTAATCTCTTAAGGGCTGGTTCACCTAAAGAGATAAGCAGAACCACCCCTGTGTTCTGACAGTAGGTCCCTACCCTTTTAGGGATTCAATAGGCATGCAAAGTATGTGTTAATTAAAGAAGATAGTTTAATATTACGCATCATCATAGGACATCACGCGTATATTCGCTTTAGTGAAAACCGCATCTCAATTTCTGCAGGAGATATTCGAAGGGAACGTCGAATGGGAGCCGCCTGTGTAATCCGCCGAGGGAGAGGGCGTTTGCATCCACACTAAACCCCGTGAGTGCGCCGCCGCCGCCGCTGCTGCTGCTGGAGAGGAAGTTGCCCAGTGCCGCATCAGAGGAAGCGAAATAGTAGTAGAAGTTCGCGAAGGGGAAATAAGGATCCCGTGCAACCCGCAATGCACACGCTGTCCTGCTCTTTACAATGGTGCATAATATGGGAGCTCTGCGATTTAGGCCTTTAACACGTGCGTTTCTGTCCCTAATGGCCACAAGTTATGTTTATTATGTTGTAATATACAAAATGCGACTTTTTTCGGGTCGTATTGTGATTCATTTCATATTTAAATATACAAACATTCTTAGTGAAAAAAACGGGCCATTGAAACTTTTATGTGTTAACAGGAAATCTTGCAAAGACTGTTACTTTTTCGATCAATATTTATGTAATTATAACCTCTAAAGTCTTAATTAAGACGGCGGGTCCATTGGAAAAAAGTAGTCACGAACAGCATATTGCGACCCGACATTTTATTTTCGAAAAATATACAACCGTCAGAAATATTATTTTGGATGAACAAGAAATAAGGTAGTAATTGCATCAACCATGCGAGTGTTTACATGTTGATGGAACAATTTTAAGTGACCACAAATGTGTCACAGACGACCATCGTTGTTGGCTTCAATCAACAGAGACGACCATCAAAGATAACCGCCAGAATCTCGAATTGATTCACATATACGAGAAGACCGACGACAAAGTTGAACAAATTGCTGAAAATGTCAAATAAGTGACAACTCATTACATTATTCTGAACAACTGAAACACCGTACGACTCGTGTAAGCAGTGTACCAATAGAGCTTAAAAGTCATCACAAATTCATGAGATTTCACATTTCCATCGAGTTTAAAAAGTGTTTCAATTTCGAATATAACGAAATTTCAAATGATTTTTAATCTTCATGAAACTTGGATACATTTTTTTGAGCCGGATTCTAAGCGTCAAAGCGTGCAGTGGGACGTCGTCTGTCCAAAAAAACCCAAACAATCCAAACAATTTAATGGTAAGACCATGTTAACCATCTCTTGAACCGAATGTCTGTGTTTATTTTGACGCACTATCAACAGCGTATACTACTTAGATAAGATCGAGAATCCATGATTGCATTCAATAAGATGTCCGGGGTTGCACAGAAAAGGCGTGTTTCTTCGAGACACAGCTCGCTTTCATTAAGCGCATCTGTCGCTGACAACCACCACCTTTGGGGATTGGGAAGTGAGTGAGGGAGTGATTAGTGATTCCGGGCGCGTCAATTGCTAAGTTCATTACTCCCGCGAGGGTAATTCTTTTTTTTTTTTATCGCGGGACGTGGCGGTGATCTCTTCCTGCTGGATGGGGAGATCCGGCGCCGACCTACACTCACCAGCGGACACGGCCCCAGCCGGGGCAAGCTCTAAGCTCCCGAATGGTCTCCCGGCATGTGTGGCAAGATAGTGCATGAAAGTGTATGTGAAAGAGGTGAGGATAGAACAAGCAAGAGGAAAAGAAGATCGCGCTTGTTTGTTAAAATACTGCTCCGGCATTCGCCTGTTGTTAATCGGATAAAAACGACAGAAAACTACCGAGAGCAGCCGGCCGCTAGAATTCTCCTCCGCTAGAAAGCATCGATTAGTTCCATTCAGAAAAAGGAACTGCTATTCGCACTATCGAGTGTAATAGCTACTATGGATAGACTGGACGAATTTTGACTCGAAGACTGGAAATCGAAGTCATTGATATTGAGGAACTAGGTGGTTTTAGAGAAGGACGATCTGTATAGATATATTCTCTATTAAACAATTTATTGCAAAGGAAATCTCAACGAACAGAGAATTACACTTGTTTTTTATTCTTTTAAAGATGGCTTCTTATAGTGTTCCGATAAATAAAATGCGGGAAGTCCTAGCAAAAGTACACGTAAATCCTACCGTGATAAATTTAATACGAAAACAGTATGAGTCATGTTAAGATAATCATAGATGAAGATGAATTATAGATAACGATGAATAATGATAGATGAAGTATCAGGTTTTACCGTAAATAAGGATCTCAAACAAGGATGTCCTCTTACACTAACTTTGTTCACGAGTTTTATAAGTGAAACACTAAGGGAATGGTTCAGGAAATGTAGAAATGTGTGACTCTCAGAAACTAGAAGATCTATAATATTTTTGCTGAGTAATTATGGCTGAAGATCAGTATAATATTGAATATGTGTTAAAGAAATTAATAGAAACATAAAAAATAGGGAGTCGAAATAAATAATGAGAAATCAAGATACATGGTTGTAGTAAAATCTGGGAATGATCTAGAAACAGAAATAGGTATATTTCGCGTAGTATACGAATCTATACGTATATCTTGTATATCTTGAAGTGGCTCTTAATGAAGATGGATCTGATAACAACGGCATTATTTAAAAAAATAAGGGAAGAGTAAGTGCTAGTAGACTTCATAATATTTTATGAAATACGAATATTAGAAAGCAAACCAAGAGACAAATACACAAGGCAAATTCAATTCAATTCAAGTCAATGGTGGAGAGTAGTGCTATGTATGGATCAGAAATTCGAGTTAAAAAATAATGAAATAAACTCTAGTTTAAATGCTAATGAAAATAATTTTTGGAGACAATGTCAGTACACCCTGTTTGATAGAATTTCAAACGAATAGATTAGACATACTATTCCACTCTTGCAGTTAAAACCAAGTGTTTAAGTATACATACAAAATTTCCCAGTCAGGGCGGTGTATCTCAAAACGTGCATCGCTTTTTCTATCCGATTTTACTTACCGCTTCTCGCTACTGGCCTGTCATATACTGTGGCACATCTATCTTAGGAGGTGGTATAAATCGATCGATATGTCTACATCCAATAATAGCATATGTACTATAACATGACCTCTTTGATTTTAACATAGCTGGCGGAGGTGACATGCAGCAGCAGACTGTGATTTGTCAGGTGTGATCTTTTGGCATATCAATCCCTGTGATCCATATCTAATTCTTATTTTCTTGCCTGTACGAAGGAAAATAACTTACAAAATTAGGGAGCATTTGAAATTGTAGAAATTACGTTGCTATTTCCATGTTTAACTTCGATGATACAATGTGTTGCGTAATACATTCAAGCGGCAGGCGCGCTGTGGGGGCAATTCCAGGAAGAGCCGGAGGGGGTGAGCAGGAATTTTCCTCGGCCTCTCACTCTCGATGTGCAAACAGTTGTACATAGTTTTATAAAAATAATTCGACAAAGCTAATTGCATTGATGTGAATGGGTCTAGTAAATAATTAAGCTTATAAAACAAATAGCTTACGAGCACGAACAATAGCTTTTAGTTATTTTCAATGTTTGGCACATATTGAAACTCTGTTGAACATAATTTCACTCGTGAACTAGTCTATGAACTACCACTCGAGCTTTGGAAATTCTCAGGTAAATCTCCTCCTCGCTTCGCGAGTTGGAAATTTATCAAAAATTTCCAAAGCACGCGTGGTATTACATATGATAAGGCAGATGGACAAGAGATCGAAAATGTAGAATGCAAAAAACTACAATAGTCTCGCCATCTAATGCATATTGATAGAATACCAAAAATTGTGTTGGGGAGAGTGGATCTCTTTCGAAAGAAGAAAACGAGGAAGGCCGAGGAAATCTTGAAAGTCCCGTCATCGATGCTACAATGAATTGAGAAAGATGCATGGCGGTCATTATAACTGTACAAAAACTCCCTTAAATAATAATAATAATAATAATAATAATAATAATAATAATAATAATAATAATAATAAACTGGAGGGCGGTGGTGCAATTCTGGCTTCAGATTCGGATTCAGTGTGTCGACATACATAGGGAAAAACATATGTCAAGTCTTTCGGGTTAACAACGTATTTGTGTGTGCCTGTGTTATTGAATGACATCTCATACATCATTGGACGGTACCCTCACTAGATGTACAAGTAGTCAGAAATATTCGATGAAGGTGTTCTCGTGTGAAGTCATTTTCACTTTTAAAAGTTTAAAAACAGCTGAATGTCCAGCTAGTAAATGTTTACCTCTGCAAGTCATGGAAAAGCATTTACCATAAAAATATCACTAGTTGTTTCGAAAATATAGAAAAATTAATATTTGACTTTACAATAGAAAACAAAACAATAAAGTTAATTTTTAAAACAATAGTCATACATTTTACAATTATTTCTCCTATTCATTAACCATTTATGTGCCATTCTTATTAAATCATGGAACGTTTATTAAAAGCCAGGATATTATCCAACTAAGAGTAATTACGGCGTACAATTGTGAGAAAATGATGTAAGATTTTGTATTAAAGAAGAGTTTAACTTTAATAGTCAAGTCCTAACACAACATTCTTGTTAAATTTCGTCTAAGCGTTCCTGAAAAATGCTTTTATAGAAAAATACTTGTACTTCCAAATATAATGATGTATAATATGTTATAATGTTATAATAATAAGCATTAACGACAGAAGAGATACTTACACATATAATGATACAAAAAATTACGTTTGTTCAATTTTCAAAAATCAAAAGAATATATCAAAAGTCGTTTATGCCAAGAAATTCAGTGCATGAATCTGCATCGATGCAAAAAGTTTGGAGAAAAAATTAGAGCGGTCTAAAAATATTGTTTAAATATTGCCCATATTTCATTCATACTAGTGGGGTTACAACAGCACTTCTTTCTCGCGATATTGCTAATAGTTATGTAATATTATAATATGGCAATTTCTCTCACACACTTCAATTATCATTTGAAAACTTTTAAAACAAACGAATCGTGAAAAATACATTTTTTATTCAAACGTTTAAACGAATACAGCTTTCTGCTATTAAATTCAGTGTTTCCACGTTCTAAATAAATATACCAATGAAGCGCGATGCGTATTTTAGCCGAAAATAAAATTATTAGTTTATATTAACGCGAACGAACTGTGGCCATCATTATCGCCTTCTGTTATCAGAGAGACGTTACAACAATGTGTTGTGAAGGCGACAATTACCGCTAATTCGTATGGAATACAACATTTTGCGAATTAGTATTATTGATACCCCTGACAAAGAAAATGAAAATGGATACAAAAATTTAATTATTAAATATAATATTGTTATATTCATTAATACTACTCGATTTTACGCGCAATACTCTTCATTCTCACGTATTATTATGCAAACCGAAATCATCTATTCGTTTTCACTCAATTGAAGACCGCAATATAAAATAGGTTTTAAAAAATGATAAAACATTAATTTGTAAACGTACAACAAAAGATCGAATGTAAGATACGAGCAAAAAGATATGAAATAATTATAACAATACGCCAACTATCACATCGAAGACGTGTTGATTTCGCGACGATCCAAGGCTGATCGCAAGAAAGAAACGGCGCACCCTTCAGGCGCGCGGAGTCTGAGACTCCAACGGCAAATTCTTTATGTAAACGTTTTACCACGCCATTGGTTCGAAAGCACCCTCCGAAGTTGATGCTGAGCAATCAGAGACTGGAATGCGAGCGGAAGGAGGGAGTTCCGTGCTTTCGTTATTCGAGGAACAGGGCCGCTAAGAGAGGAGTCTGAGATGTGATCGAGACGGATGATCGATATTGAGTTTGAGACTCACTAGGAGAGCGTCCGGAGTGCACAGATTAATGACCGAAGTTCTTCGAGTTAGGACATTTATATAAAGGCTCAGATGATAAGTTCACTTGAACTTCAAAAATGATCTCGGCATCGAGTGAACCTCGAGGGAGGCATTATTTCCTGCGCTTGAGAACCTCTAAATTATTACGTTCGTGAGTACCTTAGCCAACCGTACGTAATAGTCACGACAGGCTTCGATCGCCGCATTGCCTTCGCCGGTAATGCCGACAACGTCGCCACCGAGGACGGGTCATCGCCTCGGCGCGACAAGAGGGGCCCGCCCGCCAGCGGGAGGGCGGAGGTGCCACCTGCTGGAAACGCCGGGGAAGCAATGCGCGCCACCCGCCGCCCGGCGAGAATCAGCTGACAGGCACCCTCGCATCGCCACTACTATCTGCGACGTCAGGTACGGCCGACCAGAGGTTGCAGAGCCGTGTCCCTAATTACCCCCAACAAAGCAGCAAGGACGTAATTGCTATTATTATATGGGGTGACGGCCCGTCTTTTCCCCGCTATGAACGCGGGAGAGACTCAATGAAAAAGTGTATACAACAAAATTTAATCTAAAAAGATATAGCCGTTTTTGAGAAAAACATATTTAAACAAAATTAATTTTTTTTCAAATTTTCCAAATGTCCGAAAAATTGTACAAGACCTTAATTCAAAATCTATCATTAAAGAACAAATTTTATTAGAGAAAAATCTCTAATATTTTAGTTATAGGAACATGCCGGATAAAAATTTCATTTTTGCAAATTTTCGAAAAACCAGAGCACTATTCTTTTAAACGTTCTTCAGTATATCCAAAAAAATTAATCAAAATCGATAAATCTATTTTCTTGGAAATTTTGAAAATGACCCAGAGACTTCATGCAAAAATACCCTCCCCTCAAAAAAATTAAAATACCTGTTTCAAATTCAAGGGGACGCGACAACAACAATGTTGATAGAGGATTATCAACTTTGGAGAAAATCGGCTGATCAGTTTAGCCGCTAGCCATGTTCAAAGACAGTCGGATAGACAGACGGACAGACAAACAGACAGACACTGACGTTTAGCCGACAATCTACTTTTCTGCATTAAGGACCCACACGATATGGATTCTGGCTACACCACGCATTAGAGCATTTTTTTCTAAATTCAGCAAATTGGATTTATCTACATTTGCGTTACCAGGGCGCAGTAAGAAGAGTTTTTCTCCCTATTTTGCGTGCAACATAACATAATTTTCTCGCGGAAAGTATAAGTAAGATGCTAAGTATAAGTAAGATGCAAGAGGATTATTTTTTAATGTTCTTGGCTATTAGAGAACTATTTGTGGACAACAAATTGCAATTGAAAAACCTTTCTATTTTTAAGGATGTAGTTGGCAGTTAGTCTTCAAAAACTTACAAAATTGTATAGCTTTTGAACGTTTAGGGGTGAAACATGAAACCTCTTCATATTTATAAATGTATTTCACTCTATTCTTACAAGAAATTCACAGGATAAATTGGAGCCATTTCTTAAATCAAAATGTTCCAGGGTTTTTATGTAAAATACCCCCAAAATTCAATAAATTCTTTTCAAAATCGCAGTGATTTGCGTGAGGCCATATTGACCGGGGTATATTGATTTTGGCAAAATACTAAAATTAACAAAAAGTTTTTTATATTGCATTAAATTCAAACAAATGTCATGAAAACTATACGCATTTTCACAAATTTGTACTTATCTGTTTTAAAGATCTGTTTTTTTAAATATATTTCAATTAAGGCAAAATCTCTATCTTCAATATTGTACTTTTTCCATGTTAATATTTGCAATTTTCGATAATACAGTGTGCGCCGAAAATGATACAAGCACTACCTTCTGGCGTTGATATGTACCTAATGGAAATGTATTTAAAATAATGGAGCCGTTTTAGAAAACATTTCAAATGTTTCAAACATCCATTAATAATGTTTGCCTATATTTCACGCAACGGTACGCGAAAACTACTCATTATTGCAAAAAGGTCTACATTGGCTAATTTAAAGATGACTTTGAACAACAAATTTTATTCTAGAAAAATATATTTTCAATATTGTTGTTGCAGGAAGACGCCGAAATAATTTGGAATTTTTGAAATTTTTGAAAAATTAGGGATTTCAAAGAAAACACACACTTTCTCACATTAATGTAGGGCAGTGGTATCCTTAGAATTTTTACATTCTCAATGCAATCAAACAAGCTTTCTTTACAATATAAAATGATTCTTCTTCGATTTGACGGACATTTCACCACATCATCAGGTAGAGCGGTCATTCATCAGGTTGCCAAATCTTCAAGTGATATTTTTTTATCAAATTAGAGTGTTGTAGAAAAATATTATTTTAAATTTATTTTCTTTTAAAGTCACATCAATGACAAGATTATTAGTGACTGCATCTATGTACGATTTACTATAACAAATACAGAATTTAAATTAAATTGTCAAAGCACAATTTAAACAAGTATTTGAACAGTAATTTACAATTGGCTTATAAATCATTATACACTTTTTGTAAAAAAATCTATTTGTCTTTATATATGATGACGAAATAATCGTCCTACATAAATCGCCTATATCAACATATAATTACAATAATTGTTTATTATTACATACGTATTTGTGAAAGGAAAGAGAAATGCTTCCTTTCCCGGAGGTGGCACATTGACAACGTAACTACTGAATGGCAGACTAAGAAAGACAACAAAAAATGTCACTCCCCCAGAAGAAAGTGAAACATTCTAGTGCCCAATGCTTCAAGAGGGGAAGTATGATGATGTTAATAATAATAGTAATAATAATATTTTATTATAAGAATTATTATTATAAGTAGGTGAAAAAAAGTATCATTGTTCATAATTAATTAAATGAAAGTACGTAGGCCATAAATGTATTCAAGTATATTTTAAAAGTATTGTAGACATCTCTTCAACAATATTCATTTCTTATGTAAATAATACGTTTACATTAAAAAGTATCTAAAATGTTAAGGGTTCATAGAGTTGTATAAAATCTTTTACTTCACTTTTTTCCTTAACCCTAGGAAGTATGTTGAGTTTGTAGGTTATCTCACACAGGCGTCTGAATTACATTCAAACAAAACATTAATTAGCTCGTAAACTTTCCTAAATTAACATCTCCGCGTCGCTGAGTTCATCTCTGACGATGGAAGTTCACTACGCACACACGTTGTAGTTGTAGTTTGTTTTGTTGAGTTGTATAATTATTTACTGACAGGAACAGAAGTACATTTCGAAAATGCGAAACTATGGTGCCCCCAGCCTTCGTGGTCAGCGCAGCCAGAAAATGCGAGCGAGCAAATTGGCGCTAGCGGGAAGTAGAGCGCGCGGAGCTCAGTCATGTGACGGTGTGGAGGGGCGGGAGGAGGCTGTAGGTCCCTGCCCCCCCCTTTCCCCTGCCATTGGCACCCAGCGAGACGCCGCGCCCCATCGACGCCTTGGAGGTCCTTGGGCCCCAACGGGGGCGGTTTTCGCCGTGAGCTAGAGAGCTGGGTCGAGGAGAATTCCACGCTGTCTGGAGGAGAATTCCAGAGGCCGGCTGTCCTGACCGTGGTTTCTCCGGTATTCACTGGCAAACGGGCAACGGACCGCGCGCGATCTTTCTTTCCTCTTCCTTTCCCTATCCAACCCATGACTTACACTTTCATGAACTACACTACCACAGTTGTCAGGAGACCAGTCGGGAGTGTAGAGCTAGTCCGGGTTTGGGCGGTGCCACTCTGGGGAGACGCCTGGAGGGGAACCCCGTCGTGTAGGACAGCATCGAATCACATGTTAATGCCGTTGCAGTATAGTTTCATCCAAATTGGATTTACAGAAAGCGTGCAATTCTGTGGACATAAAAATGTTGAGCATATTCGATTGTTTCTTGAAGAAAACTTACATACTGACTTCAGCGCCTCTAATGGAAGAATCGTTCACTCTCGGATTTGTTTGCAGCAAAACTCTTCTATACATTTTCAATTTTGTGGTTAGGTTTGGTACGAATCTTGTGAATTTGAGTATTGGCGCGGCGGGTTCGAGTTCTCGGCATGTGCAAATATGAGGTAACTGAATCTCACTTCAACAGCCAAAACGTCATTCGGAGTGTTTTTTTGTGCATTCACTAAAACCTTCGCAGCCACAACTATGCGACAATGACGATGGCCTTTCTATTTTTTCTCCTCGTTTTATTAATACATAAAAAAACACACACGACCAGACGCACATACACAAATACCGCCAATTAATGTACTCTGATGGTGCAATTCATGTGTGCCTGCAGAGCCTCTGGCGGTGTCTTGGGGCAATTCGTACAGAAAAGGTGCCTGCCGTGTAAGCACCTCCTTCGGTTGGATATTCTTTTAGCTGACGATCTTTAGGTTTCTGTATGAGAATCTGAACTAAATTTGTTTCGAGTAAATACCCCATTACAGGGGAAAATAACCAATGCCCTAATGCCAATAATGTCAATAACCAACGCACGAGCCCAGAGCCCTTACGATTCAAGGCCCCCGATAGTTCTTTAAAAATTATTTAATACTAATTTTTTCAAAAAATAAAATTAAAAATCCGTATAAAAAGTGATGTTGCATTAAACTATTCGCAAAAATTGACATAACGGAATGGTGTGTCGCGCATTATTAGATAATATTTATAATATGGAATGCTGCGGGGTTGATGCAAGAATCTGATGATCAGTGATGAGAATTTTAGTGTTTTTTTTTAAAGAAAACTTGTCTTTATTTACTTTGTCGTCTTTTTCAATGTAATTATAAATTTGTTATTCTGACTTATACATATATGTTTAAATTGAAACACTAAGAAGTACAGAAAACGTGCATAATGCGGAAATTGTTTAAAGTGAACATGAATCGCGATCGTGCCAAACTTACGTTCTATTATATTACCTTGTATTAAGCAAAATTCCGTTTAATACGAAAAAAATACCTTGAGGTTCCGCATTATGCAGTTTTAATGGACTTTCAAACTATTTTTAAAAAATTCAAAAAGCAATGTAAATTGATAGGATTTTCTTTATATTTCAGCATCGAAATTAGAAGGGAGATTGGTGAAAGTAACCTTCCTAAATAAAACATTCAGACTATTCACTTACTCCAGTGTGAGGATGCCACGGGGTGCGATCCCGTCCTCCTTCCCCCATGGGCGCTAATCACTTCTCACTGTCTGTTCTTGATTCCATTATCTTCTTTAATTATATGGCCTTTATTGTTCCTTTTCCTTTTTTCGCTTCTTTTTTTTCTCGCTGGAACACCTCGATGTGCTTTTTAATGGAAAATAATTAGCATCTGACTGAGGATTAGTGCAAATAAATTTATTGTGACATGTATTCCTCAAATTCCCCCGAAGGAAGAACTGCGATCGGGAAGCTTTTCTTTTTTAATATATAGCTTGATGAGACATTTTCAACAGAAACCTGGACATTGCTATTTAGTAACGTTATAGGTGGATGATGACTCTACAAATTTTCTAGATGAGGCGTTGCTTTGTTCCATACATAGTGTACATTTTTAATCAGTCTTACTACTAACGTTGTAAATTTTGCGGTAGCTATTCAAAGTTTATGTAGAAATTAAATAAATATTAATTTATCCCTTAATGTCAGGTATGTATGCGACAATTTCATTTTGAATTATTTTGATCTACGCTATCATAAAGTGTTCGTGCTCTCACCGTCCTGAATTTGGGAGCATTCCCTCACATACTACAATTTGGAAAATTTGTGAGCTAAGAATATTCAACTGATTATAAAGTTTTGCAACAAGAATAGTAATCGATATGCAAAATGTTTATTACGACACTGGTGGTGAATGTTCGCTGATATTATGCGTACATAGAAGATGTTTCAAAAATAGGGGGCATAATTTCAGGTATGTATTCTCTATACGTAGACAATTTAAATGGTTCATTACATGTGTCCCGAAATGCTTCATTTTTGCGTTATGGCTTGCCCAACACTGAAATTCACTGGAACCCTTTTCCTTCCGCAGGTTGTTGCCGTGAAAAGAGACATTAACAGGACACTGACAGATCATTTCGAGGCGAAGGTTACATTCAGTGTTGTGTTTGGCAAGATTTCGCTGATATTATGTGTACATACAAGATGTTTGAAAAATAGGAGGCAAACTTTCAGGTATGTATTCCCCATATAGACAATTAGAATGGTCAATGTCAACTCAAAGTAGCCACACTCCTCGCGAAGAAGAATCAGGCACTGGCAAAGGCAGAAGCGCGGTCGCAGAGGCACCGCTCGAAATTATCTCTGCAACTATGCAGACCCCACAGTCCACACGCAGTTACTACACGTATACAGATTATGCTAATTTAAGGGATTTTTGCACCCAAATACTACCTGTATGACAACTAATGACACAAAATAACTTCTTAAAGCAAAATAGCAACCAGGAGAGTCATGTACAGATGAATGTTACATACATTGTGCATGCGCTGGTCAGTAACAAACACCGCCTACTTTTAATACGTAATAATAATAACATTTATTTTAGTACTTAGGAATATAAAGAAATACATATAATATAGAACTTCCTGCAGCTCTTTTTCACAGAAATCTTTTGAATTTTCGAAAAACTTCATTGGAAGTCATTTGAAACACTTACGCTCACAAATGTAATAATGAATACAAATCGCTGGAAGTATCCGTATTAAAGACTTGAGTGATATTTTAAAACAAGCAGTGCTACAACATGACATACTTTCTCGCGTTATTGGAAACATCTACGTAATATTGAAGTATTGTATTTTCTGTACTACTCGTACTAACTCCTCACCCAAAACTTGAAAACGTCCAATTAAAAAACAAAGCGCATCTGATCAATATCTGCGTTCATTTCGATAGTCAGGAGCAGCAATCATTTCTTACTTTGACAAATGAAACAACAGAAATACATTAGACTAATATAGTAAATGCAGCAAATTATGCATAAGAGAGCAACTCACTGCTGCCAGCGCGGTGTAGTCAAAATTATGTGCACTTGCTTGTCGAATAATAATAATTCTGTAACAAGTCATAGTACATCATACACAGTTGATCAATATCTCTAATACTAATAAACTAATTAAACTACTAATATTCTACGATTTGTAATATTAAGTTAATTTATTACAACCTTTTTATTAGACACCGCCTGAATTGAAACGCGGAAAAATAAAACTTAAAGGTAATATGTTTGTTACATCGACTGTGGTGAAGTACCTCCAAATATACTTTAAATGAAAGTAAAATCTCTGTTCTTCAAAGCGGTAATAACAATTTGGGCCTTACCGGCCCACTATCCCGGGGCTGGACCTTTACACGTGACCCATTAAAAATATACGAAATGCACCTTAAGAGTCCATACTTTACACGAGTAAAATCAAATAACATGCGCAGGTAGCTACAGAAAATCTGGATTGAAGTACTCGAGGGTTTCCAGCACTGATTAGCCAATACGTTACCCCAAGATAATGAGAGTTGCAGCACGTGGAAGTGAATGCACCTTCCGATCGAGTGAGAGCCCGTTTTTTTTCTTCTTTTAATGTTACCGGCAACTGTTCGGCTCGTGGTTGGATACAACCTTCGTCACGTCCGCGCCCCGCGAGATAATATCCTTTCGATTCGTGGAATGTTGAAATAGCAGCGACAACTCCGTCGACTGCACATTTTGATGTTTTTAGCGAATAAGGGGCGTACTTCCTTGCAGAATAAGCAATAATCATAAGTAATAACTGAAAACCAAACGAATTTTAAAATAATTATTTCATTTCACATTTTATTGGATTGAATGAAATTTAGTTGCACCATCGAACCAAACATTTCTAAAGCAATTTCAAGCCCAGGAAATTTATTGAAGAAAAAAAAGGTGTGGTTTTGAATTGCTATTAGAAAGCATAACAGTATACGATATTGAGAGTCAGTCGCGTCAGAAATAGCCGGACACTGCGCAAATCCAGCGATGACCACATATAAATGCCGCTCCTCGCCACCGGTGACTCTCCGTAACGGAGAGGAAGATCGCGATCGTTCGAGAGGCGGAAACTTACTTGGTGCAGCTTCGCGCCGCGGCCGCCGCGTGCCTCGCCCGGCGCTGCGGGCCTCGCCCGTTCACTTGAGTGAGGGCCTTCGCTCGTTGAGGCTGAACTACCCTTCCAGCACAGCCCGCTCGACTCGACTCACTTCGACGGCCGGCGGCTGGTCGGCGCGACCGCCGCTAGACCTCGCTGACTGCCAGAGTGGCGACAGTGATGGTCGAGATAATGACCGTCCCCGAACTTGCACCGAGCCGCACTGACAGGCGGGCGCGAAAGTTCTACCGCGATTTCGCCAAGTTGGCCATTGAGCATGGTTCATCCATGGTCGGCATCAAACTACAACGTATTGTCGAGACAACCTTCATTTGCCCAGTTCGGATGTAGCGCCATGTATGTTGCATTAGCCAGTTTTTTTTGTGCTAGTATTGTCACTTTTTGTGTTGTATTAGCTTCTTAAAGCAGTGACAAGAATTCGTTTAAAATACCGAAATAAAGAGGCCTTATTGAAAACGTGAACGTCAGCTTGAACGTCAAACTCGTCAAGAAACGTGAGCTTGAACTAATGCAAACTTTTAAAAACAATATAATTTTTACAAAATCAATAAAAATATATTCATTACACCTAATAAATTTAACTTTTATAATCATTTAATAAATTATCATGTTCAAATTTAACGGAAATGATGATGCATTAGCAGCAGATTCTTGTCTGAGACATTTGACGTACTAGCACATTCATTCTTTATTTTACCTTCCCAGTATCACACACACACACACACACACACACACACACACACACGTGTGTGTGTGTGTGTGTATGTAAGAGGAGATATAGCAAGGGAGATGAAGGGAGGTCCCGCGCGTCTCCCTACCCAATTATTAAAATACTGCTCGCGCATTCACCTGGAATTGCAAAAAAAAAATTGGGATCAGAGTAGCCAACTGTCAGAATTCTCCTCCAGACAGCGTCTGAATTCGACCTACGCAGCTAGTGCCGGAATCTTGCCACCGGGCGTCGTCGGGATCGAACACTTCGACCGCCCGGTTAGTGACGCTGGTAAGTGATAACGGTTGAGCCCTGAGCCACCTCGAGCGTTCGGCCGAGTCTACGAGAGAGCGCTGTCACCGAGCGAGCCCCCGCCTCTAGGCCCACGCTCCCCGCCCCCGGCTCACGCTCCATCGCCCACGCGCGCGACAGGACGCGCTGTTTGACTCCACTGATAAAACAGCGCTCTGTGTGTCCAGTTCGACATGAGGGCCATGTTAAAGGATGCGCGGACAGCCACATGTATTTACGTCAATACAATCATCGCGGGCGTTTCCGCTCCTGTTTAAGCACCGTCCTTCACGAACAACGGAGATTATTTGGAAGCGCTCGGGAAGCAGGAAGGCCAATGTGGTCCACGGAAACGTTTCGGATTCCTCCGTGCTTTGCATCCGTTGCTCGGGGGAGGTGGTGAAAAGCCAGGCGCGTTCGGGTGTAACGCCCCAGGCGAGCGCCCGCGCCGGCGCCCGACGCATCGCCTGCCTCTTATTTAGGGCCGCCCCCGCAGAGGCCGAGAGGTTATCTGCGCTGCGATGTGGCTTCCGCCTCCGCCGCCGTTTCCACCTCCGCTCGCAACGCGGTCGCTTCAACCGCTCCCTCTCCCTCTCCTTCTCCCTCTGCCTCCCATCGCCGTCCCTCGCTGCACCTCCGTCTTCTCGACCGCTTCCCGCTCGCCCCGCCCCCACCCGCGCGCTAGCTGTTATTATCGCCATCTATAATTCAGCGCGGCCACGCGCCCGCGGCCTGATGCGAGCCATAACAGACGAGCGCGGCGCCGCGCGCACACCTGGGGGGG
>BOPP01000001.1:910291-966228 GCA_017312745.1 Gryllus bimaculatus
ATTGATACTTTCTTTTACAATTATTTTACATTTTATCTTTTTATCAAACTGTTCATACTCTCGTCAAGAATCCTTCATAGGTCTAAAACTGACATGCCCGTCAGTTTCACACACTATTCTAGTGTTCCAGTGCTTCTCGGCCCCTCTTTCGCAGTATCATACTGACGTACAGCGAAACTTATTCATGCGCACCTCCTTCATTTCTAACTAAAAGTAGTCGCCTGAAGGAGTGGCCATCCTATGGAGTTTAAGTGAATTTGTAATAACCTATGAATTAATATGTTGTTTTAATAACCCAAATATACTCCAACGTGATCGCTCAGGGTCATTTTAAGGAGTCTCAGCTTCCTCTGTTCGCTGTACGGAGAAGGTCACTGGAAGAAGAGGAAGGCCATACGCCCATGGCGCACGCGTTACTTCTTAGTTCTTACGCTTTTGTATTTGTCGAAGTTCATAAATGGCGAAATATTAACTTAGTTTCCATGATTTTAATGGGAAAATCTAAAAAGCACCGAAATAATGTCATCTCAAAGATTCCTCCTTTAATAGTAATTTTTTAGAACTAATGCTACAAAATGATAAATCTAAATATTTAATAAAGCTATAAAATGCTTTAGCTTTGTTTTCAAAATGCGATTTTTTAAAATCTTAAATGCTAAATTCTCCCATCATTTTTCTTAGTTGACAAATTTTATAATTCCCCGTAAGTAGAGGCTTCCAACACTTGTATTAAATTACTCCGGCGTTTGTCAACGATCTTTGAGAAAGTTTTGTAGCAAGTGAAAGACGAAAGGGCGCAAAAGCGGCTCCACACATTGGTCATTCAACGAGTAGCGACCGTTAGCTCAGAGCCAACATTGCGGTTGTCTCTGCAGCGACCCTGGACGCAAGTTCTAAGACTTTAAGTCCCAACAGTGGAAGATTTTCGAAACAAACATGATAGAGGGATTCAGCTTTTAGAGGAGAATTCATGAGATCGACTGCTCTCATTGAGTTTTCCATGATCAATATCAAGCGACTGCCGGATCAGTACCCTAAAAAACAGGTCACGGAACGCGCTCTATCTTTTCTTCCTCCTCCTTGACCTACCCTTTCTGCTTTCACAACTTCGTTACACATACGCGCGCGCGCATGAGTGTGGTTGAGTAAAATGTTTGCTAGAAATATATCAGGAGTATTCCAGTGAAGTGTAAGCATCTGCGCATTCGGTTGCCAGCGAGCCGTTATTTTTGATCCCGTGCTCTCTGTCGGCAACCCACGTTAGAAATTGACTCTCGTGTTGCCAATTTTAGTTTAACCCACCAGTACTGATCTAATCAGGGAAATACTCCATCTCTTATTACTGACATTAATTAGCTTTCCTTCAGATTATCTTTCGTGTTTATCCACCCCCTTCGTATATTTTATAGAAAATCAAAATCACAATACTTTCCTCGTGTCTGAAAGAAGTGCTAACCCACTTGGACATCGCAAATAGTAGTAACACAGCTTTAGGTTTTGGGGTATATAGATATCTGAACTGCGTCACTTTCAAAAAGAAACAATCTCTGAGACGAAATAAATTACTTTATACGTTATGCTCTTTAGGATCTGATTTCACTATAAATGTTACTTAATATCGCGAATCACAGGTATATTGAGTGAGCGGCTGGCTGCTCTGATCGGTAATTTTTGTGCGAACCAAGACCAGAAGAATGCCCAAGCAGTAATCTAACAGTAGTGTCAGGGACCGCCCACCTCTACTTACATGCACTACACTACCCCAATGTCGGGAAGCAGTCGGGGGCTTAGAGCTTGTCATGGCTGGGGCGGTACCCTACTAGGAAGAGATACCTGGAGGAGGATCTCCCCCGCCAACTGATCGGAAT
This sequence comes from Gryllus bimaculatus, assembly GCA_017312745.1. Lineage (NCBI taxonomy): Eukaryota > Metazoa > Arthropoda > Insecta > Orthoptera > Gryllidae > Gryllus > Gryllus bimaculatus. Next base: position 912,160 of record BOPP01000001.1, read on the forward strand.
CGTCTCCGGAACTGACCACCCAGAGGGAATGATCACTACCATCTCCCTGGATAAACCCTGGATTGAATCAATCACAGACAGACGAAGAGGCGGATTCGTCATTCCCGTGGAACGTGCAGTGAATGTATGAATGAATTCAGCCAAGAATGCGAGTATTAGGGATTTTTTTATGATTCATGTGTCACTAGAATGTTTTGATTATTTCAAGCGGGATATAGCAAACATTGCCGATTCGAAATAAAAATATAATGCGTGTGTGAGTGTTTGTATGTATGTATAATAAGATAGGAAATCGTGTGGCCGGTAAAATATTTTAATGATCAGAGAACACACTTTACAAATAGTATTTACAAATCCGCAATTGCGCAAGGCCTGTGAATACAAGCGCCACGTCAACGCTATCCTTGATGTTTAAAACCACCTGCTTCCTCTGGATGGCGACCGGACCGTCTGGCAGCGGCGGCGTGTCATCGGCAACTTCGGTTCGCCCCCTGAAATCCGCCGGGAATTCGCCCTCCTCGGCGAACAACTCCTCTGCCCAACTTAACGCGCCGATGAATTCGCCGCGGGTTCCACCCCAGCCCGTGTGAACAATGTCTCACGGTATTGGACGCCCCGACGCCGTGATTGATGATCGCCTGTTCTAGTCTTTTCATCCGACCTTTCTCAACTTTGCGCGGATGTCCGTACCAATTACTACCCGCTATTAAGATTATACCAGCGCGGATTATGACCCACGCAGCCCACCGGCCACAGCGTTTCCTATCTTATTGAGTTTTTAATCATGTTCTGGTGCCAATTTCTACTTCCACTAACTCATCTGATTGGTAAATCCTTATCAAACCTGGTTCCCACACTCAACGCCACACCTCAGTCCGAATTCCACAACACAAGAATCTCTTGACGCAGGCACTGCCCCGTCCCGTGCTTCACTCGAGGCCTCTCCGCGCCACCACTACCGTCCGCTCGCCTGGCCGTCCCCCCCCCCCCCGATTTGACCGTGTGGCGGCGGTGGCGCGCGCGTTACTGCGCTGATCAACTCCAGACTTTATTTAAATTATAATTAGTGATCATTTTAATTGTTCTAAATTACAGAAACTGTCTTCCCGTTCAATATATATATATTATATATATATATATAATATATATATATATTAATATATATATATATATAACATCACCTACCCCCACACTTACCACCTCACAGCTCACAGCAAGCACGCATGAACCGAAGCGGGTTATCAAGATTTGGCTCGTGAGCGAGCTTAAAAATCTAGGAGCAGAATCTTCAGATGAGAGAAAGTGTTTAACCCTTAACACAATAAAAGTCACACAAATGCCACCACAAACGTAGCGTATAATTTACCTTAGTGCATCAGTTCATGACAAAAACAAGAATAATAGAATCACACTTACAAAGAATGATCAAAAGCACAAATAGAAACCTTTTAAAACACACACTCGTATTGAATGAACACATAATTACTCAAAATGATACTCTGAAATAATTACCCTAAACTACACTTGAGAATTCCCTCGAAAATTAATTATATCTAAAATTTATGCATTCTAAGTTACATTGCACAGAAACAAAATTCTCACATTACAATCTCCCTACCTTCAAAAATATACATGCAAGAAACAAATTGTGTCGCAAATTGCCACCTACTCCTCATTTACAATTTAACTGTGTCTGAAAAATGGCAGAATAATAAATGTCCCTAAGTAGAATGTTTTGATGCAGGCAATACGCCATCCAAATGTCTCTACTATAAATACTGCCAATTTGTTGCCATCCGTGTCACTCAAAGTCTTAACACTTTCCATATACTAGTTTTTCCCTGCCGACGTGAACTTGACCTATTTTCCGCCCCTGTTACCTCGTGACTTCCACTTTTGCATTGATGTTCGCGCGCTATGTCTCTGGTTCGACGTCGCTCGGTCCCAGCTTCTGCCGTCCCGTGAGGAAATAGGACCTGGAGAGAAATAAATAGTCAATAAGCCTAACAATAAGTAAGTTTAATCAGTAATTTTATGGAAGTAGTAAACAGTTAAGAAATAAGTCATAAGTCGTAGTCAATTGGTAAGTAATAGGTCAATATAATAAATAAAATAAAACTGGCATAGTAATAAGCACATTAGGGGGGGGTAATATAAGGGATCGAAAATATAAGGGCAGAGGCGTTGGTGCGGACGATCTTCTGTTGCGCTGTTTTATTCCAGGCCAGAAAATAAATAGTTAAAATAAACGCCTGATAGATTAGAATGTACTCGGCTTCTGACGGCAGGTTTTTCCTCCTTCAGGGTTTTTTTTCCTGAGCCGTACCTTATGGTCTCTTTTCCGCGGCTTTGATGCGATGAAGAGACCATTGGGGGTGAATACCAGAATTCGAAAGATTAGAACGCGAAAGGATGTAGGTATTGTCATGGCTTAAAGGCCTTCGGCCTAGCCACATAGTATCAAGTAAGCTAATTTGTTTGTAATAATTACCTATTAAATAAATAAATAAGTATTCAACAAATTATAAGCTAATTAAGGCTCAGTTTTCTTACTCACTTTTGAAAATGTAACAGTTATATTTCAGTTTTATTTCACTTGATTTCTGTATATAATTTAATTTTAATTTATCTTATATTTAAAGATAGCTTGTATACTGTAGTACATTTTCTTTCAGCTCCAATGACGACAGTAGATATGTTTTTGTTGATAATAGACTACAACCGAGCACGTCGAAATTTCCGCGGCGCGCCGAGCATTCAGCAACTCTTGCTGATCTGGTCAAGTGTCGTTAAGCCTACGTAACCGCAGCTCAGCGTGGGTGTTACCTCAAGCGCCCGACGGTTCACCGCCGATCCGCTCCCAGACCTGTCGAGTTGGTTTAGTTTAGTTTTATTCTAGATACTCCATATGGGAATACGGACTTGAAGGAACGTAGACAAGTTTACGACAAATGACAAGGTCGAAAGTTGAAATTATGTGACATAAAAATAATGTGTTCTTCTAAAAAATGACGTAACTATGAAATGTTTTGAATACACGTGAGAAAACGAATCACGTGTTCACGAATGATGCTGGACGCGGACGTTACAGCCACATAAGCAATGATTCTACAAAAAAGCGATCCTGCTTTATCTCGCCTGTGAATTTACATTCATAATAACAGTACTATTCTAGGCTACTAGCTGGTGCAACCTCTAAAGAATCTAGCCTTAATAACCTAGGTCTAAGATTACCCCCTTTAATTGTAAAAAATAAACACCTTTATACGCTCATCGTGATTTACACTTATTGTGAGAAGCAATATCTTTAAAAATTACAATCTATGGCAAAACCATTTTAGTTGGCTCATTCCTCTGTGAAATTGCACATTTATCACCGGCTTCGTTAAAGTTTCTATTCCGAGATTTTACTTTGTTGTTAATTTTATTTACATAATTATTTATTGCTCCTGATTTCGCCTTAACGGGTACACACGCTTCTGCATTTGGAATTGGCGGATGGACCTCGTTGTCGCCGCCTTCTGAGCGTAGTCACCACGAAAATCCTACGTCGGCAGCCGGCCCTCTCCTCAAGTAACTTTGTCTGCGATCAGGAGAACCTTGCCTCGCCGCGCAGAGCTTGTGACGCCGTCGATCCGACTCGTCGGCTGGCGGCATCACCCCGAAGAGTGCCCGTAATATCTGTGTTCAAACTTGTCTTCACGCCCCGGGCGCAAGGCCGAGTGGCTGGGCTCTGCGTTGTGTTCGCCACTTCTCGCTTTCAGATGCTCGTACCTCGCTCCGTTTAATCCCTTTTCTTCAGAGCGCGTTGTTTAGGAGTTTCGTCGCAGTTATCGAATGAGGTGTAAAAAGCAGATAGTGGCGCGACTGATTACAATGCAACAAAATACTTTTGACTATTCGATTGATTGATTGATTTAGTGATTTCGGGCACGTCAACTACCGGAGTCATTAGTCCCGTAAGTGTAATGCATGTTTTTTCTCGGGAGGGGCGGTGATCTTTTCCTCGCTGTATGACGAAATCCGGCGCCGTCCTACTGTCGGCTAGCGGGGTTTTCCCCAAGCAGGTATCTCCCACCAGCGGGGCACCGCCCCAGTCGGGACAAGCTCTAAGCTCCCGACGGGTCTCCAGGCATGTGTGCTTGTGTATTACCTGTTAGTGTAAGTGTGTGTGTAAGGGAAGAGGATAGGTCGAGGAAGAGGAAAGAAAGATCGCACACAGCCCGTGGCCCGTTTGTTAGGGTACAGTTCCGGCATTCCCCTGATGTTGATCGGAGAAAACACGAAAAACTACCGATCAGATCAGCCGGCCGCTCGAATTCTCCTCCAGACAGCGACTGAAGTCAACCTAGCTAACAAGCTAGTGTCGAAAATCTTGAGACCCGTCGAGACACGAACCTAGGACTTCCCGGTCAGAGGGACTGCAATGACATCAGTCGGTGCCCTGAGCCATCTCTCCCAGAGGGACTATTCGGACCCCCCCCCCCCAAACGGTGGCAGTCAGTGTGACTCGCTCCTCACGAAAAACAAGGAGTTACTCTTACGTAAACTTTGAACAACACTTCCTCTCGCGCAAATTTTCAGTAGAATTAGCTCTTCCTCTCACGAAAACGTTTAGCAGAATGAGTTCCGCAACGGACAAAAGTATTCCGCACTATGTTTTCTCGTTTTTGGTCTTCTTGGCCAATACCAACTTGCTATTCCTTATCTTGATGTCTTAAATTGATCAGCTGCGGTTTCGGCTCGCTTGACCACCGCTGACGTCAAGACCGTGACGTCCCGCCGCGCCACATTCAAATTAGCACGAGTAGACCACAGATTTTGATTTTTGTGGCCTATATCGGAGCTCACCTCTCACATATATCATATTATCATTTGGTTTAAACGAGTTGAGTTCGTCACTTGGTCACTGCCAGTGATTCAGTGACTGTTGCGAGAAATTACGTATACTTCGATTTATTTACAGTCTGTTGACATTTATCAGCTGTTATGGTGCCTTCCAATCGAGAGCTTAAATGTCACTACAATAGTTGTCATCTAAGCTTCTGATTGGATGACACCGTAATTTACATCTCGTTTACGTCCACAGATACTATGTTTAAATCGAAGTATAAAAGAGTTTGTGTACACGCCATAGCAGACAGCATTATCGATTATCTGCGCATGCGTAGATGCACCAAAGTACTGCGAAACTTGAACTGCGCATGCAGACAAGATTGATTGTGTTTTAATGTTCGAGGATGCACACACTCCCTATAGTTTCTGAAAACAATATCTATACTCCAATTTAAACACAGCTACCAACACCCCAGTGTAAAGAAAGACGGCTGACAATTAACCAGTATGCACGGATGAACAGTAACTGTGCGACTTAGTGATGGTCTTTAACTGTGACATTTATGTTATTGTCTTACTCTGTGCAAAGAGAATGCACACAAGTGCATTTTCCAGAGTAATAATAATTTAAACCCAGTGGTACTGTGAGGTCACAAGCGGGAAGGAGAATTTAGATTTATTTAGTTTTAGACTTAGGTTAAGATTTATTTAGTCAAAAAAAAAGAGTAAAAATTGTATGTGAGGAATGGAGGGAAGATAATCTAATAATAAAAGTAAATTTTAAAAATTGCAAAAGGAGAGTTCAACAAAACATGCGCATAGTGAAGCTACATTTACGTCCAGAAGCATAACAAGGGGCCATCTCAGCTTTTGCTCAATGGATCAGGGAAACTGGACAAAAATCTTATCGAGATGGGGAAGTCAAAAGATTTATTTAGTTTTATAATTAGAATTATTTAGTCAAAAAACAGTACAAACTGTGTGTAACGTAGCAGATAATCTGCGCACGTTTTCTTGAGTTCCAGAATCCCTTCCCATCATTTTAACTATAAATAGTTGAAATATGAGTAAAATTTAAAGATAAATAAATAAATAAAAATAAAATTTTAAAAAGAGCGAAATAGCGACTTTTGAAAAACTAGACATTTTCGTTCCCGAGTTAGAAAACTTATTTGCTACGGTAAACGAACTGCAGATTTTATTTTCTGCATTACTAACAAAACCGTAACTCACCCTTACCACTACTCCTACCACTACATGTAAAAGGAGTACACCTACACCTACGCGTAAAAGGAGAGTTCAACAAAACGTGCGCATAGTAAAGCTACATTTGGAATGGAGCATTATCAACCAATCGAGAGTACTTATATAAAAAAATATTTACAACAAAGTTTTCAATTGGATGAAAGTGATCCATCTCCATCCAGTTCGTGATTTTTAAGTATCTTGTTATTTGAATTAAAGTAAAGGGACTCTAATATAATGATACACTGCGCGCTACCTATTGATTGGAATGAACAACGAAACGTGAGCTGTTTTGTTATGTATGTTCTTTACACCTTAGTCACGGTTTTGAATTGTTCGAAAAGTTGGTTGCACTGTCATCAATGAGTTTTCGTATTTGATGTGGTTTGTGGCCTGAACTGAGTAAAGTCTTGTATTTTGTGGATTTCAAGAATTATATCCTGAAAATGGAAACGTTAATGGGAGTTACGTTTCGAGATTTCGTGCTTATTGCAGCTGACATGTCAAACGCTCACAGCGTGTTACTTATGAAAGATGATGAAGACAAATTGTATCGAATTTCAAGCAAATTGGTTATGGCAGTGAGCGGCGAAGCTGGAGACACAACACAATTCGCAGAATACATCGCCAAAAATGTTCAGCTTTATAAAATGCGAAATGGATATGAACTTTCACCTCACGCAACAGCAAACTTCACTCGACGTAATTTGGCTGATTATTTGAGAAGCAGAAGTCCGTACTTCGTCAATATGCTGCTAGCTGGCTATGACAATGAAACTGGTCCTCAATTATATTTTCTTGATTATTTGGCTTCTCTTGTGAAGATTCCATTTGCTGTACATGGGTATGGTGGTTTCTTCGCTCTCACTATCATGGATCGTTACCACAGACCTGACATGACTGTTGAAGAGGGCTATGATTTATTGAAGAAGTGTGTGCGAGAAATACAAAAGAGACTGGTTATCAATCAGCCTAACTTTAAAGTTCAGGTTGTCGACAAAGATGGTGTTAGAGATTTACCTCCTATTACTGCAAAGGCCCTGGTGTTGGAAGAAGTTAAATGAACTGTGCAACTTGATTGACATATTCTGTTCAAGTTAATTTTGAGAATGTAATTGATGTAAAACTCGTTTTTGGCCTTTCAACATTAAACACATTATGTACAAAATGTCTAATTGAAATGATAATTTCTTTCACTATTGTTAGCCCTATTACTGAAATAACTAAAATCATTGTGTGATACTACACTGCTCTCACTTATTTAAATCATTGTTAATAATATATATTAATTTGATAGAAAGAAAGTAGCAACTATCTTAAATTTTACTTTAGAGCATTATTTTTTTATTAATTTATCATAAAAAGCATGGGGTAAAAGTATCTTGTACCTGTACATGTTTACTTCAACTCCAGAATCTATACTTATTCAATATCTTTCTATAAGTTGAATTATTAATAATGGTACCAATAAGCATTATTGACATTTGAAAGCCAGAAATGTTTCCTTCTGAGCAATAGAAAACATATTTGAATTAGCAAGAGATCTACAAATTTAATTTTATAGTGAAATTGACAAAATAATAACTTGCTACTACTGCACTCTTGGCACTACTGCTACTAGCAAAGAAGAGCACAACAAAATATGCATTTTTTTATCTGACAAAAAATGGTACATTTCTTCTGACTGCAATAGTTGACACTTTATAACAAAAAAAAAAGTACATGGAAATTCAGGATACTAAAGAACTTTGATGTATTGAGATGCATAATGTTACTCAATATCTAATATGTTTTGTCGGCAAACTTTTTAATGTTCTTTATTCAAATGGATGCCTACGCAATATGCATTGTTTTCTTAAGCTAACATCAGCAAAATGCATGTTTGTTATTATGAATTTGTTTGACAATTATGTACACACTAGATTGAATTTCTAATCATTTAATTGAATCTTAAAGAACGGAACAGAAAAAAGTTATTTTTGATTTAAATTCAACCTTGCATAAACTGTGGGAGCATTATTGAAAGTGTGCGATTAATGTATTTTAATAACGTTAATTGAGCTTCACAACTTCCTTTAAGAATTTCACTAGTTTGGTGCAATTAGAGAGATTAATATAATTTTCAGTTTTAGCATGACTTGCATTTCTGTGGTTTGGAAGGTTTAGTTTGTTTTACTGCACTAGGTACATCAAAATTGTACATTTTTTGAAATGCCTGATCTTTTCTTGTAAGGTATCCACTCCAAACAGTGGATAGAATTGTTTCCAATCGAGCAAGAAGCACATGTCAACATTCAGCTTCAATTTGAAAATGTTTTATGGTCCAATTTAATCTCTCTTCTATTCGATACATCATTAGTAAGCTGCAAATTTGCAGGTATGAAAAACTAGAAATATGCTTTTAAAAACATAAAATAATCATTCAAATTGGTGCTATAAATTTTTCTTATCCTTATTTATGTGCTTGATAAGCAAGATTCTGAAGGTAACTTCATATAGTTACATTCATGGAATGTTTGCTTTCAACACCATTCTAACAAATCCTTGTAGAAATCCATTCTATCATTGTCAGGGGACAAAATCAGGGGGGTTATTCGGACAAAAAAAGGCTGGATTGCAGTAGCTACCTTGCAGCTTTTCGTTAAATGTTGCACATATGATCTTTTTTTCCTCACCTTTAATTTAAACATAATTGAAAACATTGTATGATTTTTTTAATTGCCATGCATAACACAAATGTAACAGCACATACTTTTTCGCATTGTTTTTTGAAAAAATTAACATTTGCAATTTTTTTTAAATTTAGTGTTTAAAAAAAATGAGACCTGCCCTGTTTTTTAAGCATCTGTTGTTCTGTTTGTAGGAGATAAAAATGAAGAAATGTGAACTGTTTTTGTAATTTGAATTAACTTCAAGCAGAAATTATGCAAAAAGAATGGTCTTTTAAAAAGTTATAAATCTAATTATTTAGAACATTTCATTTTAAAACCATCGGTGCAATCAATATTGTGCTTTTGCAATGTTAACGTTTTGCAATTTTGAATGTTACAGAGTTCCCAAAAAAATGGGAACAGCATCAATTTTTATTCCGTCTTTTGATTTGAGGAGACAATTTTCAGAAAAAATATGGAGCCGTTTTAGAGGGGAAAATGTTAAAAATTTGAAGTAAAAAGTACCTCCACCAATACTAGTGATTTTGTTATTTCATAATACAAATCATAGATTTTTGTTAAATCATAAACATATTTGTTATTATATTATTTATGTAGGTATGATACTATACAATATTATTGTTTACGTAATTACATAGGAAGGTAAACGAAAACTAGGCCCAGACCAGCCAGTAGTAGCCTTGTGATCGTTATTATATTATCTGTCTTGTAGGGAATCTATTCCAATGTGAAGAATATCTTCCAATGAAATTAATTGTTTAGTAAATGCCTTTTTTATTCAAAAGTATTTCTTTCCTACAAATCATCTGCAAGGCAAATAATGATGTATAACAATGAAAAACATAAAATTTGTAAAAACATCTGGTTTGAAATCCATTCCTCATTAAGGGCTTACAACACGGTAATAAAACTCCCTTAATTCCCTTAAAACTTTGATCAAATTATTAAGAAGATTGGTTTTTTGTTTTTGTTGTTGTGTCCTCTTTTCAATTATCATAGGTTGTAGAAAAATAGCATTTACATCTTCTATATGATTCAAATATTATATTCTCTCCAAATGTTTGAATGAAGCTACAGGTTCATTTTACTTTCTCCCTACCACTTATGCAGTAGAGAGAAAGTTATGAATTACTGTGGAAAAAAATTTTCAATTATCGGCAGAAAAACTCTTAATGACGAACCCTGAGATGATTTGTGGGTCCGTGATACCAAAAAATCAATTGACGGCAAAACATCCATCCATCTGTGAACACCACTAGTACCTAAACCGCACATAGGATGTTCCAAAATGAATATTCCCCAGTTGATCTCGTTCAACTCCAAGCTTTACGATTTTGAAAAACATACTTTCAAAGGGGGTACTTTACATGAATCCCCATGGATATTTTCAAAATTTTCTCAAAAATGGCTCCAAATGTTTTGTAAGAAAAAAGTAAAATACACTTATAAAGATGGCTAAGGTCTGTTTTTCACTGTAGACACTGAATTTGGGCTTATTCCTACTAGTACAAAATTGAAGATAAACATTTTATCTTCAAATAAAACCTTTTCTCCATAGTTAGTTCTTTCTTTAAGATCATGTGCATTTTTTTGAAAATTTCTGTAGTTTTCACGCAATGTTAAAAAATGGTAAAACAAGGTTTTCTCAAAAAGTAGTCAAATGTTTTTCTTTAAAATTTTGGTAGGGATAGTGCTAAATGTACTCTAAAAGTTGCCATAATAATTACTATATTGCTCTAATCTTGTTTTTTCAAAAATTACAAAAATGTAATTTTTTTTTACTTGTCTCATCATTAATATTTACTTTGCGTAGCGGCATATTGTCCATGTTATTTCATTTATGAGTACACATACTTCAAATGAAATCTTATAGAGATTCTCAAAAACGTAAAAGATTTCTGTGTAAAGAAGTTCATTATTCCGTGTTTTCAGAAACACTCAAATGCTGTTTTCTTAAAAAACCCTCCAAATTTTGCAACAGAAATATCCACATAGGATGAACTTTTACTTTTTTAATATTCTTAAGGGAATATTTCAGTTTCGTTGTTAAAAAACAAAAAAATTGAGAAAATTTCAAAAAATGTAATTTTGGCAGCATAAGAGGCATGTGACAAGTCCTAAATGCTAGCCCAACCAAAGAAATTAAAAAATTAATTAGTACGAGACACTCTGTGACATTATGTAGCACCACTAGTTAAATAATGAAATTGAAGGATAGGAAAGACCTTTTCAATTGATGCTATGAATCTGATCAATCCATAAATTGCACCTTGGCATTGTAGTCAATGAATCGCAAATGTCAATCCAAATTTACAATATCTGACCGTTTTTAAATTTTAATAACCAAAAAAAACTAACACCCTTTACTACCGTTACCATATGCCGAAAATGCAATTCATCATTCTGCAGTTTTGTCAGATAAATTATTCCTTTGTATTCTTCAAGTGAAGCTTTCCTTGTTAGATTATCAAGCATTGTCATATTGGGGGTGGTTTTTAATGAAGTGGCTTTATTCCCATCTTTTCCACTTTAGAACATTACTGTTTAGTATAGAAATTCATTTTAAGTTATGACAAAATGAAATACTCATTTTTATTGACCTTTTTTTTTCCTCCATTTTTCTTTGATGTCAATCTAATAAGTCATTTTGTAATTCCTTTGTCATTTCTGACTGGCATTTTGTGCTGATTTCATCACGTTTTAATGCTACTTGCCTTCAAACCAATTTTACGATGTGCAACAAATGTTCACGCACGAATTCCTAACGTAATACATTCAATTTTTCGCCTCCTATATGTAATGTCACCGCATTGTCAGTAGGCCTACAATGTAATCTAAGGTTCCTGTGACATTTCTCAGTGCCATTGTCAGATTGGCCGATTTTGCAATAAAGGCAGAGATTTTCTTTTCAAGAACAGTCCAAACCCAACGTTTGCAAGCTGAGTTCACTTGAACAAAAGGAAGAAGTCTCGTTTACATCAGTATCGCATCCAACAGCTTCCGGTGTTTATCTATAAAGTAGTTTAGATAAAAAAAAATTATTTTTTTTCCATTCACAAAACAAACTTAACAATTTGCCTTAGAAACGAACATTATTAAAATGTACTTTTATTAGATAAGTATTTTATTTGGATATGGAATTGGAATGCACCAAAAATCAGGGAAGACTATTTTTTGGCAGAATTTTCTAACCTTCATGACAATATTTAATAGAAACATGATCTAAATTTGAAAAGTCAAAATAATGTTGTTACAACAAAATATATTCCATATATACTATGCAATACCCTGGAGATTAAACAATAAAATTCATTATTGCATGCTGATGCAAAATAAAAGAAAAATGATCAAAAATTCTCAGTACTCAATCTCAAAATTCAAAGTTTCAAAATATTCCCAAAAACATTTATAACTTTGTCCCTTTAATTCATTAGGAATATGCACATGATATTCAAGTTTTTTGCTGCAAACAAAAACAAAATTAAACTGGGTGAAGTGGAAATAAACAATAATGCAAAATGTAAATAATACCATTTTATTCATACTAAGAAAGTTTATCAAACTATGATACTTCAGTTGCAAAAGCTGACCTACTATTATTATGCTTAAAAATATACTTATATATCACAACAAATTGAAAGCAACACAACAAAGCAAACATTATTCCCACTATGTTCGACTAGTATTTCACTTGTGGATACAATATCAGTAAAATTTCACTACTGCAAGGTTAGTATTAACAAATATTTAATTGTTATGGTATTTTTAACAATATTTTAGAAATCTAGTTTCTGTTAACACTGCCATATGATTCTCATTTACAACAATTTCATAAACATACTCACTGTATTAATAATTAAACTTGCAGAGTATTATTCATTATGTCAGCTTTCCTCTCAAAGTTAGTACACAAAAATGAAAGGAAAATAAACTGCATGATGTGTATATAGCCATACATTTCCAGGAATGCATATATGTATATACATATGCACAATTGTATATAGATTAAGTATTACAAAATAGATATTTATAACATTAATACTTATACACAGAAGGACACCTAGTGAAACTGTATTGTAAATAACTGTTTCAATGCAAATTATTTGGATGATCTGGATGACTTTGCTGGAACATTATAGCAAAATCACTTCCCCAGTTTAAAGAAAGTTGCATTTCAGAAAAAAATATCTATTAACATATTTACAATCCCAACAGACAATCGTTGCCAAGAAATAACTCAGTAATTCTGAAAATTCTAATGAGTGTGAATAGCTTTTTTTTCCTTCTATTTCTAGCAAGAAAGTGCTCTTGCATAAACGACTATCACATAATGCTGCATGACTATTAATTAAGAATATGTTCTGCTGGGATTACAAATTTTGGCACCTTTTTTAATACATACTGTTCTTATCTGATAGAATTCATTATGACTTAGCAGTTAAAAACTATACATCTAGAGAAGGCATAAGTGGCAGACTGTACAATTTACATTCATTCAAAAATCTATTAAACATACATAGTGAGCAATTAATTTAGTTTCACTCTTAGTTAAAGTTAGTTGAGCATTGCTGCATGAATAGTAAGGAGATGCAGTTCAGTTCGTAGAAAGAAACTAATCAAGTCTGAGAACATGAATGCCCTTTGTAGGCTGCATTCACAACTTTCAACACAAACTGAGAGCATGTTGCATTCCCAAAACATACACAACACACATAAGAATAAAGAAGTAAGTCTGTTTATAATTGAAAGACAGAAGACAAGCAAGAGCATAAAACTACAGAAATCTGACCAGTCATAACTTCAATATTCAAGCATTCAAAAAAATTCTTAATGCTGTCAAAAGCTGATAAATAAGGGATAATATTATTGTACTTCCATTAAGAATTGATACAGTGATAAGTTCTAAAATACAAAAGAGTAGACAGCATTCTTCCCACACACAAAAATTAAGTACAGATGACTAGTGTGCATTCTCGAAGCAACTCGGACAAGACAAATGAGAATTTATCACGCTAATCTTACAAAGCAAACATACAATACAAAGAATCATTGAATTTGTTTGTATTATTCAAGGCCCAATTTGTTATACAACCATTTATCAAAGGAACTCGATAGAACAGTAATCGCCTCAGGTACAAATATTAACAGTATTCAATCAAAAGAAGAAAAATTTGCATCGATGTACACCTTTATTTGGGAAACTAATCCATTTGCCAAACCTAATCATTAAAAGTTATTTGCCAATAACACACAACACATGGTCACTATTTAAAGCAAATTAAAGCTACATTAGTCTCCCAAGAAAGATTGTTTCAATAAAAGTAACTAAGGAAATAATAATTTAATAAACTACACGTTCTATTCTTCCAAATAATATCAAACATTATTTGAAATTAATTAATGTCAGACTGTGTAGAAAACAACAATTAGGAGTGTTTTAAGTCAAACGCATTACATAAAACACAATAAGAGCCACTACCTCTTCACTTCTTGAACTTGGAGACTCTTTAAACTAGGTTGCACAACTTCTTTATAACATTTAGAACAGTAATAGTCACTTTCTGGATTACCAAAAAATTTGCAATTGTTTGTACGACATGGGTATGCTCCTGAACACGGCACCCAGACGCCTACAGCAGTACGATGACCAGCTGTGACTCTCTCCACGTTCGGTAACTCATTGCTCGACTGAGGACTCAAAGTTGCAACAGAAACATTGCGGGTACCCAATGAAGTTGAAGATCTTAAAGGTGGACAACTGGATTCAGGCATTAATGTAGAATTAGATGTATGCTGAAATGGTAAAAGAAGCAATTATTTTAACAGTAATGGAAGTCGTGACTGTCACTTGTCAAACGTGGCTAATTATTTAATTCATATTCTGTCTGAAGCAGTCCTGCAATGTATCATTAATAAATTTTGATCTCTAATGTAAAAGGCTTTGAGAATAACCACATTGTATTTGTAATTGAGTATAATCTGAATCACAATTGATTTGATTAATCAACTGTGCATCACTTTACCTAACTGATTTGTTTTTGAACTTCTCTTCCCCCAGTAAAATCATATTTTCTTCATTCTATTATAGTTGTGTTAGTGCCAAATGCCTAAATAAGAATCTTCATGAGTTTATGTATTAACACATTAATGCACTAAATTAAGCACAACATGAAAGGATAGCATTAGCACTTTCTCCTATGTAAACAATTTCTAATTCTGAAAAAAACATTGTTAATATTTATCAATTTTTTTTAATGAATAAGAAAACATTGCACAACACCATGGAAAGACTTTAAAAATTAAAAATTCAGTCCTTTCCCACGGTAATATACTTTCTGTATAAAAACCTTTATCAACATCAAAATATGCTAAGCCAATCTATATCCATGACTACAACAGAACTCGTTTCTTAACAATAAGTTATGAAAAGGCGCCACATTTGTTTCAGCTGTGAGCATTCCAAACATCTTCTGATACTACATGAAACAAATTTAATTGAAACGTCTATGGACAAGCTATTACTTTCAAAGATATTTACATTATTTTGAATGCACCTTAAACCTCTTCATCAGTAAATTAGTTGTACATTATTCAGAAACAGAACAAAAAAGAAACTAGCAATGTTTTCTCATTAAACTTGTCCCAACCCTCCAGGCTTAATTTAAACCCTCGGTATACAAATCACATATTCCCATTGGTATATGCATAGAAAAGGGATATAAAATTATCAATACAAAAAATTAATTACATTCAAATAATCATAGAGTATACTGCATAAATCAAGTTTTTAATAACTAGAATACACAAAAAGAACATGAGGCCTCAAGAAAAGAGGCTAATTCTTATAATAGAGTACTGCAACAATTACCTTACATTTAAAAAAAAAGCAAATGAATATATAAATATAAGTTCACATTTTTGTAGTTAGTTAAACATTTTAATTTTAGAAGTAACTGTATCTTGACTATAATTTTAATATGTATCAAACGCAACATCATATTAGGGATTCATTTGACACCATAACCTAGAGAAAGCCTAAATTGTATGCAATTTGAATAAGTGTCTAATATCAGACTACTTAAATTAATAGAATTAGTGACTTCTATATTTTGTGGAACTCAGTAAAAGTTCAGAATGATAATTTGGACAAACCACTATATATTATTCATTTTCACATTTTCAGTAAGTGTGGAATTATTCAATGTGGCTTCTGAGAGGCTCGTAAGTAGGAGGTCAGTTTCAAAATACAAAAGTAGTAAAAGAAAATAAAGAAGATTCCTAATTTTCAAAATTTCAGAGGTTTTAATGTAAATCAAATCTATATCATATTTATAAGCATACTTTCTTCTACTCGACACAGTGTTGAGAAAACCAGTTCTCTTGGTTGTGGGATATTATTACGAGTTCACACAAAATTACAATGAAACATGACAGTAGGATTTTTCAATCCTACCACTAGAATGGAGATTATAGAGTAAAGAATAATGGAGTTACAAACTTTTTCAAGGAGCATATATGGCTGCATTGATAAAATACAAAAGAACAGAATGGTAAAATCAGCTGGTAAGAACAGAAGGAGCATGGATAAAACAAGAATACAAAATGAAACAAGGAATGACACCTGAAGATAGATCCAAAAAATGGTAGGACTGATTATGTCAGGATTTGAGAACATTAGAAGCAAACGGGATTCACTGATGACAGAAAAATGGAGAAGGGTTCATGAGTTACAGGGATCAAATAAAAATATTTTTCAAGAAATTGCATAAAATAAAATTTAAAAAAATCAACCAGTTCAGAAGCAGTTGAGGCTGGCTACACTACCAGACTCAGGGGGGGAACATGGGGGGCATGACACCTCCCCCCTGCAAATGGCCAAGAGTTTTCATTTACCTTTTTTTACTTAGAAAAATTGATATAAATATTTATATTCAAATTATGTAATTATTTAAAGAAAATATTCTATAGTATCGTATTCATAAAAACACAAATAATATACAATATAAAAGCACATATGTTTATTATTTAACAAAATCTATGATGCCCCCCCCCCTCCAAAATGATTGTCTGGATTTGTCCCAGGCTGACTAATAGATAACATACTGTAAAAAAATTATCTTTATGTTCAGGAAATCACATTCCAGAAAACACAAAATAGTTTTTTGCTTAAATCATCCATATTACCCTCTGGGATCGTTATTGCTCAGTGAAAAGTACAAAAAGCACAGGAATACAAGGTCTGGGTGCATTCGCCCAAAATATTTTGGTGAAGAAATCATAACACTCATGTCTATGAATTATAAGTGCACACACAAATCTAAATTAATATGTAATTAAATCTAAAACTATTGTGCATACAAATCAAGTAAACTCAAAACATACCCCTGCACTGTGGCTGGAATCCACTTTATGACCATCACTTGTTCTATTTCCTTCCCAAGTCCTGGCCAAATTGTAACTGTGGATTCGGGCCAAAGGAGTCTCGCTTGTACCACTTTTTGTTCCCAAAAGACCACCAATTTCTTCTGGCCAGTTCCCAGTAGGACTAGGACTGTAACTAGGCACTGAATACTCCTGGCCTGATGTTCTTAGGTTTTCTTTGTCTGCCTTGACATTCAGTTTATTGTCAGAAGAATTTACAGTTGATGAGGTGTCATTATAAAACGTGGACCTAGAAAGATAAAGGGTCTGATCTATATTGCTTCCTGCTTTGGATGAAGGCAGACGACTCACAACACTATGAGACAATGCATCTGCCTCTGTGTAGAATCGTGACTTGCCCGCCCCATATCGAGGAGCATACACTTCCTCTGAAACAGAACTATCAGAATCACCAGATGCACCAACTTTAACTCTGGATGGCACAGGACTATTGATATTTGTAGACATTTCTCGATCTCTTTGTTTTTCATAACAATCTTTACACATGTAACTTGTAATAGCAGTACCATATTGATCACAACCCGGGTTAATACAATTTGATGGACCTTCTAGTCGGGCAAGTTCCTTCAACTTCATTTCATCCTTTTGACGCCTTTCTTCAGCCTGTTTCTGTTTTAATACTTTGTCTCTTTGAAAGCGAATTCTTGCTGATTGGAGATAATTTCTAACCATTTCCTCTTGGAATTCATGACGTTTTTCTGTATGAATGCGAGCACACAAAATATAATCTTGAGACCGAGAAACTAAATTTGAATTTAGTCTTGTAGTTTGACGCACTGGACTAGTTGACACACCTTTCTTTTGAGAATTTGTACGAGTAATTTTTGTAATAGAACCAAGATTCTTCTTTAGTTTTTTACTCATTGATTTCCCAATACTTCCAAACTGTTTTGCTACAGACTGAAGTTGTTTGGCAGCTTTACTTCGATTACCTGTAAATAAACCAGAATCTCCCATTTGAGTATTATCTTCATTTACATTAGTTTCAAGGACTTCACAAAACCTCTTTTCAATATCTTCTTCGTCATTTGTGAAATTATTAGTTCCACCCTCAAGTTCTATATCTCCTTCATCAACACCTGGAGAGCTTGGAATAGGTACTTGGATAATATCCAAATATTTTCCTAACAGGCCCATTTGTTCTGCAAGAGACAAACTGAATTTTTTACATAATGAACTTGTCATTTCATCACTATTCCAATTAAAGTTTTTGCCAGGATCAATACTAAACTGAATAGGTAAGAGTTCATGGTCTGAATTTGTTATTGGTATGACAGCTGAAAAAAAAAAGAAAAAATTACATTACACCATTACATACACTTTAAAAATGTTCAACGCAAAGAAAGCAAGATGCTACCTGGTGGTTGCGGCATTCGATCAACAAAAGTTTCTTTCTCCATCACAACCAAAGCTGAAAAGTGTGCAGCATCATAAGTTAGTACCAATGGAGACCTGTGGCAATCAGATGCAGCGCATTCCAGGGGAAGATATACTCCACCAAAAGGAATGGGTGCAAGGTCTTCACCGTTCACATCCTGTAATGAACAGATTCTCTTCATGATACATCACTAATCTTTACATTCAGGCTCTATAATAAATTTACAAAAATGTTCTCTAATACCATAGTACCTCACCTTAAGCATTAGATCTGCAATAACAACAATTGGTCTTCTTAACACATGAGCAAGAGCCAGTACGTGAATTTCCTCCAAACTTTCATAAGTAGCATTTTCACTCAATTCATCTCTGACAAATCAACAACAAAAAAATGAATACCACAATTAATCACTTGAAAGACATCTAGAGGGAAGGATTAAAATCATAACTGTTTTAATCATAATTGCTTTGCTATCCCACCAGTTGCCAAACAAAACAATAAATACTGAAAACAACACTTCAACTTTGAAGAGAAGTTATTTTACAAAAGATTTAAAGAAGCAATACAAAAAAATAGTGAATTCATTTCTTAACAACAAATTATTTTAAATTCAAATAGTTTAAGCATACTTTTTTCAAGTTAAACACTTGATACTCTTATACCACTAGGAAAACAAACTTATCTAAAATTCACATAAAAAATAATACACT
The DNA here is from genome assembly GCA_017312745.1 of Gryllus bimaculatus. Lineage (NCBI taxonomy): Eukaryota > Metazoa > Arthropoda > Insecta > Orthoptera > Gryllidae > Gryllus > Gryllus bimaculatus. The sequence goes on from BOPP01000001.1 coordinate 931,443, forward strand.
TGGTTGAAAATTCTGTTAACATTTCAGATGGCAAGAAAACTTTCTGGGAACGAGTCCTAGAAATTAACTGAAATTTATTTTCAATTCAATGATTTTCTTCAATACGCGAGTTTTGTTTGGTAATGACACTTTAATGCCAATCACTTTTTATTACATAAAATTTATAAATAGAGCTCTCATGAACTGAAATCTTGCAATGTATGCTTCAAATATTGTTTCAATTCCGTTTTTTCATTAATGCACTTTGGACATTACATATATTATAAAATGTCACAACCAAATTAAAATGTTACTCATGTTTTGTTTTTGTACCATTAGTTGCTGCAATTATAGCCTTTATTTCATATGCTATTCAACAAATTAATATAAAAATTATTACATAAAAAAAATTAATGTTTTTCTTAAATTGTAATTGCATATGCCACACACAATTTTGTTTCTAATAAATCTGTAATATATATACATTTCTTTCAAATTTTGCCAAAAAATGTAGTAATGATAATTAAAGCTAATTCAAAATTCATGAAATTTACTTTTCAGTCTCACAACTTCTTGAATTTGAATAAGCTGGACTGACTTTGTATCAGCATTACAAAATTCAAAGTTCATCACACCAAACCTAATTGTAAATGAAAAAAAATACAAAAAACTGTACAGAAATATCCTCCCTTATCATAAATTTCTCCTCTAAAATGTTGATATCAACAGGATTCTTATTTCATTAACTCACAAGTTTCTATCAATAAGAATACTGCGCCTACGTCCACTCTCCAACTTCCTAGGTTCAGTAGATGCCATTTCCACAATGTTACTCCATTCTCTCTTCCACTCTTCTTCTGAATACACAAATCCAGCTTGAGCATTAATTATTGTCTGTTGCCACCGCCAACGACGCCAAAGAGAATCTTTACACTCACTGCTACTTAAAAAGCCATAAAGAGCTTTGCGAAGAGTAAGTAATCTATCATGAAACCCCCACATGCCTGCAAAACAAACAAATTTTTATCTAAATTAAATAATTAACTGTTGTCTTAATACTAGACTATTATTTAACTATTTAAAACTTTGGGGTAATACAAAATTTACTTTTAAGCGTGTATTTTTTTTCCTCCTCTGAATGAAATATACAAGACATTCCTACAATAACAAACTACTGTCACTATCCCTTACTGTAACTGAACACTGACACCATTGGATGTGTAACTGACAAGTAAATATAAAACAGTAAAATATAATGATTACATACATGTATACCCATTACAAATCAACTAAAGGAACGACACATACCTAATGAAGCTGCATGCAATAAACAATTGCCATCACCAGTGGTTGCTAATGGCCACAATCTTTGGCATGCCCCTGAATCAGCCCACCAATTTAATCTTCCTGCTTGTTCAAGAGAGACTAGACTTGACATCTCAATCAGATCCTTCTCCAAAAATCCCCGGAAATCCTCTGAAACATTGGTACATGAAACTTAATACAAGCGCTGCTGTATATTAAAATCAAAGTTTCAATCAAACCAAAAGTTCCCCACAAAATAATAAGTTTTTCTGATTTCATCCTTACCTGGATAAATTGTCAAGTCAGGAAGAGTGAATGTAAATACAGGTGTTTCAATAAAGTAATGATTCACATTATAAACTGTGTTTTCTCTGAAATCATGGGCTATATCTGACCGGGCTCTTGACACCAAATTAATATTTTCTGTAGCCCGAGAAATCCCTCTCGTAAGTTTTTTTGCTGTTAAAATTACAACCATATTTGAGAACAATGACAGTCAACTTCTGTCAAATGAATCATCAACACAATCACAATTTACACATACCACAATCAATAGCATCTGATTTTTGTAGCACAGGTCTTGAAGACAAAGTATGCCTAGGTTCTGTCAAGTTACCATTTTCTTCATGAACTGACCAATGATTCGATGTATCATCAGGCATATATAAGTAAGCTTGCAGAGCCAACTTTAGATTCCATCCTTTAGCTTAGAAAGATAATGATAACATAAAGACCCTTGTTTCAGGTTTTATATAAAATAAATGACAAGAAGTATCCAAACTTTACCTTGAAGAAAGGTTTGAGCTACAGTGGAGTCTGCTCCAGTCTGAGCTACAAACTCAGCCACAAGGTTTGACTCCATTCCCCATCTACGATATTGTAAACCTGCCATACAAATCTTTTCAATATTTGTAATAAATGCCTAATAGCTTAAACTAATCTAATGACATTTTTCTATTATTCAAATATAATGTATTTGCTAATAACTAAGAAGTACATTGCTAATTTAACTTGTAAATAGAAAAGAAATTACTGTAACCAGTCACAGGTCCTTATTCTGCAAGTTCCAAGCAGCACCAAATATGGATGTTACAGAAGGTTCATGAACTCCCAAACAAAATTCCACTATTTTACACTACATTAATACAATTATTTATGATTTATTTCAAAACAGCATTATGTGAAATGTAACTTTAGTTCTTTTCAAGCATATAAGTATATACTTACCAGAATTAATATGTCATAAATGTCAGATACACTTTGCATTACTTTGCAGGTTGCGTTCGGGTGTTTGATCTTGACATGTTCATAAACCGAATGAACCATCACCCTTCAATTTCACTACTGAAGTTCTCATTGCTCATAACCGTACATAACCTTGGCCTGATCAGGTCAGGGAGAAACACCTTTACGCAAATAAAAAATACAAAAAGTAACAAAACACACACGCCCGAATTCAGTATTCTAAAACAGAATAGCCAACTCTGAAACACTCACGTCAAATTTTTGGTATTTATTGCTTAACGGAGAACATAATGTTCTTGTACCTTCGGAAACACTCTATTATTTATAACATTTCCTCATGAGTGATTAATCAATTAATTGGTTCTATTCCCTAGCACGAAATTGCAGAGGATATCGATTGTAGGACATACTATCAGTATTACCATTTTCAGACGTGGGAGGGGAATGTTTTATATTATTTCCGTGAAGGAATGTATTAATTGGCCTGATTTGTTTACCTCTTCAATATGTATGTGTGAGTGAAAGGATGTTTGGGGACATAAAGCTGTGGTTTTCCTTCTGAAAAGTGGGCGGATATGACAGAATACGATGCTTATTCTGTCATGGCCAATCATGGCATCCGTTTGTGTTTTACCTGTCGCCTGTTCGTATTATATACGTGAATTAATTGCTATTATTTACTCACACGGGCGTATAAGTAATTAGGAACTGACAGGAGCCGCAGCATAATTGTTCGTACAACGTTAAAGACATCGAGTGGTGAAATTCACCCCTGTTCGATGGTATTGACTTGATGTGATTTTTCTCAGACTGGGATGTGTCCGTGAACTGGCATCGTGAACATTCATCCCAAACCGATGCAAATGTTACAAGCATAATTGGTGGTAATTGGATTATGAACACTCCACTTATAATAAAGGGGCGTTTTTGTTGTTTTTTTTGTTAAAAGTTTCTGATGTAGTGTTCACAGTTATGACTGCAAATGTCACTGCCCCATCAATAATGAGTATTTATTGTTAATGTCTTCTCTTTACCTTCATATACATTTGTTCATAGTTCTAGCGTATTGGATCTTATCTGAATTTGAATGCACAAACCATGGGCAGAACAAGTGATGAGGAAGGTGAAACCTCTACTAAAATTTGCAAGTCAGATGAAATCGATGACAGACCTTTGAAGAAAGCGCGCTATGTTTGGCAAATTAAAGGGAAATATCATTTAAAGAAACCAGATGATGAAAAAGTATCATGTTTTCCAACCAAAAGCCCCGTTAAGGATGAGTGCTCATCTGTCATATTGCCATGTAAACATACAGGATTTAACACTGACAATAATTGTGGAAGTGAATTAAACACAATGGAAGTCTCTGAAAACAGTGCTGCTCTTCAAGACCCAAATACAAGTAGTGAAATTAAAATTAATACTGAACCTAGTGCATTGTTAGATGTTACAAATTGTGATGGAAAAAACCTGAAAGTTGTAACACCAGTATCTCAAAATTCCCCAATTGACCAGCCAGAGTGGCCTATAGCCTTAAATGTTATGTTCCCTAACACCCGACCATCTACAAGTTGGCAATTGAGAAAATGGCAAGCAAGGCAAGTTGCCCGTTGCTTTGTTGACAATACAATTAATAGAGTTTTGGAGGATATGGGATTTGTACCTCTGCCAGTAGATGCAGATGATATTCTTGATGAATTTCCCATGACTGAAAGCGAGAATGATGAAGGTCTTGAAGATGAAGCAGTTCTCATGGCTATTCATAGGCATGGATTAAGGACAGAAGGAGAAATGACTGGGTCAGATACAGAAAATAAAATTATATCTGATGCAGCAAAAATTGATACCGCCGAAAGTGAAACTTGCAGAGAACCTCGCAATGCCACAAATGCAAATATGCCATGTGTTTGTGCCAATGCACCTCGTCAAGATACAAATGCATTTGTCAATTTGGATCCTTTTCACCATAGGCCTGTGTTTTGGGACCAAGGAGAGTTGGATACACAGAAGTTATTGCATTCTCCGTTCAGCAGTGAATTAAACAGCAATGAAATTGTGCACAGGTGGTTCAGTGATGGATTATTTAGCTCTGTTATAAACAGTGAAAGTAGCTGTGATAGTGACATGAAATCTCTAGATGAACCCATGGTGGATGAACAAACATTAACAAAAGAAAACTCTTCTGCTTCAGTAAATGATGGAGTCCAAGATAATTCCATAAATGCTGATAAATCAGATGAATCAAGTTCCCAAGAAAAGCGAGATGCAAACTCACCATCATTTGAACATAGTGACTTTTTAGATAAAGCTGTGGCTGTTGCAATTCAGAAGAAAGGTCTCAGTAAATTAAGTTGTGCAGACTATGGCTGAAGGAAAAAGCAACATTAAGTGATTAGCACTGTTTTATAGAAATTAAGATGTTCTTTCAAAGAACTGTGGTCAACATTGTAGCACTTTTCATCATTTTATTTGCTTGGCATTCATTATATAATGTCATCAGCAATGTTTAGCTCTGCTTGTACAAATGTCAAAATCATGAAACTATACATTTTCATAATAGCTTGGAGCACAAAATAGACAGAAGCTTCCAAAAGCTTCATGATAGAGGTAAAGGTAATCTTGTAATTTATAGTTAAGTGAATGCTTTAATGCTAGTCATGTTTATTTCTTACAAGAAAAGTATGGTATGTACCACATACATGTGTATATAATTGTTTATTAAGTTGTAATTAAAATTTTAATACAAAATTTATTTTCATTTCTTGATGTTAGTATTTAATCTTATACTTATCGCCAACTTATTTTAGATAACTTGAATTCATCATAAGCTGTACATTTTGAACTACAGTGATCTGAGCAAAAGAATATTGCAGATAAAATTTCTTGTATATCACCAGCTGTGTTTACAATCTGTTTGGAAATAATCCATACAAAAGCATGCGTAAAAATAGGAGTATTACAATCTGGATTATTACAAATTGTTGTGGGTCCTTTTCTTAATTGGTTACTTATATTTTGGGGGTAATTTTGAGGTATGCAATTCTTTTGCTCATTTATCATTGTTATAACATGGTGACCATTGCTGTACTCAATATTTAATTTGTGGTTATTCAAGATTTGGTATACAACTCGGATGGACAACTCGTACATTGATGGTACTTTCTTGCTTCCTGGTAATGTATTGGACACCATCAAGAGATCTTGTGGCATGACAAGTGTAACATAGTTCCTTGCTGGATAAAAAGAAGTTTTAATGTGCAGAATAAAATTGCTGAGCAATTCTGTACCTACGTTAGATTCGAAGCATCTGGAAATCATAAAAATCATTGATTTTAAATTATCAAGATTAATTTTATCAACTACTGAACTAAATTATCAAATTTTCATACCCAAATGTGTCTAATTTCCACATGCCCCCATCATGACCTGCGAGGAAAGAGAACTGACTGCCTAAACAGAATGTTAAGTAATTAAGAAACGGATTCCTCTCAAAACACAATTTTGGAGAAGATATAAATGGTAAAGCTGGTAAATATAGTAATTGATTTCCCATCACTGACAAGAAATCTAACTTAGGTAAGTAGACAATACGTTGAGGAAGGCTTGTTAAACAATTTTCGTCTAAGCAAAGTTCTTCCAAATCAATACAATTGCAGACTGATTCTGGTAGATGAGAAATCATGTTGCCAGATAAAAGTAATACTTTCAAAGAAGTAAGTTTGCATATTTCTGTAAGAAAGAATGAAATGTAAAGTTACTATTTGCTGTAAGGAAAATACACATATAATAATTTTAAAATTGTGATTGATTGGAACACATTTCAGGCTTGGTGTTAATTCTCTTACATACTTAACGAACTTAATTGCAGAGGTATTGAGAGTATTTAAGAATAAAACTTACATTATTGCAAAGACAAACATGTAATTTATACATGCAACAAGTCCTATTGTGAGGAGTGCTAATAGAATTAGTATAAATCAAGGTAATTGGTAGATAACTTCAAATTCATCGAACTTAATTCATGCAGTTGTGATCTTAAGCAGGGGAAAAAATAACCTTGGGAAAACTGAAATAACTGGCAGGTTTTGAGATAATTCTTTATTATAACATTACAAACAAAAACAGTTATAAAACAAAATAGCCAAGTTTCTGAAACGTCTTACAGGAAAGAATTGTACCTGCTTTTGTTTTTTTTTAGTAGACAATTAGCAAGCATTTTTAAAACAAAAAACTTAATAGAGTAATGAATTTGGGTAGTAGCAACTTAAAGGATTGGTCTGTAGTTTACTATTGCACAATAACCCTGACAAACACTTAAGTCCAAGGAAAAAGGAATTGGGAGTGCACAATTTTATTAACTGAAAACATTATACAGTTCTTTTGCTTAAACACTGGTTAGGTGGTATTTTTTTAGAAGCTGACCATTAAGTTTTGTTTTTTTTAAAGCTGGGTGCACGCTCACACAATGTTTTAAAACAAATTCGGGATACTGTCCACTGCAAGATTTTGCAGTCTTACCGTCTGGTAAACAAGTTAAATAATTCCTTGAAGCACACAGAAAATTAAGCTGCGACAGTTTACCAATTGTTGACGGCAGGGTAACAAGATTATTGAGTCCCACATCTAAGCAAAATAGAGACTCCAATTCTTCAATTTCATTTGGCAACGACTGTAATCGATTGCCATATAAATATAAGTTAGTGAGATTCTTCAGTTGCCCTAACCAACTAGGCTGAAAAATATAATTTAAATCAAACTAACAGAAACGATGCAAAAAAATATGACAACTGGTCAAAGTGAAATGTCCTACCAATTTCTTAATGAAATTACACTTTAAATATATTTCTAAAATATGTTGCCCTTCTTCTCGCAGTTCTTCCGGAATTTCGTAGAGATCTCTGTAATTCCAATGTAAAATTAATTTGTCGTGAATTTCTCTTAAAATTTCCGCATCCATGCGAATGTGTCGTGTTCGATGTAAGTTGTTAACAATGTAAACTAACTTGAAGTAATTTCAATCGACCCATTTTATTCTGATAATACTTTAGTGACATCGTGATGTGATCGTCTCAAGTTGAATGCTAAGTTAGCATTGCTAACGCACTACTCTGCGAAGGCCTTCTACCTACACCGAAGTTTCCTTATTTTTCATAGAGTACACAAAGATTTACAATGCGGACAGTCGTACATATTACCAAGCTTTTTCCCAGATCGTTCCTATTTCACAAACATAATATCGCCACCATTCACATAAGATGAAATTACGAGTCAGGCAGGAACGGACGTCAAGAAGACGGAGAGCGTTCTGCTTCTGTCAATTCAAAAATGAGTGGCCGCCGAAGAAAACGAAAGGCAGGTCGCGTGATGGGAAGAACAACACTGAACTTGACGAACATGACTTAAGTTAGAATTTCTACTGCTTCTTTCACGTTGTGTAAGTAAAGAATTATATAATTATAATTAAAATACCGAGAATGACTCTCATACTCGTGTGTGTCCGACATTCTGTCAATTGTGTTTGAGGAGTTAATAATATTAAATTAAAAAATAGTATTAGTTTCGGAGATCTGCAAGAGCCTACCCATCTTTGGAAGTAGATTTAGGCCCATTATTATTTAATCGTCACTAATAATTTACTCCATTTTACCACACCTTAAATATGGAATAATATTCTGGGGAAAAACCTCTGAAAGCACTCACACATTTATTATCCAAAAAGAATATTGTGAACAATGACCAGCACTCATAAGCAGGAGTCTTGCAAACCCTTGTTTAATAAACTAAAGATTCTTCCTCTACCATGCATGTACATATTTGTAATAGTGGTATTCACAAAGAAAATTCTCATGGGAAACAAGGACACTTTTACTTTAAATTCGGATGTACACAACTACAACACCCGTCAGAAGGATAGCCTACACGTTCCCCACTCTAAAACTACACTTAATCAAAAAAAGTACCCTAATAGAGGGCATTACACTTTACAATAAACTAAGCAATGATATCAAAGACATAAACACAATTTATACATTTAAAAGTAAATTGAAAGCTTTCCTGCTTAACAACATGTTCTACAGGGTAAAGAAATTTTCAAATTACAACATTTCCCTTAAAAAATATAAATAAATAAGAATTTCTTATCCCATTAGACTTTCTGTTTTGTGTAAACTGTTTCAAGCTGAAGCAAAGAAAAAAGAACTGGCACATCCCATCCTGTAAAACAGAAGAGGAGAAAAAAAAAAACTGGTCAAAAATTGCCTCCTCACCATTTCAAGTTATAAATATAGAATGTACTACTATTGTTAAATTTAATTTGATGTAGTTGCAAACATAATTGATATGTTATTGTTCCAAATTATTATTGATAATTATATTATTATTATATTATATTATTATTATTATTATTATTATTATTTATTATTATTATTATATTAATGTAATTATTATTATTATAAGTAGTAGCATTAAAAAAAATGTTGAAATATTAATTATTAGCAGCATAAATTTATCTACGTATAATATCTAACTTTCTAAGTGTAACAAATATTGTATTTCTAGGCCAATGACCCCATCTCGATTCAGGATTTTGTTCAGTTTCCGTGCGTCCTTTGAGCAAAATGCTGAGATGGTCCTTGTTTGCTCCTGAACAGTAATGAACTTCCTTCTCTTCCACCCTAGCATCATATTGACTCGTCATTCTCGATTGTAATTGTATATGTGACTCAATAAATATTATTATTATTATTATTATTATTATTATTATTTATTGAATGATACGAAAGGATGTTCTGCAATGTCTTACGTTACTTGCTTTTGACGTGGAAAGTTGATATTGTTTGATTTTTAAGTCTCTTACGCACAAAGCTCTGTAATTGTACAACTGCTAAACAGGGACTTGCTCCCAGGATTACATAACAGATTTAAGATGATAAATAAGGAATTTTGTAATCGATGGTGTAATTAGGAGGTGGCATGGGGGGCGGTCCGCCTTGGGTGGCTCCATTTTAGGGGTGACCCAGGGCAGAGGGGAGGGGGAGCTATTCCATTAGTTTTGGCCAGGGTGGCACCAACTGAAGCTACACCGTTGTTGGTAATTATGCTACAAAGAATAAACATTGGTGCATTTTTTTATGTTCTGCTTTTCAAAGGTATAATTTCCAACTGAGATTATCTTTCAGACGGTATCCTCTTTTATACTCCCTCTTTTTTCCATAGCAAATTGTACTCTGTACAATTTCATCTTCATCTTTCTTGCTTTGTGGTATTTGAAGACATAATTTTATTAATTTCATGATATTACTGTATTTTCTTTCTTTAATTTTTGCCAATCAGTCCTTGTGTGTATTCTTTGTTGCTGCCTAGTAACAATTATTGTTTAGGACAAGACTTTACGATGTCTCCTTTGATCAGACACATGTTTTCCTACAATCAATTTCTGATCATAATTTATTCGTACTGTTTCTAAACTGTGCAATCAATCTATTAAATTGTGGACATAAAACAATCATGAACATCAAACTATTATAACTGTGAAGTTGTCACATCAAGCTGTGACATTTTAATTTTGATGTTATATTCAGTTGTTCAATGGATATAATGGCATTAGTCACCTATATTACCAACTAATAAATCAAACAATATTCAATCTAACTTGTGATTTTTGGACAATTGAAGATGAAGAGAGAAGTTATTAGGCCTAGGGTATATGAAGAAAATAATTCTTTATAATTCTAAAATCGTTCTAGTTCCTGTAAAGTAAGTGATTTGTTCAATTGTTTATGTTTAGTTTTGCATCAATTTGTCCTTATTTCAAAGTAAATAATTGTCAGTTCTGAATTTTATTTTACTTCATAATAGTCAAATTCCTTTTCCTTGATTCAAGGTGGCCCTCCGGGGTTATTCATTACCTTTTATGAATTTATGTGTGTACAAAATTTCCTTACAATATGATATTTACATATTCTGCACATGCCTTTTCTTTTCTTTCTTCCATGATTCTATAAAGCAATTTAACTTTGATGTAATAGTATGAAATTATTTCATTAATTTACTAAATAAATATTTCAGTTTCTTGAATTCAAACTCTGGGTGTCAGTTGATCGTCCTCTATCTTACCACCAGAGAGGTGTTGCATTATGAATCGAGTATTCAATTATAGCTAATTATTTATATAATAAAGTATTTAGTAATTATAGCTAGCTCAGCATATAGCCATTTTTCCTGTTGTACAAAAGTAATTTCTTTCATTTCTGTAATAAATAATATTTACTGGAATACTGGCTTTGTTTCTTACTTGGGAGGCAAAACCTCATTGTGCCAATCTCCAATGTCTCACTACTCCCTCCCCCAAACTAAAGCAATATTTAAGTTTATTATATATTTTTAAATTGATTGAAATATATATTACTGTAGTTTTACCACAATTATAAATATTTTAATGTAAAACTTAAAATTTATTTTAATAAGATTCCTCTTAATTTATTTTATCTAAAATATACATATTTAAAATACGTGCTCTGATAAAAAGCAAAATCCCACTTTTGCATGCAGGTTTTCACATTCCCAGGTATCTCGATTAAGGATCTGTTGTATGCTACTAAACAACCTTATCCAAGGCCTTCTTTTACACCTTGATCATATCAGAAATATCTGTATTATCACCGAAAATGATGACAATCATATGGATAACCGACTTCTTCTTCTTCTTCTTCTTCTTCTTCAATTGAGAACACAGAAATGTAAACTAGTTCGGAATAAAACATATTACGACTCGTGCACAGAAGAGTTACATAACTTGTTCGAAATTCCAGCTGCTCCATTTATCCCCTCAGCAGGAAACATTGCACTCATAATGTAACACTGTCTGCCCTTTCAGCATAAATTATTATTTCATCGTTCATCCAAACACTTAAAATTCCTTTATTTTAAGATATAAACCACCAAAATGGATAACTGCCATATGTCCTTTCACTATTATACCACATGTTAAAACATTTCTAGCAATATCTTCAACAAAGAAAAGAGTTCGTCAAAATAATATCTGACATTTTAGTTGTTTTTTTCATTTTTTTATACTGTCACTTCATTCACTAATTTAAGAAAGAAACAGAAATCTTTTGATTTTCTGGCACACGACACAAATCTAAGATAAAGGTAAAAATGATATTTCAATTAAATAAAATCACAATTTTTAATTCAACTGTCATTGAAATATAATACACCAAAGATATTTAATAACATATTATTAACAAATACTGCAAAATGTGTACTCAAATTACAAAAAATAAATAATCTTCAAAATAATAATACAATGACTTTGGGTGTTTTTACAAGTCTTTTTTGTTCACTTCTTAAAGCACAATTATTATAACCCAAAGTCAAGTAGAGTTAAAAAAAGCCTAGCTTATAGACAACATCACCGAGTACTGAGCACAGAAGCTGAAAAAATTTGCTGAAGGATCTGAGGAAGTTTTGTCAGATCCAGACACACAAAGGCACGACCTGCTGGCATTTGTTTTGTCAACCTGAAAATAATAATTTATGGATGAATTAGATAGCTCAGCTGGGAGCTGTTATAAACTTAATTATTCATATGTATGATATAGTTAGGGTAGAATAATTGAAAAATAATTTAAAACATAAATTACATCATTATTTTTAGAGACCAGTAAGCATCTCAAAAGAGTAATGTGCAGATATCTCGTAAACTGACAAATGAAAGAAAAAAAATCTTATACCTTACAGCTTCATCTCCTAAAGAACCAATGAAAATAGCATAAGCGCTAACGTTTGATTCAGATGTCAGTATTTTTGCAAAGCTCTCAGGAGCAATACCATAACGACGAAGGTTGGCATCAGATAAAACTACAACAATGGCTTCATCACAATCTTCTTTACTCAATTGAGATATTCCAAATTTTGTTGCTTCTAATGTATGATCTCCAGATAAACAAAATTGAGAATGGGCATGCATTATCTGCAAAATAAAATAAAAATACACAGGGAAGAATTTCTTCAAAAATTAAAATAATAGAGGGGGGCAGATAATTTAATTCCAATTTTAAAAACAATTGCTACCTTGATAATATCCAATCGTTGTTTATTATCCGCAGGAGGTTTTCTATGGTCAACAAATTGTAAATTATAATCTTCACCAGAATGTCCCATGATATCATACTGAATTTGAGCTTCAAACCCTTGAAATGCTTCCATTACCATAATGACAGCTTCCATTTCACGATCCAAACGCCCATCATAGCCATTGAATCTATAAATCAATATGTAGTTGTATAGCAATGATTCAAAATACACCAACATAAATATGAAACACAAATACACAAAGAAAAGGGGAAAGAAAATACCTCTATACAAATACGTTTTCTCTTACCTGTACATACTACCTGAAACGTCAACAATAAATTTTAAACGCTTAGGTTTAGTCTGCGGTGTTCCTAATTCAGGTTCCTTCTCAAAACGTCTTCTATAAATAGTTTTCTCTCCAGTCAATCCTGATTTAACCAAAGGATTTTATTTTTAAAAGATAATTCTAAATGTTAATCAATTAGATATAATCAGTTTTTTAATAACTGTGGATAACATTTCATTCTACATTATTTTCTCTCGCCAATTTTTACTCGTCATACCTTCAATAAGTTTAGCATCATCAAGTTCTCCTGTTGTTTGATGTCGCTGCCACTGACGCTCTTTTGATTTTGCTTGCAGGCTGCCCAAAATCACACGAAGTGCTTGCACCTATCACATAATAAACCTCTTTTTTCTTCACTGTGAAATAATTGCAGAATTACAGCACAGATAAATTACTAGTGCTGATAATCACAAATTGGGAATGAAAATGGTAAAATCCACATATATATTGCAAACCACTTATTCCATTTTTCAGGGATCCAGTTTTCAATTCTTAGTCCCAGTATATGTTCTATTAATACTACACTTACAGTCACTCAGAGGGGATATAATGCGCCAAAACCAACTCTCACTAACCAGATGTAAATGAAATGTTTCATTTACAATGAATTGAAATAAGGTTGCAAATATGTGATAGACAAAGGGTTAAAACATAGAACATTAAAAAAGCATATTGTTTCTTAAGCCAGGCTTTTTACATACAGCACATTCTTCAGTGAAAGTGTGAAAATGTAGATGTGTTTATACAGGGGCAGATCCAGAGATGAATTTTGGGAGGGGAAATTCAAAATGTTCTGGTCGAATGTGTCATATTACAGATTTTGGAAATACGTGTCATATGTCATGTGTCTGGTTGAATGTGTCATCTTAATGATTATCTGAATTTTCTTTTGCTTCAAAGTTTCATGACAAGGTAAATTAATAGTTAATAAAAAATTTGGGGGGTAAGTTTCCGTTATTTCCCTTCCTGTGGATTCACACCTGGTTTATAACTAGCAAGTTTCTTTAAAAATAAATTGCCTTATGGCTGTTGTTTGTGTCTCTCGAAAAATGAAGAATAGTTTAAATAAGTAATACACATTTCTAAAGTTACTAATGTAATGTTTAGCCACCAATCAACAAAATGTAGGCAAAGTCTATATGTTCTTCTATTCACATTATATCCCCAAACCAATGGATGATTTAAATCTATCTTGTAATTAATCTAGTTGATATTCTGATAGATATTTTCACAACTTATCTTCACTACAATTAAAATTCCTCAGTCAATCACGTTGAAAGCTTATGGATACTTAAAATCCCTGAAACAGTTTCAATTTTTTTTTTTTCAAAAATGGCTCAAAATGTTTAGTCCCCCTATGGAGTAGAAACTATGTTATTTAATGCTGTGGAAAAACATCTTACAGGGCTCTGGTAACGAAAAAGTGGATAAACCCACTTGCTAAATTTAGAGAAAAAATTCTCTACGTCGTGGTGTAAGCAGAATCCATGTTATGTGGGTCCTTCGTGCCGAAAAATCGAATGACGGCAACCGTCCGTCCGTCCGTCCGTCCGTCCGTCCGTCCGTCCGTCCGTCCTCAACGCTAGAGGCCAAACCGTTGAGCCGATTTTCTCCAGAATTGGTATTTCTCAATCGATCTGGAGAATGTCCCGGCCTCTTGAATTTGAAATCGACATTTCAATTGAATCGTTTATTTCAGAAACCCGTCAAACACCATATTCCTCATTTCGAGAAAACCGAGAAAAAGTCTCGCAATTTTCCAGATTTCAAAATATTTTTACTTACGAAAGCAGTTCATAAATGAATATTTTTCATATAACTATGCACTAAACTGTGTCTGTCCTCTTGGAGCAATTATCTGCCGCTTATGCGTGTTTTAGATTTTGTCGTTTGACAGGTTTCTGAAATAAACGATTAAATTTTGGTAGGTACTTTACATGGAGCACCAAGGAAACTTTCCGAAGTTCAAAAAAAGGCTTCATCGTTTTTGGTTAAATTTTTTGTTGGACAGTGTGAAGAACGTTTAAGAAAATGGTGCAGGTCTCATGTTCGTTATATCGTAATTTTTCGAAAATCGCAAAAGTTCAAAATTTTTGAACGTCTTCCTACTGCTGAAATATTAAAGATAAGAGTCTTTTCCCCAATGAAATCTGTTCCTTAAAGATACATTTTGAAATAAAGTAATTAAAAAGTTTTCGAAAACTTGAGTACTTTTCGCGTAATTTTGCGTGAAACTTCGGGGGAGAAAGTACTCCTGTTTTAGCACCACTAGTTTCTTTAAAGAATATATAGCTGAATAAGGGAGCGAAAAGGGCCTCCAAACCAAATCGATAATCGCAATACGCATATGAATGGGAATAAAGAATGCCGCATATTTCCAAAAAAGCAGCCTCCTAGAGCAATATATTGCAGAGATACTTTAAGAAACATGTTTTTCACATTCTATTTTTCTTCTGAGCTTCTATGGCATGTATCAGGTTGAAAAAAATTGCAGGGTCGGGGGAAAATAGTTGAATTTGAAGGTATGTTTGTGCTAATTGGCTAATTTTCGCACCAATTTCAAATAGAATAAAATTATGAACTTTTTGAAATAGACTTTTGACGAAATAACGTTGGAGCAATGTCTCAGACACCCCCCCTCCCTAGAATCTGTCTCGTAACCACAATGTTATTGGAAAAAATGATTTCACCAATATTTAAATAGATGTCCAATCACGACATATGAACTCGAAATCTTGTAGGTGTTACAATGCTTATGTACCAAACTCAATCAAAATATTGGGAGTGAAACAATATTATTTTGAATGTGCGAACGGAAGTGGCACCCTGGGATGCTGCATTCACAGTTGTAATCATTTATTATTTGGCACATGCTCGTTATATGACGACAATTGTTAAATCATGAGAAAGTTTGAATAGGCTATAAACGAATACTGTCTAATTGTCAATATTTAATAAACCTAGAACTGAATAATTTGATTTACCGTATTTACTCCAATATAAGACTTAATTTTTCCGAAATATCTCCGTCGAAAAATGCGGGGTCGTCTTATATTCGCAAATTAAGCCTGGTCGATTAGGATTTAAGATTTTACATTGCCATTCCATGACACGAAACTCGTAAATGTTGACGTAACAAACTGCGAAGATGGTAAAAATATCGCGTGAATCTACAATATATAATTATATTCGCGTTCGTATTCTCGGCACCCACCGCGAATTAGTCGGGCAATCCAGATCGATAATTTGATAGAGAATATCTAACCGAATGGCATTGTATCAAATGAAACGTAACGTGAAAATGAATGCTGAGAGTTTGTTACACGATGCGGGTTCGACGAGGTCATGCGGAAACTGTTTGACGGCCAGCAAATACAAATCTGCGTTTTGAACAGAAACAGAGGCCATCAATAAGTGCGAGACGATAGAAAATCTGGCAACAGAAGGGAATGTTCTTAGATGGCGACTGATGAAAGACTACGAACAATACTTTCAAGAGGGGCCTAAAAGGTTAGATGTCACAGCATGGCTGGAGGACCAAAAAGAAAGAAAAACATTGATACTTATGAGGATGACGAGGGTAGTGGCAAAACCATGATAATGATGATATTATTGTGTTTTTTTTATTTACGTCAAAAACAGTTAAAAACTGAGTGTGACGTGCTATGGGGAGAAGTTAATTTGAAGTTATATTTATGCCCAGAAGCAAAACAAGAATTTGAAGTCCAATACTTGTTACAGGTTCTTTAGAATTATACAATTAAAGAACAAGAAAATTAGAGTTCAGCAATAAATCTTAACATTCTCATCAACAAGGCAATTGTCTAGTCAATAAGACATTTTGAAATTTTATTTTGATTAAATAGCAAGAATTAGTTAAAAATTAAAAAAATTCTCAGAGGGCCTCTTCAAAATTAAAGGGTCGTCTTATATTTGGGTAAACACATCTTATATTATGTACATGACTGTATTATTAGTTTCACAATAGGCCCTTCAGAACAAAACATTTTATCTTAATTTTACCTTAGTAATCATAATGATTCACAAATTAAAAAAGAACATTTTGTTACCTGTGCAGCAACTGAACCTAAATACTGCTGATAAACACTAGCATCATATTCACTCATTTGAATTTCTCTTAAACGCTGCTTGAATGCCTTTTGAGCCATTTCATGGGCAGCTTTCTTCACATGTTCAGGAACAGCATCCTTTTCTGCTTGGCTCACCTTAAAAACAGTTATCACAGCCTAACATGAATGTTAATCCAAAACACAAATAGCTCAAATCATACTTTTAATAGAATTTAAAATTTTTATTTGCAACAAGGGAAGTAGTGGAACAAGGAAAACATAGTCTAGTGAATTTTGCCCTACAGTTTACAGACACGGGAGATATTTCCACATTTATCAAATTTCACAATGGACTACAGCTCTTTCTTCTGAAAAACAGCTTCTCATTCACAGAATAACACTTATATAGGAGTATTATGTGAAGGAGCTTGTCCATACTTATGTGATAAAAACAAATGTTCTACAACCCTCCGGAATTGACTAAAAATTAGGAAACATATTTTGATGTAAAAACAAAAACATTTTAATAATTTTAAAAGTTCAAAATACTAAATGTATTGATACTCAAAATCTATTTTTCTGTTTTAAATTTATTGTAGAATAAAATGAAAAGTTTAATTATCTCTAATCTACATATAACATGCTAGAGAAAGATGCCAATTTTACAGGATTTTTATGATGCCAAAGACACTCCATAAATGTGTGACTGCTTAAAAGGAAATCTGATGAGCATCAAGTAAATTCAAAATGAAAAATGTAGAATTTTGTAGATTATGCTGAGAAACAAGCCAGCATAAATGCAATCTGCAACACACTACTATCATTATAAATTGAAAAGTTGTGTGGGAAAGTGAGTTCTAGGCCCTTAAAAACTGTCTTTTCATGCTCCCAGAATCCCTGAGTTATGTTTTTTATGCCATAATTTTTGTTTCTTCAATTACATTTTTTGAGGTTTAGTTTTTCTGAGTACTCCTCTCCGTAGAACAGAAAGTCAGAAACATGCAGAATTGCAAAATCTATGCAAAATGAAGTTACTTCCATATCATGTGAAATTTATTTGCATGAATCTAAGTTTTTTGTTTGTTATATAATCTTATCAATATTAGAATGTTTACTCAAACATAACATCAGGCCTACATGATGTAACACACATATAATGATATAATATCAGGGCCATGCTGTTGAAAGTTGAGTTCCAGAATGAAGCTATTTTCACTTTTAACACAATGTTCAGCAGAATGTTCATTACCTCCATTTTTTTAAAATACATTTTCTAAATTTATGTTCTAAGACCAATTGGAAACCATCTGGAAAATTCAAAAGATAATGAACATGCTGAACTTTCTCACTATTTTCATTTGAATTATTCTTTTTAAATTTTTGATCTTCTGTTTTCTAATTTAGGTAGGTACTTAGTCCTTTTCATTTGTTTTTGTTTTTTTATTTAATCGTGTAGTTTAAATAAGATTAATCTCTCTCTCTGGTATTCATAGGACATAGTGTGGAGTTTACAACACAATAATAGATTTGAGGCATTGTTTTGTTGTACTTTTTATTTTTGCAGAAAGCTTTTTCGGTCCTATTGCAGCCATTTTCAGAGCTACAAAAAATAATAACAATATAACTAAATAACAAATAAAATTTAATCTATTACGAATATTATTATGAATAAAATTAGAACTTAAGCAAATTAGAAAAATTGGAATATAAAATGTGACAATGGAAACAATTTTGAATCAAGAGTACATGAAATAACCAATGTACTGTTCTAAAGTGAAGTAAAATAAAATAAAAATAGTCTAGATAAATAAATAAGTAAATAAATAAATTAAAATGAGCAAACTGACATACTGATTCTGAGGCAGCTTGGTTCAGACAAGACAGCAACGGTCAAGAGCATGGTACACTATTTAAAAGAAAGCCCTCAGTTGAGGGAGGCAGAAGGTGGAGTTTTTCTAAGAAATTACCATTAGGGAGAAACGCCCGGCCGGGTCAGCAGAAAAGAGGTGGGCAGAGGGGTTAATGTGCATGGGAAAAGGCCAATTTCAGGACTGGTGAGAAAGAAGGAATCTGTTCATTCAAAATAGTGTGTTGGGGATTGGTTAATAAATTATTGATGTGTATGGCTTCTAATTGAAGTCTATGAGTTTATCTATTAGCAATTTCCAAAATTTTGACGTCACTATCTGCATTAAATGAGTGTTGTTGTTCTAAGCGATGGTTGGCAAAGTGCGATTGTGTTGTTTTGTGAGCTTGTATGTATGATTTGATTCTTTGTTTAAAGGATCTTCCGGTCTGGCCAATATACCGCACATTGCAATTGCCATAGGAAATGGAGTATACCCCATATGATAAGAGGCTTGGGATAAGATCTTTGTTGTGGAAAAGTGTGTTATGGAGAATGTTTGGTGTGCTGAATGTGTCGTGTACGTCAAATTGTCTGAGTTGTTTGGCAATGTTTAGAGATAGTGTTCCAAGGAAGGAGATGGTATACCTGGTGTGTGTGTGTGTGTGTGTGGAGTGAAGTGTGTGTGTGTGTGTGTGGGGGGGGTGAATGTGTGTGTGTGTGTGTGTGTATGTATGTGTGTATGTGTGTGTGCGCGTGTGTGTGTGAGGAAAGTTAAGTTTTTTGTATAGAGAGAAAGAGATTTTTAATAAGATTGTTAATTAAAGGACTATTGTAACCATTGTTGATAGCAATTTGTTTTAAGTTGTGGATATCTTTTCTGATGTTCTGTGGGAGGGAGGAAATGAGAATAAATACTCGGTGAAGCATACTATGAAATGCTGCATGCTTGTGAGAGGGTGGATGTGTTAAGAATGAGTTTACAGTTTTCTGTATGCGGGTCATTCCAATTAAAATCGGACGATCTCCAAATAACTGAAAACACGCATACTTGTTTCATTTTCATCTAAAAATAAGCAGAAATGTGCTCATTGCTTTTAGCTCATTGTATTTTCATTTGTATTTCACATAATAGCATTTGCCTTATTTCATAGAGCATTAAGAAACAAAATTGATTTAACTTGTAAAATTAATACAAACACTACATATTTCAATAATTTGTATAGATACATATTGTGAATACTAACTTAAACACAAACAAAATATCACTAAAGTTGTGAAGAGGGCATGTTGGAGTGGAAGATATGAAACAATAATCATGATCAATGTAAGGGGTGCGAATTCCTAAACATGTTGCAGCAATTCTGAAGAATTCGTGCTGGACAGATTCAATTTTAGCAGAATGAATATGAAAACACAGAGACCAGACCACAGATGCAAGCATTAAAATAGGTTTAACAAGCATCATATATAACATTTTTAAAATGTTTACCACTTTGAGTTCAGCATTGCATTGCCGCCGCATTGAGTTTTTTCAGATGAAACCAAGGATTTGGTTGGCTTTGTTAGTCATGTAGTTAATATCGTTACAAACGACATTTTAGAGTCAAAATGTACACCCAGATCCCAAATCGCAGGGACACATTCCAGAGGTAATGCATTTTCGGTGTATTGGAAATAGATTACTGAACAGGAGACTCTTTACATCATTTACCAAATGCATTTAGCACTGCAAGGAATGTTGGTCATTTATGCATGTGATCAACTTAAAAGAGTTAACATCACCTGCAAATATGAGCAACTCTACATTGGTATCTGTGAGATAGATGACTTCTATAAATATAATGAAGAGTAGTAGACCCAGATGAGAGCCCTGAGGGACTCCAGACAGAATTGTGAACCCTTCTGAAGTGACATTTTCATTTTTAACAAATTGTATTCAGTTGGTTAAGTAATCTATAAACCAAAGTAGGAGCAAACCAAAAAATCAAAAGCTTTCAATTTTTGTACTAGTAATTTGTGATTGACTGAATCGAAGGCCTTATTGAGATCTGTATAAATACTGCCTACCCGATGCTTATTTTCCAAGACATTAAAAGTGTACTAGTACACCAGATTTGACTATATTTCTTCTACTCATAAAACCAAATTGCCTAATAGTGAGTTAGGGAAATATTTTACACTTGATTTTATCGATAACTATAGATTCAAAGAGTTTCGGAATTACACTCAAAATAGATATAGGTCTATAGATTGTTACAAGGCTTTTATCACCATATTTTAAAAAGGGAATGACGAAGGAGAATTTCCACTCAGAGAGGA
Organism: Gryllus bimaculatus; assembly: GCA_017312745.1. Classification (NCBI taxonomy): domain Eukaryota; kingdom Metazoa; phylum Arthropoda; class Insecta; order Orthoptera; family Gryllidae; genus Gryllus; species Gryllus bimaculatus. The sequence continues at coordinate 952,636 of BOPP01000001.1, forward strand.
AACAATTCTTCAGCCAATGACGTGTCAAAAACAATTTTCAAAATTTGAAAAATAATAAAGCTCGTGTTGGATTTAAAAATTGCAGGTATCCTATTTGGACCTTAAAATTAATTATATTAAATTTAATGAGTGAATATTATTAATGTAAATACAAAATATGTGGAATTTTGTTCCTTCAATGGAGTCTGTTATTTTCGCAGAGCTTTCATCTAATACGTTAACTGTTTTATTGTCTGCAAGAAAAGTAAATTAAGCTCAAAGAAATTATTTTAGGTAATGATATAAATGTATAAAATTAGTAATAATAATACAGCAATTGTAATAATTAGTAATAGTAATATAAATGTATATCAGAAATAGCATCATTTTGTACCTTTTGAGCTAAGAAAGATCCCTATAGATTTGAATAAGACATGTGGGGCCCCCCACAATAAGTATTAAAATGTAATCAATTATAAGATTAGAAACTTTATGAATATATAAGAATTCAAATACTATAACATTAGGTTAATAATTGTGTCCTTAGTACATTTTCATAACAATTTCATTCTCTTAAAAGGTAAAATAGAAGACATGGGATATACACTTCAAATCAGGATAATTTCAGAAAATAGAAAAAACAACAAAAAAACCTGTGAATTTTTACTATGTTAAGGTATGATCCCTTACCTTCAATTTCTCATAATTTCAGCAAAATCAAAATTGGTATATTTTGGGGATAAACATGTGAAGAAACAACTATATTTTTGACCTTTGACCTCATATTTCAGCATGGTCATGCCCAAAACCTCTCGGAACAATTTACATCAAAACCTTGTGTCTATAAATTCTAAATTATCGAAATATCTATTGTTTGTATTAATTTTACAACTTTATACATTTTGTTTTGTTTCTTAGTGCTCTGTGAGATAGGGCAAAAACAGCTAAATGCTGTAATTTGAAATATAAATGAAAATACATTGAGCTAAAACAAATGAGCACATTTCTGCTTATATGTAGATGATAATGAAAAAATATGACGGTTTTCAAGTAATTTGGAGAGGATTGATAAAATTTCGGCTCATTTTACTTGGAATAACCCATATGTCAAAACATGTCTATCATTCAATAAAGTGGTGGACAACTATAGAAAGTTAGAGATTCTATTCTCAATTTCTTTTTCTACAGTGAATTGAAAATTGGAATGTATATAATTTAGGAAGTCAGTAAAGTTTTTCAATTATCGTAGGTGCCGGTGCAATTATATGATGTCATCCATATCTATACCAATAGATCACATTTTTTAGATGTGGGTGTCCAGAATTAAAACATTGTTTCGCAAAGTTGTCCATAAAAATGCTAGTAGTGGAGAAAGTGGGGACCTCATAGGTAGATCAGAAGATTTGAGTGAAGAATGCATTGTCAAATTTGAAGTAATTATGTCTAATCAGAGAGATATCATCTTGTTAAGTTCATTTTTGATAGGTGTGGAGCTCAAATAGTTGTCAAGGATGTCTCGTAAGGAATTTTTGCATTCTGTGGTACAAGCACATTCTGTGGCACAAGTATGTCTATCTACTACTAGGTCAATACTATCAGTGATAGTATGAGAGGGTGATTATTTGATATATGTGTGGAGAAATTTTGGTTGAGTTTCCATGCGAGTATGTGTGTAATGGTATTGGTGTATTAAACAAAAGGTCTTATGGGGATAGAATGTTTGTCAATTTTTGGAAGGCTGTATGGTCAAGGTAGAAAAAAATTAAAGGTGATGATTATGTTGAGGCTGGGAAAAAGAGATTTAGACTCTGCAAGTTCTTTTTTGATGCCGCACAGGTTTTGGTTTGAGGGATCTTTGTTAATCAGTAGGATGTTTTTGCTGCTGATAATATCAAATATTCGTTGGTAGTAGTCTGATACCCTGATACCTTGTTGGAACCAAGATCTCCTGCTGCCTCAGAATTGGTATGTCAGTTTGCTCATCTTAATTTCTTTATTTGTCTAGACTATTTTTTTAATTTACACTATTTTATTTTACTTCACTTAAAGATAGTACATTGGTTATTCCATGTACTCACGATTCAAAATAATGTTCCCATTTTCACATTTTATATTCAAATTTTTCCAATTTGCTTAAATTATAATTTTATTCATAATAATATTCTGTAAGAGATTGTATTTTATTTGTAATTTAGATACATTGGTATTATTTTTTGTATAACTCAAGATGGTTGCTATATGACCGAAAAAGCTTTCTGCGAAAATAAAAATGTATGTCAAAACAATGCCTCAAATCTATTTATATAATCGCTCTTTCAAATAAATTAAAACAGTACTAAGCAGAGAGAGAAATAATAAATGAGAAACATTTTCAACCAGCTACATACCATTTTGATTTTCTATTTTGCAGTAAGTAAATCAACTAACCTGATGTACATCATGTCCAGCATCTAGACGGTAAGGTCCTCCTTTTCCACCTAGACCTGCAGTATCTCTTCCACCAGTTCCTCCAGCCCAAGTGTTACCACCAACATGTGGATCCCCCTTTTCATCAACTTTCCCATGTTTTGGGGCACTAACATCTTTTCCACTTGGTTTATCTATAGTCAGCTGGAGGTGATCTCTATCTGAAAAGAATGAAAGTTACAAGTATTTATTCTTGTTAAAACTGTAATTACTATGTTTGTTTATACATTTGTATAATGATAGGGGTCACTGCCGACCTAGCTGTTACAATGTGACCTCAAATAAATCCTTTTTTTTAGTTTGAAAGATTCTTCAAAGAATTCAAAAACTTGACCACAGAAGGGAAAGAATATTGTGAAATGGAGATACCATTCTGAAAGTAAAAATTATTACTAAACAAAAGATTTGGAGATGAAATGGTCAGAAAGAGGCTGGCTAGATGCATGGGAATGAAGGACTGTCACTCCCCTCCTCAACGGCAGGGCAGCAACATTGTTCCAGGTAGTGGCGGTGGCAGATGTGAATAACAGCCAGAACAATGATGATGATGATGATGATGATGCACAATAACAAAACTTAAATTTACCAGATGCAACCATTCGTCTCCATTCTTGCAAAGATTTTGTCAGGTTCCCAATTTCCACTTCCCACAGGCGAACACATCCTCCTGCATCAACAGTAGCAAGACCATCCCTACTTGTGCCAGTCACAAACACTGGCAACTGATTGTTTGAGTACATCCACGCAGTCACAGGAGAAACATTCAGAGGCCTGAAGTGTGATTTGATGATATAAATAAAAAATGAAATCTGATTAAGAAGCAAATATTATTTTATATTATTGTAAAATAATCAACAGGCATATGCCCAGTACATAAATTGAAGGGCAATGGCACTTGCTTATTGTCGTTACTCCTGCAAAAATAATGCGTGTGAAGTGAATTTACTGAGGGTAAATCAACATATAGAAACAATCATATTTCATTGAAAATTTGTTCATTTTCCTCTCACTAAATTCACTTCACATTGCCACTCTTGTAGGCACGACAAACAATATAAAGAAATGAGCTCCAAGATTTTCAGGATCAGATTAAATCAAACACAGCACTTACTGTGGGACTGCAATGTAACGTAATTTACGATTAATTATGTCAGTGATTTCTAAATATCCAGCCACGGTGTGATGTATTTCCCGATCCTCTTCTAATATCTTTTCAGGTAAACTTGTTGTATTAATTGGCCGTATTATCTATTTCAGGGAGGAAATGTATATAAACATGAAAGAAAAAATGTTCTGAATAAATGTAAAACTTTATTAAAAATACTTACAGTTCCACTATCAGGCAAAACTATTGTCTTTTCCATACTATCTGTTGAACCCATATCCTTCACTCGGGGCCACAAATAGAGTTGATTGCCACTGAGTTCTAAGTCTGGAAATCCAACAGCAATTACAGCACTGCTCAATCGTGAACTGAATATTCGGTTTGGGGCTTCAATCTTTTGATTTACTGCTTGGCTTAATACAGGAGATGGAAGCTGAGTGTTTCCACATCCAAATATAGATTTTAATAAAGTGGTATCCGTTCTCTCTTCAATAGGTTGAAGAACTCTAGGAATTGGCTCTGATGGATCTGCTTTTGCCAATAAATATTTCCTATTAAAAGAATTAGAGTGTTGGTAATCATCAACACAACATAAAGAGAATTATGAACATTGATGGAAGTACATTTCAAGTAACATGGGCTCGTACATTATAGCTAATAAAATTGCTTTAAAAAAATTAATGAAAGATGTGCATTACCGACTTTCAGTGTCTTCTACAAGCCACCTATCAATGGAAGGAAGATTCAAAGTTTTCAAATTAACAGGTAAAGTCATAGAATATGCAGTCATTGTCTCCACATTAATAGCATCAATTCTTTGGCCATTATCTTCAAACAAAACCTGCAAAATATTTCTTTATAGCACTGTAGCAAAATTGAAAATAAATTCTTGGCCAACTCAGAAACTTACTATGAACTTCTTGTCTTCCACTAAATCAGTTAACATTTTCCAATTTTTGTCTTTGACATTAAAAGGAAATGCACTTGCCAAGGTAGCTGTAGTATCTTCAATAAATGATGTTTGGGCTACTGGCCGTGCATAACCAGCAAAGGGATCCACTAAAACTAATCCATTAGACTACAAAGACATTAAAAAATCCAAAATAGCATCAGTTTTACAGTAATAATGATATTTCTATTTTATAATATAATTGATAATTTCTATTATTATCATTCTACTAATTTATCATAACAATTGAAACCTACAGATTCTTCATGGATTAGCAGAATAGAACTGTCATCAGTTTTAATGGGACACATTTTAAAACGAGGTCTACTTCCTCGCACAGGATGAAGCAAACCTTGCAGGGAAAGTTCATGGATGTCTTTTCCAGAAGATTGCATGGAAAATAATTTCATGGGATTGGTAGCCATCACATGTATCCAATCTTTCAATGGATCATTTTCAAAACCTGCATAAAGTTTACAAAAGTTAGTTTAATTTGTGAAATACTTGAGCTGCAATTTTTCAATGTAAATGGAAGAATAAAGCACCTACTTTTTGAAACTGCTAATCCTGCAACAATGCCTGTTTCACCAACTGGTACAACCCAATAGGATTGCATTTCACTAAATACTGAGCCTCGGGCTTCAGTCAGGTCTAAAGGATGTTGGTACTTTCGAAGAGTGATAGGTGTTTTGGTTCTCAAAAAGCGTTCCTCCACCGGCAAAATGGTGGGAGGGCTTGGATGTGTAACTTTCCATTCACCTGCCTGCTGTAAGGGTGGCAGAGGAAACCTACCACAAATATTAACATGATTGTTTTAAGGTATAATTTATTTTAAAAATAAAACTTTTTTAAATGTTGATATCCCAGGATGAATTTTTAAAACCAAATTTTTCTTAAATAAAAGATTTATTGTTTTCTCTTTAAAACAATACAAATATTTTACAGGCTGCTTAATATCTGAATAATTCTGTACATTTCTTTTTCTCAAATGTACTGAAAATTTTAACATAGCTCAGCCTACAAAGCAGAGCTTGGAAGACAAAGGCACAATGAAAAAATCAACTTCTTACTCTTTGGCCAAGTTGATCTTATTTGTGTGTACATGCAGAGGAATGCCATTCTTCTGTAGTACTTCTGTCAATGTGTCCTGCACTTCTTGACTATAAGTGTCAAAGTCAAAAACGTTACCAACAACATTTACGAGACTCTCATTAGGAAATTCCTGAAAAGTAAAAGCATGCTCAATTTAAAAATAGTCTAACACATGAAATACAACTGTAAGATATTTAATACCAATACTTAAATGAACAGAACCCAAAGAAAGTGTTGTACAAAGGGAATCTAGGTAAAACATACTATGATAAAAATAATCAGCATCTTTCTGAAGACTTCAAAGTTGAAGTCTAACAGATCTGTATAACTGAAAGGAAGTAGTATGAATAATATTCAGTTTCAAAAGCAATGAAGTGTATTTTTTTTTCTTTTCTTTTTTCACATTACATCCTATTAATTCCACACTTCTACTAAATACAAATGTTTAACTAATACATCAAAAATGATATTTAAGTTTCAGATAATACAGTATAAAATCAAAAAAAAGAGTAGTATGGATTTTAATACCATTCTACTAAACAGTGTATTTCTCCATTCCATGATGCAAATATATTTTTAAGCATATTAGAGTATAATAGAGAAAAAAATTGTAAAAACAAATAAGATCTTTCCATCGGAAATTTAGCATGTTTTTCAACTGAATAGCCTTCCAATACTAAACATCCACAAACTAGAATTTGGAAGATGAAATGAGTTAAGCAAGCCAATCCAGTGGTGGGATTAATACTAGCTAGGAGATTTAGATGATAGATTGTGTTTAGATACACTTGTAGTCTGCTGGAATAACATGGCCCCTTCCACCAAAAAGAAAGGGAGAGGCATGGTGTTGGTCTCTGACTTGAGACTTCTTTCTTTAAATCCTCGACAATGAATTCTAACCTGTAGTTCTAACCTGGGGCAACTGACCCTGCTTTTCCTCTCCTCCCTCTAGCCCTTCCAATGACACTTGGGTCATCACTGCATCTAGCCTGCTCTTTGAGATGTCAGATTAATAGTTAGGTAAGTCATAGATAATTAATTTGGGGAAGAGCAAAGGGGAAAGAAAAACTAAAAGATATGTAACAAATAATCAGAAAATCTTACCTGTAAATGCTTGACAATATTCACAACTTCTCGGGTAGAATAGGGATATTGAACCAAACCCTGATCTGCCATATTTCTTAGTTCTCCAAATGCTCTGACTAAACGGGCAATAATTTCATCTGGTACATCTGGTCCATATTGCTTTAATAATGCATGTTCTGACTGTGCACTTGGGTTATCAACTGCATGGCAGCTAAATAGGTCCCCTGTGAAAATAAAGCTTTTGCTGAATCTTAAATTATTATACAAACTACATGAGATAAATTATGATAGGTATTGATGTACTGAATTCTTAAAAATCTGTAAGTCAAATTGAGACACACATGATTTTACTTTCTTAAAGAGACACCATAGACTATGAGGATCAACATTTCACATTTAAATAATCTTTCAGAAAAGATACCCAAACCATTACATTTCAATGGCACTTATATTTATTTTTGATGCTTCATTTTTTTTATTAATTTGTTTCCAAACCGTGTTAATAAAGGGATTTCTTGAGACTTTGAAATTCTTCGTAACTGTATTAGAAATGTCTGAGAAACAAATAACATCAATTGAAAAAAAAATATATCCTATTAATCCCATCAACATCTTTAGATTATTAAACAGAGAGAATTTTAAAATATATAAAAAGAAAAATGTCTATTTTAGAGCAGATTTATAGGAAAATTCATCATAGTTTCATATATTTTGTATATTAAATAAAACTTGATTATTAAGTTTTTCCCCTTTTTTTGCAGCTGGAGCTGCCTTCTGATTTTACCCAGTCCATAACTTGGCTGCCATCTATCCGCACCTGAGGGACTTCCAAAGGTTCACCTCAGTCATTATCTCTACCCTGAGAACTCTCTCATACTTCCAAAAGGTCACACCAAGGTTAGGACCATCTATACACTCAAGGTAGCCCCTGGGCCCATTTCAGCACTCGCAACATTAAATGTGGGGAGCTAGATCTTCATGCACACTTCCAGACAGATGGTACAGGAACATCAAATACAATAGGAAAGGTGATACATGAAGAGTGGGAAGGCCAATCATACTATGACTGCTGGTGAAAACAACCATGCCCACACAGGACTCAAAACTGCAATCCCGCTTACTACAGCCTCATCGACCAGAGCCATTGAGTCAGCTGTAAAGTAAACTAATTTACTAAACTTTGATTTTTCTTTGTGGCCAATGACATTAGAACATTGTTACACCTCCTGCCTTATGAAATGAAATTTTTTAACAGCGGTAGGAACATTTCTTGGGGCACAAGCCCTGTTGAGAAGGGCGTTCACGAATTAATTAAAAGATTCATTTTATAAGGGAGGAGTGTAAAGGTGTAAGAACTAATGTCATCGGGCACTATAGAAAAATCAAAGTATAGGCAAGGATAGATCTCTCAAATTCTTAGAACTGTCTTTCACTTATTATTACCTAAAGCACCAAAAAAGTCATTTCCAAGAAAAGGGAAGCCTGGCCTGTTGGCAAGTACAATCATCCTGAAGTCTGGATGAATAGGAATAATTCCTTTGTTTGTAGGTGTTTGGGGATGATTTAAAGGAACAATGCGTCGTCCATCAGAAAGAATCATTTCTCCTGATTCCACAAGTGTCTGTAAAATTTAAAAAACATTGATTTACACAGAAACTGCTTCTTACCTTTCTGCAGAGGAAGAAAATAATTTAACTATTATCTTAAAATTGTATATTGTCATTGTAAAAATTGTAAATTACAAAAAATATGGCAATCTTTTAAAAATGAAAATCAAAATAAATCAACAATGATTAATAAAGCTACCTTTAAAATACAAGTCACATGTGTAGGGGCTTTGTCAGCCTCATCTACAATCAACACATGACCTAACTTCACTGCCTGGACAAGTGGAGAATCTTCATATACTACTACACCATCACGAACAGTTGGTTGGAGTGTAAGCGTCTGCACTGTGGTATCTCTAAAACATATCACTATTGCAAATACTGCTGTATGCTATAAAAGAGACTTGCAAATACAAAGGAATACCTGTGCAACTGAATGTATTCTCGTGGACGATTAAGTAACTGAAGCAATCGATCAGCTAATTTATTTTTGCCAACACCCTGGTTTCCAATAAGCAAAAGATGTTCTCCAAGAAAGAAATCTTGTAAAAGCCACTCTAAAGCTGTAATATGCTAATAAAGAAACATTTTTCAGTATGTTCCTAAAAACTTATGAAAAAATAATATATGTGTTATATTACAACTGTCATCTGTTGTTACCTGTGGTACATCATAAAACTGTATGTCAGGTATTTTAGTCTTGGCATCTGTTTTGTACCGTGGAACAGTGGTGTTCCCAATGGTAACTTTCTCTCCTTCCACCTTGCATGTTGGCGAAGAAGTCTCTGCATTTATTAATGGAAGATCTTCATCAAGCAGAATTTTATCTAATGCTTGACGAGGTAGTGCTGGCAAGAATCTAGAAAATCACAAGAACACTTAACATAGATCAATATTAATATTATTTCTAAATCATCAACACAAACAGCAAATATTTTCTAATCTACTTTTAGTTTCATTGTTAATACACAAGATCTACAATTATTTCACAAGTGCCAACAAACAACCTCTTGATTTTAATTTAGGATATTCAATAAATTTTCTATGACACTTGACTTTCACACACACAAAAAAAAAACTCTTTTCAATAAGAAAATTTTTAAAAAACTGAATAGATATAAAGTAAATGACATTTAGGTGTTATGTACCTTGCAAGACAGGCTCGGTATATTGCATTTGCAGGACTATCTCCGGGGTACGCCCTCATTCTTTTTGCTATACGGAGGAGTTGCCTTGTGGAAAGAGAGCTTGACAAAGCCCTGACAGCTGGATCGTCTGACTCTCTCATACGATGTGCCACTCTCATCACATGTTCAAATGCTTTGTTTGCACTACCCAACTACAGGAATAAAACATATCTATAAATAAGTGATACAATACGGTGATACAAATATATGATACTACAATAAGTGATACAAAATATGAATAATAGACCCTTTTCATAAGACAATTTGCAATTTCATTCTTCCTTCTTAATTTGTTGTTAAGGATTACAAAGAAAATGCATATGTACCTTAAATGACTTTATAAAATGCAAAAATAATGAAATTCATATATTAAAGAAATTAATAGTAAACTTCATAAAATTCACAAAAGTTCAAGATAAATAATAAGAGTAAAATTCGAAATTACAGTGATAAATTCAATATCTATTATTTTAATACGACTAGTACCTTATTTGATAAACCTTTTATTATTGCAAGATACAATTATTAAGATATTTTTGGTCATATTTTATTTTTATTCTAATGCAGGTGCTCAAATTTCAATGACATTACACAAAAGTAGTATGCAAATGTATTAGTAGTAAGAGTAAAGCAAACAAATGAATTACAATAAAGGTCTTAATGCAAAAACCTGCAACACAAGTAAAAAGCTCTTCTCAGTCCACAGTCACTTACCAAATTTTTGACCAGGTGCATTTCCTCATCTGGTTTAAGGGGCCTCATTTCATGATATAGGAATAGACTCAACATTTCTGGAGAGAGCCATTGTGTGAGAGAACTACCTGTGGCACAATGTGAACAGAGTTAATGTACAGATTAAATAAATGACAATATTTTAACACACATCAGGTTTTTAAGAAACCAGGAAGTATACACTTGACAGGGCTGCAGGATACACGAGCTTGTTTACAGTAAAGAACAAGAGATATAACATCCCAACATTTTCTGGGTATGTTCAGATACATACATAAGAGATACAAAAGAGATGAAAGTTTATGAATGCTTATTATTGTAGTACAAATGACAATACTAAAATTAATTATATCACCTTGGACTGGAGGTTCTGCTAGAGCAATAATTCTAAAAGATGGATGGATTTTAAATATGCCATATTCTTCAAGCTGATTATCTGTTAAATTTTGTGAAGATTTGATATCGTCATAACGATCATGACGCAACAAACGACTTCCATCATGTAAAGTCAATTCTCGGTCATGAACTAACCTAAAACATTAGATGCAGGAATTTAGAAATATTTAATTGTTAAGCTTATTGGTTGAAAAAATATTTTATTGCAACCTGTGAACAACAGCCAAAGTACTAGGATGAATCCTATGAATGCCATCAAGAACAGCCAATTTTCCTTCCAATGCTGCAGTTACCAAGGGAGAATTTTGCCATATGGTATCTCCATTCAAAAGAGTAGATCTTTGTTGAAGGAGATCACGGGAAGTCATATCCTGCAACATAAAACATAATCAGATAATAACAATCCTACTTTTTGTTTTCAAGGTTTTACCATTAACATGTTTTGTTGAAACTTCCAGAAGAGCACACCACAAACCTGATACAGGACAATAGGCTCGACCACATAGTTCAAGCGTTTGGCAAATTCTGAAACCGTAGCACTTTTGCCACAACCTCGTGGGCCAATAACACAAATGTCTTTGAACTGATGCGAGAGCATTAAATCAGCCAAAAGTTTTTCTTGATAAACATTTGGCACAAAGTCATTTGTTACAACATTTTCTCTTAGTGACCCACATGGAACCTAAAGGGGAAAGAAGAAAGAATCATGAGACTCCACAGAATTCATTCACATTATTGACATGTAAACTTCAATACGTTTTCTAACTCCACAACTCAAATAAACAGAATTAAAACATTTAATTCAATTTGCAATGGGTGTGAACCATACCTGAAGAACACTGGATTTACGTTCAACAGTTATTTCAACTTCAGCTGTACCATTCTTAGGAATAACATTGTTTATGTTCATAGAGACACTTTTTGAGTGTCTTGGCAGAACCTGAAAGGTACTTAAAACATTCTCCACTGCTGCTTGCCCCTCAGCACTCAAGAAACTCTTGTAAGGGTACAATCTATATAGTGCATCATAGTCTGGCAAACTTGGAGTGTTTTCCTAAAAAAATAAAATGTTCTACTTATTTGTGAATTACTTTCCTATCATTACTCTATATCAAGTGATATGAGCATGAGAGTGAATGGAGATGGGGATGGGATGGGATGGGATCATTGAATTGCATTGGATTGCATTTCGTAGGTTTGGAGGGGGATCTGTTTGAACGGGATATAATCGGATAGAATTGAATTTGATTGGACGGGATGTAACAGTATTGCATTCGATTGGCTGGCATTGCAATGGAGAGCGAGAGCCACAGAGAAGCTGACCAGGATGCGCGCGGCGGCGGGGAGGCCGTCGGCGGGGAAGTCCGCGAGGCCCAGGGCTGCGGCGTCCGCGGTGAGCAGCGCGTGCGCGCATGACAGAAGCTGCGACAGGCGCGCGCCCTCCAGCCCGGGCACCAGCGCACGCAGCGCTTCCAGCTGCTCCTGCGAACCACAAAGCACGACGTCATTACACCTCACTTCCCCAAACGCAACCCCCACGCTAATGCGTCATCAGGGGAACTTAGGTTAGCTATACTATTGTTGGGACTATTAAATCCCGTGCGTACGAACGACCGGGACTTACAAATTTATAAGCTATATTTCACGTTGAACATAGGGCTCTATTGTGTTCACCGCGTCACCCTAGACATGCGGAAATTTCGGAGTTGAAGCCGTATTTTTGTTCTGAGAAAATATTCATTAAAATTTTAGAATGGAACATGTTACAGACGGTATGTACTTAATTATATGTCCTTGTTTATTTTTTTTTTCAGGTTAAACATGTTGTTTAATGAATGTTCGTGCAGGGAAATAAAAAAAAAATTACTTAAAAAATGAAAGAAAGGGCAGAGGTAAGTTACAAATCCCACAATATCCCACTTTCATTCAAATTTCTTGATGATATTTATAGTATTTACTTCACAATTATTCTATAAAACCCAGCGAATATAAATCGATATTAATAGGATATAAAGGATAACATACTAAAGAAACATAGGGGAAATACAACTTTCTCTTCCTACATTTCCTTTCCAATGTGCAAGCTATCAGTTAAGAACAGGAAGAGCAATTCCATCAGAACATTTTGGCTTTTGTAAGACGACGTCAGGGAAGATGATTGACTAAAGCGTATAAATCATACGGTAGTCAATTTCCCGAAAACTGTACATGACAGGAAATATCTAAAGAATATTCAGCAATTTGTTTTCTGTAATCATCACTTACATTCATCCAGTAACTACAAAAAAGTTTAATTTTGTTGTCCAATGTTATAAATTCATCTGTGCACATAAACACCTTGATTTCACCTTCAATTTCGAAACGGTCCTACATATTTTTATCAAATTAGTCTTCAGCATGGTGGAAATCACCAACGTACTTACTTTTGTCATACTTTAAATATACATATTTACATTGAAAACTCAAATATAGTCATTTTGGTTGCATTCTTCCACGTTTTGGAAATATCCGCCATTTTCAATTATTTATTTTTGATATGTTCATATTTAGTGAAGTCGATGAAGCAATTATTTTGCATTTTGCAAGAGATTTTGAATTTTAACTACGTTTTAGGCAATTCATCGCACTGTGCGCCGGCTTTAACGTGAATAGAAGTCACGTAGATAAATTGAACACCCAACCTGGGAACGAATGGATGAATAACCAAAGAATAATACTCGTAGGAACACACACGCACACACACGCGCGCACACACAAACGCAGACTTAAAGACTTGGCAAATGTTTCTCTATGTATTTTGACGCTCTGGTTTCGAATCTGAAATCAGAATTGCGCCATCAGCCTCCTTTTCTTAATCACAAAAAACATCGTGACATGTATTTTTTGTTTTCGGGGGTTGTTGTCAGACCCAAAGACTTGGCACACGAGTCTCTATTTATGTCGACGCGATGAATACGAAACTTAAGCCAGAATTGCGCCACCACCCTCCAGTTT
>BOPP01000001.1:966235-986776 GCA_017312745.1 Gryllus bimaculatus
TTTTTTTTTTTTTTTTTTTTTTGCGATTAAAAAAACTGGAGGGTGGTGGCGCAATTCTGGCTCCAATTGTCGTCTATGAGTCTGACTTTTGTTTGTGTGCGCCTGTGTAATAGTACCACCCTTCCATGTAATAAGAAATACAGAAGCTTCATGGTCAAGTTCGCTCGCCCGTTGAGCGCAATGCCTCGTCCGAGGGAGGTGCGCGGCCGGCGCCGCTCGCACTCACGAAGCCTCGAGGGCCAACAAACATCGTGGGGCAACCACGCATGCAAAGGCTTTCCGCTCCCAAACAGCAAATAACCCAACAAATCTATTATTAGGGTTATCGGCCGTAAGTCGTTCAATACATTCTGTACTATCACCTTCTTACAAGAAATAATCATTTAAAAAGAAACGCCACTTCTTGGAATAAGGTACTCACACGCCATCTTTAGCTACAATTCATTTGTTTCGATTGTTCTTGACGGACTGGTCTGTTAAATCCTTAACGGACGCCGGCTGTTAAGAGTGGATTTTTGATTCTCTGTTTGGTTAAGCTAAGTCTTCTCTGTTTGGTTTCGCTAAGTCGATATGAGAACTACGTAGTATTTTGAAAACCACAGGGAATCAACAATACAAGTCCGGTTCATTACATCGATTCACGTTTCCCGGCGCGTCAACTGCTACAGCCATTAGTGGTGATCGTGTAGCGAATGTTTTATTCCGGGAGATGGCGTTGTCCCCTTCCCCTCTGCTCGATCATGAAATCCGGCGTCGATCTACACGTCGATTTCCCCTCCAGTGGGCCACCTTCCCACTCGGAACAAACACTAAGCTCCCGATATGTTTGGTAGGGCAGAGCATGAAAGATCGAGGAAGAAAAGATAGCACACGGACTCTTTGAGAGAAAAATGCTCTACCCTTCGCCTGGAATTAATCGGAGAAACCACGGAAAACTACCAATCAGAGCTGCTGGCCACTAAAATGTTCCTCTTGATGTGGGTGAATTATACCTCGCTACGTAGCCAATGTCAAAAATTCCCCACCATTGAGACTAGAGATAAGTCTAGGGCTTCCCGCTTCGAGTCGCTGCAGAGACAACGGCCTAGTTGAAAATTTAATATTCCCCTCGCCGCCGAGTGCGCGCGTGGGAGGGCGTGAGAGAGCGCCGTTGGTGAGCCGCAGCGGGGCGGCGCCGAGGGCCGTGGGGTGAGATGGCAGTGGATGGTCGCGTGCAGGCGGACGCGCGCGTGGCGACGGTGGCGAATATACGAAATTGGATGCGGTGGCGGAGTGGAGTGGGAGGCTACGGATTGCCGGCGCATACATGCATTAGCACCGATTGGCGCGAGGCGCAATCAATCTACGCCAACCGTGCCTTCCATCGCCTCCACCCCCTTCACGCTCAGGCTCATCTTCATTTCGGTTTCCGGCCCCCTGGCCCCACTGCCCTGTTTATTCCAACGCTTGCGTATCCACGCTCTCACGCAAAGGATTGCAGACACTGGATTATGTTACTGCAGTCATCCTCGTCTCTAGTGGTGGTTACTTTTTCTCGGATCGCGATCCTATCAAGGGATCCTACTCGTAATACGAGCGCCTACCACAACTTTCTACTGCAACCTCCGTTTCCAGAGACTGCAAACACATCACATCGCTGAAGTACTTTCTTTTTTGAACGCCCGGTCCATTCTGAACTTTACTAGAATTTATTTCGATCACTGTACGGGTTACACACCTTTTTTTCCATGACATGAAGTCCAGGCAAGTTATGATTGCGCAAATATTTTATATCTTGAAGTATCTTGAAGTCCTACATCGTTTTTGTGTTGGACCTTCGAGCACCTGGTGGCGGCTTGTACTTTCACCACAGATTCGTCTCCAAAGATTTCAGAGTAACGTGGTGACCATAGACTTGGTGTTTTATGTAAACTATCAGTGTAATCTATCTACCTATCTAATTGGTTAAATAAGTCATGCATTTTTATACTCTATATTTCGTGTATTTGCTTATCACACTAAGTTATACCTAATAACCTATTTTATTCGAAGTAGACAATTGCTAACACAAAAACTAGGGAGATTGCATTAAGTTATTCGCCTTCTGGATTCAGGGATGATCCTTTTGTAAAAAGTACATTAGATCATATTACTTCATATATCATCATGCATTACAAACAAAGTAAACATAACTTTAATGTGATGCCTTAACATATTTGTCTCCTTTAAGGAATTTCAAGCGAGTTCATTTCTGTAATTTCTCTAACAAAATACACTAAATATTATACCTGCAGGCATTTCAATAAAACGATAAAAACGCCACAAACATTTAATTTTACATTAAAAAAAGCAAACATTCAAATAAATAGATTCTTCATACATAATATTCCTCATACGGAGGAAAAGTAACCTGGTTGTGAAGAGGAGTAAAAAAGTAGGAAAAATAGGAGTGTAAAGGAAATTGCGCAGAGTGCGAGATCTTCGGGAACTGAATTTTGGACACACTACATTGTTAGGTCGAATTCAATCTCTCTCTGGATTCTAGCAGCGGGCTGCTTTGATCGGCAGGTTTCCGAGGTTTATACAGTAAATTCCAGGTATATGCCGGATCTGTCTCGTAACAAACGGACCACGGTCCGCGCTCGATCTTTCCTTCGTCTTGTCCTAGACTCTCTCCTTACAGTTTCTTGCACTACATGACTAATGTCGTGGGCCCGGACGAGTGCTTAGAGCTTGTCCCTATTTGAGCGGTGATCCGCTGGCAGTGATACCAGGGGGTAACTTCACGCGCTAACGCTTAGAGCGGCGCTAGATCTCACGTTCCAGTGCGGGAGGAGCACCGCCGCCTCGCGCGGTAACACTTTCGTTACATTCACGGGGCTGATGACCACAGCGGTTGACGCGCCCGGGAACACGAATTAATCAATCGTGCAGGAAGGGAAGTGATGGAGGTTCTGAAGTGTGCATCTAATGGAATGCACGTGGGTGGCAGCGCGCGGTCGCGTGACCTGGCGTGGGGCGACGGGAGGGGGGACCGCCGCAGGTAATCGCGCAGCCGTCACGTGAGCCAGGAGCCGAGGAACAGAGGCGCACTCGCCCGCCCGGGCGGC
This sequence comes from Gryllus bimaculatus, assembly GCA_017312745.1. NCBI lineage: Eukaryota > Metazoa > Arthropoda > Insecta > Orthoptera > Gryllidae > Gryllus > Gryllus bimaculatus. Next base: position 969,325 of record BOPP01000001.1, read on the forward strand.
CGCCAATTAAACTTTCCGGAACTCCGCTCGCCGACAGCGCCACTCGCCTCTCGCTCGCCGAGGCGCACTGCGGCGGAGAGACACGGGAGCGCGAAGCGCCGCGCCTCCATCGTCGGAGACTCAATAAAGCACTACTTCGTACACATTAGCCTCGGTAAGGAAGAGCCACGAGGGAAGGAAACGGCCTTTGCGCCGGTCTCGAAGAACTGCCTCACGAGACGAACTCGGGCTCCGTATCGTAAGGAGAGGGGCAAATCGAGGCTATTATGTACGCAGAACTACACTGGAAAAAGAAGTAGAGTGTGTGCTGAGTATTTTCTCTCATTTGTGCTCGGGCGATAAGCTCCTATCTCTGGAGGAGTCAGCCTTGCTACTCCATGAAAAACGAATCCCGGACACAAGTTCTTGGACGGGGAGAGGCCGGGCCGCCTACTGCACGGCTGAATGAAGAAGTTACTTTAAAATATGTGACGATCCAAGACTAGATGCGAATCGTTCGTTCCTGATACCTAGTGACGCTGTCAGTCTCCATGCCAGATCGGGTTTATCAAACTCCGCCCCCTCGGCGGTGAACGAGGGATCGTGGATCGGTCCATTTACGAGGATGTGGTGCTGCCCACTGTTCTGCACTGTGCTTTGGGCAATGGGCTCATGTAGCCCATTCCTACCACATACGCCGAGAGCTTGACAAGGTCCAAAGAGTCGCTCTACTGGCTATCACTGTTACCTACCGCTATCAGTGGGACGGTCATAGCGGTCTGCATGCCACTGCATCTGCTTGCCTTTCAGTGCAGTTGGTGGTACGCCCGTTGTAAGGGCGGAAAAGTAAGACCTCTGGGCCCTGATATCTCGGATCTGATGGTGAAGGCAGAATAATTGCGGTTCGCCTAGCAGGAGCGATGGCACATATCTGATAGATCCGAGCCGACTATCAGTTCTTCCCGAAAGCAACGTATGCATGTCCAATCAACAGGAAAGACATCTAGGGGGGTAGCATTGATTATGAAGGGACACGCTCCCTTTAACGCTTTTCTCCATTCGTTGGGGCCGACGGAATCACCCGCACACGTGTGTGTGCAGCCGGATTTGATCTCCAACTCATAGCGGAATGTACGCAATAGCCGATCTAACGCTCCCAGCGGTCCCCAACCGCTCTCTGCAGCCATTCTTCCTTGGCTTTGCCACAGGTTCTCGCAGGCGCAATTATTCGGAACCGGATGACTGTTCATACGGCTAACCGACGTACCCGTGCGGCGCCATTCCGACTTCCTCTACACCAAGGGGTCTTCTTCCTGCGCACCCAAGTCTCCCTAAGCTCGCATGAACGCAAGAGGGACAAGTTAACGCAAATGGTAAGCGCTTAATACGCGGAATCCGGAGTAGCCAAAGATCCACTTGTGGATATCACGTAACGATGTTAGTGCCATGAGCTCAATCACCTGGCGGGGAGTGAATTTGAGCAAGGAACAGTATGGGGTGGTTACTCTCATTGATTCCCAGCTACCGGGCGCCCCTTACTGTCCCACGTGCAATTCGATGCCGCATTCCCCCTATCGCGCGTCCGCGGCAACGAAGTCTTCGTCCCGCCTATTGTCACACGGTCGGCCTAACTCTCTTGATGGCCATGTCTCTACGAAAAGGCCTTCACTCTTAGTGAAGCTGTGGGACAACCGTGATGGGGCTACACGGAATGCACAAACGGGCCGCTCGTTACTACACAATTGGTGGTGTTGACGATGGCTCCGCCGCTCTGTCTAGTACACCTCTCCGAGCTCACAACCAACCAGAGGCCATGCAGCCCTTTTCAGGGCATCGGAGGGCTCAGCCTGGGATAGAGCTGTCGGCCTGTGTCGTTCCTTCTTTGCGGATGACGGGACTTCATAAAAGGGACAAACGACCGAGCGCTCGCTTTTTGCTTTGCTCTGCCCCTTAGACATCCCTCGTACACAACGTTTCACATTGCTAAGGTCAGAGGCGCGAAACCGCCTAAACCAAAATCTTGAGTACCTCACGGCAAAGACCACCCTTCGCATCGGAAGCGGTTTTCCAAAGCGTAGGGCTCGGGAAACCCGGCTCCGCGCAGGGACAGCCAGAGAGGTGAACAACTCAAAGTAAACGCCCCACACCCTGGCTGAAAGGGCCGGGTGGTCGGATAATTGATTGCTTAGCATTTCCGGGCGCGTCAACTGTAAATAGTCTCGCGTCACGGTAATTAGTCTCGAAGTTAGTAGCGCGTCAACGTAATTAGTCTCGTAAGTGTAGTGTATATTTTTATCGCGGTAGGTGGCAGTGATCTTCCTCCGCTGGATGGCAAGATCCGTCGCCGACCAATATCGCTTTGTCTCTAAAAAGACCTCTCCCACCGGTGGTGCACCGCCCCAGCCGGGACAAGCTCTAACTCCCTCCTGGTCACCCGGCATGTGTGGTGATGTAGTACATCTAAGTGTGTGTAAGAGGAAGGGAAGATCGCGCGGGGTCTGTGGCCCGTTTGTTAGGGCACTACTCCAGCACTCGTCTGGTGTTGATAAGAGAAACCACGGAAAACTTCGTATCAGAGCAGACGGCCGCCAGAATTCTCCCCCAGACAGGTAGAAGTCCACCTAGCTATGTAGCCAATGCCGATAATCTTCCCACCGTGGGGACTCGAACCATTGGACCTTCCAGTCAGAGACACTGCAGAGACGTCAATTGATGCCCTGAACCAACTAAGTCAGTCCGGGTGGTCGAATGTGTCAGCCTTTGCCCACCCCGGTATTAGCTGCGCCGGAGTGGTAGGAACGGAATGCTCGCAAAAGTAAGAAAGGCGCTTGAAAGTCTTACATGATGAGTTGTAAGGCCAGCGTCTAAAGCGATATATGAACATTGGTTTATTGCCCGTACAGTGAACGCCAAAGAGAGAGAGGATTATAAACGTATGCCCCAGACGCCCTCAGTGGAAGCAAAAACGGTGGCACACGCTGCACGAGTTATTTTCCAATTCAAATTATTACATCAGTATCCAGAAACAAGTTGATAGGAGTTACCCACAAATAAATAACTATGGCTTGGAAGCGTGCGATGTACTGTTTGAAATATTATCTAGAAACGTTCGTATCGTTCACGGAGATCGAGTGCATCATATGTGGCAGGGTGGGCCAAAAGACGAAAGGTGCACAGTGAAAGGCGTACAGATAGGTGCACGAAATACACATCTCCCCACAGTACGTCACACACAGTTTTAACTATTTTTGACGTTAAATAAATTAATAAATAAATGTACATTAATTTTTTTGCTTGAAAAGAAACTCTAAATCACAAAAATAATTGTACACCACGCACAGAACAACCCACAGCTTAAAAAGAAAGTGCGAGAAAGCAAACATTCTTATTCAAATCGAGTAACAGAACAGCTTAATTAATTAATTATTCTTCGATTAATTTCTCTGTATGTCATACAGTTCATCGAACTTACATACACAGTATATCGCTCACGTTTAAACAAATACTCGGATAAATAAATGTATATAAATACAAATAAATGTATGTTTGAAAACTATAGTGCAATAATTATATTGTATCTTTCTGTTATGGGTGTAATAAAGACATAGACATGTTATAATGTATATAATATTATAAAGGAAAAACTCTTAAGGAAGGTAATAGATTTAATTTACAATTAAGAAATACACTTCTTTGACTTGTAAAAGGTTTGATCATTGATTATGGTATTAAAAAATTGGGATCTCTCTTTGATGTAATGAAGGCAAGCTTGTAGGAAATATCCTTCTGTATAATGAGCTGCAAATACTGTAACAGCGAAATTTATTCAAGTTTGTATCATTTTCAATAGTAAGAAATGACTTTTTCTTGACTATTGAAATACGCGGAGAAATGTACCACAGGCGCATGGTTTGAATTGGTTTGGACATTTTGAAGTTATAACTGAAGTGTTAGTAGGCCGAAATTAGATTATAACATTACGTAATCATTTCCAATAATATATGCGAAGTGTAGCTCCTCTAGCTTAGACATATTATTCTTTTATAGCCAGTATTTAAAAAAGTAATTTTTTCTCAAAATATTTTAACTCAGAACGGCGTACCAGAGAAACTGACATGACATTACAAAGATGGCTTTCTTCTCAAGAGGGAACTAGGGATACTCGCTCCAAAATCCATATTTCATGAATATCGTGTAAGCGAAACGATTACCTACAATGTCTTTTTTTGCAAATTTAATATTCCATTAGAAGGGAAATACCATACGTTTCCGGGTCTAAGAAAAGTTCCTTGGGAGAAGTATCCTTAGTATCCCGCATGTATTTCGAATTTCACCCGACGAATGCATCGATGCAGCATTGTATGCCCGTTTCGTTCGTGTGTCCGGTGGGTATTCGAGTCGGCAGCAGCGAAATGCGCACTGCGGCATCTGCTCCTCACGTAGCGAGGGCGCGACGGCGCGACGACGCGGTGCCGCGTCGCAGAGCAAGAATGAGACGCAATTCGTTGGACTTAACGAGTTGCAGACGCAGCGCGCGGAGTTGAGCCGGGCTGAAGGGCCGCCGCCTTTTTCGCGTGCGGGGCAAGGGGGAGTGGGGAGAGGCCGTAGCGTAGCGTGGCGTGCCGCGGTGCCGTCGCCGCGCGCCGCCCGCAATTAAGCCCCCGCACGAAGGCAGCGAGGGATTCAATTTGACGCGCGCGTGTGTGGCTCGGGGCGGAGCACGCACGCCACGCCACACCACCCCCTCTGGGCACCGGCCTTCGCGGCTCGCTTCGTCATTGTTCGTACCACCTTCTCATTACATATTCACTGTTCTTGGTGTATTCTCAACGCTCAGGTCCAGGAAATCAAAGTGAAGGAGGAAAAATTTCCCATGGTCCGTCCACCTATATGCAGCCACTGATGCTCTTTCCAGAGGCGGTGAGGACAGGCTCGTCCTGGCTTGAGACTTCAGTCCCAAGTGCCCACCAACTTCTGCCCTCCAAGGACCATCTGCCTACTGCGTGAGCAGATACCTCCACGTGCCGTTTGCCTATTCGCTGTTCCGTCTGGGGATTGCTTGCGTAGTACCTGCGTGACTGTCAGTTGTCCTTCCTTACTCACAACTTCCCAGACCCATCTTGCAGTCGCATCGCCTGCCTAAGGAACAGACTGCTCTTCGTGCGACCTACTTGTCACTCTACCATCCCTTCTGATTGCCTATCTCTCTCCTTGACTTATTGCCCTAATTCTGTCTGTTCTTCCTGGCCTTTCATTTCAGTTGTTATGATGTTTGTTCTTATTTTTATTTCTTCAATTATTACATTTCTTTTTATATTCAAAAAATAAATATCGATATCATTATGTACTCACAGAAAAATAAAACAACTTTAAAGCAGACTCTGAGTACTGAATTGTTATCCTTTTCCAGACAAATCTTCATAAATTCATCGTTCAGTGACGTTCTTAGACCACACGGTCACAGTCTGGAATGAAATAGGTCCAGTACATTACTTTCTCGCACACTGCTTACACAGTTCAGAGAAAGTATTGTAAAGCGGGAGAAAAAAGCATAAAATTCATATTGTCGGGTTGATACTGTCAGGCCAAAGTGGATAAATCTAGTTTATGTATGTAGTAAATAACTTCCTCTAACATGTACAGTCAGAATCCACGTTTGGTGAGTCCTTGATTCAAAAATATTTGTTTTACCGCAAAATGTGTGCCCAACTGACTATGAACAACTCTAGCGGCTAAATCCTAAGTAAGATTTTTTACCTAATTGATATGCCACAATCCATCTGGCTGATATTGCGACCCGTGATAAAGAGACGAATATTTTTGATTTTGTGGAGTTCTTTATATTAATATTCAACATTTTCAAAATTTCCCAAAAATTGTTCCAAATGTTTTAATTTTGGTTTGTCGAATAGAGCAAAAAAACGCATATGAAATACGGCGCATGTCTCATTTTCGTTAAATGCTTTGAAATTTCAAAAATTGCAAAGATTCCATTTTTTCTGCACCTTCTTACAACTACAACACTGAAGATAGAGTTTTTTTCTTTAAATTAAATTTGTTAATCTTAATTAGTTTTTTTAAATATATAGTTCGTTTTTTTTCAAAAATAACATTAGTATTTTGAGTGAAATATGGGCAATATAAAAACAGTATTTTCTCAGAAACTGCAAAAAAATATTAAATGTTTTGTACGGATAGTGTTAAATGCACTCAATAACATAGCAATGTCATAACTCCTATTTTTATATACACTTTTGATTTTGCAAATATTATATTTATTTATTTATGTTATTATTTTACAGGTTGTAACAAAGTACAAATAATGTTGATATAATTTCGCAAAAGACATAGTCTTGTGCGCGAACCTGCAATGACTAATCATGTATCATATATGTCTACCTATTCCATTTATCAATTTTTGAAGGAAAAACAAAATTAAAGAAAAATGAAATTTATAAAATGAAAAATAATATAAAATATAATTTGAGACATATTCAGATATTATTCCTTAGTCACTGCATGGGTTGATAGAATGATTGAACTACTGAATCATTCAAATCAACAATCCAGGATCTGATACGCTTTCGTTGTCCTCGTGTATTAATATCACAATTTTTGAGTTCTGTACTCAACGCGTTGAATATTTTGTAACAAATATAATAATGCCGACGTCTACTAATTTCTTTATGATTTTTTTTTTTGGAATAATATCTGTGTTCCTCTGTGTCGCTGTAATAGTTTTATAATCATTGTACATAGACTCAAAGGTTGTTAATAACACTTTTTCTATCTAAAATTTCTTCACGATGATTAGTTTATTTTCTCTAAATATTATTTCCGATGGAAATAGTTTGTTTTTATTATAAATGATCTTTATAATTCGTTTCTATATATCAATTAACGCTTTCATATTATTATCGTAGGCTCCACCCCATGCTACAATACCATAGGTTGCTATGGATCAAAACAATGCATAGTATATAGGCATAAATTGCTTAGTATTGAGTATAGTTCTCAACTTATAAAAGATATAAATCAAGTATCTAACCTTTTTTACAATTTGTTGAATTCGATGACTCCATTTAAAATTACAATCAATATAGATCCCCAAATACTTAGCAATCGATGTTCTATTCATATCAGGACAACAACAATAATTAGTATTGCATGAAATTTTATGTATTTTTATCGACAGGAATGCTATCTTGATAACTACCATAAGTTACATAAAATATGAATAAAAGTTTGTTTTTTTTTTTAAATCTCTCACTAAAAATCTTGTAAATATTTACATTATGATCGTTTTTATACTTCATTACATTTGTACGTACATGTTCTTCAAATGATTTCAAATGAAGTTTCTCGAAATTTCAAGTTTGCTCTGAAAATGAGCTCAATTTTTCGCATTTTCAGAAATGCTCAAATGACAATTTCTGAAAAACAACTCCAATTGTTTCAATGAGAATTGAATGCAGATATGAGGACGTTCTAATATTTTATGCATTGTGAGTGATATTTCAATTCTTCTATTAGGGAACCAAATAACTGAAAAAAATATCTCATAGGCGCCGATAGGTAGCAGCTGGCGTCGAAAGGGGTCAGATCGATCGGAGAATATTCATATGGAAATAATCCTACAAATAGTTCAGGCGCTAGTGTTGTTCACATATGAAAGACGAAAGGACTGACACGCTTTGAAAGAAAAAGCAACACTTTTTCGGTACCAGGGAACACTAAACCGCGCACTTCCGCTGAAATCTCGAAATCGATTTTCCGCAGCATTCTCTGTACTACGTATGAGTAACACGTAGCTTACTCGCCCGTAATACGTGTTTACGCGTACGTATACGAGAACTTTCACAACGTATGCTAACCATTTTAATTTATCTGCCTTACTTTTGGAAATGACAGGCATTGTAACATGCAAAAGTGGCAAAATTGTCCTCTGAATTTTCTAAGAAACAGTCATTTAATCCCTGGTGTTCATGTACTCGGCTCCAGCATCCACTCCTATGAAGTACAGTATTCGGCATTATATCCACTGCATAAATTTGCATAATTGTTTTAAATCAATTAGTTCCAATTACCAGCGGCTCTGACGACGCGTTGATTTCGACATATCTGGTACATTACCTCGTGTCCCGAGAAACGAACGCGACCTGCGTTTGCAAAGAAAAGGATCAATGAAAAGTGTACGTAGTTCACGTCTATACACAACAATATATATACAACAGTCAAGAACTCCCGATTGTCGTTAAAAAATTTCTTGGAGTTGTGTTCCTTTAAAAATCTGTCGATTACAACCTTATTGACCGTTACAAATCTTCAAGGACGTTTTACATTACGTTTATTTTCAATTCGGTTTTCTATAGGAGCAAGAAAATCCGGAAATGACATGGCTCAAAATTCAAAATAGCACTAACAAATAAAAAAAGAGTAGTTTTCTGGCAATTTTTGGTATTACATTAGATAACATTTTTTTAATGTGAAAAATCGCTCCAAATTTTTGGGTAAATTTGCTCCACGAAGCGTCCAAGGAACATTTAAAAATGGAGATCTCATTTTCTTTGAACTCTCTTAATTTTCGAAAACCGCAAAAGTTAGAATTAATGCAAGCAAATACGTGCTATTGTAGCACCACTACATTACTGTTTCTTATACGTACGTACATACATTGTATAGAGAAGGTTATGCAATGTTGTGAAAAAAACAGCCATGGATCCATGAAATTAGTTTACGGCAAAATGTTCGTCTGTCTGTGAAACCTAGCGCCTAAATTATTCGAAGCATTTTTACTTTCTCGTGCTTAAGAAGGAACTTCTTAAGAAAAAAGTTTGAAATACTTCTCACGTTTCAATATTTACATTACCAGCGATTTGTAAACATGATTGCAATTTTGAGAAGTTTTTCAACTGATTTGTAATGATGTGTCTCAAACACTTCTCAAACTCATTAAGCCATATTTCAATTCTTACGGATCCAACATTTGAGAGACGTTTAAAATTGCCTTTTACTTGAGAAGACGCTGGGGCAAAAACAAAATATTGCCCAGACTAAAGAGAAACTGAAACTAAATAGTTCAAGAAAGTACGTGCTATTCTGTACCACCACTAGTTTCCTTACTTTCTCGACTCGCCTACATTTCGAAAGAAGAGAGTATTGTAATAGTTCGCCGGAAATTTGCGAATTTTCGACAAAAAAACTTATTGCCGAGCCCTGGTAACGAAAAAGTAGATAAATCTTATTTCAGTAAATTACTTCCTCTAACATTCTGCCTTGTCAGCATCAATGTTTTGGGAGTCTTTGGATCGACTGACATGAAAACGTCTGTATTGTGTTGTTTTTTCAAAAAAATACACCAATGTAATTTTTTTAAACATCTTTTGAGCTGTTAATACTTACATTCCAAGCGATTTATATACATTATTGTATTTGTGAGTACGAGTACAATTACTTCAAATAATTTCTTAAGACGTTTCTCGAAAATTCATACGAACTCAACAAATAGTTTAGGCGCTAGTGTTGTTCACAGATGGACAGGTGTTTCGAAAAAAACAGTATTGGAGGAAAACTTTTCGGTTTCAAGGGACTCCAAAACGTGTATTGCCTTTGAAATCTCTAAATAGATTTCCCGCAACATTACATAACGTTCTATACGTCGCGTACATTGTATCATATATACACATACGTATACGGGAAAGTAAGTCTTTATCATCATTATTGTATTTTTGATGTGTTATAATTTTACAATTTTCAAAATTACAGTATCCGGGAAAATGAAACCAGTCCCACCTTTCTTACTATCCTTTAATACATACAAGACGAAAATTCGAGCCATTTCTTCAGAAAATAAACGTTCAAAAATTAGCTGCATTTCAAGCAAAATTTTCAAGTCCGTGAAAAGTATTATTAAGCGAACGTTGCTTCACAGCTAGTTGAATCACTTTTTATTGATACAATACTATGTCAGAGTGAATGTGAATATGAATACCAGTTATTAATCCTTTCATCATAATATTAATTTCATTAACCCTCTAACGGGAAAAATGCTGACTTCAGCAAAATGGTGATGCGAGTCACATTCATTACTTGGAGTAGGCGAGGGAGCAAGCTTCATGCCTTCAAGTCTCTTCTTTTCGTAGCGGGTGTCCACTGTAGTGGTGTCCCGTTGCGTTCCATTTTAAAGATGATGGATCGGGTAAACATAATAAGACTTCATATGTTCATAGACACAATAGACGAGACAAGAATGATGTGTGAGAAGCCAACTCGCCGGGTAGTAAAACCCTCCATGTCTTACAGGAAACCCGAAGTGACCGACTTCGGGTTCTTGGGCGCCACTTGAAGCCCCTACAACACGGAAGGCGACGAAGCAGAATGTCCATGACAATTTCTACCACGAAACGAGACGGTTTTTACGGTTAGGTGAAAATTGTTCCTAGGTTTCCTAACAAATATTCAACCTCTTCTGAAATATAACGCAACCCTTACAGTTTTATGTTGCTGACTACTCCAACAACTTAATTCGCTTGTAATAGCAGTGAAATTGCGCCGGTAATTTCAACAGTTAGGAGTAAATGAGGAAGCAGAAAGTTAATAGCCTCGAGTCTCGCGATACACCCAATTGCTCGATATTCTTATCGACCACAATTATTCGTAAATTAAACACCTGTTAGTTTTCCCAAAGAAATTAAAATGCGAGCAGGCATGTGCACTTTTAAGTGTATGATTCATACTCTCGGAGAAATATTAACTTGAAACCACCTGAAAGCTCACATTAAAATTAAGTGTACCACAGAAGGAATGTTTGACATGCAACATTCAGAATAGAGTACACTTTCCGCGCGAGCTCTTTAAGATATCAGGTAAGTGCATGAATAACAAACATAAAAAGATTTTCAATTGTTTCTCAAGAGTTTCTGGGATGTCTTTTCCACCTGTTAGCAAGCTGAGCGATATCGCACATACTTGGGAACTATTTCTTATGGCGCCTGACTTGCAAAGCACGAATAAACAAGACCTACACCGTATGCCACGCAGAAACCAATGAGTGCTCTGTATGTCAGAAAACAAGGAGACACACTTTGCGCAAGGATGGTTTATTGAATCACGGACACTGAAATTAACAGAAGTATACGATTTTATTAGGAATGGATATGAAACATTAACAAATACTTTTTAAATAAAGAATGATCGTTTCGCACATGATACGGATCAGTATGAAAAAACCGCGATCTCTAGGCTTGCTCGGGAGGACGGGGAAAGCTTCGCGCCCTCGAAGAGATGGAGGAGGCTGCACGGGGCTTGGACTCAGTGGGGGTGAAGAGTTGATTTTGCTGTTAAGTAAAGTGATGCTCTGCTGTCAGAGTATGACTGAAGTGAGGCTGCTCAAATAGGCAAATTGCGGGAATAGTATAAACACAGGTGGAATGTTGGTTAGTGATTGTTTCATTGATTGATTAGTGTTTACGTGTACGTCCAGTTTTATTGTTTTTATTCTCGTAATCTAAAGCATTTATGTCTCGAGAAGGTGTCAATGTTCTCAGCTCAATGGCGATATTCGACACCGACCTGCATGTCGCTTTCTGCAGATTTCCTCCCTGCAGACAAGATCGCGCGCGTTCCGTGGCCCAATTTCAAGGAAACTGCTCCGAAACTTGTCTGGTACTAACAAAAGAAAACAGGGAGAACAATTGATCAGTGCAGCAGGCCGCTAGAATTCTCCTTCAGATAACGGCTAAATTCCACCCAGGTTCTTTAGTGTTGCAAACCGTCCACCGTCGGAACTCGAATTCTAATGCCTCCCGGTCAGCCGCTGTAGATCCAACGTTAATGCTCTGAGCCACATCACACATTCCTGGCGGTAGGGTTGGAGAAGCCCGGCGGCGGCGGAGGGGGAGGGGGAGGCACGGCGAAACTCGCAATTGAAAAGATTTAATTCCGCCGTTAGCGGCAGGCGGCCGCTGGCACCGCGCGCCAGAAGTGCCAATTAGGGCGCCACTCCAACTCTCCTGGGCTTCCGTGACTCGCGCACTTCCGCCGCCTCTTCCGCCGCCACTTCCGCCCCCGGCCGCCGGGCCGTCGGGGGGCCGTCGGGGCGCCGCCGGGGAGCCGACGGGGGGCCGCCGCGGGGGCGCCGCCCAACGCTGCTGCCTGTGCACTCAGGCCGTGCGCTGCATGCGTTCTCTGACCAAAGGAAAAGATTGCAAACAAACAAGCCACGTAACTATCTTAACTAATACACAGCTCTTGTTATGCCGTTACCGTAATGTAATAGTACATGGGAGATAAAGCGAGGGCATACTTACATTTCCTACGTAGAAATCAGTTTTCGAATTTAATTTATGCGTTGTCAGAAATGTCTGAAAACCGAGATATTACCTTTGTAACGGATACATAAATACGAACGATTCTGGTATTTTGGAGACAAGGCGTAGCTGACGCAACCTGTTTCCGCGTAACACACCAATGTACTACGGGTTGCCGCCTTCGCCTTCTGACTCATGGGTCATTCCGTTGAATTAAATTTGTAGCCTCACCACCTCAGAAAAGTGAAACACTTCGAATAAATTCCCATGAGTTTGGACTATTCAAAACTATTTTTATTTTAATTACTGTACGTCCATCACAGACGACGGCCATTTTCAATTTTAGCCATCTATGATTTTTCGCATTTTTAGACGATTACGGTTTTGTAAATTACTCAGCGGTGGGTTCTTGTAGCTTTCTAAAGCAAAAAGGTTTCCATTGGAATCAGTAAATTGGAATTCAGTAAACTTGGATTAAATTGATATTCACAAAACAGTAAACAATGAAATTGGATTCACTAAACTGGCCTACATATCAAAGTGAAAACTACCTCATATGATTCAATTAAGCAATATTTTCAGCCAAAATTATCTACAGATGCCAGGACGAATCATTACAGGATATCTCTGAAATGCAATGCCATTATTTGAGGGTGAGTTTACATTATGCTTTCAGTAACGCTGAATTACAACGCCCATTGTAAGTATTAACCTACATAGTATTTCACTTTACATTCTCGTCCTTACTTCGTAAGAAGAGAAAGAATTTAAATTGTGCACCGGGAAAGGGCAAATTTTTGACAGAACTGTTACTCCCAAACCTTGATACCGAAAAGGTGCATAAATCGTGTTCCTAACATAGTAAATTACTCACACTAACACATGTAGTCAGAATATATTTTTGCGAGTCCTTGATGTTGGAAAATCGATTGACGGCGAAACGTTTGTCTGTCCCTCCGTCTGTGGTCAAGGCTATTATTCAGACGGTTTTATTCAAAATTGATATTCCGCTATTGATTGAAAGGAATTTAGAGGCCCTGCAAGTTTGAAATGGGCATCTTAATGTTTGGGGGTACTTTACATGAAACTTCAATTATATTTAAATTTTTTTCAGAAATTACTCTAATTTTTTAAAACAAACTCTGTCCTTGGTATAGTGTAAAAGACACTTAATGAAAGGGCGTAGGTCTAATTTCCCTTATTTCCCCTGGACTTTATATATAATTGGAAATGTTCAAAATGTTTCCGCGTTTCCTTCTACAATACTGAACAACTACAACTACAATATTGAAGGTAGAGATTTTTTCGTTAGCAAAATCAGTTCAAATCTTGAAATTAGTTATGTACAACTTTTCGAAAATATGAATAGTTTTGGCGTTATTTGTGCGTGCAATTTGGGCAATTTTTAAACAATTATTTTCCCAAAAGCCGCTGCAAATTTTTCTTTCAATTTTCTCCTAATATGTACAAAAACGGTGAAAGAATTTTCCGTTTCCTTTCCCGAAGCTCATTTCGGAAAAACAAGCTGTATTTTCTAAAATTGTAAAAAGTTAACATTGCAAAACTACAAATTTGAAGACAGAGATAAGTCTTAAACCAAATTATTTCTAAACAATTAGATCTTTAAAAAAGGTCGTGTACATTTTTTAAACGTGAAGCTTTCGCGCAACTGTTGCTCTGACTAAAAAATTGCTACGTTTGGATAGGCTAAAATTGATACGTTGGGAGAGCAATTAGCAGGAACTGCGAGGAATATCGATAATTTTTCATCAGACTAGTGTTCTGGAAAACAAACGACACACAATTGGCAATGATCAATGATTGCTACTTTGGAGAAATAATCAACGAGTATTTAAGAGATTCTCATTGTTACCTCTGTCCAGACGAAATCAAACGTTTCGAATTTCGTCGTTTATCGTCATGTTAGACTGCAGAAAGGTTTCCTGGAGTACCCTGAATCGAACCCTGAATGCGTCCAACACATTTTTACTGAGCTTTCTGCACGCCGCCTCTGATGACAATGTGAGCTGGTGTCGTCTTAGGTGGAAATAGCTGTATTCCAAGAATTTCGACAATGTCCACCACATGTTTTCGTCCGAGGAGCTGCTCAGATGCTGATGCGATCTTTCAGTGACACTCCGAACTAACAAGCAGTTGGCAATTACGTCGAGGAACTTTGTACGAAAGAAGTGAGTATTTGGTCAACTGGGAAGAAATTGGCGCGGCTTTTCTTGATTAAATAAGGTCTAGGCGGGAAGTTTGAAATGTATGATTTTTCCCTCTAAAATGCCTTCAAGGAGCAACTAACGGCATTATTCAAAGCGTGGCGCAAAATTTGAAACATTTTGGCGGTCAATTGCCACCAGAAGGCTTAAAAAAATGGCGCAGGCCTCGTTTTCAATTAACACTGATTTTTCGAAAATTGCAAAAATTAGAAACTATGGGAGGAAATGTGTGCTCCTGTAGCACCACTTGTTATCAAAGTGCGATATTAAAGTAAATAGTACATTCTGTGTGTACTTCTGCGCAGATCATAGTTGCTGTGCCCAACTTAAGAAGAAAGAAAATATCTGTGGTAACGTTTCACTTTTTCAGAACTTTGTTTGATTGACTGATTGGTGATATCCACCCTCGTCAAGGTCATAGTCCAGTATAGTGCATTTTGCCATTCGGGAGGGTTGGTGATCTTTCCAAACTGGATGTTGAGAACTGGCGCCGATCTACCTGTGCACTCGCGAAATTTTTCCCCAACAAGGTACCTTCCACCAGCGAGCCACTACCCCAGCTGGGAGAAGCTCTAAACTCCCGACCGGTCTCCCGGCGCGTGTGGTAGTGTAGTGCATGTCAGTTTAAGAGTGTGTAAGGGGGGATAGGACAAGGAAGAGGTAGGCATGATCGTACGGGGTCCGTGGACCGTTTGTTAGGGTACTGCTTCGGCATTCGCCTGGCGTTAATCGGC
The DNA here is from genome assembly GCA_017312745.1 of Gryllus bimaculatus. Classification (NCBI taxonomy): domain Eukaryota; kingdom Metazoa; phylum Arthropoda; class Insecta; order Orthoptera; family Gryllidae; genus Gryllus; species Gryllus bimaculatus. Next base: position 984,571 of record BOPP01000001.1, read on the forward strand.
GAAACCATGGAAAATTACCGATGAGAGCAGCCGGCCACTTGAATTCTTCTCCAGACAGCGACTGAATTCGATCTAGCTGTGTAGCCAGTGCCGAAAAGTTCTATTTGAAATACTCAATATAAGGAATTCTAGGAGTCACATGGTTTGTATGTGAACAACCTTGATTTTACGCAAGTGAGCGGCCTTGCATTAGTCACCATTTTTCTCATTTTCAGAGTCCCTTTGCAGGGCTGGACCAATAGCGAAGGCAGGAGCAGAGGAGGGAATGGAGGAGTGAGAAAGAGCAAAGGAAGTTGGAGGTATAAGAGCTGGAGTAGAGAGCATTGCACGAGCAGAGGCAGAAGCAGAGGCAAGGGTTAGTGCAGGGGCAGAGCGGTAGCGATGGCGCTATCGTGGGGCGTGCGTGGGGTGGGGTGGGGGTGAGGGTGGGCGGTTGTGTGTCACGCGGTGCCACTGGCGGCGGCGGTGGATACCACGACGCGCACCAGCGACACACGTCGCCACGCGCCTCCGAAATAGCCCTGCCCCCGCCCCCGCCCTCCCTTAAAGCGAAGCTGCCACCAACGACCCTTCTCCCCCTCACGTCCTCGCTCCACCGGCCACGATCAATTACGAATAACAGTACAAATACACATTGAATAAGGAAGAAGCAAATTAAATGTAAAAGGCTGGTCTTGATGGCATATGAGCCAACAACATCAAGTCCTAAATTCATCAATCATCATTCAGGACCTAAAACGAGGCACGGTGCAGGCATGCGTTAAATATGGATGATGGTATGGTGGGAGGTAAAGGGAAAATACCACTGAGATCATCGAATCAAGAAAGAAACCTATAGTTTATTTACTCGAAGGTCGGCATCCAAGTCATTTACAACTTTAAAAGTTGTAACTTATCAACCAATGAAGATATTACAATATCGTGTTTTTTTTTTATTTCTATTTGAGGAAACCTCTCGAGATACTTCTTACATGCTATGTTAAAAGTGATATTATTCTATTACAAAACGTCTTATTAAGAAGAAAAGTTATATTAGTATATTTAAAAGTCTATTAAAAGTTAAATAATATTCTATTTGTTTTACTGTACATGGAAGATTTTTTTAAATATATTAAAGTGGCTTAGACTGAGAAAGGACGAAGGCAGTCATCCCACACATACTTCAGAAAAATCATTATTTTAGAATAAAAGGATACGGCACGACACTACGTAATTACCTAATATATCAATTAGTTGCATTATTATTATCATTATTATTATCATTATTATTATTATTATTATTATTATTATTACTAGCGTACCCACGCGAGAACTCTCGCATGTTAAATTCCACCCTCTTCCCTACCTTTCCTTTTCCCTATTAAGAGATAAAATTTGTTAAAGAAACGAGTTTATTTACTCAAAAAAAATTACAAAGATAACTTCTAATGTGCTTAAAGAATTTTAAATTCAAATAAAGAACAATGAAATTGATGTTTAGAAGAAATTTTGAATAAAGGTTTATTCAATATATAGACATATTTTTTGGCAAAATTCACACTTCTTTAAAAACAGCATTTGAAATAATTATACTATCGCCCTTCACAGCTTTCCTCTTTCCTTGATAGTCGCAAAAATATTACAAAAGCTTACTCTCGAGAAACCAACTTAAAGTTGTCCAAGAAAAAGTACATGATCGGGCACGCATAACTGTACTCTTTGGAATATTATTTAACTTTATTACCGAACTGAGAGGTATACCCGTGCAATTTAATCGCTTAGAATATCAAGTAATTAGTTTCATTTCACATACAGTTGCAGATTATGTAGGTTACTGATTCTGCAGATGCAGTAGATACTGTAGGTTAATCACAAACTTTTCACAAAAATAAGAAAATCATTACATTTGATAAATAAATGGTTGCACTACACTCATTAGTATCACGCAACTATTAATGCTTCCAATTGTTGCTGCAAAAGTCTTTAAGGTTTACTTGCATAATCTTGAATTAAAGATTATGCAAATAAGCCTCATCAGTCGACACAAACCACAGTGTACACAGAAAGCATACATATAAGTTGGTAAAATCTAAGCCTTCTGTGAGTGACGTCACAAAAAAAGATCGCCTCCAGCGCCGAGTACTATAGTTGGTATTGGATAATATTGTGGCGTCACCAAATAATATTATAATAATTTCGTATCGAAATAGCTCCCATCACAGTTAAG
>BOPP01000001.1:988123-1008769 GCA_017312745.1 Gryllus bimaculatus
ATCCATTCGTTACAGGAACTGAACCTGGCGCCCGACATATCACGACGAAGTAATGGGCATTACAATATCGAAGCGTCGGACCAGCAAAAATGTGATAGACTGTCTAATAATATTTCACATAGTAGACTGTCACCTGGAAAACGATTCATTGAGGCCTGTGGCCGCGAAATTTAAAGTTTTAAGGCCTTAGAATGATTCGTTTAGGGGTTATTTAACTGCATAGATTCTAACAATACGTGCCGAGTTGAACAAATTCCATTTGACCTGAATATTTAGATTCATTTTCTCAACAAAACCCTTATATCTTTAAAGTCAAAGTGCAATTCGTCATCTTTCTTTAGATACCTCGTTTATCAAGAATGGTTGCGTGTGAGTGCCGTAAAAGGTATCTGAAAGTACTTAAATATGGGAAATTATTATTATTTTTATTAATTATTATTATTATTATTATTATTATTGAAAACTATTAGTACTATAAAAAATAAATCAACCATAACGTCATAGGTAACATGTAATTTAATTCGTAGAAATGAAATAGTAAAAAGCATTTCTAATAGAAATATAGTTTTATTACGTGAAGTAACATGAGTATATAGCATTACTGTTATAATGGTTTAAATAAGACAAATTGAAAGAATTGAAAGAATGACCCTCCGTGCCCCCTTCCCACCAACACAGATCGGGGCCCAACGCGCTCTCACGCGGTGACCTCCTCTTCGACCACTCTCTCCCTCCTCCCTTCCCCCACCCCTGCATCTTCCTCTGCCGTCTCCATCAGAAAGATTACGCTGCTCAACGCCGCCCGTCAGCTAGATTGATTGCATCTCGTTTCAGCTTTATGAGCAGACAAGTCTTTAACACCAACCCACCTGCAAAGCTGCCAGGAGAACGAACTCCAGGAGCGGAGTGATTTGGTGATGTGACCCGCACGACCGCTCAGGGCAAGGAAAAAAACGATTGAACAAAAGGGCAGTCCCTTCAATCGAGTTGGGAATCGTATATATTTTTATTGAAAAAAATTACCTTATTCACTAATCACCAACACACTTTACGAACCCATTCTTAATAATAAAGGATATATGGAAGACCAAGGTGAGTAACGACAGCAAGAAGTAACAAATATACAGAAATAACACCAATAATTCTTACCACTAATAAAACGTAATAGATCTAAATGATAATTCGGAGAATACGAATCAACTAGATTGATTGCTTAAACATCTGTGAAAATCGAAGAAATGTAAATACTCGTATTACAAATTTATCGTCGTGATCTGTAAGAAGAAAACGCAATTTGAAATGATCTATTTTCGCCTCGATTTGTTTGCAACGAATGACCACAATACTCTTTACTATTGAAGAAACTGATTGTGACGTTAAACATTTTAATCCGGATTCCGAGATCTGAATCAAAATCTCTTTATTCTAACTTTAAAAAATCGAAATGAAAAGATCAGAACTACTCGAAGCAATAACGCTGCGACATGTTCGCACATTGCAAGTCATTTGCCTACGCCCTGGAAAATGCGCATGGCCTGTCCTTTCCAACACATTGGGTGAGTTAAGACACAAATTGGAGTAGAGAGAAAAGCTATAAAATATTTTTAAGGTACGATTGTAATCATAAATCGATAAAGCTCCATTCAAGTTTCGGATAATGCGTGTTTCAACTTTTAGAGCACTCCTCTTCGGAACACAGTCGCGATTATCCGAGATTCTGTGCAATCAGAGATGGAAAAAAGTCTGACATGCGCGAAGTCACCAAACACGCAAAGAAGCGGCGATAATCAGGAGCTAACTTTTCCTAATTGGCAACACTGGAGCCAGTGTCAGTCTGTAGGCTACATTGCTGCGACTGGTTCTTGTTTATGTATGTGTATGAGCATGTATCTGCAATTTTCATGGCATGCGACATTAAATTTGACTCCGTTATACATTGTAGTCGAAAATTCCTTCATGTCTTTGTCCTTATTTCGTGAAAACCGAATTATTGATAATACGAGGTGCTATCAGCCCCCAATTACCTCGTATTATCGTGACTCTACTGTAATAATCTTTCTACTGTATTCTCACTTTAGAATAAGATCGGATATTAGAATCCCGAAATAAGGACGTTCTCGTATAATAGCGGCCAGCAGTCGTCTATCATTCCAATCTTCCAAATATTCACCACTGTGTTTAAAGATTTTTTCACCTCAATCGTCATCGACAATCTCACCCGCACGTCTCCCCGCTCTCCTCGAGATCACATCAGCGCATTTCCTACTCCACTCTGGCTTAACCGTACTGCAAATTCACCTCAATTTTCAACTACGCAAGCTATCTCTTTTCACAACATACTTCCAGGTCTCAGTGCAAAACAAGATTTATGTTTCAAAAATTTGTTTTCAAGTGTCTAAAATGCACTTTTTTTAAAAAATTTTTTACAAGCAAGGAACATTAGTCTCCTTCTTCTTAGCTTCATATATGAATCTCAACCGTAAGCGATCTGATATTAAGACACGCTTACAAGATAATGACTGATGATTTGGGTGATTTTGTAAATGTGATATTTTGCCTTCCATGTCATAATTACGTGACAAAAAAGACTCTGCGCCCCCTTCGCAAAATTTGAACACATAACTCAAAGTAAGATCTTTGCAATCAACAAAACTCTACCTAGAATGAATTCAGAAGGAATTTTGTCCATGTACCCCTAAATAAATGGCGATGTACCTGGCAATCCATTGGGGCGTTCCGTGGGAGAGTGATCAGACGGGCCATTTTCTACCTCTGACTACAGGGGATCAAATTCCCATCGATCTACGTGGAATTAGTAATGGATAATTAATGTCGTAAGAGGTTTTATCAATGTTCTCTCGTTTCTCCTTTATCTCATTCCAACACTGATTCATATATTAAAACCCTTCATCTCATAAATGACCAAAAAGGCTTAACTATTGAGGATCATAAGAAAGAAAATTACCAAACCTCTCTGAACCTAGGAGACTTACCAGTTTCTAAAACGCAATTTGACAACGTCATTAAATCACTACGTACGTCATTAAATCACTAAAAATGATAAGAGCTATTTGTTTATAGACCCAGGGATTCATGCAAGTACTATTAGTGGAAAATAGGAGAAAAACCTCTCCTAGCCGTCAAACATTTCAAAACCGACAAGCGGCTTCCTCCAACACAAGATTTCCCTTCCGAGAAGTCGGCATTCCACGGTGAGCAAGATAACCACGACGCGGCCAAAGTGATTTAAGAGGAGTTGCAGCAAGCTATTTACGAGTTGATGGGATGCAAGAGTGACGAGGCAGGTTCATGTCCAAGTATGCACCCGCCTCTGCAGCTTGCGTTCTTCAAGGCGCAGCACTTCAACTCTATTCTGAGTTTGGCGGTGGCAATTTCAGCTCAACCAACTCGCGAACTTCTATCGAGAGTTCGAAAGCGAACGCCTTGGAGGTGTCATTACTCCGAAAAGAACGACCTCTAGATCTAGACATTTAGGGTGGAACGGAAGTTTGAAAGGAGCAGTAAACTGGCATAAACTTTCAGATTGCTCAGCTGGAAACATCTATGGCAGTGTTATAAGTAATCTATCTACATAAGTGGTATTATGCTGTAATTTTCAAAATGGTTCCAGCCAACGAAGGGTCCAACCGATGGGTCCAACCAGCTTTATGAGAGATATTCTCTCAAAAAGAGTAAAGGTTCAATATTCCACTTGCCAGTAAAACGATCGACTGGCACGTAGTAGACACACAACACTAACAACCAACATAACTTATGTGTGAGGTATTGTGCGCATCCACAAAAGCATTTTATCTAAGAGGAGTAAGACGAACAGACACACAAAGTTCTTGTTTGCTTTCTCCGTCCTAACACTGGCTCAAGGCGATCGGGTGTCGTGCCAGCCAATGCGACGAAGATCGATGCGACACAATTCGCGCGCGGCCGAGACAAAAGCGTAGGCAAACGGCTCGTGCCAGGGGCGAGGGAGGGGAGGGGGCCGAACGGGGCCTCCGCCGCCTCAATGGGCGCGCCGCCGCTGATGGACGGCGCCCCCCATCCCACCCCCACCCGGCGCTACTAACGAGCCGCCGCCGGCGCCGGCGCACGCACGGCTTTGCCACTCATTTATTTAGAGAAAGCAGCATTCGATGGACCGGCCGTCACCGCTAACCGTACTGTACATGTAACTGCTCGTGTCCGAGTCTAGTGAATCCGCGAATTAGGCGTTTAGTTATAAACATCATGCGAAATCGGTGGAGAAACTCCCTACGTAGGAACAGGTTCTAAGCATTCTTCGGACTTACGCCGAATAAAGTGTGCATTAGCCAACTCGAGATGGCTGGACAGGAATGGCGGGTTATCGGAATATCATGTTGCCACAATGTCGTGGCATGGGCATGCAGGAGTGACGAGGTATCAGGATGTCCAGGTATCGGGACTTTGGATTGTCGGGGTGTAAGAGTGACGCAGTGTTAATACGAGAATAGAGACAATACAAACACGCCTCCATCCCGCCCTCATCACGTAACTCTTTGGGGGCCAACGTTCTACTTTTTTAGCCGACGAATTTTCTTGCAGGCCCGTCACGACTTACTAAGGCTGAGGAGACTGACGAATGCAATCACTTGACACGCAATAGGAATAAAGTAGTAGTTCTTACACAGTTCTATTTTCTGGGTATGGTATGAGTCACACTATTTCAATGGCGTAGCATTACTTAGCACATATTAAAGTTTGGATTCAATTCAGTTTAAATTTACAGTTCATTCCTGTAAATTATGTTTACAGTTCATCTGTTAATGGCAGAGATAACATGTTCGCAACACAAAATTCGGACTTGAATGTACGCTTGAAAACGAGCAATGTTTTCACCAACGGAGAACATGACCACTTGTTCTCTCATTGATCTGTGGATCTCCCGTGTCATCCGTAAAAGCGCCGACTGTTTCTTTCTTCCAGCGTCAAAACTCCTCACCAAACAACACACTTACCTGCATAAAAGCTGATTGTTTCCATAGCATTCGGTTGCAGACGCACAGTACTAAAAATCACGGGCGACAAACGAAACTTATGACACACGGAAAGAGGTTGGGAAATGATTAGGTAATTTCAAACCTATTTGTTCTCATGATTGATGCAAATTCGTACAAGATAAATTCGACTAGAACAACCGACAAAACACATTTTTCGATTACAATCAGAAAAGGAGAAACTACCTTCGTTCGAAGCATTTTTTTTAAATTCTCGTATGAACGATAGGGTGGTTGTAATTACGTCGCCAGGAGGGATTTGCTTTGGGGAGGAGGGGAATTTGAACTTCTCTTATTTTTACATGTGACAAATATGTAACCAAATTTTGAGAACCATTACACAATACTGATTCGTGCCACTGGGAATGTGAAGTTCTCAAAATACTTTTTCCTAGAAACTAAGGCTTTAATGGTAATTAGGCTTTTGTACTAGAAGAGCTATTGGACTACGCATGAGAGCTACTTTTTAAGCACAAATCATATTGTTAATAAAAAAATGTCCAGTAGAAGTTAGCACTGTGCGGCAGTGTTTGTCAAATCGCCAACGTACACCAAGAACCAACGCCATCCAAACCTAACTTCTATCTCGTTCACAATCTAAACGAAAATAAGAAGAAAAAGAACTCGAAGAAGAAAAAGAACTCGAAGAAGAAAAAGATGGAATCTAGAATAAATGTTTAGTCCTACCGTTTGGCTCAAAATTGGCCACGTCGTAGGATAAACGATTGTTAGTTTCAAAACCGCAAAGTGGAAAATTTATTTCTTGTTATTTTTTTAAAAACTTTTTTGAGAGGGAACTTTTAAAAAATAAGACTATTGCAAATATACATTGTTATTCGCGAGACCAATGAATGACCCAGGTATTAATAGTTTTTACAACCGTTCTAAACGATTTTTTTTCGCATAATTTCAAACAATGAACTCGGGTGGTTTTGAAAGTCAGCTCTTCTATATTTTTCACTGAATTCCATTGAAGTAAAGTGAAACTTTGAGACGTGCAGATATAAGACGCCCTTCCGGCCAATGCGAGGACATCCCTTCCGTGCCACCGCATCGATTGCTCCCGGGCACATCCGCTTTAAGGAGCGGTCGCTGCCTCCGCGGGTGGCTCGCCGCAGGAACGCGGGGCTGCAGGGCGCCTCCCGCGCGCTTCAAACTCTTCCTCTGGGCATTCAACTGGTACAGTCGTTAGTCCCGTAAGTGCACTGCATGATGTATTACGCATCCGCGGCCAGAGTCGTGATCTGGGCTGTTCGGGTGACGCACTACAGCCCTGAAGAAATCCATAATGTTGGTCGAAACGCTGGCACGTCAGCCTTCGACGCGTCGTCACCCGGTCAGCCTAGATCAAGTGCACTGCATGTTATATCACGTGAGGTGGCAGCATCCCTCCCCTACAGGAACGAGATGTCCGGCACCGACTTACACGTCGATTTGCTGTTTCCCACCTTCGGGTATCTGGTATCTTCCCTACAAGGGCACTGCCCCAATTGATGCAAGCTCTAAACTCCCAACTAGTCTCCCGTCATGTTCGGTAACGTAGTGAATTTAAGTGTGTGTGTGTGTGTGTGTGTGTGTGTGTATGCGCATGTGAGAGGAGAGGCCAGGGATGAAGAATGAAAGATCGCGCGCGGAACGTGGCTCGTGTGTTGCGGTACAACTCCGGTATTCGCGTGATACTGATCGGGAGAACCACAGAAAAATACCGATCAGAGCAGCTGCCCGATAGAATTCTCTCTAGTCTAGTTGAAATCAACCTAGCTATGTATCTATTGTCGAAAATTCGCCACCGTGCCGTCGGGACTCGAATCCCAGGATCTCCCGGTCAGAGACGCTGCAGAAACAACGGTAACGTTGCCAACAACAAGCGGTCGCTCCGAGAGGGAGCCGCTACTGTCCAATCAAATAGCGCAATCTTGGGGGGGGGGGTCCTTAATGCATCCCGATACCGCGCATTTTCTGTTCCCGATATTTTCTTTACGCCACCAACATATTGTATTCGCAGCATGTTGGGAAGGGCTTGGGAAAAGTTCTTCATAGAATGCTAATGGAATGGCAAATTACATGGAAGTTTCAGGGCAATCCATCATTTGGTGATTAAAATGTGATGGAGACACTGCACAAATTCAACAAAGAAAATTCAATTAGAGTTCTGAGTTGTACTCAATAAACCATGGATGTCCGTCGTTTCCTTTCGATCTTCCTCTCTCTTTTCGCACTAAACGCTCTGAAGAGCTTTGCTGTTTTTCACGCCTCTTAAAAACATCAGAATCACATTCGTTCCTTAATTGAGCCTAACACAGACGTTGACGTCTCTTATGCGAATGTTATGTTTGTGTAGGGAGGAAACAATTGTATTTTCATAGTCGAAAAACATTGAATTGCTCATGGAAGAAAGTGTACGTAATATACAAGTATATCGGTTCATTTAGTTTATCATCGTTACATAGCTAAATGCTCAAATGCACACGATGCAAAATGATCAAAGAAGCTAAATGATCAAATGCATAGATACACTTTAACTTAAACAATCTTCGTAAACAATGAGAAAATAAGGGTATCTAAGAAAACACATTTGAAAAATGCCACAAACACAACTCACGTTTTTCACATTTTTTACAACAGCAGCACATTATCACGACAAAGAGTGATTGAGCATTTCAACATAAGTTGCAATTTTGAAAAGATGTTCAATAGAATAATATGCTGTGTACACAATATAGAAAAGAAGAAAAATTTCAATAAGCAATATTAAATTTAATGATACTACGGTTTTAAAAGTTGGAAAAGGATTAATACTCTAATAATATAAATAAGTTCAATAATGTTTATTTAGAGAACTGTCAACAATTCCTGTCAAACAAGAAATTAAATTTGAAATTTAAAACACTTTGTATCAGCATGCAATTCCAATTTATTAAATTATAACATAATAAGTTTCTCAAAATATTTTATTCAGATTCACATTTTCCTCTGTACAGTAATTTCATCGGCGGGCTGAGAAAAGTGTGATTCAACAGATCCATCGACAAGGAAGCAGTTCAATGTAGCATCTCGAGGCGAAACACTCGCTCCCTCACCCTTGCGGTTCCTCCTTCCGCCACAGGGTCACCGCCGTGAAAGCCCTCGGCCGCGAGCGCCGGCTCTAGAGCCACTCGGAGAGAGACATTCCGCGGTGCGGAAGCACGGGACAAGTTGGCAATACTGGAAGATTACGGGAGCTCTGTAGAATTTTATGCCGCCTCGCATTACGGTTAAGGAAAGGAACTGATTCGGCCTTTCACAACGCGAATGTCGCCAGATTTTTTTTTCTTTTTCTCCGTAATGGCAATGGGATGAAAGGGGGGATGAAATACGCAATTTTGGCTGTTGTGAACGATACAACACCAGTCAAAAGGCAGCATTCAGGAGCGAAATCTTACTAGCGCTGTGGGTTTTCGGAGGTCGCAAAGGGTGGAATCGTAGTCACCACAGTGGCGGCTGATCACGCAGACAGGGGGGCGATTGGCGATGGACGATGGGCGATGGACGATGGACGATGGACGATGGACGATGGACGATGGACGATGGACGATGGACGATGGACATGGAGATGACGATGGAGGGACATGGGAGATAGACGATGGGAGTATGGACGATGGAGATGACGATGGGAGATGACCGATGGAGATGGACGATGGGATATGGGACGATGCGGAGAGGACGATGAGATGACGCAGGGAGCATGGACGTGGAGATGGACGATGGGAGATGGACGATGGGAGATGGACGATGGAGATGGACGATGGAGATGACGATGGAGATGACACTGGGACATGACGATGGGAGATGGACATGGGAGATGGACGATGGGAGATGACGATGGAGATGGACGATGGGAGATGGACGATGGAGAATGGACGAATGGAGATGACGATGGGAGATTGCTCGATGGGAGAGAGTCGATGGAGATGGTCGATGGAGAGGTCGATGGGAGATGGTCAGGGAGATGTCGATGGAGAGATGGTCCGATGGAGATGGTCGGATGGGAGATGGTCGATGCGAGATGGCGATGGGAGATGACGAGGAGCATGGGCGATGGGAAGATGGAGATGGGAGATGGTCGATGGAGATGGTCGAGGTGGAGATGGCGATGGAGACTGATCGATGGGAGATGGTCGATGGCAGATGGTCGATGGAGATGGACGAATAAGAGATGGTACGATGGGAAAATGGCGTCAGCGCGTCAATCTCTTCCATACTCCATTTGCGCAGCCTCGAAACGAACTGAGGAGTTTATACAGACCCTTACATTAAATACATTGGTTTTGTACATATTTAATGTAAACAATCGACACTATAACCGAAGCTATTGCTTAAACACAAGCAATTGAAAAAAAATTTTAATGTATAATTAATTACTAACACTAACAATTGAATTTCCTACTAATTACTTTGACATATTCTCCCAAACCGACTATGAATAACGCTACAAGGGAGAAAATATTTTGTCATAAAATTTATCTTCAAAAATTGGAACTGAAGTAGTAAGAGGTAAACTAAATAGGTACAGCTCGTTCTCTATGCGCAGATTTGAAGCGACATCGGACTTGCCATCTACTGGAGCATTCAAGCTGTCGTGCCTAAATTTATTGTGATCCACAAATCAACATTATATATCACAGCAATTTCTCCCCTGTGTGTCGTGACCCTAACATGACGTGCGACCTGCGACAACGTGACGATATGAACGTTACATAGTATAATGTTTGAGATGGCGTAAAAAGTTCCGGGAAGTTCATTTCGGTTCAGCATATAGTCCGCGACATTCGGAGTGAGAAGACGTCGGGAACGGCCCTTGCTGACACACCTATCCTGTCTTACGTCTTGAATTAAAATCGTGTTACTGCCACTGACTGAAGCAATAGAACATTGACTTTCAAATGTTTCCCACGCAAACAACAACGTCCGCGAAAGAATGAGATTCAGCCAATGTTCACTAATTGGAGCCCCCTTACTCCCGACCACGCCGGCGACCAAGCATGAAAGTAAAGTCCTACCATTGCTTCGTCTTTTCCGAAGTAACATAAAATAATTATTTTCAAAAATACATGGGGAATTTTTTGAAGTCATTGTATGAGGGATATTATTACCAACAAGAAAGTGACATCTTAATTACTTTGGATTCGAAAGAAAATGTGTTGGCAGAGGCCAGCGTCAGTCGAGCCAGATATTTGCTTGCAGCTAGCACGGGCACATCCTACAGAGCAACTGACGAGTAGCGAAGAGTACCGATTCTTCGCATGGGCGCCACGAAAATGCAATCACAACGTTGATGGGCGCGGTTCCCAAATGAACGTGAGAGGGAGGGGGCAAAGGTTCAGCCGTTGGGTCGATTCCTGTATGACAGCAGTGGGCGCGCGCGCCGGGCAGCGCCGGCAGGAGATATGTAGTTGCCGGCGCCCCACACCGCATGATGGCGTGCGCGGGGCCTCTGGGCGCGGGACGGGGCGGGGGCGCGTTATGGCGGCGGCGCGCGATAAAAGCTGAGCGAACGAGAGGGGGCTAGCGCGGGGCGTGGGCTGTGGCGAGGGCAGGGCGGGCGAAGCCGACGGCGCGTAGGGCCAGATTACAGGGGGAAGGAGGCCGCAGGCGCGGCGCTGAGACCACCGCGTTGCACCAGCAGGGCTCCTGCGCGCTGGCGCAGGAGCGCGGGGGCGGCCGCCGGGGCAGGGCCGGGCGCTGGAGGCTTCGCTGCGCGCGCGCGGGCCATGGGCCGGCGCGGCCACTAGGCGGCGGGAGAGGGGAGGCGCGGGCGAGGCGACGCGTGTGTTTGTTGTGTGGTGCGACGGGGCGCGCGTGCGCGGAGCCAGGGGGTCGGTCGGGGCGCGGGGCCGTGGCGGCTGGCGGCTGGGAGCTGGTGCGGGGCGGGACGTGCGGAGTACCGAGCCAGAGGCGTGCCTTGCCCCACGGCGCCGCCCAGGCACGCTGCGTGGCGCCCGCTAGGTCCAGCCAATGCAAGCACAACGCTCGCTCAGCCTGGGTCAGCTGCAGCTGCGGGACAGAACGCCTCCAGCAGCCCCGTCCTCGTACCCCGTCCTCGTCCGAAGACGAGGAGCCGGATGGTGGAGCGGCCGCGAAAAAAGGCAGGGCAGGTAGGGTCGACGTGCGTCCACCCATGGACGGGCGGCCAGCTCGGGGTGCGAAGGGCCGCGGCGCGGGGCGGCTCGAGGGCGGCGGCGGGCCGGTGGGCGGCGCAGCAGACCGCCGTGTGCGCGCGCCGACCGCACCGCACCAGCTGCAGCCGGCATAGGCATGGACCCAGCTCGTCGGCGCCGCCGCTGGCGCTAGACGCAGCTGCGAGGCGGCGCTCCACGCTGGAGCAGGAGGGCGCGGCGCGACGCGCCGAGGACGAGCGGGGGCGGGCGGGGCGGGGCACGGCACCTTCAGGAGGAGCGGGTCTCGGCGGAGAGCACCGCATGGCGCACGCCGTTCACCCACCACGGTCGCGCCCACGAAGAGCGGGGCCCGCCTCGACGACTGCCAGCGCGCGGGCGCCGGCGCCTCCGGCCGCCGCGTGCGCCCGCGCCCCTGCCCCGGCCGCGCCCCCGGGCCCCGCCCACTCCGCGCGCGTCCCCACCATGCGCTCTTGGCCTCGTCTGCGGACGCCGACGCTGTGCCACCACGGCCAGCGCCAGCGCCCCCGCCTCCGCATGCCCCCTCGCGCGTTGTGACGGAGCCACTTGGCTGCGCTTGAAAAACCTGGCTTCTTACGAAACAAACACTCGTCACCTTCAACATTCGTGCATAGCTTCTTTTTACACACTTCCCGCAGGGCTTCTCATAGTTCTTGATGAGCTTGTACCTTCCTTTACTAGCTTCATGGTTGTTCGCATTGTTCATTTGGACTACATCAATAAGAGGCGAATTCACTTCGTTACAAGAACAATAACTCCGCATGTTCTGTACAATTCCCGTACACACTGCGCTGTCACACTGCACAATATCTGACTGTTAGAACTCAAGTAAAAAGCACTCACAACATATTCAGACTAAAAATCTTATGCACAAGTTTCAGCATATATGTTTAAGAGAAGATGCCGTGAAAGGGAGCGCCAAAATCAAATAATCTCGAATCAATAATGGCTCATTTCTTAGAAGTTCTCAACAACTGTGTATCAAAACATTCTTCGATCTCGCCATGAATGTGTAGTTCTCACGAGTCTTTTTCGTGCAGCAGATTATTCAATCCACTAGTGAAAAATCACAAATATCGCCATCAGTGTTTGAAATAAAATTAATGTCAATTTCAACGAAAAAATTTGGGAAACTCAATCTTCACTAATTTTCAAAGATGGGAAAACAATATAAATCGAGGGTTCATGAAAAAATTCGATAAGAGTAGCAGATAGAATATTCAGTCAGAAATAGAATGTTCACATATAAATGTCACTTCATGATTCATTTCGGCCACACATTAAATAGAAGCTTCCCAGAAGAAATGCTTTGAGGCGTACGGACAATAAAACATCCCTTTATCTACGATACACTTCAAAGGAACAACTCGTAGGTCGGAAATGCAGCTTCTGTCGACAACTTCGACTGCATTACTGTGCATTAGATGTAGTTTCATAACAAAACAGTTGAAGCCAAGAGACGAGAAGATCTCCCGCCTAAGGTAACGAGCACAAGGAGCGCAAGAACACAGATGGATGTTCCAAAAGATGCAATTGCGTTTACGAGAAAATGTTTTAACAGAAAATGCAAAGGTTTATTGTGAAAATGTACAGCCGCGGCTCCGTTGTGCGCGACCACACGCGAAAGACTCGCCTGCAATCGCGACATCCGCTTTCTCCTGCGACGAGTTGAAGACAGCGTAGCGCAACCAGTTCGGCACCCGCGTGGCTCCGGCCGTGCGCGGCGACGCGCCGGGACTGGCCGCCTGCAGCGCGGCCGGCGGGGGCGGGCGCGCCGTGCCACTGGAGCCCGCGCGGTGCGGCGGGGCGAGGCGGGGGCGGCGCGGGTCGCCGCCGTGACATCGCTGAGCGCATGCGTCCCCCGCCGCCGCGACGCTCGGGTGGGCGGGCGCCCGAAGCGGAAACGGCGAAACCGAATCGATGCGCCTCCGGGCCGTCGCTCCGGTACGGCACCCAGCGCCCTGCCCTCCTTCCTTCCTTCCCGCCGCGCCTCCTGGACCCATGGCCGGCGCCGTCTGCCCACTCTCACACCCTCGCTTCCCAACACCCACCACTGCCTCAAAACGTCAGCAACATTCACGGATGAAACTGGCTTTCAGTCTGTCTCAGGGCCTTTTCGACCGCTCGAGACTGAGCTCTCTGATCTCAAGATCAAACGGGCACCAAACCACGTTCGTATAAAGCCATAAATATTGGCCCAAACATTGAGCTAAATACTCTCAACTATTGCATCACATCCATAATTATTTCATTTATTCATATTATTGTCCTCCAACCTCTCCCGTCTGTCTCCATTCGTTTTTTATTATGAATGGTACGAAAAATTTGAGCCACAAAAAGCGCAGACTCGAGCCAATTTAAAAGACAGGACAATTGTTAATCGATATCTCTCACTTATTCTCCATTGTTTACCGCTCTACATGGTAACGTGCTTCTCAAACTAATCGCAGTCACCCCGGCACGTTCAGGGGTTCGCACAAGAGAAGCGGCACCAAAAAACTTGCTTTCTTATTCATTAAAAGCGGGAAAGAATGCTTGAGGTTAAGGTAAGGAATTATCAAGATACCGCCGTTTCCACTTTCTTTTATTGTGTCAATTCTTGCCCTTCCAAGAACATTTCCCTCTTGCATATGGTGCTCACGGCATTTCTGAACAGTCAACGCCCGGCCCAAACATAAACATCTCATTCGACTGAACAACACTTCTGCAAACCTTGAGACCAGCGCAACTACAGGGCCAGGCGTCACCTCGTCCACTATTATCAGCGAGTGCTCCGCTGGTGGGAGATACCTGGTTGGGAATAATCCCCGCAAGCCAACGTAAGTCAGCCACCGGAGCAAGATCACTGCCACTTCCCCATTATTAAAACACGCACGACACTTACGGGACTGATGACCTTTCACCTAATGAACTTGTCGCAGTTGATGCTCCCGAAATCACTAATCAAACTTCTTACGCAGTCGTGTCAAACTAGTAGATTTATACAACAATGAATGATATTTCCACTTTTTATGTGAGGGAGAGTCGAAGTGCTTCAGAAATATGTAAATAAAAACAATACTGCGACATTCATAGAGGCATAGTTCTACAATTGCCTCAAACATCGTTGCACGTAGTATTATGAAATTTGCCTATCGTAAAGAGAAGAACGGAGAGCAGAAAGTCCGTCAATGACACAACCGCCCTCTAACGACGGGGCCGACAGGTCGTAACTTGACCCTGAGAAGAGCCACAATAGAACAGTTGAACGGCCGTTTCCTCCGACCGCGATTTTCAAATAAAGCTATTACGCGAAAGTGCCGGCCGTCAAGGCAATGGGCTCGCCGTATCAAATGAGGGCAATTTCAATTCAATTGCATTCAATCAGGGGCTGAATCGAAATCGATGCGCCGCTGAATCGGGGTCTCCGCCTGCGCTCCGCCGCACAGCCTTGGACTTGGGTCGCACCTCTCCCTACCTCCCCCTCCTCACCCTACACACACATGCACGCCTGTGCCCCCCGCGGGCGCCAGGGACAACGGAACTTCGTTGCATTCCCCGTCAATAGTAAATCACCTGTAGAAAAAAAAGAGGCGTCCCGCCGTCAGTTTTCCCTCATACTCGCCGCCCAGCTAATCCTCTTTTCGTTATCTGAGAAGGCATAGCCCAACTTCATCTCGTTTGATTCATCCGGTGTTTCGGAAGGAGTAGACATTTTAGTTCAGTTTACACTTAAAAGTATGTATGTTCTTGCATCAGTTCAGACAAAACCTCGAACACGGATGAACATGACAAAATATTTGGAAATGTGGATGTTAAGTCTGCGAGGTAAGAAGACGCTCGTGATAGGTGATTTCATGTGTTGTTTTCACAAACCTTTAAGCGGTGGTTTTCAACGTTAACAGGGCTCTAAAAGGATATGCAAATGTTTCTTGAAAACAGTCAGACGTTGATAAACTATCATCGATTAATGTGATTCCAAGCGGATCACGGGAAACAAAGAAATTAATCCTCATCCTGACGAGGAAACAGAACGGGATGGCGTCGGGCTATGCCTTTTTGGTGAGGTAGACGCCCCGTAGCCTAAATAGGTGCTTAGCGCGTAATGCAGGTGTATTTTGAATGAGTAAAGTCAATATTTCTGATTTCATAGGTACCATCACTCGATGGCTGGCCTTTTCGATATAGTCCACCACCTTCTCCATGCAACAGAATATTACGTCATAAGAACGGTGAATCAGCAATTCTAGTGTTAGAATTAGCATATGAACTCTAAGATTACTATATGGTATTTGCATCAAAGCAACGTGTGCTGCAATTCGGTAGGTGCTTAGGTCGGTAGATATATGAGACTCTCAATATGTAACAGAATATAACAGAGAAGTGCAAAAATTAAAAATCGGGACAACTCGAGGCAAAGATCCATTTGGATAATGTTTACCCATTCTTACCAAGATGTTTCGTTGGCAAGACATAATCGATATGAAAGATACAAACAACCAAGGTTTATGCACTTGCGGAACAGAAAGGACCTACACAATTAGATGAGATTAGTAGAGCGTACTCTAAATGCGAAGACAAAGGAAAACAAATGCTCACCCTATTCTGCTCCGAGTGCAGTAGAACGTCTAATTATCACAACAGCTTCGCCAGCGAATTCTCAGACAGAAATTTACCAATTTTTGCAACATTTCCTGAGAGCATACAAAAAAATGTTTTCCTCCGAAAATCAATTTCAATATTATGCGATTTGATTTAGAATGTTTTAATCCACAATTACACACATTCCATTGCTGAAATGGAAACAATTTTAACACTGTAAAAATAATCCTGTCACGAGGTGTATTACGGATGACAGCATACTGAATTCAGATAAGAGATACACCATACACTACAATAGTAACAACAAAATTAAGACATTTGCAAAGAATTCAAGTCAACAACAGATATTTTACGGTCATTAATAGTAGTACCGGTTCTACTATTAATAGTAAAACAATAGTAAAAATTAATAGGTCACTAATAGTAGCACTTCTTTCTTTCTCTTCAAACACTTCGAGAAAACCACTACTCAGATGAGTGTTTATTCATCTTCCATCCCATCTGTTATATGCGCCCGTTGAGGCTTCCTCTCCATGGCACTAAGAAGGTTCTCCAGCTTTATCGCCGACTTTCATTTGCCGCGGGCCCAAAGCGCGGGTCCGGCTGAAGCGGACAAAGATACGGCTCTTCACAGAGCTCCGCGGTAGCGCACTACGACCCCTAGGCCCATAAGGGACGAAACCTGCAGTCCCAGTCCCGCACTTACACTGCAGGTACTAGGGAATGGTGCCGCCGCGGAAACGTGATCTTGGCTCGCGGTGCAAGCTCGTGTTGCATGTAGGCAGGCCAGGAAAGATGCGACAAAGGTAAAAAGGTCGGTAGGACAACCCACACTGTCCCACCGCGTAAACATCCATGATCTAGAGGAATTCGAACCCGCGGCCCTTCGTGCCGAGACCTCTACAGCGCTCACACATTCGCAATCTTGGCGGTCCGACGATTTCTATAAATGCCAAATTGTCTATCGTGACTACTATTCTCTGACATTCAATGACTCTTCACCACTCTCTTGATGTTTCCGATTAATCACCGTGGCATTGTGGAAGTACGGGCACATGCACTGGGAGCATGTAAGCACGTGTACAATAAAGATTATATTGCAAGTTCTACTAGCGTACTGAAAATTGTTATATTTTAATGAAATGTCTTTTTTTTTCAATTTAGAATGACTCTTTTTTACTTTTGACTACTTTACTAATGACTCTTTTTTACTTTTTTACTTCATTTTTATTCCAATTTGCTCTTTTTATCGATTTTAATATCATTTTAATGAAACTTACTTGAAACAATATTTACGAGATGCAACAAATGTTCACCACAGAATTCCTGAGTAGCCTATTCGATTTTTCTCATATATTGTAAAGTCAGCCGTAGTGAGTACTGTGTAATGTAAAGTTTCCGTGACGCCTATCGACCATTGTCAGTTCGCCCGATTTCGCGATAAATAAAGGCAGACATATTCCTTTAAAGAACGGTCCAAACCAAAAGTCTGTAAGCTAAGTTCACTTGAACCATTGGAAGAAGCCTCCATTATATCTGTAAGATACCGAACAGCTAGAGTTGTCCATCTGAAGTGGTTTTGATCAAATTTTTTACGGCGTTATTCTTTGTTTTTAGGCCTTTTTTAAAGCATTTTAGGAGAATTTTATTGATCAATTTTGGCCATGTTTTAGGTAATCAAATTCCTTTTCTAGTTATCATATTCTTTGGAAGAGAACAATTATTTCTATATGAAAGGCTGAGTGAGGCTGAGAAAATGCTTAGGGCGAAGAAATTGCATTCACCCAGCCTACAGCTTTAGCAACAGAAGCGCAATGGTCGAAGCGTACTGGAGGAAAACGTGCTGAAAGCTTTCTTCCGTCATCATATAATGAAGGAAAAAACATTGTGCTTTTAGGGAGAGCAAGAGCTGCCGCAACTTTTCTATTCTCGTCCTGTCCCGCGTTGGGCGAAGAGTCCTTGACCTGCTTCTCCGGAAGCGTCCCACGCGCGCTGCGATCCGTCATCCTGTTATCGCAGCCCGAGCGCCTCCCCCGCCAGCGCCAGACAGAGGGGGCAGTGCGGCGCTCGCGGAAGCACTCGGCAAACGCGACGCAGCCTCCCGCGGGATGGACGACGCCGTCACGTTCGTCACTCTGGCACAGCCACTTTCGCATTTCTTCCTTTCTTTTTCACCCAACTTTTCTTCCGCAAACTGAGCCTCTATAAATCCAATCTACTTTTTTCCCTTCATATTGTAAACCATTTACCTGCGAATGGCCGGAACCTTTCCCCGATTATTCAAGAACCAGAAATAGGCCTAATCTTTCTCTCCCTCTGTCCCTGCGTTGCACAGTCTCCGCCTTTCCACTTCGGCAAGCATCGCAACACACGGTGGACATGGAAGTAAATTCGCGACGACCTGAAGAACAAATTTGTTCTCTCTTCAGCAAATACGGATTGCTAACGTAGTGAATATAATTTGAAGTTTGAAGTTGTTCTTTTAAGGGTGAAATTTCTCCAGGCTCTCTTATACTTACTTAAGTCAGGCAGCAGAGAAATGTTAGGCAATACCTTTGCATCTGCGACCATCGCTTAAAAACATGTTATTGTGATGTATGAGTAGTTAACCACAACTTATTAAAAGCATCTCCGTCTTTTTTGTTGTTTTTTTCTTCACAGCATGCGTCTGGAAATCTTACCTCTCGGCCAGACACCACTCAGAAATCATGGAAACTTGGATCGATCATATCATAGTCTCTCCTATTAAAAAAGGTCTAAATCACGATCAATTTCCGGTTCCTGGGATTTCAAAATATAACATAAAGTAACTTATTTACAATCTGAACTGTCCTAACTACTCCCCTCAATGAAATACTCCGATTTTTCGAAATTCGATGAACATGCGTTTTTTATATCAATGGATTTTTGTAACACTTCCATGCCACTCGTGCACAAAAATGTGTCGGTGGATGGTAAAGGGGCGATCTTCACTAACTGAATAACACAGCTCCACGACCGGCACGCACCTTTAAAAATATCGCGCGTAACTCGTCTTCTTGCACCATGAATAACGCATGAAATTCAAAATTTAATGAAAGATCGAGAGTCCATGCTATCTTCCGAAAAACCAAAAGTGAACATTTAACAACTGGTTCTTTGTGAATACCTCTCGACCATATTTTCTCTTATCACTCACTTCTACGCACCTTCTGCACAATTAATGTTCGGTCCACAGCCGCCATTCCGATTAAGGTTTTTCTGGGTTTACTCAATCGCTTCAGGTGTAAGCCGGGATGATTCCTAGTTCTGCATACTAAATATAGAACTTGCCCCCTCTTACACTCTGCATAAATGTTTATTCACCAGGTTAGGCGCAAAAGCAGGTCGTATGGCCTGAGCCTCGCCACTAATAAAGACATTTTTTTCTTTGTTTCGCGAATCGGCTATCATGGAGCACGCGATACGTGCATCCCACCGGGACTCAGACTTAATTATCGGTGTTGGTGCACATTACTTTTTCTATGGGGAGAATCAGCATTTTGATGCTCATCCCATTTGTATGCCCCAAGGCCGTTAGCCCTGGGAGATGGGATGAAATTATATTGACGAATGATGAAATAAACACACCAACAGACAGAGACACACACAACCATGCCCGAAGCGGGACTCGAAACCGCGATCTTCTGGTCGGAGACTGCTAAGGCACTTCTGCGATCTAAGGCACCTTAGCGATCTCGTCCATCGGCTCGGCATTATTATTATTATTATTATTATTATTATTATTATTATTATTATTATTATTATTATTATTATATTGTCCATTTAAAGACGTGGTAATTAAATTGTTGCTAGTCATTTTAAGATCCCATGGGTTCCCCAGACTTACACTGGGGGCTAAGAGATTCCATTACTGCACTTACTAATATCAATGCTAAATTGCTCCATCGTAATTTACAAATTTGGGGATCGAGCTTCAAAAACCCACAGGGAACAATTAACGAGATAGTACATGATCTCTAGAAGTGGTCCTGAACGTCTTGAGAGCACTGACTCTTGGCATAGCCCGAGTACCAACTACCACTGAAAGGATTTTGGCATTGGGAACTCCATGAAGTTGGGCTGTCACGGGAATCACTGTTCGGTATTTTACTTCTTTTCCTCCCCTGCTTTCAGAAGGCAAGACCCATTTTCTTGGGTCCACTTGGCCACCTCGTCCACGTCGATCCCACCCCAGCTTTTTATTACCAGTTCTAGTTTCAGTATAACCCCTTCGGCAACAGTGACAGTGTCTTCCGTGAACAATACGGTCTGCAGCTTTCGTAGCATCCTCCCTTCTACGAAGTTCTTGATTTCCAACAATATAAGGCGCTAGAGAAACGAATTACTAGATAGATAGAATTACCGATTTTTTCGTTATCAGGATGCGGTATCAGGTTCTCTATACTACGTAAGTAGTATGTAAGAAAATAAAAGCTTTTGACCTCTCAGGCGAAAATCGGTGGAAAAGTAAAGCAGCTTTGGGAGGCTTTTTTTATAAAAATTGTTACGGAGCAGGAATTAAATTAGTGATGGTACAAAATGAAATACTGTCGTATTTTATATAAAGCCTATGTAATAATTTCACAAACTGAAACCGTGCCAAAATGTCGATCAATTTGGTATGTTCATGAGGCAAGCGACGAGTTACTTCGTTCGGAGATCGCCTCATTGCCCCCATACACCTTTGCAATTGCTCTCAACCCTTACAAAATGTTTGTTGGGGTGGAATTTGAACTCGAGCGCGATAGGTTTACAAGTTCGGCGTGGAAATTACACGCCGGTCGAACAGTTCAATCTGTTTCGCGCGGATCTCTATATAGATACACATTATGTTCCAT
>BOPP01000001.1:1008872-1036231 GCA_017312745.1 Gryllus bimaculatus
GGCCGCGCCCCGCCTCTTCGCCCCCGCCCCCGCAGGATGAATGGTGCCTCCCCCCGGTCCGCCCCACACACGCAGCGGACGCCCGTCGAAGAAGCGCGCTTCGGATGCCTCCACAGACCATCACTCGCTTTGCTTCTGTGCTCATTAGCCCTGTGAGGAGAGCAAGGTACATTACGGACGTGGCGGTGTACCTTCCGTGAGACACGGCGCCGACATACACGGCGTGAAGGGTTTCCCTTTCCAGGAATATCCACCAGCGGGGTGCCTCCCACGCCGGAACAAGCTCTAAGCTGCCAACATGAGCAGCAGAGTAGTGTGTACACGTGTAAACGTATGTAAGGAGAAAAGACAGCACAAGGAAGAGGAAAGAAAGATTGCCCGCGGTCCGTAGCCCGTTTGTTAGAGTTACTGCTCTTGCATTTGCCCAGTATTGATAGGAAAACTACCAGAGCAGCCAGCAGCTAGAACTCTCCTCCAGACAGTGGATGAATTCCATCTTCCCACTGAAGTAACGAAAATTAGCCTCTGTCAGGAGTCGAACCGCCGGACCTCTCTGTCAATGACCTGCCGACAGAACGCTAAAGTTGTCTTTGAAGCAACTCAACCGGTATATTGAGAGGGGAAGACTAATGAGAAAGGACACGCAAAACGCCGACAAAACCTATCGCCAATGCCTTTGTTTTACACAAATTCCACATCCATCGAACAGGATTTGAGCTTACGGACCTACATATACAAAAATAATAGGTGGAAAGCTAGAGCGTTCGTAGCTACTCTGCACTAAAATGAGCAGTTGTAGCCGAAGCACTGGGCGCTATTGAGAAATTGATGTAAGAACCAGATAATTCTCACAAATAACAAAAAGAAGTGGGCTAGGCGAATGGTATTATTATTACATAAACTATCCTAAGTAATGTGTCGTAAAATTATTCCAGATCAACCGGATCTCAGTCCCTCAAATTTTCAAACAATTTTCAAACAAACCTATTTCACAAAAAAAATATATTTCTTAAAGATCTGCTTTTTAGAACAGATTTTGTTTAAGGTGAAAATCTCTTTTAAATTTTATAGTTTAGAAATGTTAACTTTTTAGAAATAACAGTGTGTTTACCCGAAATAAGACTACCACCACTATTTTAGCATCTCTTGATCACTTGAAATTTTGAAGAGAAAAAATTCTAGTTGTCTTTGAAAACAAAATTGTTTAAACAAATTTAAAAATTGCCTATATTTCACGCTATATTTTTGGAAAACACTTACTTTTTCTAAATATTGTGCTTGGCCTTATTTCAAAATATGGCTTTACAGAACGGATTCATTAAGGAAATATTATATATAAAGGTCGACTTCACAGAGAAAATTGCAAAATATTCTACACATTTTCCTCTGTTTCTAGTTTTTTTACTTATAACGTCAAAACTATGCTTTTTGTCAAAATCATAGATACTTATAAAACTAAAGTGGATAAAACTTCCTAAAATATGTGTACTTTGACTTTGAATTTCTGAAAAACTGTTTAGGCGCTAGAGCGCGCTGAAAAACGGTTACTTTTTGGGCATCTGGTGAAAGCGGGAGAAAAGGTCTTTCCAGCCATCCTATGGTGCTTGCAAACAGCTATTGTGAACAAATAATTGCCATTGTTAAATGATTCACACTTCGATTCTCACGGGATCAATATGCGGAGTATCTGTAAAATCCAAGCCTATGGTAACCAAAAGAAGAGGGTGGTAACAAAAAGATTAATGTAAGTCAATACGTTCTGTAAAATGCAATATATTCAACAAAAATGTGTACCAACAATATAATTTGTCAATGTGTGTTAAATTATTAGTAAATGTAAAAACACTAAAGAGAAAATGTTCGGTATTAAACAAAAATATTGCACCAGATAAATTTATAGGTTTTTATGTTTAGTTTTCTTGGAAATAGTGGCGAGGAATATCAATTTATCATTGAAGAATAGATAAAAGTAACTGAAGATTTTCTTCCTCGTCCAAAAATAGTTAAAGCACGTGTACCTTATGTTGTATGTTTCACAAATTTACAGACATTCTGCGCGAGCAAATTCTGAAATACTGATTATGATTATGATGAGTGTCGGGGTGTCAATCATTTAACAATACCAATTGTTTGTTCACAATAGCTGTTTTCAATCATGATAAAGTGAAAATAGTGCGCCGCCGTGAGATAGGATGCCTGGAAAGATCTATTCTCCCACTTTGCCCAAAGGCCCAAAAAGTAACCGTTTTTCACCGCGCTCTACCGCCTAAATCGTTTTTCGGAAATTCAAAGTTCATATATGCATTTTGAAGGAAATTTTATCTACTTCCATTTTTTTTAAATACCAGTTGTTTCGTTAAAACGCATAGTTTTCAAGATATGTAAAACTAAAATCAATGCGACATTTTGAGGGTGTTTTGCAATTTTCTCTGCGAAGCCAACCTTTTTTGATGTGGCAAACATCATAATCAAATTCAACACCATCAAAAACATATAGAACCGTTGAGGAAAACAACTTCTGGAACTTTTTTCTGGATCGAGCCCTTCTGAGCTGTAATTGACTGAACTACCTCCTTGGCAGAGATGGGCGCTGACACCTGACACTATTGCATTCACTCCTGCGTCACTGCCCTCTCGTTATCAGCCTTTGCCAGGACATGAATATGTGTCTAGCCCCACATGACATTGTAAAGAGAGTTTGCCATAGTCTTGAGTCTTATTGTCTTATTTTCACGCATTGTTACATAGAAAATTATATTTCGAATAAAGCCCTGGCGCCATGTGAAACTTCTACACCGTTTTTAGTAATAGAAAATGAATATCGTAATCAGACTAATATTTTAATATTTAGTAGTTCAAAGAATATTCAATAGCAAAATATGAACACGGAGTAACAACAGCATTTCTGGATTAAGTCATTATAACAAAAAGACTAATAGTCCGCTTGCGGCCTAAAGACAATGAAGTTCGTAGAACAATCGTCGTGCATCACGCTGAAACCGCGCTCCACACGAAACTCTAACAACAGAGTCAAAGGCTGAAAGCGGATGAAAGGGTGTTTTTAATTACATTAGACGCGCCAAAGCGCGCGAAAAAAACGAAACCAACGTGAAATATACGACGAGGATTACAAATGCAATGCTTTCATTAAAAAGATGGGAATTTAGCTCGTTACATCTAATTCCAGAGCTCTGGAGAGTGGCAGTCTTCATTAGCAAGCCGAGGAAACGAAGAAAGCGAGCGCCGACAGCAACAAAGGCCACGGAGCGGCGCGATGGGGCGAGGCGGGACGGGCCAAGGCGGTGTTATATCGCACATTTAGGGGAGAGGAATAATAACAATAATAATATATTATGATATGACCGATCCGAATAGCCGAGATCGCCGAAGCAGTACTGTGGCGATCTCGGACGGAAGGATCGCGGGTTCGAGTCCTGCCTCGTGCTTGGGTGTGCATGTGTGCCGTCCATTCGTCCTTCAATATTATCATCATTCCATCTCCCATCCCCCCAGGACTAGCAACCCTGGGGGATAAAAATTGGATTCAGCATAATGCTGATCCCTCCAAAAAAGAGTCATCATCACATGCAACGGGATAAATATTACTGAGCTTCAGTAAATGCCGTTGTTTGTCCACATGGTCCTAGGCGACCAATTCGTGACAATTATTATTATAATTATTATTTATATTATTACTATTTCAGCGAATCGGCCATCATGGGGCCATAATATATGTTATTAATCTTAGTGAGTATGTGGGGAATTAAACCAACGCCACCAAAATCGTTCTATATAGGCGGCGTTGATTAAACTCCAGAACCCAGGGGCATAATCGCTTCACGACGTCATAATTTTCTTTCACGAGGGTCTCAACGCTGATTATCGCCAACTTAAAGTGGGCAAATGAATTACCAAGTGAATGGCGCGACAGATTACATTTCTTTTTCATTAGTGTTACTGTTTGTTTTTTAATAAATTTGCAAAAACCTACGAACAGTATTGCATTGGAACTTATTAAATTTGAAGAACTTTAAGTGAATACGGAGAAAACAAAACTGCAAGAGAATGAATGAACGTTCTTACGTTCGACTTCTCAGATTTACGTTCTGAGTGCAAACACCGATTTTCAAATGAATGTGACTAACAAATTATTATTATTATTATTATTATTATTATTATTAAATTGAACACCTTATACACATAAACACACAAAAGTCACATTTTAATGTTTTATACACAATGTTTATATGACCTACAAAACAATTAATAGAGCAATTTCAGAAGTAGAAGTGAACACAAATTAGACTGAGTTTATAGAGATTTAATCTCTTCAAAAATTCGGAGATAAAAATATCGAAATATTAAGCAAATCTGGGGAAGAATCAAATGTAGTTGTAGACGATTTTGCGACAAAATTTTCCAAACTAATAGAGAATGATCTGAAATTAGAATAAGAGAATAACGTAGAGGAACAGTGTACAGGTGATCTTATACGTGGATTTTTGTGCATATTAGCGTAAGAGCGTACCTATACTAAATTCTAATTATTCGCATCATCCATACCTACGAGTATTTGTTACGGCGATTATAATTCTGACACTGCAAAATTACCAGCTCACATCCCGTATGGAGGTAGCACACAAGGCCATTGAGTGTGGGGAATTTTTGTGTAACAGGTGTATAACATTAACAGCTACAACGATTCATTGGTAAGACCAATGCCAAATAGAACATATTTAAACAAAGTTACGCATGAAAGAAAAAGTATGATAGAATTGTTCATGAAAATACTTTTAAAACTGTTTACGTCGGAGACGCCTATTTCAACTTATTTATTTATTTATTTATTTATTATTATTATTATCATTATTATTACTACTATTATTATAATTATAGCTCTTTGGTGGCTCATGGACAACGTACTAGCTTGCAGTGTTGTGGTCTCGAGTTCGATTCCCGGTCGGGGCAAAAATAGAGTTGTAGCTTTCTTTCAAAATCGTCCCGTTTCTGTATCTGTGTGGCGAAGAAACGCTCGGGTAGGCGGGGTTACGATGAGGAGAATACGCCATGCTCGCCACATGTCTCTCTTACCCCTAAGCGTGGGACTTCAACGTGGTCCAGGCATGTTAAATACCATTAGCAAGCCGACTAAGTCGAACAATCAACGCAAAATGCCAAATCATACATCTCATATTATACATAATAATTATAATGTATTACGTCAAGAAGCGATACTCGATAATATATGTTTTACGATTTTGAACTGTTTTCAGCTATTACTATTATAATTTTCCACAACTGTTTTTGTACAATTGGATTCCATACACATCATATACACCTATTAAAAATTAAATATTGTTATATCCGAGCACGAATTCGTTTTTCTAAGAAGGGCTAGATGTTGCTGTAAAAGCAGCGTTTGCAAAGCGTAAGTTTCGGTTGTTGTCCTGTTCGTCTCCAGGGAATGTCTTACGAGACTTCTGTTGCAATTTCATTAATTTATGTTTGTCAACTTGACCAACTCCATGCGAAGAAGAGTGTTGCTGTATGACCGCCTTCTGGACCGCCTCCTGCTCGCTAACGAGCTCGCTAAAACCACGGGGCGCAGTCGAGGCTGACGGGCGCTAACTAAAAGGCTGCTGCAATAGCACGCCATCCCCACGACCAACACAACAGCGCGCGTGCGAAAAGACACTCACTTTATACCATGTGAGGGCAAAGACCTGGATAATTCCCGAATCAGCTGGTTAAGTTTTAGCGGAAATGGGTAGGCAAGTAGGAACACAATCGAAGCATTCTTCGGACATTACGCGGATGTAGTGCACTTCAGCCAATACGATATGGTTGAGATAGATGAAGTACGTTCCGGCGACAAGGAAACAGCAGATGATTTGTGATAGTCAGGAATCAAACTGCTGTTTTGGAGTTTCTAAGGTGTGTAGTTTCCAGTTCCACTTTGTTAGTCATACATTTCTATTTACACGATAACACATTTCTTAACCAGACTATAAACCTCTGTTGATGTTTCTAACGCATTTCCCAGTTGGGACGAAGCTCCGGCCTTCGTGATTTCAATAAAAACACCTTTCGTCTGAGGAACATATAATTTACAACGTATGTTTATTGCGAAAATCTTCTTGGGAACACAAAGACATCTCACACTCTAACAATTACCGTCCTTCAGGCATATCAAACAGATTGCGCCCGCACGAGCTCTTTGCATGCCTGGAATTTGCGGGGCTCCTGAGGGCATGGGCAACATCCTCTGGCTTCGCTCTCCTTTACCCTCCAAGTCACATAGAGGTGTACACGCGCCAGCTGTAGCGGGGTAAGTGGATTACAGGCTCGATTGATTGATTGGTAACTTCGGGCGCATTAACTACCAAGGTTATTATACTAGCAAGTGTAGGGTATGTTTTCCCTCGCATGATGGTAGTGGCCTTGCCTCACTGGATGGTGAGATCAGGCGCCGACCAACAAATCGGCTTGCGGGGTTTTCCCCAACCAGGTATCTCCCACCAGTTGAGCTGGCTAAACGCGCTTGATTAGATTCTCAACATGTGTGGTAGTGTTTCTCAACATGTTTAGTGCATGTAAGTGTGATTATAAGTAAGGGGGTGAAGATGGTAAACAAAGAATAAGAAGGAAAGATCGCTCGCAATCCGTGGCCCGTTCGTTAGGGTACTGGCCCGGCATTCTCCTGGGGTTGATCCGAGAAACAACGTAGAACTACGGATCAGAGCAACCGACCACTTGAATTCTCCTTCAGACGGCGACTAACTCCACCTAGCTGTGCAGCTACTATCGAAAAATCCTGCCACCGTCGGGACTCAAATCTAGGTTTCCCTAGTCAGAGGCTCTGCAGTGACATCAGTTGATGTTCTGAGCCGCATCTCCCGGTCAAGCGCGCTCGAAATATCACGACCAATGGCTGTTTGTGACGAAAACATGTTTCCTGGACGTTTTCTAGCAAATAACCAGCATTTTAATTATTGCTTTTTTCTTTATTTTATTTTAAAACTCGACCTTGTAAATTCATTTTTACAAGGAATCGAAACAATTTTGTAAGGCAATTTTTCGCCTCTTTTCGTTTTGTGTTGTTTTATTAAATGATTCTGAATATACTGTAGTTAGAAATAATCTGAAAGAAATGAACAGTCTCTATGTTGTCTCTCCTTTAGTAAAACTCCATCTTACATATATTTATATCACCTCTTTTAACATTCAATCTTTCTTCCTAAACTAAACGTAGCGAGTTTACACACTTATTGCAGGCTTAAGTAAACAAGATTACGAAATCATGATTCTTCCGATTCACAAGATTTAATATGCTCAAACATGACTGATGTATTCAATTTTCAAGGCTAATTTATTCGAGTCATTCCTGGTTAATTCGCTCAAATTTAAGGATAATTTTGACCGAGAGGTAACACATTTAAACTATATTTCTGTATACGTAAAAAAAATGAAACCCAGTTTTCAAATTTTTCCGGAAGATTTTTTTTTATTTTCTACGCAATATTAGTTTTCAAAACATTTGAAAAAGCTGCTTGCATTGCTTAAAGTTAATCGTTTGAAACTTGTGATATAATTTTGACAGACATTTAATATTTTGCTTCATTAAAAAACAAAAGATACTGTTTCATATGTTGTATTTTTGAATTAATTAAGTTTTTTAAAAGCTTTTTATGACTTGACTTTTGTATTTCTTCCTTCACAAGACAATTTAAAAATTCGAAAGAAAAGAATACCATTGTATTCTCTAAAGTGTGCTACACAAGGTTGGTAAGTTTCAAAATGGGACTCTGACAGAATTATAAGAAATTAAATACAAAAAATCTCTACTTATTCTGCGGCAGCGTCTGAAAGAGCATAACCCCCCAAGCTCGTGCCAATCAGCAGTAGACAATACACTATTATAAGATATTCCTTCCTGTAGAAAATTTATTTTCAAGGGTAAATCAGTTCTTGTTTGTAATCAGTCTGAGTGCTTTCAGGTGCATTTCCCCAAAATATTATGACTTATCTCAGGTCTTTTAGGGTATATCTCAGGCAATTTAGTGTTTGTACTATAAAACCGGTTTACTATAGCGAGTGATGAAACATTTAGGGCACTAACTTTTATTTAAAGCACAAATCACGAAATTTAGTTGAGAAGAAAGCTGAAAAGCTCTAGGATAAGATGGATAAGATGGTGGAAAGTGTCCCCGCTTGAAATTGAAAAGTATTGAAATCTTTCCTGTGTGTTGTGACCCACAAAAACATTTTTTTTCATGGAATTTTAGTTACCTCCCTCCTTTACATCTTTCGTTATAACAAAAAATGTATTTTTTAAATTTTATTATTTTCACTGAATTGGACGAATGAATTCTCTTTGAAAATAATAAATCTTTACGTGAAATTTACTCAATTTTTCAAAAATTATGTTTTTGGTCGTGAAGTTCAAACCTTTAAATGTATTTTAAAATTTTGGAATTATTTTTAAAGCAAGTTTTAATTTTGCCGGAAGCATAAGAAAATTCTCAAATGTTGCCCTCAAAATGAGCTATCTTCTAGAATTTTTTCAACAAATTTCTCATTGGTACGCCATGTTTACAAAAATTAAAAAACATTTTTGTCCCTTTAATTTCATGTGTATAGAACTGTATAGAGGTATATAATTACAACATAATTTTCTAGCGGCAATGTTTGAAATATTAAAGGGCGAATATCACTATAGTACTTTACATAACAAAGGTCGCGAAGCAGGAGATTCACGGACGAGTAGAGGGAGGGAATCACCTCACGCCCAAGTTCTCCAAACGCTTCGCGATATTTCGCACTCTGTAAAAAAAATATGATTCGTAAACGGGAAACAAGCACGATAAACCACGTTTGTAACCAAGGTGTTAAAAAAAAGTTTTGTTATTTACGTTGGTAAATACATGCTTAGCTCCTTAGCAACCAACCATCTAAACAAAGCATGAAGTGCGTGTCCATAGTAACGGCCGTTGAAATAGAGAGTTCTCTCTCGAGAATTTTCCAGAAAATTTTGAAAATGTCTCAGTGGCTTAATATGAAGTAGCTAAAAACTAGTTCTAATCTATTCTAAAGTTTCTAATGTAATAGAGTTTTGAATGACATATACTTTCTTCCATCCATCCTGTATTTCAACTAGAAAATTGCATGTATGTTCTCACTACCTACACCAATCTTAACCATCTTTAGACCTCAATCCTGTCGTGTGTGGGACTTTACAGTTTGCAAAGAACCTCGAACCCGAATTTTACGGCCGTTATTCGATTGTTGAGGTGAATTCAATATTTTCTTCCTACTAGAGTGCACCGGGGTATTCGTCCCGTCTGCTGTTCCCTAGTTACTTCCTGATACTCATGCCGGCGCGGCGTTACAAGTTGTTATTACTTTGAGAGAAAGAGCTTTACGAGTAGCACCTGTGACAGACAAATGTTTAAGAGTTTGCACTCAAAAATCGTCCTTCATATGTTTCTTTCGAATACCGACCACAGAAAGAAAATTCGTGAACATAGTAAATCAATGTCCTGGAAATTAATACCTCCCTGAAATATATATCGCCTCAGTGCCCCAAATTCCAACTCTAGGCAGCATGGAAAAAATATCATCACCCAAGGGTGATCATCGAAGATGTCTCTCCTGAGACTGAGGTAGCGGGCGCGGAACGGAGACCTCACTGATGACCTTGTCACACTCAGTTTCACTGCGGAAACAAAGGCCGTGTCCAGCGCGTGGGCTACAACTGGCGGCGACCTGGGATGCTTGCTTCAGTTTCAAGCTTGATGTTACTCGAGATTCCGCAGAACAAATCGCGGGGTATTCTATGCACACAAGAGGAAGCGCGCGACTGCCACAGCCTCTCAGCCTGGGACACCCGACGCGCCGCACGGAAAAGCGATCGTTTTCATTAGTCGCTTGCGCCATGCCGTTACTGAAAGGATCTCATATGTTACTAGACGAGATAAAGTGCCTCCGGAGAGTGAGGTCAGTGCACATACTAGGTGTAGCAAGAGAGGAAGAAACCTTTGGAAACAGAGTTAACTTCCGAGTGAACGTAGTCTTCAGAAGCTTTTGGATTTTTGGTTATTGGAGGGGGGGCAGAGAATAGTGCCATTATTGGCGAAATTCAACGCGAGGTTCCGCAACCGGAAGTCTGTCAAAGATACGGACTAAGCAAGTCAACTGAGAGTAATTTATAAAAGAACAAAGACAACTTCTGAATGCCTTAAATAAGAACACGTCTCAACTAAAGAAATTTCGAACTACTGATCGACATGACATTGATCAGGCACTACATCAATGGTTCACAATTCAGGGGCTGCAGGAGTCGCTCTCAACAGGTTTGTGTTAAAGAATAGAGGCGCAGTTGCTAGTTGAAAGCAAAGTTTGTGTTTACAGAGGTATAGCTTGGTAGGCACTTTGCGTTTGGGAAGATTAGCGGAGAAGCGAAAGCAGTGAATCGTGCAACGACGTCCCAATGGCATTAGACTTGAGCACTACACATTTCGACTGCGAAAATACCATTTTATTATTCGATTTTTTTTAATTGTTTAATTTTTACAGCGCAGCCTACTTACTTCTTTATTACAGCAATTGCAATAAATTGCATTTCCATCCGTTCTCCATAAATCGTTGTTTCCAATTCTTTGTTTGAGAAGTGTAGCAAAGGAAGCCATTTTATAATACATTTCACAATTAAGAAACTTGTGTTAATCCTCTGTTGCACGAAAGGACACTGAGAGCCTGCTCTCGATTTTTTTCCTCTGCTATAGTCAGTTATAAAAGGATATTGAGTTTTGGCTTCGTGTATCTTCCGTATTCTTTGCAACGTATCATATGGCGTCGATAATACATTTCGCGATCGCTGCTCTCTACATGTGTACTCCAACGCAAATCCAAGTAATGTACCGAAAAGTTAAAATGTGTAGTATAACAATAAGCACCAAAGACAACTGTGTGCTATCAGGCTCTAAGATCAATATACTATTTATACAAAATATGTGTGAGTTTCACAAATTATGCAGAGAAATAATAAGAACTTACTATGCTAGATAGAAGTCTAAATATGCAGTATTCATTTTAAAAAAGTCCAAACATGCATTATGCATGAATTTCTCCATAAAACTACCAAAATATGCAAACATGCACGGAAAAAGTGTGTATTTTAAACAAGGTTTCCATGAAACATATATTTACAAAGTTTGAAATATCTATCAAGCTTGAATAAAAACATGCATTTGCATGGAAATCCTGTTTCTAACCCCGAGTTTTCACTTTCTGAAGAATACGCAGTTTTGGGTCGTAGAAATGAATTCCTGTCCCGCCTCATGTCAATTTTGGTATTAATGGTTAAACACGAAAATAGTGAGATGTAATTCAGAGAATAGCTCGTGGAAATCTGTTTTGGCAAATATTTTACTAGGAAACTAGAAAACGCTTTCTTTGACACACATTTATACATCATAACGCGTTAAGTATTTTTCACTTAAGTAGACATTACTCGTAAATCTTGTTGTAAAAATTAAAATGCTAATATTATATTCATTTAATATTATCTCATTCAGTTCTACTTAATATAATACTCTCAAGCTATCACCAATTTGTAACTGTTTATCTCAAACGGAAAAAAAAACTAAAAATAGACATAGATTGATGCACTTCGTAAATGACGATCTAAATGCAATTATTTTATAAAATTTAACTTTGAAATTGAAGCTTCTGATTGGGTAGCTGAGCCCCCTCACCTAACTAACCAAATTTAATAATATTTTAATTCGAGAATACTTACAACTCCTAAGTTCCAACGAATTTATTAAATCGATACACTATCACCAAACGCCTTGCCATCCTTCTTAACGGGAATTAAAGTAACCGACCTTTCACGATCTGTTCAGGAGACAGTTGCATGACATCTGCATTACGAAGCACTGGGGAAATACAGAAGAAAAAGTCAAAAATAGTCTGAGTCAGTGTCGCGTTTCCGTCGCAAAAAAGAAGCAAAACTTCTTCGGTCTCACGAGAATTATTCGTGGAGGTCTCGCATTAAGAAACTTGGACGACTCATTAGCGTGGATGTATAAAAGTAATTACTTCAAACCTCAGCGAGAGCGCGAGATGTACATTAAAGTGCAGACATGACTTCGAATTCGAAAGTTTGAGGTTTAAAAGTGTGGGAAAAGGATTTGCTAGGAAAGCTACGACCGAAGCGATGAATATTGCCGGATAATGAAAAGATGTCACGCAAAACCATGATAACCATTGCATTATATTGAATTAAAAGTAGAGGAAGTTATTCTAAAAAAAATATCTTGCCGTTATCGCACAGAACCAATTTTTTTAAAATTTATGAGGAAAAAAACGCCCTAATTCTAACTTGCTCAAATAAATTGCATTCCAGGGCGCTATTCCTGCTCTCCGAGATCGCTGTTTAAGGTACGAAGATATCCAGTCTAAAGGAATGTCATGAATTTCACACAATGATAATTTTGAAAGCAAAATATTATTAGGGAAAGGAATTTCATGTAATTGCTTTTTTCAGGTACAAGACGCACGTCTTTCATGTTTTTAAAGTTTGCATGACATTCCGAATGACAAAATCATTACATATTCTCAAATATATTTTTCCACACAATTTACCTATTAGGACATGTTTTGTTACATTACGATTTACATACATTTTAAAACGGGAATATATTCAGATATGAGCTTGCAAACAAATTGTCCACCAATCGGCGTTCTATGAAACAGGAAAGTAATACTGCAGCAGTACTACTACTTCAGACCTTCACCGTGAATTCTCAAACTAAGGCTTAGGTCTGTCCGTGCTCCTCGGATAAGGCGCATATGGAACCGAAGATGAATGAATATTTACGAATCAGAAGTAATCGCAAGCACGTGCTTGCTTAGGTTTCGAAGAGGCCATGCGTAACTCGAACGAAATATGACAAACATGTCTTACAGGCCGTTGTCTTATCGCGCTTCCTGAACAGCGCCTATAAAAGTATACACCCGTATCCGGGACTGAAAATTCAGAACCTGTTCTAAAAAGGCCGTCCGGGGGCCACAATGCGAATACTCGCCTGGAACGTAATGCGAGCAATAGCAACACGTGATTTGTTTTCAATAATTTGAGTTCAACTGCAAACAATGTCGGAGCGCGAGAATATTGGTCCCTGGAAGCGTCTACTAAGATCATTTGTCCCGCAAGTGTAATGTGTGTTATAACCCAGGAGGCGGCGGTGTACTTCCCTCACAGGAATGTGAGATACGCCCCCCCCCCGGTACCTCCCTCAAAGGGGTACCCGCTCAGTCGGGACAAGCCCTTAGTTCCTTACTGGTGTCCCGACATGTTTTGTGGTGTAGTCCGTAAAATATGCATAAGGACAGAGGTTGAAACAAGGATAAGGAAGGAATGATCGCGCAATGTTCCAGACCCTTTTGTTAGAATACTGCTCCGGCATTCGTCTGGTATTCATCGAAGAAATCTGGGAACTGCCGAACAGAGCAGCAAGCAGCTAGAATCCTCTTCTAGTCAGTGGTTGAATTTGACTTCTAGTTATCTATCGTAGTGGTGAAAACGCACCACGTGCGTCGAGTCTCGAACTCCGGAACCAGACAACAATACTGCAGAAGCAATTTTAAAGTACGATGGACTTTGCGGTGGAGCGATCTGTCATTGGCTGGGCTGTTCACGTGCTGTGCTATTTATCGTACACAACATTGTGCATTCTACCTACGTATTTAATATTTCGTATGAAACAAGTTTGATCACTCCAGTCCAATTTCTTCTGTAGAGACAGTTCATTCAGCTGATACGAATCCATTTCAAGGTTGGAGCGGCGACATTTTGTGTTCGAAACAATTGGAAAACCTGAAAGGAGGCAATTTTAAACAATTTTCTTGAATTTTTTATTTTACACATTTTTATTATAATAAATTCCATTCTCCACTTATGATAAATGGTGCCAAATGCTTTTGAATGGTCGAATAATATTCCTATAGGCGTACGTAAACACGGAGTAATATACAGAGAAAGTTATGTAATGCTGCGGAAAATCGACTTTTGGGGGTTCCAACGAAAATGCACGTTTTGGGTTTCCCTGATTCCGAAAAAGTGTTATTATTGTTTCCTCTGTTCATATCGTCCGTCCGTCGTCTGTAAACACCACTAGTGCATAAACTATGTTAATACAATTTTTACCAAACTCTCTGGTCGATTAGGCTTCACTTGAAGCTCTGCGATTTTGAAAAACATTCATTAATTTTTACTTTCTCGCACTTACTAAACGGTAAACGGAGCCGGTAAACGGCGAATCTTCGACCCAAAATCTCTTATTGCCGGGCCCTGGTAAGGAAAAGGAGGATAAATCCACTTTCTAAATGTAGGGGGGGGGAAATCCTCTAGCATGTGGTGTAGACAGAATCCATGTGCTGTGCGGCCTTCATACCGAAAAATCGATTGACGGCAAAACGACTTTCTGTCCGTCCACAACGCTAGCGCATAAACCGTTCATTCGATTTTCTCAAAATTGATATTCCCCAATCGTTCTAGCTGATGTCACAACTCCTGGGATTTGAAACCGATATTTGAATTTTGACGGGTACTGTAGCCTACATGAAGCCCCTGGGACATTTTTAAAATTTTCAAAAAAATTGTTCTAATTTTTTTGATTAAATTTTGTGGTTGAATAGTGTAAAGGACGTTTAAGAGAAAAGTGCAGGAACTGTAAGAAATATGGCGTTAGTCTCATTTTCGGGTATTGCTCGATCTTTTCGAAAACTGCAAAAAACATTTTAAAACTACACAATTGAAGAAAAGAGATTTTGCCTCAGACAAAGTTTATTGTAGAAAATAAGCTCTTTAAAAAAGGTCATGTACAATTTTTTGAAAAAACGAGTAGTTTTTACGTAATTTCAGATTAAAATTAATGAAATCATGCAGGTTTCATGAAAAATTGAAATATTGAATGAATAATATGAAAAATATTTCATTTAATTTTAATTATAATTTACTATTGAAAATGCCAATATTAATTTTGTTCTTTCTTTCTCGCTTTTTTACTTTTTACTCAATTCGCATTCCCGATGTATTGATGTATTTCTTTTTAAGCAATCTGCAAAGCTTCGCTTAGAAATATCGCAACAATGCAGCATCAATAATTTAGAAGCTAATTGTTGTCGAATGTCGAGATGTTGGCGGTGATAAGATAAAGCTGTTCTATTAAGTCCAGCTGGTGGTGGTGTAACTACTACACCGAGAGCCAGAACTTCTATTTGCGATGAATTCCACAGTAGTTTTTTTATAAATTACTCCTCGGAAAGCCGGGTGAGGTTTGTTATATATCATTTATAATCTGATTCCTAAAAAAACTGCTGTGTATTGAATAAAAGAAAAACGATGAAATGCTATCGGAACTGTTATCTTACGACGAAAGGGAACTCATGAGTGAGCAGGATTTTCGTAATTATATATTATAATTACTGTACTGATATTATTAGCCAAGCGAATGCACATAGTTTTGCCAACGCCGCGATGGCAACAATGCCAACTTTCTGTATAATTTGCTGCGGATACTGGATCAGTCAAATGTTTCATTTGTCAAAGTAAGAAATTAATGCTGCTCCTGACTATCGATATGAACGCAGATATTCATCACAGGCGCTTTGTTTGAATTGGACGTTACCCATTTAGCTGAAGTTTTAGCAGCGCACAAAATGCAATATTACCTAGTTGTTGTCAATAACGCGAGAGAATATGTTCTGTAGTAGCACCAGTAGTTGGGAGGTACTTTACAAGAATCTCCTATCAAATTTTCCAAAAAATTCTCAAAATTGGCTCCAATTTTTTTCTTTAAATTTCTTTTAAGAATAGAGTGAAATACACTTAAAGGGGGAAGAGGTCTGATTTTCGCTGTTAACTCTAAATTTTCGAAAACTGCCAAAATTTGTAATTTTTTCGGCGTATTCCTACAACGACAAAATTGAAGTCAGAAATTTATTCTTCAAATGAAATTTGTTCTCCATAATTAATTCTTTCATTAAGGTCATTAAGACTTTTTTTGAAATTTTTAGTCGTTTTCGCGCAATATTGCGTGACATTATGCGCAATATTAAAACATAACAAAAACAACATTTTCTCAAAAACTACTCCAATTTTTTTCCTTAAACTTCTGGTAGGGATAGTACTAAATGTACTCTATAAGATGACATAAACGCCATTCTGCTCTATTCTTTTGTTTTTCAAAATTTACAAAAATGTAAATTTGTTTAAAAGGTGCTTCAAATGATTTCAAATGAAGTTTCGGGGAAACTCAAACTTTTTTTATGAAGTAGAATTCCACATTTACAGTAATGGTTAAACTAAATTTTCTTAAAAACGGTTGAAAATTTCTGCTTAGGATAAGGTTTTACTCTTCTACAATATTCGTTTAAGTATTATCTGGCTCTACCATTAGAAGACCAAAAAATTGAGAAAATTTTCAAAAAAAGTACTTTGGGTGGCGATAAATAGCATCCAATAAGAGGATGGGCAAGAGCATAAAGCTAGCCCAATAAAATTAGAAAACTAACTACAAGAAAGTCTGTGGCATTCTGTAGCACCACTAGTCCATTAATGAAGTGACACCTGTAAAGCATATTTATGACTCTTTTCATAGATTTTGATTTTCCAAATCCGTTGGCCATCTGAAAATGCTTTGAATTTTCTAAGAAAGTTTCAAATCGCATATAAGAATCTTTATATTTTTCAAAATTTGACTAACGTTTGTAATATTGTCTATTAAACAATTAATTACAATTCTATCAAATGTACAGAATGAAAAAATTAACTAAACATCAGCTATTTATTCGTTTAACAGACATAAATGTAATATACTCGGACATAAATGATTAAATTTTAATTTTCTTCCACATGCTAAAATTGCCCGACATAAGAAAAATATATTTTTAAAAGAAACTTTAATGGCTGTGCTAAGTAGTTTTATTTAAGATAAAACTATATCTAAACTATCACTTTTATCAAGATGTGATTCATTTTGTGATGTTACTTCTTACATAAACATCATGAAATTATATTTCATTAGAGATGATTTCCTAAAATGTCTTCTAAGCTATTCAAATTGGCTTATGACTTGCAGGAACGTGAAAATAATGCTGTTCATGTTTGAAAATTCCATTTTAAAAAGGAATGACCATATCTTACGTATCACGTAAAACTTGCATGTAGTGCCAGAGCTACACAATTTTGGGCTAAAGGCAATACTGAAATGTAGCCCCCTTCCCGAAAAAATTAAAAATGTAATAGTTGTATTTAGAAACTATCGGAGTTATTTTATTTCAACAAAGAATAAAATTACAACAGAAATTACAAGCTGGAAGAAGTTTTTTGGCAATATATTTTAAATAATAGTTTTAAGTAAAAGTATTTAGTGATCACATAATACAATTTCCACAGTGAAGTTAAAAAGTTGTGTTTAGTTAGTGCAGGGGCGGATCTTGAGACACATTTTGGGAGGGGGAATGGGTTAGGGGAGGTAGGTATGTGTCGTATGACAGATTTTGTAAAATGTCGCAACCTACACTCAGTTCATTCTACGATACAATTTTATTAGTTTTAATGATTATCTGATAATATTTTGCTTCAAAGTTTTAGGACATGTTAAAATCAATAGTTACTGAAAAATTTTAGAGGGGGAAATTTTCCTCCTTTCCCTCCCCATGAATATATGGGTGGTTAGTGTTTAATAAAATTACTTGTTAAATACATGAAAAAATAATAAATATGAATTTCAGTAGAACCTATTGAAAAGTTAGTGCCATCTGAATCATTTTGTAAAGTTCTGACTCATTCAATAATTACCTTATAAGAAATAACTGTAATTAACTACTCAAGGTAAAAAAAACAATTGAAAATTTTATGAAATATCAAACTATTGTACCGCAACTTATAAAATTACAATAACTATTTTGAGTACTCATTTTTTTCACAATTTTTTTAACTAATTATTTTCCTATCAGCCCCATTGGCCGTCTCCTTCACTTGTTGGGTCCAGTCTACCCATGCCTTGCACTGGCACTGCCCGCAAAGCCCATTTTTTATGGTTATGAGTTATTTACATCACTAGGTTCCATTTCTTTCCATTGTTTTGACTAGTGAAATTGCTCCATACCTATACGATGTACAAATTATCAATATTTACTTTTTAATTAACACACTGAATAGCGAAAATTTAGAGAAAAAAATCCATCTTTCAGCCTAATTCTTTTTACTCTTGAAAGCAATATTACATAATTTATTAGTGTTCAAAGTAAGAAGATTTATCTCCTATCTAGCAAAGATATTCTATAGAGGAATTTATAAACTTGAACTTATTTCATCTCAAAACAAGGTATTTTGATTCACGAGAGTTTCACTGATAAAATATGGTGCAGATAAATAATGTTCATATTCCTCACCCACTTTCCTAACAAAAGCACACCTGTAGAAAATACATCTTTTTGTTTAAAAAAGATGACACTCCACACTACACTGAAAATCTCATTCAATATGTATAATGGAGCAAAACTACTTACCTTATATGTGAGACCACTGATGTCCCTCGCCTGGAACCGAGATCGAAGGGGTGGATCCAAGGGGTTTCCTACATATCGAGGAACTGGAATGCCCAAGGCAATCACTCGAAAATTCTCACTCACTCGCACAAGTTTCCAGCAATCCAATTCTTCTTGACTGTGTTCCTAAAAGAATTATACAATATTTTTTTAATGAAATGTAAAGTATGCAACAACCATAAGCAAAAATAATAAACTAACCTTAA
Organism: Gryllus bimaculatus; assembly: GCA_017312745.1. Classification (NCBI taxonomy): domain Eukaryota; kingdom Metazoa; phylum Arthropoda; class Insecta; order Orthoptera; family Gryllidae; genus Gryllus; species Gryllus bimaculatus. The sequence goes on from BOPP01000001.1 coordinate 1,027,700, forward strand.
GAAGCTGATCATATCTCTTTGCAGGCATCAAAAATCGGCCATCTTCTAAATGCATTTCACGGTTTTCAAGCAAATTATTCAAAACAGGTAATACATTTCTTTCTGCTTTCTCAATGCCTTCCAAAATCAGAATTCGTCCTTCTACTGCAGCACGGACAGCACTCTACAGCCAAAAAAATTCAGTAACATCACAACACAAAAATTAACATTCAAAGCTTAGTAGCACATTTTATAACAGTTTTATCAAATAATAAAAATTATTATTAATTTAAAGAACAATTAAAAATAATTGAACAAGAAAAATTGGATAGAAATTGATTGAATGAATAATAGAATGAAAAAATTCCTAATGCAAATGACGTTAAAATTAAGGAAGGAATTTTTGTGGGTCCCCAAATAATATCTTTGATGACATGGAAAAAGTGATGTAATGTTAAGCTGAGTTGAAATGGCAGTAAGGTAACCAACAAAATGGGTACAAAACCTTTTAGGGAATTGTAAAGACTCAAATTACTGTGAGATCATGTGTAAAATGTTGCAGTTTACAAAGATTTGAGATAGTCTCTTAAAATTTCTTTCTATCATTTCTACTACTCCCATCTTCAATTCTTTCCTGAAAATCTCTGTAAAGTAAGTGACGAACATGGGAATGGTTTTCACAAGAAAAGCTATCATACAGAAAATACTTATTAGTCTCATTAATTCAAACATCAGGAATCTGAAAGTACACTTATATCGAAAACAATATCTGTGAATTATTTCAGTAATTTCAGTTTATATATACTTTAGTGATAGTAAAAAAATTTATACTAACACTTTTAATGAAAATCTGACCTCGATTTTGAAACTATTACAGACAAAAGGAAATAATAGAAATAACATTAACTCTTTTAACAACTGTACCCAGCAATTATGAAAACAGGGGGAAAATTTTATCGGAAGGAAAAGCAATTCTTCAAAGGAACTACTGAACAAACCTGATCAAAATACACAGCAGTGCCATTCTTTATTTCTCTTCGCTGTTTTAGATCAGCTTCAGTTGTATCCCGTGATAGTGAAACATACTCTAATTCTCTATCTGTTATTTCCAAATACTGCATTGCTAGCAATCGTCTTAGAGGTCCAGGACGTCCAATAAGAAACATGTCTTGTCCTAGGAGATCTTTCTGTAGCATCCATCTCAGGTGTCTCAATATTTCTTGAGAGGATTCTCCTTCAACTAAACAAATTAAAAAATTAAAAAACCAAACGTAAACATGTCAAAAAAATAGAATAAAATTAATAAATGAAAACTTACCATACTTCAGCGGAACATACTGTGGATTCTTGGCAGGTTTAACAACTTTGGATATGTCCCCAATTTTCACAAGTTTTTCTCCTGAAATAAAAGGAAAAATAATTTCGCGTTCTCTTTGAAAGTTCCATCATAAAATTAGAAATGATACATGCCTGCATACTTAGTGCCAAAAACACCAAATGACCTGGATATTTCATTGGGGGTAACAAGATATGTCTTGCTAAAAATTCGCTGTAAAACAGCTACACGCCTTGACGAAGGCTGCAAAAAATTCATTTTCGAAAACATCGAACGGTTATCTTTCATATCAGAACATGAAACACATATGACTCAATTCACAACTGTCAAATACTGTTTATCCCCATTTTTTACTAAACTTTATATCACTTGTTTTGAAAGTTATTACATCAGAACACAATGCACAATAAGTGTTTCAACATCTGCAATAGTACTTGACAGTCATCATTAATAGTATTTGCTGGTAGAGTAAAGTTCAAATTACATAACCTCTCCAAAACTCAAAATACCGCACTGTTCTGATCACGGTGTAAGACGCGGTTAGAGGTCTCTTACACAGTGGTACAGATCATGTAGCTTTGGTTCTCATGTGGAAACAATCGTTCTGTCGTAATGAACGAACAGCATCAAGAAAGTTGACATATCTTTGTAAAGTTTTTGGACGATGATTTCCTCCAGATAAGTACTCACGAAATAGAAAATTACTTTTTTCGAGAACTTATTCTGATCATATGTATCCTTATCGTGTCGAATTCCTTGTTGTGCCGCTGTTGTGCCGCGACCGCGGTGTAGATGTGACGATTACCAATACGTCGCGAAATCGGTGAACGAACGGAGACAGCAAAAAAACGAGGGCATTGTTTAGAAGTTGAAATGAGAATGGAGCGTTTCAATCCTCTAAAAAAATATTCGAGCATTAAGTGCATTGTAAATTATGCGTTGGACAGGCCCGTAGATGTTTTTGTATTATTTGCATTGGCGGGAGGTCGGAGCCTTGCGAACACCGATCGACAAGCATACAAATGTCGCATTGCATGTTGCATCAAATGTCAAACAGTATTCGGTAAAAATATACTTTTGAATAAAATGTTTTGAACGTACTCTACTCCAGGAAGTTTCATGTTCATCACAACACTGGAGGCCTAAGTTTCCTCGTTGTAAAATTGGATACGCGTTACGAAGCGTCTCTGCACCTTAATAGTAATTTCCTCTCGTAGGTGCCGTGTCGTTCGTCATGTTCTAATGAAAGAGAGCAATTCTCTTCCGTTCTGACTGGGAGATAGTTCTTGTGGTAAAGGGGTAGAGCCCTTGTATTTTGGCATAGAATGCATTGGAGAGTATTCGTTGCAAAGACTGAGAAGGGTGTTTTATGTTATTCACGGAAGCCGAAAGTCGGTATCTTGCTACCAACTTTGACATTCATCAGCTGCCCTCTGAAATTGGGAGCTTTTGCAGGGCCATGCGATATAATTGCCATAATTTGCATTTCAATTCCATTAATTTACAAAATTGCCGTTTTCTTCGTTTTCATTAAAAAAAAACTCCACTGCCGAAAGAAGAAGAAAAATTACTGCAACACCGGAAATGGCATGAGTAATACTGTGGGCGAAGAGATTTTTGTAATGGAGTTCGTAAAAGCCGCGATTAACAATGCACATTTTCTCTTTAACACGCTCTCCTCGCTGTTCGTCAACTGCCCTAGCCGGCTCATCGGATTTGATCCCGATCGAACATGCGTAGGACATGGGCCAACGCCGGACCATTGCTGAGTCCTGGCTGAGTCTCCCCAAATAATTCTGCGTGAGGCGGAGCAGCAGGTGTGGAACAGTATACCGCAGGACACTTCGCCACCTCTACAATGGGATGCCAGCCGGCATCAGGACTTGTATTGCGATATAGGCTGTATTGTCCCGGCGGGTTCACGCAGTATTGATGAGGCTTTTCCGCTTCAGGATTCTCTCTGATGCTGAACTTGCGAGTCTCACTTGGCTCTGTCCATGTAATCATGTGTAGTATTTTTCCTATTTGTGTTCATCTGTACGGAGGAATAAATTGTACAATGCAATCGGGGTGTTGCAAGTTTTTTTTTCCGTCAGTGTTTATTAGGCTGGTCGCATTACGCAACTGTTCCACGAATTCTTTGCGCGTAGCTACACGTCGGAGTGCAAGCGTAGCGAAGTTCAGAGAACTGACATGAGACACTGAGGCGTGACTGATGTAAAACCAAGAGACGGCTATGTGACCAGATCCTTCGCTAGAATAAATGATTAAAACTAGAAATACAATTGGCATTATAAATTGTACAAAACTGGATTGCTGTTGCTTAACTTGACGTACATGTCGAGATATATAACGACTATACTGATACATTAAATTTAAGAGGCTCGCTCCGACAAGTGTTTAAGTATACACACAAAATGTCCTGATTATCCCTGGGTTTTTATTTCTTGCCGCGCGAAGCCTTGTCTCCACTGTGGAACATCTCACAGTATTTCGCTCTTTCTCGGTCGTACTTCTAGATGTCGCAGGATCAGCACTGCTCGATACAGTCGCGATCAAGCGACATCTAGCAGCACGGCCGAGAGAGACACGAAATGCCGTGTGATATTCCACTGTGAAGACAAGGCCTCACGCGTCAAGAAATAGACACCGTAGTATATGGCAATGTATCTCAAAAAGTTTATCGCCTATCATGAACTGTGACTCATCGAAGGAGGCGGAATTCATCGACCGCTATGTCGATATCCAATAAACCATGAGTGTACTATAACCTAGCTTCTTTGATTTCAACATAACTCTCAGTTATTTTCAATATTTGGCGCATTTTCATACTGTTGGATATAATTTCATTTTCATTTCATTCTCAGATAAATCGACAATTTCAAAAGCACTCGTGGTATTATACCCCCATGTTTTCTTGAGCCTCAGGATACCTAATAAATGATAGGAACGAGTGTTGTTAACAAAATCTGATGTTAGGAATATTCGCTCGGGTACGGGAGAAACTATTTAAATGAAAAAATGATTGTCATGAAAAAAGAGTTACAGATTTCATATAATAGTCTTGTCGACAAAATAATCAGGCCTCCCACTCTCGCATCTAGCAAAACAAGGGCTCAAGAAAACCGAAGAAAATGTGCGCGGATAATATTATGTATAATCCATGGTAATTGCTATTGTCTCCAATTCCTCTATTAATTTCGTTAATTTCAGAAAATTTGTAAGCTTTCCTTTTGTTTATTTTATGTTTATCAGATAAATCTTATTCCTTTATCAAGTCATGCAAACAAACTTCATCACGTCTGAGATTTTAGACATATTATCTCTGATTTTAGATACAGCTGCCTAAAATTACACTAGGATTTATTTAACCATGCACTTGACAAAAATCAGCTGTTCATGGTTTTATCCACTCGGAAGCTTAACCATCACCATAGTGATGTCGCTGTAGCAACATACAACCTCCCGATTGGTTGAAACCTCAATAACTGATTTACGTCATGTGCACGACTAAATAAATCGTATACAATAGTCGCATACACTGTACGTACTACGTATCCAGTGGCGTTACGTTTGGGCCCAAGTGAAAGAGGACCTGCTATAATATCGGAAACATTGATTTCTTATGTGGTAATCATAGACTGAATATGAATGTTTTTAATTTTTCTTTATTTTTAAAAAGGATATTTTTTATTAAGGTACACTGTTCGCTGTGCACTTTTATCGAGTGGGCCCCCCATCTTATTTAGTTACGCTACTGCATAGACCATAGACTTGTAAACTGCACGATATGCACATACGAGCAGTGCACGTATAGTATACCAGGGACGGATCCAGCATTTGAAGGGACGGCATTGTTAAATAAAAATATCTAAAATATACTATACGTATGATATTACTTTAGTGTACTGTAGATAATACAATACCACTCTGTGTTTAAAATAAGTACCATAATTCGAACATAAATATTTAAATCCGTTTTGCTAAATAATGGAAGAAAAACGATAAACTCTCGGCCTTGAGTTGGGGAGCATTCAATTCAATGTACGAGACCTTTTAATGAGGTTACATCTGGTTTTATGAGATTTTACTTTAGTATATACGGATCTTTCCAGTTATAGGACGACAATTAGTTATGCCATGGATAGATAAATATGGTTTGTGGCATACAAGCATTTGAACACTTTTCATTCCTCACCACTAATTTTGAAATTGTAAGAAAAATTGTGATATAGTTCATCAGAATCTTTTCTTGGTCTCCTGCATATTATAAGTTTTATAGTAGTCAATCCTGATAATGTGAAATTTGATTGGCCTAAGAAGTTCTCATTCCTTTCCCATGTGATGTCATTTTCAAATAAGTGTAAACACTTACAGCCAGTTATCTTTGATGATGTGGCTCAAATTTGCTTCGTAGCCTCCAAACTTTCCATTATGTTTCTTTTCTTAGAATTTGTTCGAACTAAAAGTTCGGTTTAGAACTAAAATTTTCACCTAACTGCTGGAGATTTTAAAATATTCTTCTCTTCATTAACCCTGTTTTAGCACAAAGTTAAAGCTTAACTAACATACACGCTGAGATTAAAAACAATAAAAAAAATCAAAATACCAAGCAACAATCACTCAATGAATTACTAAAAAGATATTATCGAAGTGGACTTGAATCATTTTTCCACAGGAACAAAGGGACCCATTGTTCATTCTTCCAAATGGTACAAAATCTTCAAACCTGAATTTCATGGAAACTGGGAAACTCTTCACTTTTCCACTGTGCATTGTTTACAAGTTGTTTCACTTCAATTTGATTGCAAACATGACACAAGGATATTCTTACTGTATTATTATGGTTTCAAATATAAATTATGCATTAAAATATAAATTAATATATTGATTTGTTTCTAATTTCAGGAAATATTGTATGAGTCAATGAAACTTAAATTAGAGAGAATGGTTTAGCTACATCAGGTGAGAGTGTGAGTGTGTGTTTGTTTTGTTTTGTTTTGTTTTTTGAGAAAAACTGCAAATAATGATTACTAAATTGTGATAAAAGCAGCTTCTTTTTCTTGTTTTTCCTTTTCCTTTGTCCAAACAATTATTTTGTATTAAAGAAAAAAAAGTGCTGAAGAGGCACACAAAAATTTAGATATCAAACCCGTTTCATTGACATACCAAAATTTCAAATGTGCTAACTGTACATACACCTTAAATGATGTCAATAAGTGTTGTTTGATAGTGTTACAGTTCCTAAAATGAATGACAACTGTTTTTATTTATTAGCAAGTTGAAATGGTGTATTGATTGATGAAACAATGTTCATTCAAAATCCCAGAAAAATATTTTTATTTCTAATTACACATGTTAATTTTTTTTCTTAAATACTGTTTACAGTTTATATCGTAATCAACAGTTTCTGCAGACACACAATGGACAGGCATATAAAATTAACTTTTATGACCAATCACTCATTTTCAATTAATTTGTTGCATTAGCTAGTCACGCCTATACATATATACATTAACCAACTGCATTTCATATGTCCAATTGCACTTTTTGAACATTTAAATTGTATTAAGGTAAGTAAGAAAGATTAGCAAATAAAAATTACTTTTCATTGAGAAATGATCTGCATACCGGAATTGTATTTTACTTCTATTTAGGTATATTCATATCTGAAGAACATCCAAACGCATTGTTACCAGAATTCATTGTAACAACTTATGCCTTAACATAATACATTTTGCTAAATGCAAATTCATATATGTTGTGTTTGATGTACACACAAACATTTTTTTCACAGTGGAAGCACATCTGGAATACTAGCATTATCTTATTCACTTTTAACAACCCATTATTAAAATGCCATAACAAAACCTAATATTAACCCTTCTTAATTAATTCTTGAAAAAATTCCAAGGCAGCTGATGCCTCTCGAGGAATCACTTCACCGCTTATGTTGGTTTGAGAACTTGCATTCTTTTGGGTCGGAGAATCATATGAATCAGGGATGGTTTTCAACGTTATCTCAGATTCAAATGCACACTGTTCTTTTATACCAACTGGACTAAACCATTCATCGTAAGGTTCAGAATTTTGCAAAGGACCTGAATATCCATATATATCACATGAATTAATATTTTTGTCAAATTTTATATTTTCATTAGCAGCAGACAGGTATTCTTTAACAAGCTGCAGACCAACATGAAGGTTTCTTGCTGCTAATGATTGTTGTGGAATTTGCTTCAATTTTAAAGAAAATTTCTCAAATTTTCTTGATAAAGAAATTAATTCTTTAGAAAGATTTTGTTCAACTTTTCCTTCAGGGCAGCCAGGTTCAGTCAAATTTCCTCTGAAAGAGGCCAGTTCACTGATATTCTGTTTTTGATATGCAGCTACGAGTTGCTGCATGTCCTGCTCATCCCCAAGGCTCAAGAAGAATTCTGGAGGGGCAGAACCTAAAGATAAAAAAATTAAAAGCATCTTATTATTCGTTCACAAACAAGAAAGGGAAACTAGTATTTTAAGACATAGATTCTTTTAAAATTAGTACACAAGCACATATCCCACCCAATAATAATATTCCTTCATGTTCTATAGACTTGTAAACAAACATAGAGAATCAACAAGCACAATTTTTTTTAATAGGAGCTGCTATAAATATATCAGTAAAATTCTTGTAGGGGGTACACTTTGGAGATTTGTATGGAAGAAAAACACACACAACCACATCTCCTGTCAAACTTTCCACACTAGAAACATGACATTGGAACATTGGTTTCCCAAAGCAAATAATGCTGATCAATGCAAATGATTGCAAAGTATGAGTAACAACTCAAAATAGAAATTAATGAGATAAAAATAGGCAATGTGTTTGCACAAAACAAATCTTTCAAAAGACATTCCTTTCAAACACTCATTTCTTCAAATAAACATAATTCAGTGTATTTTCTTGAATCACACTGCAAGTCTATTGAAATCAAAACACTGAACAGTAACGTCTATCAAAAATATTAGGCCATAAGCTGACAGTAAAAAATATATATATTTCACACCTTTAATTTCCAGTTGAGAGCGATACGTAAAATTGTGCTAAAGAATTGAAAGGCTGTAACAGCTAGTTAAATGTGAACGCAATTTTTTCCTCCTAGCAAACAGACACAGGACACATTGCAAGCAATTATTTATGCATCAAATAGCTCTTTTTAGAATAATCACTTTAT
>BOPP01000001.1:1036788-1068851 GCA_017312745.1 Gryllus bimaculatus
ATAAGCGGACAACTTTCGGCGCGTTCCATTGTTCACATACCTTCCGGTTGCTCGGCAGCATCAAATACGCGAGTTCTAGAGGTAAATCCTGGGCCGTCAAGACGGCGAATTGGTTTCAATCTTCTGTCTTCCTCATCAGACGACGATTCTGAAGAATCAATTTCTACCATCTTCGTAGTGCCAGATATTATGTATCTTTAAAAATATACAAACCCATTCAACAATAACTAGGTTAAACAGAAAACTGGGGTTAACTTAGACGTTATCAGTATTAATGATAATTACAGTTCTGTCCAGTGAGATCCAGGTGATAGTTTGACAGTCAATTCTCAACCTTCACCAGCCTTCACTCTCGAGTGTTCCCTAACTGCTTGTTTCTGGTCTTCTTCTGTTTCCCCATCATTTGTTTCTAGACATGCATTACCAACATAATTTGTTTTCAATATCATATCACACATTGCAACACATTTGTATCACGGTGAATAAATGCTGCTGTCCTGCAGATTGTCTTCAGGGAAACAGCGTTATTTCAGATTACAGCCTAAACCATGGTGTACGAAATAGACCGTAACTCTTGCACTGCTTACACTGTGCCCATGGTGTATGAGTATTTCTTAGTGACATTGCCTGCACTGTAACTGTGGTTCTCGCGGTGTGGAAAACAGTGGTAGTTCCCAAGAATGATTCATGAACGATTGTCCAAAAGCGGTAACCACGATGTATTATTTCCTTCACAGCGGAAGAGTATATTATTTGATATTATCCGCGCACGTTTTCTTGAGCCCTCGCTTCGCTAGATTCGAGAGGAAGGAGAATATGATTATTTTGATGAAAGGAATTTTACGTCGAATTTGTAGTTCGTTTTTCCATGCAAAAATGTTTTTAATGAACGGGAGCGAACATTCCTCACTAGATTTTGTCTGCTACTCTCATTGCTATCATTTTTAAAGCAACAATGCTGGGACAGGAGTGGAAGATAGATATTCCGGGGCTCAGGATAGGACCCCTTAGGACTGCCCATGTAGTGTTACATCTGCAAAAGGGTGATGTGATTTTAGAGGGTAAATGTCGCACACGATCCAGGAGTGCGGTCCCTTCTGGGTGTGTATTTTTAATATCAGATGTCTAGTTCCCATAAAAAATGCATTTGCACGTCCTTTTCATATCGTTTGTCATAAAAAAAATGAAGGCCAGAGCGTGTTGATGGGAGTGTAGCCACAATTAATACTCAGAGCCAGTGAGACTCCTTGCACCCAGAAGCAATTCCTCGTCTTAGCGGAGGGAAGGGAGAAATGCCCTCCTCCGCATGTGGGAGTCATTTCAAAAACACGAACAAAACTGTAATACTTACCGTGCGTTTTCGCAGATATAGTGAGGGTGCAAGCACAAGTGTTCGGTTGACTGCGGCAGCGCAAAAGATCGAAGTATAGATAGATCTCTCGACCAAAGAAGAGATGAAGAGGGTTCCGGTGAGGACCGGGGGGAAGGCGCGGCCAAGTTGCTGTGAGTGGCGGGTTCTTCCGAAAGGACGCACGAGTACAGTAATAATATCTTGCACTGCATTTTCGCTGTCAAATATCATTGACGGCGACTGCGAACAAACATTTAGAAAAAATCGCGCTCAGAGGAGCGGGGATGCAACCTAGGTGGAAATAGGCGAGGGTCAAGGCGGTTCCCTCGATCATAGCACGCTAGTATGCCTAGTACGCCTGCTTAATGCAGGCGGAGTGCGCGCGACCTGTCGAACACACCAGTCGTCATTAATAGTGGCCGTATTTTGATTACCTAAAACTTGGCCAAAAATTGTCAATAAAATGCTCTTAAAATGCCCTAAAAACAAAGAAAAATGACGTAAAAAAGTTATCCAAACCACTTCAGATGAATAACTCATGCGGTTGGATACGTTATTGTTATAATCGAGTCATGTGCCTTTTGTTCAAGTGAAATGAGCTCGCAGAATTTTGGTTTGAACAGTTCAGTTTGGTTCGCAGAAGTTTGGTCTTTAAAAGAAAATCTCTGCCTTTATCGCCAAATCGGCCGAACTGTCAATGGCGCTGATAGGTGTCACAGGAACCTTATATTACATGGAAGTCACAACGGCGGATTTGAACAATACATTAAAAATGACAGTAGAAATCGACGAAAAATACCAAAATATGACCTATAAAAATGGTTCATTTCCTTCCGTCATAATTTAAATTTAATGTATGTACTAAACGGCATTTTTCTAGAGTGAAAAGGGAAAAAAATTACATTTCATTAAAATCCGCCCCCTAGACATACCAATTTTTGAGCATCAAGGTCCCACAAAACGATTCTGACTAAATGTGTTAGACGAATACTACATATTCGAACAAGATTTATCCACTTCTATCGGGGCCCCACAATACAACTAATTTTCCTGAAGAAAAATCGCCCTTTTTCCCCCGCACCATAACAATATGTTCTTTATACTGCGTCATCCGTATGGGACACAACATTAACAGCATAGGCGGCGGCGCCTTGAAGTTTTGCTGTCTCATGTCCGCTGTGTTGTGCCGCATCGAGTAGTATGAAAATTCTGTCTTAGGCCTGTAATGCAAATAGTCGAAATAGCATAATTAAATACTTTCATTTTTCAAACAAAAGCGCAACTTACATTTTTCATGATTGAAGTATGGGAAGGAGGAAGCCCTATGTTCAGGGCACATGTGTTGACCTCCATTCTATGTGCAATGAAGGAAATAACAAGGGCATTGGGATCATCTCAGATGAGAAATAGTCTGCATGGACCAAGTAGTGCTCTGTGATAATCTGCTCAATGAACGTAGTACAAGCAGCATTAGTTTCATTCAAACACAAAAACTGTCAGTAGTACTATCAGTTATTTTATATTTTACCTTTTACCAAATTGTAATTATGGAATTTTTCATTTACACACAAATCATTGATGTTAAAAACGGTGGATTTAATATATCACTCTTTAAATAATCAATGTTTCTAAAAAAAATCACATTGTTATTGCATTCCTTTGGGGAGAGAATAGGCTCTGGTATCCAAATATAACTGAAAATTAGCCATCTTTCTTGCTTTGATTTCTATGACATATATTGGGGTATTTTCACAAATAAAATAGATAATATCCTATTGATCTGAAAATTACCTTTATCCCTACCTGACATCGAATAGTGAAATAAACGTATTCCCGAATATAATAAAAAAAAAGTTTTAAGAAGAGTTCAATCAACACAGAATTAATTTAAAATATGTACATTTGTAAATAAATAGAAAATTGTACCTTCAAAACAAATATGTTGAGGTATAGCTGCAAGCTTAATTGCAAATTTTATGCAAACGTTATATAAAACTAAACCTTGTGGATGTTGTGTAAAACAACTTTTCAGCACCACTTCATTCCTTTACAATATACAATTGAACTGCACTCAGCATATAAATATGAGTTTTTCATCATACTTCAGTTTCTAGTCTCACTCTCATTTCCTATAAATAGTTTAGTCTCACATTTTTAAGGCCAAATGCTGATAATTATAATATTTTATTTTACAACTAAAATTGAGTTTTCCTTGAGAAGCAGTTTATCTTTTCACTCTATACACTTTGCTGGCTTTTATGGTAACTGTGTTCTGAAGAATCCCAAATGAGAAATGGAAATATTATTTAAAATATCTCAGTATAACCTTGGAAATCTGTGGGCCAATTAAAATAAAACTGTGAATGTCATTTCAACAAAATTACCAATAGCAGCATTCCATTGACTTACTTTAGACATTGTGATTGCTAAAATCAGTGATTTGCATGGCATTGTCTCAGCATCTCAAGAGTCAACCAAACACTAAATTTAATTAGTAATAGTACTACTCTTGCAATTGTGGCTTCATGTGCTCTTCAAAGACACTCACAGTTAAATATTCACTAACAATAACAAAGAAAATTACAACTTTGATGACTACATTGATTTGAATTCAGAGTAAATTTATGAAAGTTTGACAAACAAAATGTGTACAAAGGGATACACAAATAATTGTTGGTTCATTGACAAGATAAGGATTTGAAAATATTTAGCTGAGCCACAATTGGCCTACTTCAGTTCTGTGTTCTCAGTCTCATTTTTTCCATCCTGTAACTGCTTCTATGTTCCTCCAACATATTTACCAAATAACCTTCCTCTTAACAATATCATTTCAACACTCCAGAGTCTCTAACAGATCACCACAAAAATGCAAATATGTCATTACAATAAATCTAGAAAGAAGCAGACAAAGAAATGTGTGACTTCTTGATCTTCACTAGATATCTTTGCAGTTGCATAATATAATGTAGATACCAAATAAAGTTTATATTCTTCTAAAAAGTACTACTCCCTGCTCAAAATTAGAACATCAATTGTTAAAAAACATGTGACAAACCAATTTATATTTACATGAAGTGCTAGTTACATACCTTGCCTGGAATCATATCACTATTGTAAAAAAATCAAGATTTTAACACAAAATAACTAGAATGATTGATTTGCTGAAAGACTGCACTGCAACATCTCATAATTTTTAAGACTAACAGTATCCTGGACAAGAATACATAAATTACATATTCAAAATATTCAAACAGTTTACTGTACACACAAAAGGCAACCTAATCCAACAATAAAAAAATGTTTTCAAAGAATAACATTTTTGGCATTAAAACTGATGAACATAAATAGCAGAATGTTAACGTGAAAAATGTTTTGGGGAATATTCCATCTTAAAAAGATTTTGGGGTGATTCAACACGATGCATTTCATTAACAAGGAATGCTGTAGTTTACAAACAGCATTTGCACATGCTCAACATATGTTGATCCATTCACTCATTACGATACACAAAAACTCAAAGCTTTTTACAAAGTCATACATCACAAAACAATACATTCAACTGCTTCTGTACCTTCCTGATTTATCCTCATACATTTTGTCTTTCTCTGTTACAGTAGCTTTTGAAAGATTCATTGCTAGTTCTTTTTGTTGTTTACGATGCTTTCTCACTTCCTCTCCATATCGGAAAAACTTAGCACGGAATTCTGCTGTTGACAGGTCAACATTTGGAGGTAAATGAGTTTCCTGTAAAGGAAAAAAAATAGACGCAATCTAAAAAGAACAACCTACAAAAGATTTTTTTCACATGGTATAATGGAAAGTTTGAGCATAAAAATATATTTTCACCAAGATGAGTTGTAGCTTATTAACACAGCCAGCACATGGAATACAGGACTTGTTATTATTTTCAAATACATTTCAGCATAACATTTAATGAAATAACTTTAAATACTTTACGTTGTCTACCATTTCAGTTAAATTTAAGGTTAACTTCTGGGAAGTGATAAATACATTATTTGAGTTAATGCACATTTAATGACATGTAAACTAGGTAATAAATCCTTTCTTTGTGTTAAAAATATTAGCATCTTCAATTGTCCAATCAACCAAGAGACCTCACTTTGATTCCTGGTTGATGTTATCAATTCTTTGAACAATTTGTATTAGTTGTACTTCAAAATATAATATTAAAATAATACACAAATATACAATGTAATGGCCGAGATTGTTAAGGCAGTAGTGCCTTAGCGGACTCAGACCAGAAGATCGCGGGTTCGAGTCTGGCCTTGGGCATGGGTGTGTTTGTATAAGTCTCTATGAGTGTGTCGTCCTTTCACCCCTCACTATCAACACTTCATCTTCCAAATCCCCAGGACTAACAAACCTGAGGATAAGAAATCAGTTCTAGCTAAACGCCTACCACTGAGATAATGTTACTGAGCCCCAGTAAATGCAGAGTGCATGCACGCATGGACAAAAGGACATTTGCCATAAATAAATTGAGTGTGTAGATATTATAACGTTAGCAGCGGTGCCTTTGCGTGGCATCTATTTTGGGGAGCTGTGGTAGAGGATTAGCTCAGCCACAGAAGGAGAAAAGGGTTTTTTCCGTAAGGCAGAACGCGGAAACGGGAGAACAGGCTTTGGGGTTCTTCCGGCTATAGAAACTTTCACTTGTTATCACAGGCGGGGGGAGGGGGGGTGAGTGTAGGTCAGTGGGCCTGATATATAACTGAGTGTTAAGAGCAGTGGGTGGGTTTGGAGACGCGGGAGATCGTGAGTGACAAAATTGGGCCACCGGACGGTGCATATGCGAGCCCGGTCGCGAGGCGAGTCACGAGTTGACGGAGCCTGCGAGAGGACTTTGTCCTTGGGTGACTGCGGTACGGGGGGAGCGATGCTGTGTGCGTGCTGCCGAGGTGCGGAGTGGTCTAGTAGGTAGACGTCCGTCAGATGATCTACCGCGCTGGGTGTTGCTGGTAGGAGAGACGTGTCGCAGGGATAAGGGACCTCTAGCTCAGGAGTCGGTGAACGTGAGAGAGAGGCCGTAGAGAAAATGCACATCCACAGCAGGGAGGTCGAGCTTGTGTTCCCAAGGGTGACTAATCCGGTCACGGAAGCTTAGCCTTTGTGCGCGCGTCATAGGAGGGAGCAGCTGTATCGTGGCGATGCCACAATAGAACGTCTTCCAATGGGTTTGGATCGTCCCCGCGATCAGGGGATAGTAGGTCCATCAGAGCTAGGCGGTAATAGGAAATTAAGTGTATATATTGTTTTTGTTTCTTTGTTAATAAATATATTTGTTATATGAAAGCTCTGTGTCTGTGGTCGCTATGAGTATCCATGACGTCACAATATACCCTCTGTGCCGAAAATAGTAAATCAGAAAAAGTTGTAAGAGGTAGACACTTACGTGTTCACATATTTTTTCATATGTAAGCAAACGCCTACTGGTAAAAATAGTCAATTGTTGTTCAGAATTAGCAACCAATTGTAAACAAGGATGTGAAGGTAGCTTGCTTTCACAGTAGTCATTCCTGAAAACAAATCAGAAAATCTTATTTCAAATGAAAAACTACTTGTCAAACAGTATTTGAAATAAATTAAAATATTTACATTCCAAGTAAATATTATCAACTAGCCAACCTAGAGTCATAATCTTTTCAAAACATCCACAGAATTATATAACTAGTGGTGCTTCAAGAGCAAGTGCTTTCTCGCATCGATAACTGTTACATAAAATTATAATACCACAATTTCTATCCATATTAACACATTCCATTAAAATTATTCCCATTGTATTCTAAAGTGATAATTCCTGAAGGATTCTAGCAAAGAAGCGCAAGAAATGCAAATATGCAAATTGAATTTTTTTAATTATACATGACCTTTTTTAAAGATCTGTTTTACAGAACAAATTTCAGTTAAAAAAATACACTATCATCAATAATGTACAGTAGTGCTCAAAAAAACCACATCACCTAAAGACAATAGGCATTCTGTATTTTCCTAATCCAAACTGCTCTCAAAAATGTTAAACAAATATTAGTAGAAATTGGTAATCATATACTATTTTATGAGAATTATATGATGTTTCTGTTTTCATTACCTTCATAACTCACTCGAATTTTGCAAATAAAGTGGTGTATTTTCAAGATTATATTGCAGATAACAACTGTGAGAAAGGTGATGCAGTTTTTGAGCACTACTGTAGTTTTACAATTACCAAAAATACTGAGTTTGCCAATTACTGGCATTAATAGTGTATTTACTTATCACAATCATCTAAAAAGCAGCCCTGCCTGACTCACTGACTCCATCTTCTTCCTTGCACACCCAGCTCCCCCATCATGCCAGATACATACCCACACCCAAGTGCGCGCGCACACACACACACACACACACACACATATTAATACACATCCATTTCTATATTAAAGATTTCTATTGTTGTTATTTGTTTATTATCTAATTTTAAAAGGTAATAAAATAATTTGGCAACTCAAAGAAAAGGGAATCAGTTCCTTCCTAGAATATTTTCAGGATTTGCTACAGTTCTCACGGGGATATTCACAATAAATTCTAAACTAAACACACACCTAATATCAGTAACAATTACTAATGGAAACAAAAAAGTAATAAAATTTCAGCTTTAAACAAAATTGTCCTTTAAAATGATTTTGAAATTCTAATAATGTATATATTTGGCTGAAGATACTAGAAATATAATAAAAGTATACCCAAGGGCATTAAACATGTGTTTCTTAAATGAGTTTGCAAACAAAAGTATTTGCCATACCTTACAACAGGTATCCAACACACTAGTCTCCCTTGAGGCTTTAAATGTTCAACAGCTAACTTCAAGAGATCAAAAAATATTTGTTGTAACCCATACTCAATTTTTGAGGGAATGTGATTTGCTAAATGTTTTTCTTCAATCTGATAATCTTTTGTAGAACCTATCCGCTCAGTGGCTTCTCTGATTCCATAAGGAGCTGTAAAAATTGTACACAAGAATTACACAAACACAACCAATAAAATCAAATTAATATAATTTTAAGCAGCATGACGGAAATAATGTTTTTTTAACCATTCTACGTTACAATCAAATTACAAAGGAAGAATAATTTACGATCAGTGATAATAGCATCCAGTCGCATGGCTGAATGCCACAGAGGGAGAGAAGAATCAGCCACAAGAACATCCAAGTAACGATTCTCAATCCCATACTGTTTCATATTTGTTCGTACACTTTCATCCTTTTCTCTCTGTTTCTGGGGGGAGGGAAGAAAACAAAAAAATTAGAAATAATTTACATTCTCAATTCTATAATAGACAATCAAAGAACACACAATAAGGAATTTTCTAACATTTCTCGGAAATTAATATGTGCCACCAAACACAGTACCGTTTTACAACAGTTACGTTGTGTATATTTTGAGAGTGGTGATTATTGAAAACCAAGTAGAAATAGTTGAATGACATTCCTGAACCAAGCACCATTATTAAGTTACAAATTTGAAAAACAGTTCTCCATTATGACAATGGCAATTCTCGTAAAAGGTCTTATCAAACACCACTATTACCCTCAAATTTGAATGTTTCCAATTTTTTGCCAGAATTATCCTGTCTATGCTTGAATTTTACATGTAACTAAATTAATAAGCATATTTTACAAGAATATTACTCATGAAATTTCCCCCTCTCCTATTAATTTCTAGATGCCCTGACTAAACCCATTTTTACCTTCTCATAATTCCTTCTCCAGTAGACATTACTTCGTAATGTAAAATTCAAGCAAGGGATTAGATAACAGCATGATTATTTTGAAGAGGAATATAAAATAAACATAGGTACACGATTCCTACAGTTGATTTCCTGACTAATTTTTTGGACATGTAATTGAGAACAGATAAGTATAGTTTGTGAATGAGTTCAAAAAAGAAATGCATAGGTACCTTCTGTTGAATTCTGGTGGGCCTAGTTTTACCGTGAAGCATTAGGTAATCTATGTCTGTGCCCAAAACATATCCTCCAAACTGTGCTGCAGCTACAAGAAGGGAACCTGTGCAAAGACATAGCATTGAGCTTTAAATATTGTGAAACTTTTCTTTTGGAAATTATTTGTCTCACTAGTCCAATCTTACAAGTAATAAAGAATAAGTTTGCAATAGTATGTTAGAACATCATCAGGTACATACAAATGTAAAATATGTACATTAAAACCTTTGATAATGTTGATAGAAGAAAACTTTGGGGTATTATGGAAAATTATGGCTACCCTACTCATCTCATAGAAACAATAAAAAGCATATATAATAATTCAAAAATAATTATTAAGACAGATTGCATAAAGACAGAAGAAATTTGAATTAACAAAGATGTTCGACAAGGATGGTCAACACTTTTTAACATTTAAAAAAAACATATTTCTGAGATGGAAACAAAATATTAGCACAGGAATAAAATTGACTAGGAAAATTATTTCAAATCTTCTACTTTGTGCAGATGATGCTGTCATAATTCAAGAAACTGAAAATTATCTACAATATGCCCTGCAGCACTTCAAGCGACTATGCAGCTCTTACAATCTAACCATCTCAAAAGACAAAACCAAAATATTAGCGTTTTGGGGAAAATATATTATCCATTCAAAAATAATTCTAGACAATGTAAGCCTATAATAAGTTCAAAATTTTTAATTACCTAGGATGTGACACAGACGGTCAAAAAGACATTGATAAAAAATTAGCATGATTTCAATCCATCTGTGGGACCACACACACAACTCTAAAAACAAGATACGAAAAGATACTAGAATAAAATTTTATAAAACTTGAGCTCTCTCAATATTGCTTTATGGCAGAGAGTGCTGGATTCTAACGCAGAAAAGAGTAAGCAAAATTCAGAGCTCAGTAATGAGGTTCCTTTGAAGAACAAAAGGCTGCGTCTTAGAAGACCAGATAAGAAATGAAGAAATCAGGTGAGAATTGAATGCGAATAGCTTAAATAATGTAATGGAAATGAACAGAAAGAAGTGGCTTCAGCACTTAGAAAGAATGGAAGAAACGAAGACCCAAGAAAAGATAGAAAGATAAGTGGAGATGGAACAGGCGTAAACCTAAGTGAAGTGTAGAAGAAGTTATGATGTTGTGTGAGAAAAATGTTCAAAGCAACACCAACAAAAATGTTCTCGTTTCTTTAACAATAACTTTCTTTTTTGTGGGCTTCACATCTTCCTAGGTCCACCCTCTACCCTCTTTGCAAGTGATTTATATTTTGTCATTGTTTATTAAATCAATGTTTGCATAAATCTTTGAAAATATATAATTCTAACGTATTTAGATAATCTGGAGGCAGTAATTCTGTAATATGATTGCCAGTTGTTTGTACCTATTTTTAACGGAATACATTCTTAATTCATTCCTTGTTTTTGGTCTGGTCGTGAATTGTGCAGTCTAACCTCTCTAAGGAACCTTAGTTTCACAATAATCATAAATTATTTGCATGATCATCCCAGAAAAAATTGTACATTCTAGATACTCTTTATGTTTTGGCTGTTCACAACAGTTTTTAAAAAAAATATTGTTCATGGTTCACACATGGTGGCCATTTTTGTTTTAAACTACATCCCATTGCCGACATTTACAGTTTCATACATTAATCAGCAAAACTTCAGGACTCCACCTTGGGAGTGCATGACTTTGATGGTGGTGGTGGGGCTGAAGTACCCCAATGCCAGCGGTGGCGTAGCTACTGGTAAGGCCTCCCTTGCCAGACAGGTCGATGGAGAGGGGTCAGACGAAGAAGAACTCCAGAAGAGGTCCTCAATGCCACAAGGAGATCTACAGAAGAGAACCTTCAGAAGTGGACCTCAACGGCAGTTTCGGTGAAGAAGTCCACCCCCAACTTTCAACGGCCTCAGGTTATTTGAAAGGTTGCATCCCCTTACCTTGAGAAATAACAGAACTCTGAAAATGGATAAAGTGAGGAGGACGCTGCAGTTGAGAGGACAATCCCCTTAAGACAAGGGAAGTCCAAAATCAAATACCCTGGTCCTCCAGGTTGGGGGTTGCATGTAAGGCTGTTACCCTTGCCTATTAAAAACCTATTACTCATAAGCTTCACAGAAATCAATTACAGATTGTCTCTGCTGACAACTACAGCTTGAACAAGGGCAAGAAACTAGGAATTCATGTTGCCACCTGGAATCCGACCGAAGGAGTCTGAACTGATCCGAGAATTCAAGAAGAAGAACTATATGTGTTGTTACTGAAACAAAGATGAAATTAAAAGGAACTCAGGAGTTAGAAAATTATGTCATGATATACAGCGGAGTAAATCAAATCTGTCGAGCTCAACCAGGGGTGTCAATTCTAGTCAAAGAATCATGGAAGAATAAAATTGTCTCTTATAAATGAATCAATAAGAAGACTGTAACAATTGATATTGAAGATAGACAGAGGACATTTGCCTATTATTGGTGACTGTATGCCCAGAGGAAGATAGGAAAAGGAAAAGCATCTGTTACTTGAAAAACTATAAAATGCTGAATATGTAAATAAAACTGGGATGATCTGAATGCTTGAGTGGGCAACCAATCCCAATTACAACGAACATTTTGGGAACAATTGGGGGAACTTCAATAAATGATAATGGAAATCAACTAGAGACACTTCATGTATCCACAACAATCTTTGAAAAATTTGTAACTCATTTTTCCAGAAGAAAGACAAGAATAAATTCACTTGGCTCCAAGAGAAGTTCCAGATCTATTATTGACTACATTATTTCAAATAGAAAGATGTCCCCATTAATTAAAGATGTACATGTCTAGAGGATGTGACATCAGTTCGGATCATTTTTTAGTTTATTCCAAAATTTCCCTGTGGGCTCCATGGAGGAGAGAGGGTCAGGATAGATACTTAGATAGACCTTAGATACAAAGTTAAACTCCTCAAAGACGTAAGTATACAGAAACTTTCCAAAATAAACTAAATGGTCCGCTATCTACATCGGAAAATGTAGAAGAAGAATGGAATAATATTAAAACATGTCTAGAACAAGTGAGAAATGAAACCTTGGGTAAACAGAAAATCTAAAGAAGGGCGAGTCTCAGAATATACAACGAAGACATAGAAGAGACATCAGAAAAGAAAACTGCCTATAAGAAACAGCTACAGGAAAAAACAGAAGAAAGTTGGGAAATATATAAAAGAAAACATAGCACTGTTAAAACCGTTGTCAGGAATTCTCACAGAGAAAGCTAGGAAAACTTCATAAACAGAGTGGAACATGATGTTTATGAACAACAAGATTTTGCCTACAAACTTATTCATAACTTGAACAGCCAAGAAAGAGATACTGTCAGAATTAATTCAATGGAAGAAGATAATTGGTTCAACATTATTTTGAATTGTGGTATGATTCGAACAAAGACATTTATATCAAATTTAAGATAATGGAAGGTATAGATGAACTCAGTATGAACGAAATGGAAACAGCTCAGGCAAAAATGACAAATAGAAAAGCAGCAGCAACAGAGGTGTTGAATGCAGAACTATTTAAGTACAGTAGCTTTTTCTTTAAACTTAGGCTGTTACATTTCTTGAACGTATGCTGGAAAAATGGAATAATTCCCCAAGCCTGGATGACTGCAGAAGTTGGCCGCCCATTTATAAGAAAGGAAGATCGGAGTGACCTGGAAACTATGAGAATCAATGTTCAATAATCAGCTTATAAGATAAATATGGTTAGAATCTAAACAATAGTTAAAAACTATTAGGTGAGAACAACCCTTATTAAATAACAATTACAAATTCTGACTAAGGTGCTTGTGCTCCAATTACAATCTTTCTTCTGAGACAGGATAACTTGAAAAGGGAAAAGAATATAATGTGGAAACCCATTCTCTCTTCATAGACATTGAGAAAGCTTTTGATAAGAGTGGTAAGAAGAAAGCTATGCAAATATGAGAGACAAAAGGACATCCCAAGCAAATAATAGCAAGTATCAAGTCATTATATAATGGAGCCAATTTAGTCATAAGTATGGATCACCAAAAGAGCAAAACATTTTTAGTAAATCAAGAACTACGGCAGGGGTGCAGTTTATCCCCAACATTTTTTAATATATACTTAGACGACACCCTTAGATTTTGCAAGAGAGAATGTTCAGATAGAATCTATGTGGGAAATGGGAATTATTTAAATACTCTTATTTGCAGATGGAACGATTTTAATAGGTAGAAACATAAAGGAACTCCAGAAAAATATTGAGTAATGTCTTGGATGATTACAACCTCAAAATCTCTATCAAAAACATTAAGTAATGGCTTTCCAAGGCCAATTCCCTGTCAATCAAAAATATGTATTCACAATTCAACGTTGGAACAAGTAAGAAATTTTAACTACTTTGACTGCAATTTGATTTATGATTATGAGAATGACATCGATATCAAATTCCATCAGTTCTACCAAATATGCAACACAATAAGACGGACACTCTTGAAGAAGACAAGAAGAGAGACGCAACTAAAAACGTACAAAGTAATGGCAGAAAAAGCTTTACTGTATAGGAACAAGTTATGGGTACTGACAAGAAAGAAAAGTAGTAATATGCAAGCTTTTGAGAAGAGATTTCTAAGAGCAGTAAAAGTCTCTTAAACCATTCAAAAAGACCTAAACATATCCTCCATATTAGACAAAACAAAGGAGAAATGTTCCATGTGGTCACAAAGTCACCTTCAAAGTATGGAAGCTGATAGTCTCTCAAAAGTAGCCTACCATTATCGACCAGCTGGAAAAACAGAACCTGGTCGACAAAGGCAATGATGGAATGAAGCCGGGACAGGCCTTCTGGCCTAAACTGTGAAAGGAAGAAGAAGGAAACTTCAGAACATAACACTGTACTCTTCTGCACAAAAAACTATGGAAAATAATGAGGGAATAAAAACCAAAAATCAATTTTTTGTCCTTATTCTGTGAACATTGTATTGAAGGCACGCAAGGTCACTGCAATGTATTTATGCAAAACAATTTTAATTAAATTCATATTATATGAATGATAAAAAAATCTTAACATATAGAAGTATTAAAAGCTTTCAGAGACCTAAATTTTTTATTTCCAATTTCAGAAAGTCAATAACATGAGTTCAAGTCAGAAATAAAAATTTTAACATTACCTTTCAAAGTACTAATACTATTACTATTTATTTTCAGAAATCTTTTAATTGTGTATTCTAACATTTTGAGAACTTGTTTTATCACATTCTGTATTTTAAAGAACCATAATCAGCAGACCAGAGCCTCTAGCAAGAGTACATAGTTCCAGTTAGGAACATTTCTTTGATCTTGAGCGGTCTGCTGGTGGAGGAAGAAAAGATATTCACAATTTCTACTGGCCTATGTTCACAAAAACTCAAAATTACTAAAAGAAAATATTATAGTATATTTATTATCTCATATTAATATACTTATAAGGAAAACCCTCTAACTCTACAAAACCTACTTTGAGATTTTTGCATAAAAGTTTTAAGGGTTCTGAAAACTGAGAATAACAAAAAACAATTATTTTTAGCATATCGACCTGTGTATAAAAAACATAGGATACAATAACACTTCAATTTTTGCATGGTGAATGAAAACGGTAGGTAGCTGTTCTTTTACATACATTATTTTGTAGTTTACAATTCTAAAAGATTGGTTATTATCATGATTTCAACACAAACACAATTTTTTTAAAAGTTCACAGGAGAAATTTCAATCACTCATTAGAATTCTCATTCTGCAGTCATCATCAGCAGGTTCTGAAATAGTGTCTTTTATTTCATTTGATGTTGGTAAGTCGTTATACCAGGCAAATTCCCCAGGTATAACTCCAATGCGACACATCTTCAGCAGGCCACACTTCTTGAAAGAACTTCTTGTGGTATATAATGGGGAAAGTATTTACAATTGTAAAACAACCATTAGAACACCCATACAGTAACTTACACTAATCTGTGTGGTTGTATATTATGTCTAGATTTGCTTTATAATACTTGAATCTTTAGCCAAATAGGCAGTTAATAATTTCTCCATTTATATTATTGGTTCTTATTTTTGTAATAACTTTGTACGTTGTTTCTAAACCCCAAAATCATTAAATTTCAATTCATCCCCCTGATACGGTGATATGCCCATCAGTCCTTTTGGGCATACAATTGCGAAGATAGCAAATCCTGCATGGTATAGGCAGGAACAAACTTTTTTGCTTTATGCATAGAATACACTTTCAGAATAGGTGACCACTTTCCATAAATAAAATATCTAACTCTTGAAGATGTGAATGCTGAACTGTAAACAATATGCTGTATAATAAAAGTGCATCAATATATTTGTTTTGCTACTGCTCTCTGCACATTTCCGAAAAAAAAGAAACCTCAGTCACCTGCTCTGGAAGGCTCCTCAGATATTTAAGCAAACTTGAGCCAAATTTAGAGCTATCTCTTTTCCCAATTTATTTCAGCCTATGGAAAGCAAAAAGTGGAGATTGACAGAGATGAATATAAATAGTGCAATTATAAACAAATTTTTCTACTATAGTACATCTGGCTGACATAAGAGATGTATTTGTAATACTGATGGCAGGTAGAATGTGACTAGAAAGAAAGAGGAGGAAAAAAACGGAGGGGTGAAAACAAAACACTATTGGTACTAAAGAATGGAACAGACTTTCTCACTCTAGTTACTTATCTGATCTTTTCTGATCCCCTCTATACTATATTTGGTTTTGCCCCACCCTCCATTGGTGCCAAAAACAGTTTTTCTTGTTTCCTCCATTTTTCAAATCCCTTATAGTAGAATTGAAAATGATATTATAGAAATGTAAAATCTTATCTTATATACACATTTTCATTGAAAAATTTGGAATGGTTTTTAAGAAAATGTTGCTCGAGTCTTTCTGAATATGCACATTTTGAAGCTTATTTTCACCCAGAACATTTGAGTTTTTGAGAAACTTCATAAGAAATTATTTGAAGCAATTTCACTCACAAACATGATAATGTAAAAGAAACAACTGTAATGTAAATATTAAAACATGTAAATATAATGTTTTTATTTTCCAAGAAAAAAAAAAAGAATACATCAAAGTGGCAATTATGTCATGTTATCCACTTCATCTAGTACTATCAGTACAAAAAATTTTTTTTTAAAATATATCCATTTGCAAGAAAATGGTTTTTGAGCATTTCTGAAAATGCGGAATTTTGAGCTCATTTTCACAGAAAACTTTTCAATTTTCAAGAAACTTAATAAGACTACATTTGGAGCACTTACTCTCATTAATGTCATAATGAATATAAACCGTCAGTAGTATAAATAAAGAAAAACATGAGAGAGAGTTAAAAAAAAATCATTTGTGTAATTTTTGATAAACCGAGACAAAAAGATGTTTATCAATCTTAAACAGTGCATTTAGCATAAACACTGTCAGTTTATTTAAAGAAAAAATCTTGTATTTATTATTATTTATATTGCCCAAATTTCACTTGAATTTAAGCAAAAAATACAAAATTTTCAAAACAATTTCACATAACTTAAAGAACACATTTTATTTGAAGAAGAAATCTCGGTCTTCAATATTGTCATTTTGGAAGATTCAGAAAGAAGAAAAAAAATGCAAACTTTCGAAATTTTTTAAAACTTAGAGTTAACAGTGAAAATCACACCTATGCCATCTTTATAATTGTATTTCAGTATATTCTTACAAGAAATTTGAAGAAAAAAATTTGAGCCATTTCTGAGAAAAGTTTGGAAACATTCCAGGGGCTTCATGTTAAGTACCCTTAAAATTTAAAGGTTTTAAATATTGCAGAGCTCTGAGTCAGACCAGATCAACCAGGCAATATTCATTTTGGAAAATATCTTACAAATAGCTAGGTGCTAGTTTACAGACAGAGGAACATTTTCCCGAAAAACAATTTTTCGTAACAAATTGTGAATACACATGTTAGATAAAGTAATTTACTTCATATAGGATCAAGATTTATCCACTTTCTCTGTATTACAGCTCCACATGACAAGTTTTTCTGTTGATAAATTTTTCTTTTTTGTTACAGCATTACATAACTTTCTCTATGCTACTTATATTACTCTGTAAGTACAGAAGTGGATAAAAACGCATCTAAAGAAAATGGGCAATCTGTGTTTTCCTAAACCAATCTGCTCTCAAAAATTTTAAACAATTATTAGTAGAAATTGGTAATCACATATTTTATGTGGATTATATTATGTTCCCGATTTCATTACCTTCACCATTCACTCGATTTTGGCAAATCAAGTGGTGTATTTTCACGATTATATTGCAGATTACAACTGTGAGAAAGCTAATGCGTTTTCTTTGAGCACTACTGCATGTGTATGATAAAGTAAAAAGCATCATTAAATGCTCTCTTTATCCTTGGTTTTGCCTCTGTAGTAGTTTTCTTTTCTTTGTATATGTGTGGCATAATTATCTACAACTTGAGGTGTTTTAACTCCTTTTTCATTTTCAAATATACACTGACACTGATCCTTCTTGGGTGAAATAAATGACATACTATAATCACACAGAAAAATGTCTCCATGTAATAAGTGATACAGGTACAGATCTTCCTTCATCCTCATACTTCTTATATAACATGTACATTTTACTTATATTCTGTTTTCCATCCAAATATTTTCTCTCCATAAACAGTCTTGAACAGTCTTGAATAGTCTTGAGAGCTTTCTGCTGTAAAACGTTCAGTCTTCAATCACACTGACCTGTTTTATTTGCAGTTGCATTCCTCTCACCAGTAAATACTCCATTCTTAGCTTCATGTTTAAAAGCTGTTTCAACTGAATCTTTATGAATACATAGTGTTTTGAGACAAAATTATTATATATTCTGGAAAGGGTATAGCTAAAAAATGCCCCCAAACGAAATCAATAATTGCAATACTCTTGAGAAAGAGAATTAAAAAATGTACATAGATTCCCAAAAAATCAGCCTCCTACAGCAATTTGCTAGAGAGATATAATAAGAAAAATGTTTTTCATGTTTTATTTTTTTCTCAGCTTCTTTACTTACCACATAAAAACAAACAGTGGTAGCAAAAAGTTGTAAATAATGCTGGTAAGTGAGACTTTGCAATAATATATAATATTGGTAAACATTTTTTTCAATCACACTTTGGCACAAGTTTCATATTTTTTAACTGATAAAATTGGTTTTAACTATTTTCACTATCATCCTCACTATTAAAAAATCTGAAAAAAAATTATGTTATAGAATGTTATGAGACACATACTAGGGGAAAAACTGAGAAAGTTCTCCAATGTTAATACGTCAAAAATTAGTAACAAAAATTTATTTGTATTATTATGTTCTGAATTTAGCATCAAAATTAGTTAACAAGAATACCTTGAAATTCAACTATTTTTCTCCATCTCTTCTATTTTCTTTCAGCCTGATATATACAATAGAAGCTGAGAAAAAAATATAACTTGAAAAACATGTTTCTCATTGTATCCCTACAACAATTGCACTAGGAGGCTGATTTTTTGGGAATCTACAAAGTTTTTTATTCTCTTTCACATGAGTATCACGATTTTTGATTTGGTTTGGGGGCACTCTTTGCCCCTCTTATATTTCATTATCCTTCCCCGTAAGTGCACCTTTCCTTTAGTTAATATTCTCACACATGCCCTATCAATCATGAACAAGTGAAAATCAAGTCTTTTTGCCATTTGTAATCATCTAACAACAATAGCAATATGAACTGCTAATCTATCTCTCTTGTTTTCTCTTTAGAAAATAATTCTGAAGAGAGATTTTTTTTGACTTTCAATAAACTCTTTTTCATCTTTCTTCTTCCATCTGTTACTTTGCTTTTTAACCTCACAATACTTATCATCAAAAGTATTTAATATTTCATTATTCTATTGTAAATTGCCTCCTGTCCTGACGTTTCTTCTTTCTCTCCTTCTACATGCCGTCAGTGTTTATGCAGTTTTTCCTCATTGATGTGTCCCAGAATAATCAAGTAACGTGCTGACCTGGGAAATGTAATCAGGATCAGGTTAAAAACATTTAATCTTACCTGAATTATTCAGATCGTGCAAGCATAACTAACATGCTCTTTAGCTCAATTTCACTGTTATATATAACACTACGGAACAACCTCTATATCATTTTCTTACTAGGAGATCGATGCAAGCTAGAGGTTATACATGGTTATACATGCATATATAGGTAATATATGGTTTGCAACATTGCCATTTCAAAGTGCGGCAATACATCATAACAATGAGTCCTGTCTAATCTATAAGAATGGTCTGTAATTTCATTGTTGTCTTCATATTACAAGCACAACATTACCAAAAGAACAAACTTTTCATTCACTTTTGAAGCTAGTGAATTTTTCCTTAACCGTTCAAAAGAAGTATCAAGATCACGGACAACAGGCTATTCATTTTGAGATGGCTTTCCTTATCAACAACCTAACATTTTTGTAGTTGAACATTTCATTAGCTCTATATCTAAGGACTGAATGGAGATATAACGAAGTGGGTTTCCCTACATTGAGCTAACGATTCTGTTCTTAAATGTCACAAAAGTGATTTTTTTGGGAGGACAATGGAGTTTCGAGTTTTCCTTGCATACATACAATTTAACGCACAGTAATACGCCAATCTTTCACTCTTAATTTTTACAGCCATCTTGATACAGAAATCTGCGACTGAAACAACGGTATCTTTGCTTAGGTCTCCCTGATAGACAAGCTTCTATCGACTGCACGCTGATGCTTTCACAGTATGTCCATGACTTACGTAGAATTGGAACTCACAACCCCAATGTATTGAGGGTGGGTATGTATTGGGTGCCTGCGCCACTCAGGCTGGCCAGGAATGGAATGATGAGGGTTGGAAGGTGATACACAGTATTTGGAAGAGCACCACCATGCCACACCACACAATCAAACAACCATGTCGTTATGATCAAGGCACACCAGCCTCATTGATTTCAGCTACCCAAAACTGCTAATTAATAAGTCGTATTACATGAATTAAATTCTAAATCTAATGACACTGTTAATAAATTCATTTGATTGTTGCATTAGGTGATTCTCAATTTGTAATTAATGCTATCTAGATCTTGTTCTACACTCAAAAATAAGATAAACAGTAATTAAAATTGTTAATGTACATGGTTGCCAGGTAGTTTCGAGAACCTCTTCTGCAAGGTTGAATATAAATTTCTCAAATTTTGAGATAAGAAAAGGGAAAAATCAGGGCTTGCCAGGAATTGAAAGAATTTTTTGTAGTAAGGTTACATGACCTCTTTTAAAATCTGCCGAGGCCACAATCTCCTTGGGCTCCTCTGTGTTACCTAGTTAGCTCTAATTTTCTCATGTTCTTTGAAAACTGACATGTAATATCTTCAATCATTAAAAAGTGGAAAGAGATGCTTAAGTGACATGACCAATTCTGTTTAATATATCTAATTAGTGACTGTTTCATGAAGCAATATTCATAATTTTTTATGATACATGTGAGTTAGAAAAGAGATTTTAGTAAATTCTGTTTAAAATAAATCAATATCATCACAAACATTCATATAAACACATTTAATAATAATGATGATCCAGTGCTACCACCACCGAATTTAAGCATATTTATGTTTAAGTTTACCATAATTTTCGATTGGCATTTCAAAAATTGAAATTAAGATTTAAAATAAACAAACCTGTTCCAACAAAAGGATCTAGTATCAAGTCACCCTCTTTCACTTTAGCTTGATTTGCCATTAGTAATGATAACTGTGGATCCATCGATGTGTTTCCAATAAATTTCCGTGTCTTGAGAGAGAGTTTTGATATTAAATCTCTTTGGCCATCAGCCACCTGCAAAATTATCAATGTATCAAAATATCAATTTCTTCTTTTACATGACTCTCAAGTAAAATAGAAGGTAAAAATTATCTTACCCAACGGCCAAAAAATACTTGATAAGGTTCATCTGGAATGTTATTAGAGTCCAAACCATAATATTCAATAAGTTCCAATTTTATATCAGGGTTTTTTAATTTTACAGGTCCACACAAAGGCAGATAGCTAAATGACTAAAGAAATAGATCAATGCAATTAATCATTCAACACCTCTCAGGTAGAGCATAAAAATTAGACAAAATACTCCAGTTATGAATTACCTCTATTTTGGCAACCTTCTCCTCCTGTGTTTGACTTTTGCAAAATGTTTCTACTTTAATTTTAAAAGACAGTTCAGGTTTAAAATATGACGCCAATTGTTCCACAGGAAGCAATTTTAGATTATTATGTAAATCTCCCAATTTGGCCCCACAAGCCCACAACTCAATACAGGAACGTAATGACACTGATCTACTGGCAATTTTAAGTACATCTTCTTCGGTTGGAATATCCACAATACAAAATGGCTAAAAAAAGATTGGACATAAACATCAAGAACAAATAAATATTTTAACAAAATTACACAAATAATCAACTTTCAATATCACTTTGTCTTTAATGTCACTTACGTCGCTTTAGCTCCCTTTTCGCAATATACAACATGCATATTTCAAATTTTATTGTTCTATTTCACCAACTTCATATTTAAGCCATCTTTTCCTTCCATTCCAGATGGAATTTTTTTTTAAGATATTAAATCAAAAACATTACATTATCATTACATACTAGTAGAAAAGAGTATCACAATCACTATTGGTGTCCTTAATATATGCAGTATGCAGTTTTGAACAGTCCAGTAGATGAGGTGCTGCTCACAACACATGCAGAGGGAATATCACTATTGTCAACAAAGTAGTTGCCAATTGCAAAATAACTTTTAATAGTTTAAACATAATTACTTGCCTTACAGTTTAACATTCGATTTATTGAAAAGACATTAGATTTCAAAATAATTATATAAATATCTGTTACTAAACTTAAAGCAAAAATTACGAAACACTCTTTAAATTGTAAACAAAAGCTACAGTTTAAATTTAAAATGTGTTGAGTGAACAGTAACTTACTTCATGATGGTTCTTTTCAACCCATTTCATTTGTATTCCAAAAAGAGACCTCAATGACTCGATTTCCTAAAAGAGTAATATTTTAAAGTGTAAAATAAATTATGCGTTTCAATTTTAATCATTAGATATAGAAAAAGGGTTACAAGAAATAGTGGCAGCTGATGGCAAAAAGGGAGAGAATTTCAAATTGTACTTACATTAATTCTGAAGTATGTATGCTCATTTGCAAACCATAGTAAATATCTTTTCCAATTCAGGCCGTTCATCATTGTGAATGATACATTACTTAACCTAAAAAATTCATATTAGTGCGGGTCACTTGGCTTACATGCCTTACACGCGAATTCCAACAAATTGTTATCGATAGTATCGCGTCATCGAATACATTTCTATCGATAGACCACCCATCTTGATGTAAGAAACAGAGGACACGTGTGTAAGTATATTTCTATCACGGTGTGATGAATATATTATAGTGGTGATTTCTATCATGGTGTTGATCTTTGTTTCTATGTGCAATACATGTACTACGGTACTTTACAACGCATTGCCAGATGGCATTAAACAATCGAAGTCGGTTGTTTAATGTCATCTGGCAATGCGCAGATTGAAGTTAAAAGTAAAATATTTTCTGCTGCATACCTGTTTCTATGCAATTAAAGACTATACTGATCATCAAAACGAAAAATAATGTTTATTTTAACAATACAGTAATATATAATGAATAACTTTACATTTGTATGCTATATTTTTCTAAAATACTTATTATGCTTGTAATATATAATGTACTTCTGCTTCCGGGTCAATGACCCCCATCTCGATTAGGTTTTTGTCCAGTTTCCCTGATCCATTGAGTGAACGCAGAGATAGCCCCTTGTTTTGCTTCTGGGCTTACATATAGCTTCACTATGCGAACGTTTCGTTGAACTCTTATTTTTGCTTGTAATGAAAGTATAGAGGCAAGGCCGAGTTACTATTTTGTTAGCAATGCAGAAAATACACACTTGCAATTCGTTTACCAATAAAAATAAGCTTTCTATAACTCGGAAACGAAAACGAAAATGACTATTTTTTCAAATATTGCTAATCTCACAATTTTTTAAAACTTATGTTTATTTGTTTGTTTAAAACTTTTACTAATCTTTCAACTATTAATAGTTGAAATGACGGGAAGGGATTCTGGTACTGAAGAAAACGTGCGCAGTTTATCTTCTTCCCATACGTCACATACAGTTTTTATGGCGTTTTTGACTAAATAAAAATAAAATAAAAATTAATAAAGGGATTTCAGAACTCAAGAAAACGTGCGCAGATGATCTCCCCTGTGCGTCACATACAGTTTTTACTGTTTTTGACTAAATAAATCTAAATCAGGCCAAGTGGATGCATACCTTGCTACATAAAGCCACACTTCGCCTCATACAAGAAGACCTTTGAAAGCCATAACATCATGACAATTCACTGTGACAATGTAAATATTGTGTGAGGATACTTCCGAGCTCACAGCCGATACCACAGAGCTCTACAACGGACATTAATGACCTCATAAGTGAAGCGCTAATAAAAAATT
Organism: Gryllus bimaculatus; assembly: GCA_017312745.1. Lineage (NCBI taxonomy): Eukaryota > Metazoa > Arthropoda > Insecta > Orthoptera > Gryllidae > Gryllus > Gryllus bimaculatus. The sequence continues at coordinate 1,060,767 of BOPP01000001.1, forward strand.
AGATCGCAAAACCCAACCCTCCTAGCAGAAGACCCTGACAGTAGATTAGGTAAAGCTAGCTTGAAAAGTTCAATTACTTGTAACTCCATACCGAAGGAAGGCCTGAAACTCGTAAATAACGCGGCAGATCGCACGTATATATGCCCTAATGGTCCCAGCACGATTGGCGTAATCTTTGTCAGTCCCAGCGAAACACCCCTCTCATGCAAAACTGCGGATACAACCCCCTTCAAAAAGAATCTGACAGCTCCTGCGCATACCATTTACAGCACCTTGCTGGACAAAATCGCGTGCATTCAAAACGACACTGAAACTACTAGGCATCCAAACACCAGTGCTAGATACCAAATCCGTCAAGACAACAATCACACATGGAAACGTCAACAACGCCACGATTCTCATAAAAAGAATAATAAAAGCATCCTAAATAAAACCACAATATAAAAGAACAAAAACATGGTTTGATTCTGAATACCACAAAGAGAGGCGAGCAGTACTTGAACTACTAAAGAAAGCAAAAAAGAAAATTCAACACAAATGTATCACGAATACTTCTCAGCAGTGAGAAAATATAAGAATCCTTAAAATGAAAAACAAACACGTAGAAAAGACGGAAGTACAGCTCGCTGAAGAAATCGAAAACGACCCATTCATGGCCCTTAAGCAGAAAAAACAATATTATTTATTTATATTATGACGTGTCAGGCCCTGACGTCGCCCGCGACATCATTTTGAGGCGCGTTCTTTTTACAAAACGCATATTTTGTAGGCAGGACGCTTTGTCCCTCGCACTCCCTCGAGTTGCTCCCTAGAAAGTCATAAACCCCTACCCGCTTTAAAGGCAGGCGATGAACCGTCAGCTCACCGACGACCCGGCCACATGCTAGACCAACACACCCGTGAACGCCCATGCGTCGCCAAGGAGAATATTTATCTTTTTACGTGTAAATCCGTACATTATCTGGCGTATCTTAACAGCTGAGAGACACCCAGCTCCACCGAGTTCACCCCGCAAACAATGCCACGTCACGCGCATCAGTTTGCCACTAATTGCCGTGAAGATGTTTTAACCACGTTCGGGTTTTTACACGTCGCACTTGTTAGATCCATACAAATTACGGAAGAGAGGATGTCAATTGCATTCCCTGAAGCACCCTCCGTGCCACTCATTCAGTCACCTCCCATCCCAGGAAAGTGTCACCAGCGCTTTTAGAGTTACGTTATTAACCACGAAGATACCATAGCAAAAAATAAACCCCGACCTACTTCCGAGATGGACATGCTGCGGGAGATGAGCGGCCAATTTAATGACTTTGAAGAGAAGAGACGCATAATTGACTTCGAGGAGAGCAGACGATTCTCTGACTTTGAGGCAGATGCATAACTGGATTCGATGAGAGCAGACGAAATTGTGACTTTGAGCAGATAAGACGAAAGCTTGACTTCGATAATACTCGTACGAGACTGCACAGAGACAGTAATATTCACGTCATCGCTTGAACCCTGCCGGAAAGTTCTCGCCGCCAACTTATACCCGCAACCTGAATTTGTTGGTCATTTCCTGCAATACGTGACCACGCATAGCAGTAATTGACACTACCGAAGTCCGCCAATACTTCGCAACTAAGACAGCGCGGACGCAGCAGCCATTATTGCGCTTGCTTAGATGTCGACAGCGAAAGACCTCTGGGGTGCCCCTCTACGACCCTGATCGCTCCCCTACTTCGCCGAGACGCCGCCATTCCGCGGACATCCGCACTCCTTAGGGGTAACGACCTTCGATCAGCCTGCTAGCCCCGCCGCCTCCGCAGCCCCTTTTCACCGCATAAAAGACGCGCCAGCTTCATTCACGGCGCGGTCATTGCGTCAATGGGCACTAGCTTCCTCGGGTGATGACAACCGATTCACGAACTCATCAATTCCCTGGAGAAAATCCCTGTTGTCGTGGTCTGTAAAGCAGCTGTGCACGGCGTTTTTACACATGGTGCACTGCTCCTGGCAATACTGTACAGTAGTACACTTCTCTTGTACGCTTTGTTTGAAACCTTTTGTACTTATAAAGAACACCACGTGAATACTTCGACAGCCTGTACGTATCCGCGTCTCCTCCGTTGAGGCACTTGATCGACGCTCAATATACATTTCAACGTTTTACACATTTCATTATTTTCATTATTCATTATTTTTTCGAGACATTTCCATTTTTACAATATCAGTTATCATTATTTAAACTTACAAATAAAGAACATGTGATCTTATCTATTTGTAAAAGAATTCGGCATGCCTTTCCTTGCTCGTAGTAAATTTTGTGATAACTCTTTCATTAAATCTGCTATTTGGGTAAGGAAGTCACTCTCTATGGAAAGCATGGCAAGATCCTGGAACTCTATCTTCTGCTATTGTATTGCACATGTATATAACTACCGTGCCCAACGAAAATAAAATATATCTCTGTCTCGTCGGCTACAACAAGAGATGTAGTACTGCTAACTGCCACGGCCAACAAAAGCACGATTCATTCACGGTGAAGCATTTCGATTACGTGCTTTTGCATATTCCTTTGTACGAAATTACAAATATAATGAAAAAATTCGGTTTGTGGAAACTTCCAAGAAAACTAAAATACAATTATCATCTGAGATAATATCGTCACAGTTTGTAGTATGCGGGAAAGATTCAGAGATACCTGTCGGAAACGTTGGAACTACAAATCGCTGTCTGTCGAGCGCGTTGAGAACTTCGTCGCACCAACTCTTCGGTTAAGGTTGACTAACAACTTTGAGACATCCATCCCACCAAGCCCCATCTCCTCGTCCCTGACAGCCACTGGTGTATCTTCGCCTATATTTCAATGTTGAAGTCGGTGTAGCAAGGTAGTGTAAACACTCAGGTTCGCAGTGAATGTGCGGTTTAATTTTTTTTATATCTAATTTGCAGTAAATGCAAGAAAATTGTGACGCGATTATAACTTACGAGAGTAATAATGACACAAATGTCCTTATTATACGTAATTCCTATAGTATTGTATAATAGCAACATTTTTTGTTTGTAGCACAAACATTACAAGCCGCCACTGCTCAATATAATAGCGCATTCATCTGCAGGCAATTTTGGCGCAATGGCCCCCAGCTCAGGGAATACCGGTGGAGGTTTCTTCCCGTGGTAGTCTTCGTATGCTGTAAATCCATTTGATTCATGGGGGATTTTATTTACCCATGTATAAATGTAGGGTAATAATTCCGGTCATTTCTTATGGTTGTCGGAAACAAATTCGAAATAATCTGGAAAGCTACTACATTACTCTTCCACTTGAATTGCTTTATGATCTTCTGATCGAAGAATAGATTACTTTTATTCCCATTTGTTATAAAGTTTTCTGCCAAGCCTTTGATTAAAATTGCGATCCGTGATCAGAAAGTACCCTCTTACATTGTCCGGCGTCTTTAAAGTATCCATTTATAAGATGCTTATGCATGCTTGTATGTTTGGTTTTCCCACCGGGTATACCTTCACGTATTTTGAAAACACGTCGATCATAACGAACACATGCTGATATCGGTACTTTTCTTTTGGAAGAGGTCCGTATAGGTTCACAGCAGGCGGGTCTCCATCGGTCCCATAAATATGCGGTTAGAATACTTGGTCTTTTGGCAGACATTACAAGTATTAATAGCAATAATACGCCGAATCTGTCTGTTCATGTCTTTCCAGGCCAACTCTTTGTTGAGAATGTTAATTTTCTTGATATCGAAATGAGCATAAAATTGATATATAAATTTAACTATATAGTGCCTCACTACTGTTTAGAAATCCAAATTCTGAAGATTTCTCGTTCGTAACAAACTCGAAACAAATCAACGTCTTTTTCAATTTTGTATTTTTTATGCATATCCGTAAATTGTGTATTGTCTTGAGTATTTCCTTATAGAATCTGCTTGATTAGTCTCATTCTGATATTATCTTGCTGAGCTTGATTTTCATATTTGGGAATTTAATGAAATCAAATATTATCGTGTTCATGTGACAATTTTGACGTTGGGAGAGTCTTAAAGTTAATTCAATCGGTAGTATGCTTCAAATATCAGGTAAAACATTTCTATTTCCTGAACAATACTTTTTATCAAAAAAGAATGGCTGAAGCCACATTATTATTATTTTATTATTATTATTATTTTATTGATTTATTATTATTATTATTATTATTATTATTATTATTATTATTATTATATATGCACAAATTTGTATTTTGTTTACTCTTAGCTTCCGTTTTTCTTATGTAATCATTATAACGCAATTACTTTACTCATAACGGAGAATGAAGTTAGTTTTGTTAACATAACTCTAGCTGAACTCATTTGTTAACAAAGCTCTAGCCGAATCGATTTTTATTTTTTCTCGATTTGAAATTGTTACATCTAAATTGCTTGTGTTTATGTGCGTGCCTATCTGCTCGTTTATTCTCACTTTGAATGTGTTAGTACCTATTTTGAAATTGTTCGGTCTCTTTTTGAAGTTGAAAAGGTTTAGTTTGGTTTGATTTGGCTATGGTGGGCTGGCCAGTTTGATTTCACGCTAGCCGGACACCCGTTTTCTTCCACGAAGATGAACATTAAAAATTGGTTTAATTTGTATAAACTAGATATTAAATAGTAAAATATTCTGGTTCTGGTTTGGTATTGAGCGTCTTTGCCGGGGCAATAAATCACAGACGTGAACGGTTTGTAATTTATTTAGTATTTATTGGAAAAAATGCTCCAACACTTTAATACTGTACAATGTAAAATAATTACAATACAGCAATATTGACCCGTTACTAGAAGAAATGTTCCTGGTTACCACCACCGGCTGGCCTGATAATTAGATATCTTGTTTCGGTGTGATGCACCAGTAGCATACGTGAGCATACAGAGAGTATGCCGCACCTCCCGTCTTCGACGTAGCACGCCGGCTTCGGTTCCCTGTCTCAGTAACCTATACATTAAAATGCAGCGCCGCGACACCCACACGACTCCTACCGACGCGCCAAGAATCAGAAGGAGTTTAGGTCCGGTGTCCGTTATATTAGTCTGGACGATGACGAACTGCATCATCTCGCTGTTTCCGCCAACGCGTTTTCGCATATGCCTGTCTACGGGGTTCCCAAGTTTGCCGCAGTGTCTACGGGGTTCACGAGTGCTACCCACGGCACTCATTCCATTCGATCGTAGGTTTGCCATTGTTGAGCCCCGGCGTCTCTCCCGCAGGCTGTCCATGAGCATGAAATGCACGTGTGCTGATTTTGGTACGTTTGTACAAGGCGACTGCTACGACGCGACAGTTTGTTCTGCTATGGTGGGCGGGCCAGCTTGTTGCCACCTGTTTTTTCCGTGAACATAGAAGTAGTAAAAATTTAGTAAATCCGAATTGGCAGTGTTACGACAAAGGAGAGAGATACTACTCTATATGTTAAGATTCTTTTCACGGAGGCATTTCATTCGTCAGTAATGAGTTTGAGAAGTTGTTCCCGCGCACGGAATTGTGACACTTGCGTACGCGTGTCCAAGTTTTTATTTATTTACGTTAAGAACTGCGTGTGACGTGCTATGGAGAATGCGAAGTTACATTATGTCCAGAAGCCAAACAAGGGGCCATCTCATCAGTTGCTCGAGCATCAGGAAAACTGGACGAAACCTTGATCGAGATGGGGGCGCATGACCAGAAGCTGAATTACAATATTTGTGTTAGACAGGTTCTTACAATATTACAATCCACATTGGTATAAAATACATTAAATGCATTGTTACAATTATATTACATCCCTTTTGGAAGCTCGGTAATAGTATCCTAATTGTATAGAAACAGTTGTGAGCAAGAAACGATATTTACTGGAACCCAACTTTTTGTATGAATTTAATCGTTTTATGTAATAAAGAAAGAATTTTGTTTGTTTTTACAATGATGTTTAATCCTCGTGTTACCAAGAATACTGCTTTTCGTGAAAGTATTTATTCCTCTTTTGATAGAGGAAAGCAAATTTTGAACTCGAAATGAAAGCGTTGAAAAAATATTTTATTTATCGTTTGTGTCAACAGTATTGTAAACCGCGTCCCATGACTTTGCAGCAGTTAATTGATGAATAATTTTATTTTACTGTTTAGTAATAATCTACTCATACGTGAATTATTTAATTGTGTCAGTGTTCGCGAATTTCATATATTAGTCAAAATTGGGCATGTTTATTCACTGGTATCCTAAATCTTTTGTTTTAATTTCATATCGAGTAAGTGGTTTGTTAATATTTATCGTATTTACTGGCTGTCGGGGTGACGTCACGTCCATGGCAGGTGCGCGACGTTGCGGTCGCCATTCTGCGACTTCTCAGGTCTAATGCCTGCGCACGTCTCGCATGACGCGGCGTCACCGGACAGCCAGTAAATACTGACTCGGCCGCTGAAGCCTACGCTCTCAAATATTTGATGCGATTGCTTCTTTGAATTTATGTGAAATCGTGTACGGCACATTTATTGTAATATCTTAACTAAGGAATGATTAAATTAAGCAACTGCTTTCTCGAAGTTCGACAGAAAATCAGTGATAAATTGCACACATAACAATGGATTCAAAAGGGCATTGGTGACTTTAATTTAGTGTTATTCCAGTTGTTTTAAGAACATAATAATATCTATCTGCTCTTTTTGTAGGAGGCCTGTAGATGTCGAAGTATGTAATTTTTAGCGTAGGAAGAAGTTACTACCACATTTCAAAAACATTTTCAACGGAATACACATTTAATTCAGTCAAGGAAATAGAATCGATATTATTGGAACGAAAAGCAAGAAACCATATGCATGACCATTATGTGATTCGTTTTCTCTACAATAATAGCCTGCGAGGTAAAAGTTGGGAATTTGGAAAATAATTAGTTCATTATCAAATAACCAACGTTCTGTAAAGCAAAAAACATTCATCTGATTTAAATCGCTCTGTAGAGCTGCTTCAATAAACTGTTTTATTTGAAAGGAATTGAACATTATGGTGCAGTATGTTTATATTTTTCAAGTACCTACACGAATGTTTTTCTACTACATCTGACTGTAGTTGCTCCATTTTTACCTCGAGTACGTGATCGAAGGTTGTAGTGTGTCCCTGTAATGACAGGTTGTATGGAAACAGGCATCAGGTGTAGAATTGGTATCGGGAGAAGGATCAGAGGAGGAGGTAAGTAGGTTCGAAATAAGGGTGGGGGTGGAGAACGTAAGGTCGTGAAAGGGATAGATTTTTGGCAGGAGACTGCGTAGGACTGGAGTTGATGTGTTGTGCAAGCTTGTTGACGTCTGTATGTTTTCCAGCCAGGTTCATTTGGAGACCATGCCGGTTGAAGTGTTTTTCTGAGAGGAAATTCATTTCAAAAAAGTGTAACATTTGTTTCTCTCAGTTGCAGTTTTAATTGTTGGTTTGCGTACTTAATCTCGCTACATAGTGTTGGCCTGTTGTACCAGAAGGGCAGAGTTGAGACTACAATGTTAGTGTTTTAGGCGGCTCGTTGTAATTTGTTTACATGTTCAGGTGTAAAGTAACCACCCGAATTAATGTCATTCTGCCATCCTATGATAATGACTATGCCCTGATGGGTCAGTGTCTTTGTGTGAATGTCCAACTCTGCAGTTACGTTTGCAAACCTCCCGTTAGGTTTAAAAATAGATGAGACTGAGTAGTTGGAGGGTAACTTCCTACTGAGAATGGAAGAAAGATGGCGGCCTTGGCTGTCAGCTAAAATAAGTACGTTTTCTAGTCTCAGTAGGAATGTCTTTGTTTTCAAGTGAGCTAGGATGCGCAGCTTTAAGTGTTTTGGTTTTGACGCGCTTCCTTGCCTATTTGCATTGGTTTGTGCATATATTTGTGTGGCAGAGAAGGGTTGTGAGGATCAGGAAGGCGAAGAAAATCTGTTTCATAAACTAAAGTACTAAATTTGTTAGACTGAATATGGCACTGTTGCCGACTTGTACCCAACCGTCTGTATAGAGAACGACCTCTTCCAGCCTTCGGATATGTTGATCTAAATTACTGTTTATGTGTGTGAAGGCTTTCAGAAGGTCGGCTTTGAGA
>BOPP01000001.1:1068938-1113465 GCA_017312745.1 Gryllus bimaculatus
TCAGATATGAGAAACAAGCAGTTACCTTAATGTTTTTAAAGTGTAAGATTGATATACATTCAATAAACTAAAAAATTATGATTCGATCCTAGAATGAGAAAGTGTGTTTACGAAATTGAAGCTAGTACTTACAAAATTTGGCAGTGTGGTGGTGTAGATTGTTGTCCACTTAAGCTGCAACTATTCAATACAATGAGTAGACTATACTTTACCGTAGATAGATAAATGATATTAACTGAAAATTTACCTTGAAAATATAGAATAAATTAAATTTGGAACACAAATTCAATTCGATACACCGTCCTCGTAAAATTCAAATCAATAGAATCGTCACTCATCACAGAAATATAAAAATCTTTCGGTAATTAAATTAGCACAGTGATATAATATCGAAAAGAAATTGAACTCTTTAAAGGTTTTGACACTATCATCAACTCGCAAATCTTTAAGTTCGTTAATGTTCAAGTAACCGTTTAAAATTTGTTATATATTAGTTTGTCTTGGCAATAGTAAAAATCTAGCCAAAATTATATATCCAACCAGCGTGGCTATTCTTGTAATATTGAGGGAATTATTTCGTTTTCTCTGGAATTCCGCTTTGGAAATAACCTTCCGCCAATTCACTCAGACTGCGATATTTGCCGTGTATCGACCAGGCAACGAACAGTATTGAAAGTGGTTTCAAAACAACGAAAATTTGAAGATAAGGACGAGGCTCGGGCCTTCGGCCCTCGCGTTAACAAAAAACATCCTTGAGTCTGTCCAACGCATGATTACCAACGCGTTTTGTACGAATACTCATCTTAAAAACCATTTGGCGGGTATATGTTCTTTATATTCTACACATGTACTCATAAATCCCCTCAAGATCCATTCAGTTTGTTTTTCTGCTCCGCGCGATGGAACGATGACGTCAAGGAACCAAAGGGAACCGAGACACTCCCAATTTCCGATCAACGAAAAATTGGTTTTCACGGCAATAAATTAGTTAAATAATTCTGGCACTAGTTGGGCTGGCCAGCTTAATGGACTTGAAATATTTTTATATACCGTGCTACAATACTTTTACGTATTACAGCGAAGAACTGTTCCGTAATTGCTAATATTTTGGACAGAGAACGTCAATTTATCCCCAGTAAACGGGGGTAAATTGATGAGCAAGCTTTGGAGAAAGCCCCCCCCCCCTTCCCATTAATATGAACATTTCAAGATGTGAAAATTGTGATGTGGCACTAGCATGGCACAATCCATCCCTAGGGGTTGAGCAAACCCTAGCACCACTATAAGTACCCAGTCAAATTTTATATCAAAACTGATGATTTGATATTTTGTACTTAAAACTTAAAGAATAAATTACAAATGTAAAATTTAAAAAGAATAAAACAGGAGAGGCATGTGCAGGTGTTTCAAATATGAATTACATTGTAATGAAATGTATGTGAAATACACATTGCATTAAAAATTATCTCACAAAGATCATAGAAATGTTTGCTGTAGTCTCATTCATATCCGATTTCAACAAAAACTTAAGAAATTTTTTCAAACTTCTAAATACACAACTAGCAGCCACTACGAAAATTTAAATAAATGTAAAGGAGGCATGTAAGACACACAAAATGTAAAGGGTAGTGGGAAGAAAAAAGAAAAACAATGAGAAATTATCCCACAGCTCAAGCTACAAATCACTAATGCTTCTCTTGGAGACAGAACACAGAGCATAGTCTATTAAACAAAAAGTTTTATAGTGAATAGCATTAATACACACAAGCCACATCTAGGTCACAATTTTGCACTAATTTTATGTACATAATTTACACTTTCCAAACACACTGTAAACAAATTTAGGCTATTTATAAATGTTGTATAATTAGGTTTTGAATATTATCTCAATTCTTGACATTCGTAACTACTACAGCAGATACATATCAATGAGGGATATATCTTTTACTATTTACCAATTGACTTGAAACCCCCACTCGGATATTACTCAATTTCAAGAAACAAAATTAAATTTAATTCACTAAATGTATATGCAAAAGACCAGCTCGATACACATTTGCACCAAAGTAATGCACTACACATTATTCAATTGGCCCTGAGCAATCAATGACTGAAAAGGCAGCAAAGGAATTTCAGAATTTATTGCCTCAAAAATTATTTTGATGCAGCTGCACCTCCTTTGGCATCACACATCAGATCCACAGTAAAGGCAGTGAAGTAACATAGTAAGACACATGTAAGACATGTGCAGACAAGCCAGGTAACCACTACTATGCAACTGGGATGATAATAATAATAATAATAATAATAATAATAATAATAATGCTGAACCATTCACTTTCACTGTCCAGACATGTATTATACAATTAAAAGAGGGTAACACAATACATCAATTCATGTAAGGTTGATTCCTAAATCAGAAGATAAATTAAAATGGCGATGCTAGGCACAGACAAATTGTGCAATAACAAATTACAAGAATATATAAATTTATATCAGTGCTCAGCTACTAGGTAGTTAAAAGATTAGATCCTATTATTGAAATAATTTTTTTGTAAATGGAAGACAGGTGATATACCTCCATAAATAGGAATTTATGACATAATTAAAATCATCAATGTACAATTCAAGATTAAATGCATTGTATTGCACTTATTAATGTTTATTGGTTGAAAAACAGTTATATTTTATACTACAGATAGATACTTCAAACGTGAACTCCCTGTAAACTAATACAATACAAATCGCCAGTTTATATCTTTCAGCGAGTTTAGCTGTTCACTGCAATAATTACCGCATTATGCCAATAATAAACTCTTCCCGAACACATCAGTGAGCAAATAAAAAATTGTGGTTCTATAAGAAAACCATAAGATTTCTATTTGCAGTTTTTATATTTAAAAAATTATAAACTACAAACATTCACTCACATCATACAAACTAAATCTCACATACAACAATTCTTACATTCACGTCCAAAATCTTGTATTACAGCAGCTAATAAGTCATTTCCAAAGCATTTAGCATAGTATACATTCATTCAGGCAAACTACTAACCAAAAACTGAATATAAATATATACATCACTGGCTGAATAGTAAAGTAGAAAATTATTATACAGTAATTGTACCAAAAGCACTGCTTATCTCACTTAAGAGAGCAAGATCAGGACCTATGTACAATACATGGCATTACTGGTATGTAGTGTTTCAAGCAAAATACATTTTTCTTACAGGATACAAAAAGTATTTTACATTAGTTAGAAAATAATTTTAAGCATGTAGATCAGTAACATCAATCCTCTATTGCCCTGAAGAAAATGCTAAGTAAATCTTACTGTCACTCTAAACCCATGTTTCTATTTTAAAGCTGCTACGTAACTTAAAAACAAAATCCTGAGAAATTATATTTTTACATTACAGGAAGATCAGCACAGACTAGCATTTAATTTCATATTTCTGGTTTGGTTAAAACAGTATATACAGGTATCATATGTGCAGAAATTTGCACAAGCGTATCCATTACTCAATATAAATATGCACACACCACATATTGGATATACACATTATTGAAATTTCCACTTAATACCACACAAGTCTAGTAAGCAATAATAAAAAGGAGGCCTTGATTGTGAAGACAGCTTAAAAATAATGCAACAGTAACAACACAAAACAATAATTATATTCCATAAAATAATTCTGTAATTTTGTAAAAATGTTCTTTCAAATCTTTTTAGAAAAAAATCAGAAAATGGACAACACAATTGATTATTCATGATATTGGGCAAAACCTCATTCCACAATCAGTGAAACATTTGCGTAATACATAGAAATAAAATTATAAGCAATTTATGTCAAATATTAGCTTTTTAACAATACATTAAATTGCATCATCAACTGATATGAATATCACAATTTTGTCATTGGTGTTTTGCATAAAGGAGCTGTATTGTAATACATAAATGCAAGTATCAGACCTCAAGATTACAATACCTTGAATTGGCAAGTCAGAACATTACAATAAACATAAATAATTAAAAACTCATTCAATATTTTACCATGAAACTCTAAAATAAAATTAAAACAAGGTGAAAAATTGGAACACAAAAAATTAAAGGGAAAAAAAAGAAGAAAGATCATGTTAAAAGTTACATTAGAGTTTGAAGTTCAGCCCATTGCTGAGGAGGGGAGAGAGAGAAAGTCAGAATGTAAAGTTGTAAACATGTATCATAACTCTCGACAAAATGAAGTCAAAAACTGAAAATTCTGTGCACTTGCCTGCACAAATGTTTTCGTATGTACACAAATGCTATAAGGACTTTGTAGATATGAAGAATAATTAAATGTTGAAAATTAATTTTCATTTTAAATAACAGATTATACCAAGGATAATAAACCTGATCACTAGCCATTACTATGTAAGTTCATAAATAAAACATTAGACAATCATCAATAAATATATTGTCCAATTTTGAAGAAAATGAGATAAGAATATAGTATTGCCTGAAATACTGAAGGTAAGCAGAGGTCAAAAATTGATATGTAACTGGAAATGTTTAACCATTCATTGCTAATTTAAGTTAATTCCAAGACAGCAATATTAATTTAAAATTGGAATAACATTGCTCATAGATTTAGAACCATTTATTAAAATCCAGAAGAAAGGCTTTCATGAAAATCACCAGATAGAAAACTAATCTATCCTGATGAGTAAAACATCAGACTTACACTAAAAGGAGTGAGCAATATTTTTTAAATTTTCTTTTAATTTTCCGATTTCTAAGTGGTATGGCCATAACAGCAAGGATTTGGCGGGCAACTTCCAACTACACTTCATGCCTATATAATGCTATCCATTTGAACAGCACGTCAAACATTAATTACATGACGGGCTGGCTCAATCCCAGTCACGTTGGATGCTTTAGACAATGAATATTGCTAGGAGACCTCTGTGAAAAATGAGGGGGGGAAAAAATACCAACTTTCATAAGATTGGATTCCAGCCATGAAATCTAGTTTCTTTTGATATTTTCACCTCCATACAACAAATAATACAGCAATGTTTAAAGAATAAACACTTGGCTACTTCGAGAGATAACAGGCTCTTAAACAGCCATATATCACAGCACTGGCAACTTTTAAATTTTCTTAGGAGTTAGGACATCTGCAAAGTACTGCAGGATAAATAACTTCATAAACTGCCTCCAGTATAACATAAAATATGTTGTGATTCCCAGAGACAGTCATTAATTTAGAATTCACATGAACATTCTACACATGCAGGAATCTGGAAACCCCATGAAATCAAAGGCTAAAAACAACAGAATAAACATGAGTCATCAAAAACTTACTAAAACCATCTAACATTAGTTCAGGAAAAGGTAAAATGAGACTTAAGCATCACGAAGAGTGTGATTGATACATCTGAACAACAATTTACTATTTGGCTGAGTGTTTTCATAAACAATAATAAATTTCTATGAAATAGAATAACAGAAACAAGAGGAAAACAAATTACTAGAATCAGTATATAATGATATGCAAAGTATAAATGAAGACATGATTTAAAACCTTTGGGAATAAAATATTTTCTATTTCATTAAAGAATATAAATAAATGAATCCAGCAATAAATGTATGTTGCTGATAAATAGCTTCATATAAAAATAATTGAAAAGGTAAGATAAAAAGAAAGAAATTAAGAAGAAAAAGTTTCCTTTGCTTACCCTTTTTAACATTCACAGCAGGATTCATTGTACTCAACGAATTCTCTTCACCTCTTTAAAAATAACAATTTATAATCAATTCTTTCACAAATGTACTAAAGATTTGTTTTCATTACTGAACAGTAATGAAAATTACCCATTACTGTAAATAAAAACATACGAGTAAAAATGAAGTAAGTACAACAGTATGTAAATGGTAAAAGTTGTTTGTTTTCATTTTCATCTATATATTGGCGACTCTCCAAGAATATAACAAATGAAACACATTATACTGACTGCACCACTCCTGTTATGTTTTTTTTTTCTCACTTCATGAGTATGAAATTAACACACAGAATTAACTAGATAAAGAATATTTTAAAAATATCATAAACATTCCACATCAGGCTCAGCAGTAGTACTTCTTCAAATATTTCAAAACCTATATTCTCAATTAAGCTAACCCGGAGAGAATGCTAAAAGTACTGCAAATTTCTGTTAATGGTGAATGAGTTCCACGAGAAAGAATAAACAATTATTAAATTCTTTTTGCTGTTGATCCAACAAAACTGAGTTAACACTCCACTTTTTATAATATTTTTCCAATAAAATAAATGAAAAGGATTTTGAAGAAATTTTTACAGAAAATTAAGCTGTACAGTCTTCAATCTACCAAAATCTTAGAGAATCGCCAATAAATTAACAAAAACCTACTATGCCTTTTAACCTCAAAGAAAATTATGATACAAGCTACACAATTCTATACTCTATTCAGACAAAAAATATGTAATTGTCTCTCTCTACTGCAGGATACATAACCACACATTCTACTTTAACCTGTATCATACTATCACAGTTGTAAAAACTGACCATGCTATTTAATTTTATGGCATCATAGACTTCAACTGCGTTTTCAAGGCATATAGAAATATTTCATAGAAACTAGACACAGCAATCTTGTTATACTAGAACTGCCAATATTGGAAGAAATAACAATAATAAAGCTGTGTGTGCAACCCAATATTATTTAAGCAGTTCAAGTGCTTGGGCTGGATGGCTCAGTCTGAAGACACAGCTTTGTCACAGCCTAGGCACTCAAGCAATTGTCAAGTGGAGGGCAAGTCCTTGTTCAGATGAGTCTCAATGTCTACACGGCAGATTGGACAGCGCTTGTTTGTGGCCAGCCACTGGTCAACACACTCAATGTGAAAGAGATGCATACAAGGCAGACGCCTGCGCAAAAAAACACACAAAAACCATGTTTATATTATAAATATGAAAACAATTTTTCAGTTGCAAGGAGCCACAAAACATTAATTCTGACTACACTACATATTCAAGAAAGTAATTTACTTTATATAAGGGCAGGAAATATTCACTTTTTCAATATCAAATGTGTTTTTCTGTCAAAAAAATAAATAAAATCCAGCACTATTCACTGAAATACTTTCTCTACACCAAATAGTACTATATGTTTATAGTACATTAAAGTAGAACACAAGAAAGTCAAAATTCAAGTTATTTATGGAATAAATTCAGAATTTTAATTCTGAACTGGTGCAATAATTTGTTCAGTTGAATCAGGTATTACTCGCACAACTTTTCTTGAACAATGATCTTGCTTCCCCCTCTCTGGCACAAACAGTTGCAAAAGCTCACAGCGAGCACGGATGACATTTCAAACATCTTCACAGGCACAAAATAGAAACAATTTTCTTTTGAAGACAAGAACTGTTATTTTCTTGAGAAAGTTGCGAACACATGACTGATTCTCTAAAGATTGGCCTTGCTTCATAAAATCTAGTGGCCGATTTCGAAACTAATACCCCCACTATACTTGCACTTCTTCAATCCATTGTTCAAGAAAAGTTGCTAGACTAATAAATGGCTGTGAGATGCCATGATGGTTTTTGAACTTTATCAGAGACTTTTTTGTACATTATCAGGATTGTTTTGCATGTTCATATATTTAGAAAATAAATAAGTACACTGTAAACTAATTGCAACTTTGTAAAATATATGACAACTTTGGCTATCTCAGTTTCTGCTGCACTATGTACAAATAAATAAATTCTACATATCGTGTTATATTCCAAACAACCCCTTGAACAGAATGTGTAATTTGGCTAACAAGACTAATAATGTTGGCTAAAATTATTTGAGTAACAATTCAATATGTGAAACATAAATATTATATATTGAGAATAATGACTTTTACTTCCAGCGTCCCTCAAGGTACCCATTTGGGTCTGCTTTTATTTCTTGTACATATAAACGACATAGCATCGCAATTAACTTGTAGTGACATTCTTTTATTTGTGGATGATTTGAAACTTAACACATCAATATCTGGAATAGATGATTATTAGACTTATTGCAAGAAGATTTAAATCACTTGTACTTGTGATGTATGGGAAACAAATTATCCCTGAATGTATCAAAATGTAAAATGTTAAAGTTCTGAAGCGAGTCACCAATAGTACTCTTCTTTTAATATTGATAATCTTATCTTTGAACCTGTCGCACATTTTAAAGATCTAGGAGTCATCTTCAATCAAAAAATTAAGAATAATTTTCATATTGATCATAAAACAGGGCTTTACATAACCTGGGATTTGTAAAACGCAATATGAGAGACTTCTCTAATCCAAAATAATTGAAAATTCTATATTTCACAATCATTACACCAATTTCATTATATGTTTCTTCTGTCTGGTCTCATTCTTAGATAAAATTCAATCAATTCAAAACAATTATTTTACTTTTGAGCATGGAAACTAAAACTCCCATTACCTAGAAAAGAATGACTATTCACAAATAGTTGAAATTTTGAAGCTTTTTCCTTTGTCATTTTATCAAAATCTTAACGACATACTGTATTTATACAACCTTTCTCAAACTAAAGCTGACTGTCCATATTTGTTATATCTATTGTTTTGTGGTAAATCCCTACACAGAATTTTAGATCTAATGTTCTATTTCACACCCCTATAGTGACAAATAATATTTGGCATAATGGCTCACTTTGGCACATGTAAATAAGGCTAGTAAATAAAAATAATGTTCATTTAAATAAAGGTAGTCAAAACAATTTGAATAATTTCTGAAAAACATGTTATTACAATATGCAAACTATGAGTAAATGTAATAAATATCGTATATATTCAAATATTGGCGATTGTTATATATATAAAAAAAATGTAAGTGAAATGTATTAACAAAACCAATCCAAAAATAAATGATGAATAGCAAAATAAAGAATTAAGTTAAAATCGCATACCTTACATCCTCATTGTCTTCAAATTCTGACAGACAAATGGTACACTTCTCTGTGGTATCTTCAGAATCATCAGTACTTCGTTTCATCTGTGAAGACAAAATAAATATTGCATTTTGTCATGTTGCATTTTCTGTTTATGTGGATACATTTAGATTTACAAAATATTAATTATTTTGTCTTTCAGGTATCACTAATAAAATGTATGAGACAGAAGAGGGATCTATAGCCAACATCATAACTTACCTGCTTATATTTGTGAGGGAACGTGTATCTCTCAATGGTATCTTGGCTAGCTCCACGATTCATTTGAGCAAGTCGTCGTTGCTCTACCACTCGCATGTAATCTTCAAGACGAGCTGTCATGTGACGTGCAAGGAAAGGGAATGGCATGAGCTCAGCAGGGAGAACTGCAGGGGGGAAAACCAATTCTTGAGGACGTTGACCTCCAGGAGCCTGATGAAAAGTAAAAAATTGTTTTAATCTACCAGAACAAAGTAACAAGATATATCTTAATTCAGCCATTTTTTAAAATTTGGAAAATAAGCTCTTGATACTCCAGTAATATATAAATTCCACTTTCATTCATCAAAATACAACTCGTTTCATAATCTTGGGTAAGATTTGTTGGTACAAATAACAAAATTAAAACATTTTAAAATACTAATGAAATTTAAAATAAGAAATATAAATTCCTTTTTCCAGCACTTCCTACAACACGACATTAAAAAAGAACTACACAAATATGCCAGTAAAATATTTCAAGCTTTTATATTTGTATCTTGCAATTACTATTAGCCAGTTACGGTACAATTACCATTTTTTACATTTTCAGGGGACCGATTACAAAAAGTGTAAATTGCAGGAAAGTGTAAAAATAAAGGGAAAATTGGAAAGTGATAGGCTAGGCACGTACTTTTATTATTTACGGCAATGGTGGCTTTGTTTTTACTTTGTAGCCCTTTATAAGAAGAGAAAGTAAAATCATGCACTGGAAATGGTGAATTTCATTAGAAAAATTCTTATTAGCAAGTCCTGGTAATGAAAAGTGAATAAATCATATTCATACATATAGTAAATTACTTCCTCTAACATGTGGTGTGTATCCGTTTCATGGGACCTTGAAATTGCAAAATTTATTGACAGCAAAAAGTCTCTTTGTCCGTCTGAGGTTAACGAGAGTGCCTAAACCGCCTGCCAATTTTCTCCAAAATTGATTTTCCTTGATTGATCTGAACGAACTTGAGGCATTTGAGAGTCTGTTACATACATATGTAGTAATTTACTATCAATTGGAACAGGATTTATCCACTTTTCTGTATTGGTATTAGTTTTTCTGTCAAAAAATCACTGTTTTTTGCCGCAGCATTATACAACTTCCTCTGCATTATGTATATATGTGTATGTGTGTGTATGTATATATATGTGTGTGTGTGTGTGTGTGTATGTATATATATGTGTGTGTGTGTGTGTGTATGTATATGTGTGTGTGTGTGTGTGTGTATGTGTGTGTGTGTGTGTGTGTGTGTGTGTATATATATATATGTGTGTGTGTGTGTGTGTATATATATATGTGTGTGTGTGTGTGTATATGTGTGTGTATATATATATGTGTGTGTGTCTATACATACATACAAGAACGTAAAAAAATAAAAAGAAAGAAATGACCAAAAGACAGGAAGCACCCTGCATATCGAGTTGTGAATTGTGGGAAGAGACAGCATTGTAAATATAGGCTTTACGATAGGACCAACGGAAAAATTACGTAAAAGGCAGGAAAATGTAAAATGCGGGGGAAAAACAGGGTTTTACTTTATCCCTTTTCTGCATTATAAGACAAACTGAGTGCAAAAACATTCCTAGTAGAATAGTAAAAGAATACAAATTTTTGTTGGTCTTTGAAGAAGAAAAGTTCCCTTTTTCACTAAATGAAAGAGGGTAAACATCAATTTGTCTTACCATCGGAACTGTTGGGGCGATACTAATATGAAGATGATGCATTCGGTGGCCAGGTTGGTGATAATGATAAAGGTGATGGTGGACATGCTGATGTGTACTGTCCCTATACAAATCAGAATTCATTGTTAATAGTCAACCCAACAAATTCAGGGCAAAGAAAAAAACCTGCATTATTACTTACATGCCCATAGTAGGTGGTGAACTAACCACTATCTCAGTCTGTATATCAGGAACAATAGAACTATGAGGAGGAACAGAGGACAGAAGATCAACATCAGACTGACCAGGAACCTGTAAACACAAAAAAAAACATATCATTAATTTATTTCCCATATAACAGAAGTTATTTAGGGTTCAGCTTTATTGTACTGACTACACTGCATCTGTTCGTTTTGCACCATTTTACAACTTCTTTCATTAACTTGTAATTAAACTTTTAAAACAAAAATTCCCTCCAAATACTAACATTTTCAGACAATAAAGTATATAATAATTTCCCAATTCGATTATTTTTCTTCTACAAACGAGTTTCATGAGAGTCATGGTCACCAAACTTTAATTTCCCTTGTGGCAGGTGAATGTTATGGATGGAGGAACAAACCCTTCACCCGCTCTGGACGTGTTAGCAAGAGGAGCCTCTGGATATATAAACACTCAAGGACATTCCCCTTATAATACATTTCAAGAAAGCCAATTGATCTCTGATATAATTTTTAGCAGTATCTGTGTGTGGTCCTGCACATTCACTTGATATTTTGATACCATTATGCCCAATATTGGTGTTGCAGATGTACCAGTAAATTTGAGGCTTTTTCACAATATGAATGCTTATTGCCTACTCCAATCATCAGTCTCCTCCAAGTAGGAATGACCGAAATTGGTTTCTTAAATTCTGTATACATCACTAGAGAGCGTTGCAAGGTGGGTTGGTACTCTCTAAGGGACTGCCTCACAAAGAGAAATTTAGTCGCTCTGATACTTTCCTTTCGCTGTTCACTTTTCAACCCTCAACCCGGCAAAATGTTGGGAGTCCTTGAAGTTTCACTTGGACTTTCCTCGCTCAGTCAAGATGCTAAAAGTTTTCTCTAAGTCTGCATTTAGTTATCATTGGATTTGCTCAAAGTTATCGTGATTAGCAAAAGCTTACCTTTGCTTGACCAGAGGGCTCTGCACAAAACAATGTCAACTGTCATATGTATTGTGCCCTCTGCATGACTTACTTTAAACACGTTCACCTCAGAGTTAAACATCACATTTTATAAGAACTACAGCCTTAAAAGATCCAATAATATTTTATTTATTTATTTAACACAAGTGTAGAGGAGTTTTCACATTTTGCGAATTAAGAAGTTGCAACAAAAAAGTGAACCACAGCAAAACAATACATACGGCAACAAGCCGGCAACATGTTTTATAAAGTGTCAAACGAAGGTTCAACCTCAGCCATTCTCTCAGCATTACCCATTTATCCTGACATCAAGATGTCTTACCATTGCTGGCTGAGGCATCATAGCAGAGGGGCCAGGCGTAGGCACTACTTCAGGTCGACTGTACACCGTTGGTTGCTGTGGTGTAGGCAGTGGAGGCTGGTGGTGGTTATGGGAATGAGAATGTGAGTGGGAATGGGAGTGAGAGTGGGAATGAGAGTGGGAGTGGGAGTGAGAGTGATGGTGCTGATGAGGATGAGAATGGGAGTGATTGTGGGTGTGAAGTGGTCCATACGACTGAGGCATCGGGCGCTGATAAACATCAAGAAACATGTTGTCCCGGGGTCTACTGCAAAAATCAACAATTCAAAATAGCATCAATACTTTGTTCGTATGTTCTTGATTCAAATTTGCTCCTTCCATTGCTTTAAACTGACCAATGCATTAGAAAGGTCAGAAGTTTGTTGGGAGGGAGATTGGAAATCAAGTTTTTCTTTTCAAAATACACAACTTACCTGTGCATATGTATTGAATGCTGTCGTCGCTGCATTTCCTGCATACGCTGCTGGGCATGCCACAACCTTTCATGCACAGGGTAGATACGAGGAGGATGGGCTGTTGGAGGTAGTGATGGGAAATAAGGGAATCCGCCTCCATTGTGTATTTGAGACGGTTGTCCATAAGGAAAGGGTGACAGCCTCTGAAGAGAAGAATCTGAAATTAAAACAAATAAAAATATAAAATAGGCCATGATGTTGCCTAGAAAGCACAAGATATTTAAAATTCCTTTTGTTGTAACTAGGCCAAAATGTATCATCATAAGCTTAATAAAAAGAGTGAGAATACACGAAGAGTAGTATTTTACCTCATCAGCCACAATGTCAAATTCTTTAATTTATAGACTATCAGAATCATTTAACACTTTACTCTTCTACAGGAACTGTACTAATGCACTATTGCAAAAACACAAACCACCAATAAGAGGTGTGTTAGTGGATTTCCCGAGACAACCCCACTGGAAAGCTAACAATTTCAGGCACTATCACTCTGGACTATGTCATTAGAAATTCTACGGTAATTGAGGAAATTCATTAAACAAAATAAATACTTTATTACAATTTTATTGATTGTCTGTTATAACTTTATTGATACAAGGTTCCAATTGTTTATAGTCAACCAGGATATATTTGGAAACAGTCACATTAAATAAAATTAAAAGTTTACTTCTCCATTTGGTGTTTAACTACTACGTTTAAGATATCATTGTGTCTCCATCTTCAGGTACATTTCTTGGCTAAAATTAGAATAAAAATACATAAATATTTTAAAACACGAGTAAATGACTTTAATCACTGTAAAAAGAGGAAAACATTGTGCAAGCAGAAAGCATTATTAATTATCTTTCATAAATTATAATTCGTAATTTTGTCAAATATGGACATAAAACAATAAAAGCCGAAAAATATATCTGAAGATGGAGGCACAATGATGCTTGTAGGCATAACACATGTTGCCAAGACCGCTTGTGTGTCGTTTAGCAAACGATAGTGTTTATCTACAACATGTGTTAAGAGGCTCATTTGTGCAAGCATCAAAGTGCGTCGACAGAGCTTACATCATCAGTGTTAGGGGACATGCGTCAATGCAACGCACCTGTAACACAGGCCTAAATGACTGACTGCATAAAGGGTGAATATCAATGCTATTTTTTCCACTGGGCATGCATATTCTCTGTCCCTCGTGTCTTTGAGTAACAAGTAATGTACTTCAGCTTCCAGATCAATGACCGGTACTTCAGCTTCCGGTCTCGGTCAGGTTCTCGCCCAGTTTCCATAATCCACTAAGCAAATGTTGAGATGGCCCCTTGTTTTGCTTTTGGACTTAAATGTAGGTTCTCCTTTTGTTAGTAGTGATAGGAATAGAGCCCAGGGGTGAGTGTTACTATTTTGTTAGCAATAGCAATTTGCAGTTTGTTAACCGATACAAATAAGTTTTTTAGAACTTGGGAGTGAAAATGCTGGTTTGAAGTTGCTAACTTTGCCTCTATTGAAACTTACTCATCATTCAACTACTTATAAATTAAATGTTGGGAGGTCATTCTGCCCTATATGCCACATATAGTTTTTAATGCTCTTTTGACTAAATAAATTAAAACTAATGTTGGTCCAAGAGGAGTACACCAATTTAAAAATAGTGAGTTTTTGTTTTGCTCATAATATTCAATTTCAGTTGTGTTTTCTCACAAAACGTATAAGTGAAGTTTTACTGTAAGGCATAATATTAATAATCTCGCATAACTAGATAAAAATTACAAAAACTAAATCACATACGAAACACCCACTATTACTAGACCTCATCTCACTAAATGGAGGTCGTGTACGATAATACTTCTACATATACCAGCACAATAACACTTTCTTGAACAAATGAGTAAAATTTTTGATTCACGAGTGAAACAGTTTAGTTTCTGAAGGAATGGTAGGGGCCTTGGAAAGTAATTTTCATGAGGTAGTACTTGCCATACTTCCCAGGAACTCAAGATGAGTTTTTTCACTACAATTACTCATTAAAGAAATAGTCACCTTATATTTACAGATTAAATCAAGTAGGCCGTTGTCTATTGTTGTCCCACTCCTTTTCTTTCTTTTCAAATGTACTAATAAACTGCAAATCCAATAAAAAAAGCATGCACATCTGCAATCCCCACGTACATTCACAGATGTATTCTTGGCATCAACCATGATTAGCCAGGTGATTTATGTTATTCATTCATTTCATTGCAGTAAGTGAAAAGATGTGAAAACTCAAAAATAACCACAGATTTTGTTTCAGGATGTCCCAATCAACAAGCTTGCACAAAGCCAATTCAACACATCAATTCAGTTCAACATGTTAATTTGTTTTTGCAGAGATCAAATTGAAAAATTTAAATTGATCCCATTCTACATCCAGAGATAGAATTATTCAATTAACTTTACACAGCTACAACAAAACCTAACATTGGATATTTTGCTGTACTCTCTACAGAGATATCAAAGTTTGCAGCTCACAACTCCTTCAGGCAAATATTAAACAAAGCAAATTTCAAGTTAACAATGGTCAAAGAAACAAGCTGTGAACAAGAGTACCAAGAAGAAAATCTGGTAATAGAATGAGATGGTTTTAGATGACATCAGATTGAAGATAAAGAACCTAATATCAAGATGCAAAACTTTCAGCGGGGCCCCTCAAAATTCAAGAGATCCAGGAAGATACAATGATACACGTGAAAAGAGTTCAGGTAAAATGATGTAACGTCATCAAGAAGGTAATTTTCTAGTCAAAACAATAACAATTTTACTTCAACCTATTAGTAAGAATTAGATAAAAATGAAAACTATTTGCAGAACAATTCTTGAGAACCAAACAATATTCTATTCATTGCAGTTAGTAAAGAAAAGGAAATATTAATAAAATGTCTATTGTGTGCATGCTCAAATAGAACACTTAACTGTTTAGATGAAAAGGTTGTCAACGAGATGAAAACAAATTGACATATTTCAATATACTTAATTTATATTACCAGCTAAATAAAACTTTTAATCTCACATTTCAGTAATTTCTAACAATGTGGCACACTCACCTAAATAATAAGGATGAGTCCCACTAGTTGTGCATGATCGAGATGGCTGAGGATTAGGGTGAGTGTGACGCCATATTGGATTGTGGTTGATGCATGCTGGATGCACGCAATTTCCATACACATTACAAGGATGCTCGTTTGCTTCATGATTAGGGACCTCCTGCACTTCTCCACTATTGCACTGGTAACGGCAGGACGGGAGACGGAAGCGAATCAGAGGGGGAGGTGGAGCAGCTCTTGGAGGGGGACTGTAGGGAATGAAACGTACAGGAGGAGGAGTTGAAGCAGTAATTACAGTTGATGGTGTTGTTCTAGTGGCTGAAGTAGAGTAAGTTGGTCGAGATGAAGATGCAGGAAACATTTCCTCATCAGATTCCTGAGTCAGGTCCACAACAGTGACTGGATGCTGTAAAAATTTAACAACTCGCATGAATAACATAAGCCGAATATGACCTAATGAAACTGCTTAACAATTTAAAAAAACGCTATGAAAGACAGGATCTAATAAAGAAAATGTCCATCACACTTATTAACTAAACCTGTAACTGCCACCATTCATGATCACAACTTGGCTTTAAAATATTATTAAATTTCATTATTATCTTTTTCATTCCCAATATGTGCCCCACAATGAGGCACCAAAAACACAAACCACAGTGTGATTTTAGTTACAAATTGTTCATCGTGCCTAGAAGAAAACAACAACAAAATACCATCCTATTTGACTTTTTGCAAGGAAAAATAAATATTTCTATTACACACATATTTCTTTCTTTAACTTATTGCCGAATGCAATAACTGGCAATTTTTGGCATTTTATCACAGGCGTACCTACTTATGGTGAAGCACACACTACAGAAAAATTTAGTTTTAAAAAATGCAACTGAAAAATTAAAAATTCAAAGTATTTTCAGAAAACAAAAATTATTATTTCATTTGAATTTCATTCATTATTACAGAATCTTTTGACGTGACCCAGTTTCACAATTGGTCTTAGATACTTACTTCATTAGTGGCCTGAGGAGACTGTTTGTATTGACTGTTATTGGTATTGCTAGTTACACCGCCAATAACCTCTATTCCACTGTCATCATCAGTGTCATCACTATCACTACTTGAAGAGAGCCAATCCAGTTGCAAATCAGGGGCCGAAGGCCCATCTTCAGAATGATCACAATGAGAATTTCTCTGCAAGCCAGATGGACCTAAATCAAAATACAAACTATTAATATTACTATTATCTTGGAGCAGACATGAAACACAATAAGAATTAATTTGCAATGTCATACAATATTTATTATTTCTATCTTTCACACATTCTTTCAATATTGCTTTATGTCTAGAACATCTGAACATAAACCAATGAAACACCAAGAACTTGCTATTTGTCTTTCTACTTTCAATTTTGAACGGTAATAGCTTTGTAAAAAATCCTTATGAAATTATTTCATTAATTAAACTATACACAAATTTCAAAAAGGCTACATTTGAACACAAGAAGCCCCTCTTCAATAATTCCAATCTGACTGCCCACAAAAATTTCAAAATTTTACAAGTTGAAAACTAAGGACAGAAATTTCAAATAACCATAAAACTTTGACATTCAAAAATTGGGAAAAATCCTTCTACCTTAACAAATAAATCAATGTCAGTCCTTTATTAAATACCCCCTCCTTGCTTAAGAAGTTACTTTCCAAAGCTGCCCTGAGCACAATATGCCTCGTTAGGTGGTACATTTTAATGTCATCCTTTGCACCATGTTGCTTGGGCAAGAGTTAAGTTTTATTTTATATCACATTTTATTCTTATCTGAATCTATATTCGTTCTTATGTATTAACCTTTTTTTGAAATACATTCCTTTATATATATTTGATAGGGAGCACAGATGATGAGGTAAAGGTCTCCCAACTTATATGCTGGCATGTAAGATCTGCATTGAGTATATATATTTTTTATTACAGAAGATTACTTCTTTTTACCTACCCATATGGATTTCCGCAAGATTTTTGCGGTAACCACAAAGTTTATTTAATTAAAAATAACTAATTTCACTTGTAACATAAAAATCTCTCTTTTTTTTTTCTTTCTTTTTTTTTTTACAGATACTAATAAAAAAAACTTTTTCAAGGCATGCATAGCTAAAAGTTCAATTTTTGGCACTAGCGCTAAAGTGAGATGACGCTTGTTTAATAAATTTGTGAGTGCAACAAAACAATACCGCCATCTGAGTGGAAGGATCAAAATAACCAAAAAGGACAAAACGTCAGTAAGGCTGTCAAAAAATAGTGTACGAGACTCGTGGTAAAAGTGCTTTTATTTTGTCTTTTAGGATTGCAGTACTCTGCCTATTGGCCTCATGCCGTAATCTTTCCTACTTGCAAAATAAAAGGCAACTTTTACCACTTGTGTCACAAATAACTTATTTCCATGCACTGAATTTCCTATAAACCAGTCTTGCAATTGTTGCATTTTTTATTTGAAGTATTTCTTTTGCACTTTTTTGTTTAAAACTTAACTCACTCTTTTTCTTGACAAACTTTTGAAATAAATTAAATCCCTTTCATACAACGTTTGAAAAATATTTACTACTTTGTATCATAATGTGTGATGATTTTTTTAATTACAAGAAATATTTTGAAATTCAACAGCTGTTCCTTCACATGAGAACAATTATCTTTTTGTAAATTAGTGTTATCTTTGCTGTTCTGTGTGGAAATGATTTTATTAAATTGCATGTTTTATACAAGTCTGGAAAAAGAATGCAGTATTATTTAAACTACGTATCAAGGAATTTGTGCCCAAAGTTAACAGAACACTGATTCCTCACAAGACTGGGGAATATCAACTCTATAAAAGTCCTCAAAAACCTGTTTTCTTATGGTTATCAGATCTGTAATATCATCAAGTCATAAATGTCTTCACAAGGCCTTGGAGCAATGGCAGATTTGCAAAATACCTTGATTTTAGGTGTATTGGAATCAGTGGTATAGAAAATGAATATTTGTTAGCAAAGTTTCAGTTGCAATGTTTGGTGAATAGCAGATAATTATCCTCAATTTTATAGTTTTTCAATGTTTTAAAGAATATTGCAGACTATCATTTTATTCACAATCAGATTCCACTGTTGGTTCTAAGATTTACATCAAGTTTATAAGTCTTTTTATGTGACAAAGTGCAACAATAAATTTCAATTAAATAGTGTGCTGAACCACACAAACATACTGCTAAAATCTGAGGAATCTTCTGGCCCTCATAAAAGGGATTACAAAAACAAGAATGACCCCCTCTTCTGCACACATCCATAGGCCCCCAGAAACAGCCTGTGCGCATGCTAACAGGTTCATAGGCTTTCAGGCAGAGAAATTTTCTGCATATCATGTCCAGAGCAGTCAAAGGGTTAATAGATGTCATAATTTGGTAGTTGCATTATATTTAAGTTAGTATTAACTTTGTAGTAGAGTGAAATTTTACATTTCAGTGCCATGATTGAATAAGTACTCCTCATTCACCATAACGGATGATGCATCTTATGACAAATAGAAATGAAATTCCAACACAATGTATATGATTAACCACTTGACTGCTGCAGACATTTTATACATAGTCTGAGACTTTATTGTAGAGCTGTGGATATCTCAACAACCAGCAGCAACCGGAGGATGTGTAAATACACACGTCAATCCTACAGATATGATTTCATGTTGAAAGATATCAATATTTGCCAGTCATCTGAATTTTAACTATCATCTATCTTTTCATGAATGTTCAGTTCAGTTCATTCTTCCAATATTTTAACTTGCCGGAGACCACCTACATTGCCCCCAAACACAAATGTTCATTCCCGCAGAAAAGGGCAAGGGAAAAGAAAAGTTAGCCATACAAGGTTCTAACAGTTTTCTATTCATTCATATTCGTATATTCTAACAGTCAACCATGCTCAGTCCAGTGGGATGCAACACCAGAATTGTTGGTGGTGATTTATTTCCTGGCATGTTATATTATGCCCAAAAGGGCAGATGCGGCAGAGAAAGATGCTGAATTTCAGAACATGTTCGTGGTTGTGTTGAGAGATTAAGAATTTACACAAAGTCACCTTTGTAAAAAAATTATCAATGTAATAAAATTGGAGGCCAACAACTATCCAGTAGCAATGAATCAAAGTTTCAATAAATCTATGGTGTAATAATTCCTTTCTCTGAACAAATTAAATTTAATTGCCTTGTTTTGTAACATGGGTAGTACACCCCCAATTACACAAGTTCATAAAACTTATCAGGGCAAAGGCAAATAATGCTTTTAAACCTTGGACTCTTCTAACCTTCATTCTTTTAGGAGAGAAATTTGTCAGGCCCATCACTACCTCCTCTCAAATACAGTAAAATCCTGCTTTAATGTTCCCGCAATTTACGTTTTCCCAGCATTTACATTTCTTGTCTGTCTCATCGGTTTTGGCATATAATGTTTATAATGGAATATATACCCTGCATATACAATATTATAATTACAATTTTCCCACAATTTACAACAGTCTGCTTGCCACAACACCTTCTGGAAAGCACATCACGTTGCACAAAACGAAGGTCTACACACATTTTTATTTCATAATATTATAGAGGTATTTAAAAAGGTAGAAAAAATTATCAATGTGCATTGACGATGCCAACTGCATTGAAGCCTACACACTTGCTATGTGGGTGGTGGACTCACTGTATTTCATGCGAAATGAAATAGGAGCGCTCTTGGCAATGTGCGTTGTTGCCAACACTCATCTTGGGGTCGTCACATGTTTAAAGCAAGAAAACGCACTTTATCTTAACTTACGCTGTAACTCAAGCATCTTACTTCAGCTTTTGGCAGATTGCATGCTGTTAAGAGCGCACTTGCGCTGCTTGGCATAAGTTAGTATTAATCTAAAATGCATGTTATGCAAGGTTAGCACAGGCATTGACGCAGCTGACATCATCGGTGTTTGGTGACTCATGTCAACACAATGCTAAGAGGCCTAAGAGGTAGTAGAGCTAGATTTGTTTATTTTATATTATCTTCATTACGAACCGTTGAAAGAAACATTTTATGAGTTTGGGAAAATGTTAACTTCGCTTCTTTTTTCTTCCAGTAGAAATACTATTTCTCCCTTCATCCAACAATAGTGAATTATTGCAATATCAAAGGCTATGATCAGTGGTTGGCAGGGATTCGTGGAAGTGTCATTGCGACCTTTAAAATTCACTGTGCTTCGGGTTTATAAGCCTTCAATTTCTGATATCATAAATTTTGATCAGATTTCTATTTCACGTTGTAATATAGTTGATTATCTAATAATGCATATTAAAGCGTAATATAATCCTTATTGATTGTAAGTATCTAAAGATATTATACTGTACTCCTAGTATAAAAGAAAAAATTGTTTCTCCCTTATTTACACTTCTTGCAATTGACACCATTTTCCCTGGGCCCCACGAAAAGCGTAAAAAAGGGGTTGTACGGTATATCCACTAACTTTCACATAACTATGGTTCACTTTTGTCTACCTAAAAGTGTTTACAAGGAAAGCTATGATGAAGTGCCCTGACCAATCTTTATACAATTATTAAGGGACAAGGTGAAATTATACTCCGTAGTGCGAGATGAGAAATCACCAACATTTTTTGTGAAAGCGCTTTGCTGCCATGACAGAATCAGCAGCCACATTTACTTTAGTTAGTGGTGGAAGGATTGATTCTTATGACTGAGTAAAAGAGCAGGAAAGACTGCAAGTTTGTTTTGAGTGTTAGTGAGAATGTAATTCTACACCATTTCATTTTAAAAGGATGAAGTTATGCATCAGGAAAAAAGCTGCAGGAATGTTCGTGTATGCAGTGCTATTAACATTATGTCACAACCTATATGTACTTTTATCTCCTATCTTATTTGCCGTTTTAGAGCCTTTTTTGCCTGGAGTATTTGTTGTTACTTGTTTTCTTTTTTTATGACCAGCAATGAATGGCAGGATCCTATTGCTGAAGAGAAATCGGGCACAATCAAAAGATCAAGGTTACCATTTCCTTACAAAGTAACATTTATTTTTCTTCCTTATAAACAATGTAACTTAAAGGGTGTAAATATCAAACCGTCTTTGAATAACAATTCTAAAAGTATTACATTACCTGGACATGCATTTATAGATGAAGAAGTTTGTTGAGTCTGAATTTCATCTGGTGGCTCCACTTTTCCATTCTGAAGTTTCCTAGTATTTTGAGCTTCAACATCTAAATCTGACTCCATGCCTTCTGGTGTAAACATAGGGAACATGTTTTTATCCCTGGAGGTAGAAGCAGTTGTAGAAGAAGAGGAGGAGGAAGAGGACGAGGAGGAGGAGGATGATGAGGATGAGGATGACGATGGAGAAGATGACGATGATGAGGAAGATACATGAATGTTCTTCTTGCGTGCACCACTTGATGGTGGAAATGTTGGAATGTTCATTTGGTGATGCTGACGAGATGGTTTGTCTGATTCTCGACCATTTTGGAAACTACTTGAAGGCCCACTCTCAGCAGAGCTATGTCTGGAATGGTCACCCTTTTTTGCCTTAAGTTTTGTTGAGGCAGTTCTATCGCCTTCCCTGAGGACTCTCTTGCGTCTTGCTGCATCGTATGAATCTGTGCCAGTACTACCCATTGCTCCATCACACTCCATACGAGATTCTGGAAACAATCTGTAATATGGCATCGGTTCCTGAGATCCTGTCCAAGTTCGCCTATAGCAAGTGTCAGTTGAGGGACGATGACGATATGAGGAATACAATGGGTCATCTATGTTTGCTTCAGACTGTTGTGGACATTGTTCAAGTGAGACAACATCAACATCATCCTGATCACTTTCAGCAAACAAAGGATCATATTCCATTTCTCCTGTAAATAATTAAGAAGATATTATAAAATGTTATTAGTTGCAATAAAACAAATTGTTTGCATCACACAACATTGCTTCCAAATTTCAAATTTTACTTACAAGTTTATAATCTTAAACATTTACATGAACATTTTCATATTTCCTAGAAGAAACATTTTCCTTATCACTATTTTTACTCTATAAAATTTTTCTATGTTCCAATTGAAAGGGTGAAGACAATAATGATAACCCTCATTCTCATAATCTAAAGAAAAAGATAAGTTTGTGTATTCAAACCCTACTGGTTTTGGTACACATGTTGTTCCATAGAATGATCAAATAAAGATTGTTTTGGAGAGGGATTCAAGATGTGTAAAAATTGGGAGCAATCATGAAGTTGCCCATACTCCTTCAATTAACTATTTTCTAAATCAGATTTTGACATTGAAACCAAGAATTGGAAAATTTATGGCCATTGAACTTATATACTAGTCACTCCAAAAAATATGTGAACTTCATTACTGTATATTGTTTCAATAAATAGCAAATTACTCTTGTGTTTCTAATATATGTGCTTATGCAATTTAAAAAACCACATTTGATTTTACAAACAGCATCATACTAAAAACAAAGCTTCATAATTGAGACAGTCACTGGTTGAAGTTAAATACACAAAACATTCTTTGATAAGACCCTATGTAACATGTAAAATTTTACAAAATGATGAATATTATTTTTTAATAATACCTGCAATAAAAATAGTATTTTGTGCACCTGTTCCTCTCAACAGCAGTTTCAGAAAGTATTCTATTGAGTTTTGACTTTATTTAGGTCATAATATCTCAATTAATAATTTGCTTTTAATTTGTTATTTTCATTTATACACAATTTGAAACGAAGACATTTAAATATTGCATTTAAAAACATTTTGCACTTTATAAATCATTTTGAAAGTTAATGTAGCTCCATACTGGATCCTACTGTGAATGGCAAGTCTCTGTGCATTACAGCACTGTACATCTGGTTTTCTGCACAAGTAAACATTCTAATACTGCTAAGCATCGAGATTAATTTTCACAGAAAAATGGAAAGAAACTTTGATTTTAGTAGTATATTTAGTGGTTTGTTCTTTAAAATTATTTTTTTTACTTTTATAATTATTTATTTTATTGTAACATATACGAATAAAGCTCAAGTAATACAATATAAACAAACTGTCATATAGAGAGTTGCAAAACTATGAAGAATAATTAAGTTCAAATAACATCTACTTTTTATACATTATTTACATAGCCACCAAGCCTGTTGTGTAATAATAATAATAATATTAATAATAATCACATTATACTATATTTACTAAAATGTAGTTGACGTTCAAAACAAGACAACCCCCTAACTTTGAATTCAAATTTTTTAAATCAATTCTTACTATTTAGTCATCATAAAATTGAAAATTGTACGAGTGTAGAAAATTATCTTGTTGACGAGAACGATAAAACTTAGTATCGCTTGGGCCATTTTCTAGTTCCTTAAAATCTAATCATGTTTTTATCACTATAGTCACATACATCACAGTTTCTTTCTTTTTGGGCTGCAGTACTGCCTCGTCTTCTGTTTTTTTATTCCCCACAGAAAGTTTCGGGATTGAATTTGTGTTTGTCTTTCATCTGATGCCATTTAAGAATCACAAGATATTCTTTCTCTGGCACTTTTTTTCTTGACCTCTGATATTGACCAAATATACTTAAAATTTGCATCGTTTAATATTCGAGAGATCAAGCTGTGAACTTCCAACTTTTACATCTCCATTTCAAAAGTAAAGAGGGAGGGAACATTAACGTTCAAGATTTTTCTATGAAAATATAGGTGTGATATTTATTGCCTTCGAAGATTATAGTTTCCTCAACTTTTAAATTACCTCTTGGCATGGGAAGGCTGTGTATAATAAATATAAATTTTCACAGACAAGGCATAATCTGTAAATGCACAACAATCCCATACTTTTCAAATGAGATATTTACGAATAAACCCTGTCTTATATTCAGGTAAAAACATATAATAAAAATAACTATCTTACAAAGACCAATTACGATTAGTATCTGTCCACTTGATTTGTAGAAAAGGGGTCGGCAGAAGATCTAATTCTCCAAAAATATTACATTCATTACAAAAGATTTTGTAGAAATGCTTAAGCATAAAATAAGATCCCATCTATCCCCAGAAAACATTTCTATCAAGGACACAAAAACCTGGTCCTAAGGATCTTAATATATCCTTTTCTAATATGTACGATTGTAATACAAGCTGCAGAAATTTCTTATGCTATAACCTGCAAATTTTCATTATTTTAGTCATAGATCTGTTTGTTGAAGATCTGAGTAGTAATCCTCAACTCTGCATTGGCACAATTACAAGGTTTTGGTATACATACTTCTCATAAATTTTGAAAAACAGTCATCTTTTGTGAACTACAAAGAGAAAATGTTCATTCATCTTCCCACAAGAAATAGTTTAACTTTAAACTTTCAAGCAAACTTTAAAAAACTTGATTTTCAAAATATGTTATTGTCGTCGTACATTTTGTATCAATTATACATACATCAATTTAAATACACTTAAAAAATCTTTAAATACTGTGCAGATGGAGACTTTTTAGTTATTCTAAATTTTGTCATTTATCAAATTTTATGTTGGGACCAAGGTGTTTTCTAAATAGCAACTGAAAATTTCAGTGCTGAACAGCTATAAACAACCATATATACCATTAGTTGGGAAGAAGTTTCATAGAACAAACTAACCACCCCGAAATTCTTCTCCATGAGGACTATCCACAGAGGAAGAAAAAGCTGTGTCAAATATCTCTGCAAGAGATGTAGGGCTTCCAACAACGCCTTGTCCTGTATATGACTTGGCTTGGGCTGATTCCCATGGTCGATGTTTCGATGAGGGAGCCGGTGCAGTCACTCTATCACCCATCACTCCAAATTTTTTCAAAAACTGGAATTAAATTCAAACTGAATTACATATCTGAATTTAAATTATTCTGAATACATCAAACATATTTCCCATTTTGAACTGTAGTTGTCTTTACCTGTTAAAAATATTTAAATATTTTCGATTTAATGTTTTCCATGAGCATACACTATCTGGTGAAACACCAGAAAGAATCAACTCATATTGAAGTATTGACACCAAGTTCTGGAACCAAAAACCAAACAAAACTGTTTCATCAGAGCACATCAAAATAGTACATTAGAGATCCATCATTTGTATTGTTACTAAATGAAAAAAATACATATAAGAAAATAATAAGATTTGTTTTTTTCGCTGTTTTTTTCAAACAATAAGAGCATTTCATTTTCATAGAAAGCTTGCAATGTAAATCATTCCTACATTGTTTAAGAGTACAAGTTAAAGGCTCAAAACATTCCTGATCTCTTCACACAATAACTCTTTTGCAGATTTGTAATTTTTAACCCCTTATTTTTGAATGAAAATAAGAAAGCTTTTAATATTCACTCGTATTTATTATTTGAAGAGCAAACAGTCCTCCAACTTCAATACTTTTTAAATATATCTACATCACATTTGCATCACTAAAAGAAAGAGGCACAAATATGTATCTAAGTATTTTTATATCTGCATATGTCCATCATCTACATTATAATTGGTAAGAAAGTCAAAAAACAACAAAAAAATATTGCAAAAATTCTGAAAAAATAACTATTTTGCCAATAAAAATAATGCATTAAGAACTTCATTTTTTTATTATTATTACTCACTATATCAAGAATTTCTGTGATTTGATGTATCAGGAAATAAACTACGTTTGAACAGAGACCAGAGCTTTTACACAATGAATAGAACGAATGGAAAGACAGTAAAATCAAAAAGGAGGTAATGATACTTAACTGTGAAGCCCACTAATTACTAGATACTTAACCAAGAGCACAAAATGATAACCAATTTAAAAAACTATGGTGGATGATGAGGATGAGTGTTGAAAAGAGGGAGAGAGGGAAAGGGGGCACAAGTGACAGTATGAAGGGAACATGGGGCAATTACCAATATATACAATAAAATATAAAAACATTGCCTTAGCTGTTTCTTCAGTTGTTTTTCCATGTTTTAATCATTTTGATAAACACAAATGAATCCTATTCTGTTTAGTGTGATTTAAAACATAAAATAAATTTTCCATGTGCCAACACCATGCTCATTAAAAAAAGGAACAAAGATTAATAAAACAACATACGGGGAGAAATTGACATTTTTGAAATTGTAGCATAAGCCAAGGAATGGATCTATACACAAAACAAACAAACATATCTGCCAAAGAAAATTTTCACTAGAAACTAAAAACAAAGTTACAAGTTGTTTTTTGAAAATATTAAGTGAATGAACAATCACCAAATACCAAAAACACAACAGATTGTAGAAGTTCTTACATCCATCCTATCCAACACATGAATAAAAGGCAACAAACAAAATTCATCAAGATATCAATAAGAAAACTGCTAAGAATGCTTTATCTGTTATTTGCACAAAAATTACTTGCATCATGTACTTTAAATTTTTTCTTGACGTTTCTTCATAATTCCGTCAAGTTCTCTGAATAAAATGTTTCACCTTCAACAAAGTATCTTTCTTCATTTTTTTCAAGAGTTGCAAGAATTAGATCAAATTAAGATATTTCATTATGTACATCATAAAACAAGTGTAAGAGAACAGACAGTGACAAGTGATAGAGTACAGACAAAAAACCAGTAAGCATCTCCATATTGAAACAGAAAATAAAAAAAAATTGTTGTAATAAAAAAAGTAAAAATGTGTTTAAGAAATATGGTACTTCCAAGGTGAAAAATCTGATCAACCTCAACTGAAATCAAATCCAAGCGACCTTTTGTTAAAAATCACAAAATCGGTAAACTGAAAAAGGAATACTTAAGTGCTGAAAAAACCTTCCATTGATTTAAAATAAATTTTGATACAATTGATACTTTCATTGGAATACCACCATTTTATAGTAACATTTATTTCAGAAAAACTCACGAATTTCAATTCCTTTCTTGAGAGACGTCCAGACCTACGTTCAAGAATGTAAACTGTAAAGTTGCACGTTATGAAAAAAATATAAACATGACTAATTATTACGTCTAATTTTAAAAAAATTGCTATAAAGACTGAAATAAAATTTATCAATCCAGAAAGCATAAATTCTATTCTATGTTTCATGAAGAATCACTTTTTTACAAATGTTAATATTAGACAGGGCATTAAGGTTTGATTAGAACACTTGCCCTGTTGCTTTTATTCATTTCTGTAGTGAAAGTGCTCTGAGAGATTCTTTATAAAACTCATTTTCTTAGGAAAAGAAATGTATTAACAATGTTGCTTTGTTACCATCCTAATCAATACAATCAATAACCAGGTCCCTCCAAATAATTAGCATGTACACTAACAAAAATAAGACCTGGGAGATAATCAAAATGATATAGTTTTTACGTAGTCTACAACTTTCACCATCTCCTACAATATATTTAATCTTCATCAAAATTGATAACAACAGAAAAACAGTAACAAACATTTATCTGATCATATCGATTTGATAAATATGTACAAATTTTGTTTCATTTATAAAAATAACACAAGTGCAGAAATGTACAAGTGCATTAGACACACTTAATATTTTGCAGTACGGTGAGAGTGAATATTCCATCTTTAAATGAAAAGGTAGAAAGGTAACCCAAACGAACAGCATTACATGACATTATTTAAAATTTCCATTACTCATTTGTTTTTTCCCAGAACAGTATTTTATATTATTAATATCAGTAAATTAAAAACTCAAATCCCACGTTCATAGAACAATAAAAATCTTTAAATTTAATGACAAATGTGATTAAATAGCTATCAATTCTCATAACTTGTAATGGCAAAACAGTTTTAAAAAACAATGTTTTTTAAACAACTTTTTAAACCACAACAAATTTGTGCAATACATTTCTTTCTTTGATTAAACTCTGCTCTAGCTTGGCCACTTCACGTGTTGTTTGTGAAAGTATTTATCTTATTAAGAGGTACCCAAACACCACCTCAATTTAGGAATTTGTAAAATTCTAATGCATTTTATGCCAAATTCAAGTATTCCCACCTTTAGCACCTCTCTCACAGTGCCTACAAAAAGAAAGTGGCCAAACGAAAATTCGATCCATTCCATCATCTATCCATCTACTCTCAGCTACATACGCTTCCTCACTAAATAAATCAAACTGTGTATGAATCTTTGAAATTGTACTGCACATCCAATAATGGAATCCTTGACCAGCAAAGGAAGTCAGGTGCCTAAATATGAAATTTAACACCCCTACAATCGCTTTGATACAGCATTTATACTACCACACACAATTTTTACCAAATTTAATATTAAATAAATTAATTAAAGCAGAGATATTATTTGCAAATATTTGATCTATGTACGTATGCACAACTAAAGATGAAATTTAATTGAGAGCAATTTTACCAATATATTGAGCGGGCATGGATACAGTATAATGTAAATTAGTGTAACACTACAAAGTCTAATTTATTTAAAAACATTTATGTTATAAATTATGTTCACTGCACATTTGTTATATGTACATATTCTAAGGGTGTTACACTCTCTTGAACCTCATCTTTAAGCTGAAAAGAAGTGCAAGTTTTTAGATATGTACAACTTACAGAAAAAAACACAAAATTTCATTTTTAATGGTATAATACATAAAATTTGTTGGATTTTTTTATGTATTTTTCACTCATATCTCAGAACGTACACTTATTTTCAGCCAAAAGCTATGAGGTACATCACACCTCAAAATGTTGCAATTGACAATAGGGTGTAACACTCTTGGAATTTTTACATGAAACAAATGTGCCGTGAACATCATTAACATCAAATGTTTTCAAATAAATTAGGTTTTGTATAGTACATCAAGTGATTTACAATATTCTGTATCCAAGTCTGCTCAATATAACAGCCAGAATTTTCACCATAAATATATTCAAGAAAGTTGCAGACAATTTAACACTGAAGGTGAAATTCTCCACACCCAATCAAATTGTAATTTTAGCTCATTTTCCCATTAAAATAAGAACAGAAATTTTAAAAAACAATATGTGCAAATCATTTCATTTCAAAAGAACTATTACACCTAAAACAACATTCACTATTCCCGAAAACAATGTTCGTAAATGTGAAAGCAGTGAAATGACTAAAAATTGAAACCTTTTGTTCCTGTTGCTCACAGAAAATAATATTGAAAATGAAAAAGTAACATGGACTGTTGTTATAATTTTATTAAATTGAAAATTAATGTGTCATGATAAACTAATACATAATTTTTTAATTAAGAATATTACCTATCAATTCTTATAAATAATATGATATACCGTTTATTAATTCTAATACAAACTATTATCTGAATTCTAATAATTTATGGCTTTGGGCAAAGTGAATACCATAACAAAAAGCAAGATTCTTCGGCTTAGCTCATTCTACCAAACTCACTGTACATTCCTAGCACTAGAGTAAGTTATAAACCTTGGACTAAGAATTGAAAGTAAAAATGGACCTTAATATGAATTAGATTAAAATAATAAACAATTCTCAATATTTGATAAAAATTGAGCACTGAAAAGATTTCTTTTCCGAGAAAAGAATTACGAAGTTCTCTTCATACTCTTTCGCAGACAGACATCCATTGGGTAACACATTTACTAATTATATTGCATGAATGAGTACTAAGTTATCTTGACTTACTATTCTACCTCCTTCCATACTTGCAAGTAATCTGATATGTAAAACAGTACACAGCAAAATTAAAGGTTTCTAACCTTCTCAAAATGGTAGGTGTTAGCCTTATTTAAGGCGAGATGAGTATAACTTTTAATGTACTTACAATCGAAAACAAAACGAAATCTCCGAGGCTAACCCTGAGACTATCTAATGGGCATGACATTTCTTACAAACATATTTCAATGTCAACTACCTGTTTCAATCACCAATCTGTGTCGCGAAACACTCGAGGCTATTCCATGCTTGCAATTAAAACCCTATATATTTCACAAAAGTATATTAATTCTATAAACTTTAGATTAACATACATAACCGTACAAATCTTAAGGAAGCTGGACCTATAACTTGTCACTAAATGAAGTTATGGAAGTATAAGTTACCCACAGTCCTCAGTGCCACTGCAATATAATGTCTGATCGAAATCGTATATTAACCAGAAACTCAATAATTTAACAGAAACTTCCAATTTTTACCTTTAGATAACGCCTACTCACCTAGATTGTAGGAATTCAATACCATTCCTCGGAAAACCACAAGCCTTTGCGATGTGTGTGCCAAAATGGCGACTGGACAGGTTTTAGTGACTGTGGGAACAACAAAATTTGACCTATTTATATCCACTGTTTGCAGTGCTGAAGTATCGCGCGTAAGTGAGCTAGAATAGTGGCCCTCGGGCACTTACAATTTGCTTGTTTTATCCAGAATACCGGCACTAACATTGGTTACTTTGTGTCTTCTGCATACGTCGTCGCTCGCGTAGAGTTACACAGAATAGCCATGTGATTGTCACCCTGAATCGCCTCTCGGTGGGTGGCGCCTGGCTACACCAAATGCACCTTGAAGCAAACCAAAACGTAGGACCGTGCTGCACACGTCACTGACAAATTATTTACAGATAACTCAGGACAGTAATGTTGACAGCACACGAGACAATACGAAAACAACTGAAAATATTACAAAACAACGAATTCAACAAAGAACGTTGTATACTACTGAAGAAGATAACACACTCAGTACATGTCTGTTCCTAATTATTACATTAAGTGAATTTTGACAATACCCCGATGTTTGCATTGCACTTCGTAATTGTAAATGTGCATCGCACATCAAAGTATTTCTGTTACTCAAGTCCATAATCACGTTGGATTTTCAATTTCGTTTGAATTTAGGTTGCGATTGAAGATACTCCTGAGAGTGAAAAATGTGAAAGATGATTTTGAAAGTGGATTTTTTTCGAGCACGCTTTCTGTCTTCAGTGGGGGAAGGGGATCTCTAGTCTAAACAGTCTGTATACTATATATCTCTAGTATTTGCTCTTAAGAGCGTCTCCCTCGTTTTTCAAGAATTGAGTTACAGAGTTGGAATTAATATCTCGCGGTACTTGAGCTACAAGTTGGAACAGATACATGGCTAAAATGGAAATGTGAACGCCAAGTCAAAATAATTTATTACATCTCATGCACAAAAACTATTGATCTTAACAGAATGAAGTGCTCTTGAGATTGGTTATAATTTTCATCTCCCAACACTAAATAAATATTCAGTTATTATTGCATAAAGTCTTATTTGTGGTCTGGATACTTCCACTTTGGTTAGGATACTTCCACTTTGCAAGAAGTGTCATTTTAAAAATAGTAGGGCCCCAAACTTATTAAGTTGTGGAAGATCCCTCTA
Organism: Gryllus bimaculatus; assembly: GCA_017312745.1. Taxonomy (NCBI): domain Eukaryota; kingdom Metazoa; phylum Arthropoda; class Insecta; order Orthoptera; family Gryllidae; genus Gryllus; species Gryllus bimaculatus. The sequence goes on from BOPP01000001.1 coordinate 1,101,311, forward strand.
AAATTTTATCCATTTCATTTTATTTTCTTAGCAGACGACAGTTCCGTTTGTATTACGTTGTAAAACTTTCATCATAAATAATATTTTGTTTCAGATTTTGAAGCGTCGCGGATATAAGAAATTACTTCTGCAAATTGGGAATGGAAACATTCCAGAAGTAGGATGTATTGAAGGCATGGACGTAGAATATTTTCGATTTAAAGATTCTATAATTCAAGATATTCAAGATTCGTCACTGGTGTTAAGTCATGCTGGAGCAGGAAGTTGTCTTGAAGTTCTTGGAGCTAAAAAACCTCTAGTTGTAGTGGTAAATGAAATGCTTATGAACAACCATCAGATAGAACTTGCAAAGCAACTTTTTGCCAAGGAACATGCTTATTACTGCACTTGCAGTGAGTTGAAAGAAACTCTGGTTCACATGAATGTAAATTCCTTAAAGCCTTTTCCATCAGGAAAACCAGAAAATTTTGCCAATTTTCTGAATGAGATATTTGGTTTTAATGATACATTTGGAATTTCCTAATATGTTATTAATAATATACTATTTATTGTAGTGGATATTTTTTTTCGATTTCTTTATTTCATCCTAACCTCACATAAATCCTAATTAAAATTAACTTGCCATATTCATATAAATAAGCCATAGACTACTGAATGAATATACTATTGCTTATAAGCTTGCTTATAAAGACCAGAGATACAAAGAACACACACACACACACACGCGCGCACACACACACACACACACACACACACACACACACAGATATATATTAATGAAACTTCACTTATGAAAAAAAGACAAAATGCGATTCTCCTACACTTATTCTCTTAGATTGTACAGCATTAAATGACGTACCATTTTATCAAACAATTTTGAATTAAAAAAATGTCCACTATTGTGTGAAAAATAGCGAACATAATGTGGAAAAAGCGGACTGTCCGCTCAAATAGTGGAGACCTGGTAACCCTACCTATTCACTGGAAAAGCCAGACCCGACGCTGGCCGCCATGTTGCATGAAGAGCGAGATGTGGTAAGAAACATTTTGAAAGTGCTACAAAGTGACAATTTTTACAGTAAACAACCAAAAATAACACGATAAGGTGTACAAGATGCAATATTTAAAAGAAATGCTTCATAAATATGTTTCAATGTCTTGATATGCAATAATTTTGGTATCTGGCTGCATTTAAAATTCCCACTAATATAAACGACTACTATTCGTTTTTGTGGCTTCCATTCAGCAGACAACTGAGGATGATGGCTAAGCCATCGAAAGCTACTCTTGTAATAAATACTATTGTTGGCAATGACAACGTTTATAATTATTTCTTTGGATTTCTTCTTCCAAAACTTCTGGGAAATTTCCCCAGAATACAATTCCGTACTTGAGGTGCAAGTGAACATTTGCAAAGTACTCCATTCGCAGTGCATCTAAGTTAGAATTTGACGTCATGATGTACATAGCATAATATGACTTGGTATGCTAGTTGTTTAGATCTGTGATACGCGAGTTCAATTTCAGATCATCTTGAATAATCAATCAAAGGAAAGTTGTTTGGGGGCTATTTTTGCAGACATGTTTTTTATCATCAATTGTGCTGGAAGTTTTTCTTTAGAGTCGATCCCGAACGCTTAGGGAGACACTTTTACTGTGTTTATGATGAGTTTATTTTCCTGGAACCATTCTACTAGTGCCTCTACGACTATTTGTGCTTCTTTTTGTAAAGTTTGTTGGGTATTTGCTTTAATAATAATGTTTGTGTCATCTTCAAATAGGTCCATTTTTCTCTTTTATAAGATAAGGGGCATGTCATTGATGTATAATAGAAATAGTGTAGGGCCTAGGATTGATCCTTGCGGCACTCCATAGTTTATCATTCTAGGTTGGAAAAAACGTGTAGAAATCTTTTCACTAACATGCTTGATTGTGACTACTTCACAACGATTTGCAAGATAAGATTTAACCCATTGATGTGCAATGCTCTAATTCCCAAAGTTTCAATTTTAGATATTTCTGAACGCTTTAAAAAAATCTCAACGAAATTTTAAAAAATCTTTAAACACAAAGGATAGATCAAAGCTGAGCAGTCAAATAAAAAATACACATGACAGCAACGTAAAATGTAATTTAATATTTTACATATTATTTTAATATATATGATGTTTTGAATGTTAAATAGGTTTGAAGTGATTATTTTAATATATTAAAATGTTTGTATAAAAATATATAATTTAATTGTATTTTTTGAAATACTTCTTAACCCCCGTGCGCTTGTTCGTTATTTTTTGGAAGCAGACCCGGCAACCCTAAGATTATTCAGAAGTTATGTCATCTCAAACTTGCGGTAGATATACTTGTAATAGTCAACGATTTTTCTGCGTCCCTGAATTATAGAACAAAGTAATGTTTGGGTGTAAAAGATGCATTTACTGCATGTAAAAGATCCTCAAGCCTCAATGAAGACTCTGAGCTAAATTTAAATGGCCTGTTTCGTTGCTCACGTAATGTTTTAAAATTTATTTATATTCTACAAAGCCAGCGGGATATATACAATGATAAGCTTATATTTAAGAAAGATCAAATCATTTAACAAAGTAATATAATGTAAAAATTAAAGTAACTTCAAATAAATGCAAAAAATGAACTAAAATCAAATAAAATTACAATTAATGGCGACTGGTTATAATAAATGGAAAAGAAAATGAGCTAATATATTTTTGTACGTGAAGTTCACGGCTGTATTGCACACAGTCACTATCGAGTCAGCAAAGATATCAATGTCACGCTCAGCACACATTACAAATTTGTTGACTTTTGAGACCATTCTATAAAAAATGATTTTACTTGAATTCCTAACATTTGACGCAATATTATAAAATGGTCTCACAGAACGATGCGCGTATTGCGGAATCAACAATGAAATCATTCCGTGTGTCAGTGGACTAAAAGTAATACTCAATATGTGAAGAGAACTAAATGTCTTCTATCGGCTAAACATACGAGACTAAATTTTGATAATAAATAATCATTGTCGATTCTGCATGTCGGATAACTGGCAGTACCGCGAAATTCTAAATATTTTATGAATTATCTCTGACAATTGTCTAGATCTTTTTGAAGTCCTTTACGATCAGGTAACCATATTACCGAAGCGTATTCTAATTAAGATCTCAAACGCAAAAAATAATGATTTTAAAACGTACATGGATTACATTTTCTTTCCCAATCTCATGAGAAAACCAAATGTTTTATTCATCTCTCAATAGGAGAGTCTCTATATATGCTGTAAATGTCAGCTGACGGTCAAAAATAACCCCCAGTTTCCTTGCCAAGTGAACTGATTATAAAGTTATGTAATTAATTGAATATTCTTTATTGGTGATGATATGTAATATGACACGTCATTACCTTTACTGGGATTTAGAGCAAGTTTAAGACTAACACAATTCAATTAAAAAATATTTAAATTATTCTGAACTACACTACTATCCCGTTACAAGGTAATTGGCAAGAATAACTTGATATCATTAGCATAAATCAAAATATATGACGTTAAACCATTACCAATATCATTAATAACAATGGCAAAAAGTAGAAGACGTAGATTAGAACCTTGCGGTGCACCTATTAAACGAAAATAGGAGTCAGAATAATAACCTGTGTACTGTACGGTTTGAATTGTACGGAATGAAAGAAGCTTCAAATAATTCTCCGGAATATCAATTATTCGTTATTTATCTACTAGATTACCATGATCAGGAGTATCGAACGCTTTTGTAAAGTATGTATATACTACATCAATCTATTCATATTCACTAAGAAAATTAGAAAAAGATTGCGAATAAGTCATTAAGTTTGAAGCTGGAGAACGCCTTTTTAAAAATTCATGATCAGATATAACTGGAGCAAAAGCGGAGTACAAGAAATCCTGCATCAAACATAATCATTTTTGAAAAATTACATAAGAGTGAAATAGAGCGGTAATTCTCTATCAAGTTACGCTCACCATTTTTGAGTAAGGATAAAGTTTTACAGATTAGGATAAACTCCAACTTTACAAATTGTTGCAAGAATCAGAAACAGGAGCAACGCAAGAGCTTTAAAACAATGACTCAAAACAAAGCTGGGATCTCATCTGTCCCGGATGACAATTTTTCAGACTCTCTCTTAAGTTTTTTCAAAACATATTCATAATCAAAGAAAACCTGATTTCCCATTTAATCATGAATATTTCCAACATCATACAAAGAAGTCAATAATTTATTATATTATTCTGAAAAAAAAATTAGAAAGGTTTTAACGTTAACAACCGGATCAGATGATACTTTATTTGTATATGATAAGCGTAATGGTATTCTACTACCTTTAAACATTTTTGGTAGTAAGGGCCCGAAATGTCGATGGATCATTAACAAGAGCCCTTTCAATTCCTTATTATATAATTAATATTTTTCATTAATTAGTTTATTTAAATTAATACCCAGTAATACCTTCTTTCTTCGATAGATGGTGAAAAAACCGTAACAAAATATGTGTGGTCAGACGGAAGAGCATCACGGCCTGAGTCTCGCCACGTAAAATAAGGCATCACGCGTACCCGTACGATAACTCTTGCATGTTAATCCCTTCCCTTTCACTATCAATATCCCTTTCATTAAGAAGAAAAGTAGTCAATGAAACGCATTTATTTGTTTAAAAGATGTGTAAATGTACCTTCGTACTTACACAATGTCAAACAAAAATAAAAACAATGCAATAGACGTTGGAAACATTTTCAATGAAGGTTTATTTACTATTATAGAGACTAACCGACACCTAACGTTTAATATCAAATGGCGTATTATTTACAATATGTGTTTACAGCTTGGCATTAATGTAGTCTTCCAGGTACCGCTTTATTTCAAGCTATTTTACTTTAGTTAATTTAAAACGTTTGTTCTTTGCGTTTTGCCATAGCACTTGTTCACCACTACTACCTCCGCGTATAAAAAAATCCGCCGAATGGCGGCTCCTCACATTCGGCATTCGCCGAGCAGCGAGCAGTGAGCTACTGCTCACCCAGTCTCTAACAGCTGATGTGTTTGGCGAATGTTCGCTCGCTTTGATGTGTCCTGTCGCATCTTCCAGGGCCCCTCCACCCCGTAGCGGTCGGGAGCGAAACGTACTGCCACATTGAATCCCGAGAAATTCGCCATTAGAAGAGCAAAAACGCGCGGGAATTGAAATATTGCCCTTCAACTATAAAGAAAATTTGAGATACATACTTAGAACTTGCGCTTCTAATTAATTAACTCTCAGGAAACATTTTTCGCAAATATTTCGGAAAAGGAGTTTTAAAGAATACAGTATTAATGTAATAAAATGTATTCCTGGGGTACATTTCAAGAACTCCCAAAGTTTCCTTCCTGCATCGTGTTCTTACATAACCTGTCAGTTTCGAGTTTCATTTTTCTTTGGTTTGTTCTATTCTAGTTCTACTATCAAGTACTCTATTAGAAATACTTTCTGCATTGCATTTACATAGTTTTTTTATTTATTAAAACTAAGGTTTTTTGGAATTGTTTTTATTTCTCGTCATTTGGAAGAGTATATTTTTATTTTCAAAAATTACAAGTTTTAATTTACAAAGAATTGCTTTTATTACAAACAATGAACAAGAGTATGATTTGTACAGTTGAGTAAAATTGTAATTACATGGGCAGTTTTGAATCTAGAGCCGAATAAATAAAAATTTGTCCCGATTTTATAATAAAAGAAGAGACATTCAACTTGCTATTAACCCTTGGAAATGTGTAGAAAATAAAAAGCTGATTAATGTAACATCCTATACCAAATTTTTCGAAATTCTTCCTCCTCCTTGCTTTTACCCACTTCAAGCATAATTCTTTATTAGAAATGGGAATCCGTATGTTTAGGAGAAAGTCATATAATGCAAATAAATCGTTTATGACGATCACAACCATTTACTAATCACATGAACAAACCTGTGAAACGTTATTTTACTCCCATTCACATCTATTTTACCAGCTCTATTTGTGCAATTATACGCACAATAGGTAACTATCATTATAACTGTAATATAATATATACCAATATAAATAAATTAATTATTATGATAAAGCTAACAGGATGCTTGTGAGGTCACTGGCAGTCAAGTTTAACGATGTTATTTATTCATAAAAACATGGTCATACAGTAATTTATCAACATGCAACAGAATTTACCTTTTCAAAATTCCTCAGAAAGAATTAAAATTAACTTCGCACCGCATACGTATCATTAAACTGCTTAAAAAACACACTCATGCTAATTCGCAATTAACAGCTGACCGCTTTTGCCATCCTAATGACGGCGACGGACCTCTTCAATTTGGGAGTGGAACAGTGGCGCTCGTGGCATATCTAGCGTTTTCTTTAGATACTATATCTATGGTCCTTGAGGATAGGGACACGGGAGACCTTTTGTGAGACGCGGTGGATAAGGCGAATGCCGAATGTTCGGCGCTCAGCGAATCGCAAGCAACCCGTCCACACTACTCGGGATTTGGCGAGCGGTTGCCGATTCTACTCATTCGATTCCGGAATCGAATCTTTTCTTTCGATTCTCATGGAATCGGTATTATCCGCGCAAGTTTTCTTGAGCCCTCGCTACGTTAGTTACGAGAGGTGTGGGGAGTTCGGTTATTTCGACGAAAATAATTTTGCATCAAATTTGTAGTTCCTTTTTCGATAGTTTATATTATACGGGAGCGAACATTTCTGGTTATGAGATTTTGACTACAACGCTCGTTGCTATCATTTATTCTTAATCCAACTAATGTTGGCAAAGGAGATGGATTAGGTATTCCGGGGCTCAAGAAAACTTGCGCGTTTAATATTCCATTTCTTTGCTTCCGATTATTGATGAAATCGATTTCAAAACGCCGAAATCGAATCAAATTAATCCCTTCGATTTTTTAAAGAAAAATATGCATATTCCTGTGCTTTTGTTGTCCTTTTCAGTTTTTTGTCTTTATTATTAAAGTAGTTATTACTTCATTGTTAGTTTTATAGAATTCCATGTCTAGACAGTCTACAGCGTCGACCCAAAAAAACACATCAATGGCAGCGGCACCGGCACAACCTCGTCCTCCAGTTTTCCATGTCAGCATATCTCGCCGCCGACGGAACAGCCATAACATACTATTTTACACGGTTCACCTGGGCGCTGGAGCTGAGCCGAGTTCCCGAAAATGAACACGCATAGTACGCACGTGTTTCTATGGAGCCTGAACTCAACGACTCTCTCAAGATTTTCGTAAGCCCAGAGAACCCGGAAAATCTATCTTTCAGTGGGATCCAGTCGAAATAGACGGAACATTTCGACGCCATGCACAATAAATACGCTGAAAGCATCAAATTTCGAAGCACAATGCAAAGGAGTGGAGAGTCAATAGCCAGCTTCACTCTTTGATTAAGACAAGCAGCAACTTATTGTGAGTATGGCACATTTTTAGACCGAATGCTAATTGAACAATTGATTAAAGGACTAGAGTCGAGGGATATGTGTGATGAAACCATCACTAAGAAACCAAAGAGCTTTACCGCTGCGTGCGAGATTGCCCACGCACTCGAAGCCACGCGCAACACCACTAACGAAGTTAAAGCTGACGACATAGTAACCTTAATACCCGATTCGACTCATCGGGTAGGTTATGATAAGCCATCATTACGGAGCAACAACCAAGAGGCCTCCCAGTTGGTCAACAATCCGGCGACAGAGCGGCAACCAATCACGACCACAACAAGGGTTTCATCAACCAAATCAGACAACATCAAAGAATCAGCCAACGTGCGCGGAATGTGGTGGAGATCATTTCCGCAGTCAATGCAGGTTTTTTGATGCTGAATGTCGGAAAGGCCACATTGCCATTGCTTCCCGAGACAACAGAGAACTAATGAGGTAACTGAAGAGGCCGCAGAAGAATTACCAGGCGACCGCAGCGACACCGTATATCTGGGTAAAATTGAAATTATTGGAAAAGTTCAGTCCCCAGGACGGCAATTAATCGACGTCAGTATAGAGGGAATAACCGTTAAGATGGAACTTGACACCGGCGCCCCCTGTTCGTTCATGAGCAAATCGAAGTTAAGTCTAATTAAAGCAAACTTTACGCTGCAAAAAACTGATCGCCTCTTCACCAGTTACATCGGCCACCGCATCTACTGCATCGGTAAGATGTAAGTCACAGCCACCATCGGGACCACATCCAGGAACCTTAACCTCTATGTCGTCAACGGTGAATTTGAAACGCTACTTGTTAGAGAATGGAGATCTATTTGTGTGGGAGATACATTTTGATCGCAAAAACACACCAGAATCAATTCACGATCTCTCCACTGAGCCATTCCTTTCGCAGGACCAGAAAAAGGAACTCGACGCCACCATCGATAGTTTTCAGGATGTTTTCAGCGATCTTCCCGGAAAGTTATCTGGCCCACAAGCAAAGATGCACCTGAAGGCGGGTACCACGCCCATCTTTGCTCGAACTCGAGACGTCCCCGTGGCACTGCGTGACGCTTACGCCAAAGAAATCGACGCCAAGATCGCATCCGGAAGAGAGTAGAGTACTCAGAAGGGGCATCTACAACGCATGTAGTCGCCAAGAAGAACGGAAAATTGAGAATCACGGGAAACTACAAACCCACTCTCAATCCACGAATTATCATCGACAAATATCCAATCCCAAAGGTAGAAAACTTGTTTAACCGGATGCGAGGCGCCACCCTCGCCACTTAATGTCACTGACGCATACACGTATCTGAAGTTGACGACGGATTCAGCCACACGCTCAGTGTCAACACTCCAACTCATGGCTTGATCCGGCCAACCCGTTCTGACTATGGTGCAGCTGATATTCCTGCTATCTGGCAGCGGCGTATGGACGCCGTCATACAAGGTCTCGAAAATGTTGTAAGTTTCTTCGATGACACTATTGTTTTTGCAGCCAATTTTGAAAAACTCATTGAAGCCCTCAATGCAACACTGGAGCGTTTTCGCCAACATGTTCTCAAACTGAACCGAGCCAAGTGCAAATTCGCAGAACCTGTCCTGGAAACCCTTGGCAACAACATCCATGCGAGGGGCATCCATAAATCGGATACGCACATCCGAGCCGTCCGAGATGCGCCGAAACCAACAACTCCGGAGGAACTGCAGCTATTTCTGCGGAAAGCAACCTATTATAGCGCATTCATTCTAGATTTATCAACCAGATATCGACCACTTAGAGACATGCTGCTGAACGACTCCCTCGTGTGGATCCCAGCGGGCGAAAGGGCTTATAAGGATCTTAAGGATGCGCTAACCTCGCCCCAGATACACATGCAGTATGACCCGTCACTTCCACTCTTCTTGGCAACCAACGCCAGCAAAACTGGACTGGGCGCAGTACTGTCACGCCGACTCAGCAACGGTCGAGAACGCCCCATCCATTATTCCAGTCGAACAATGTCAGCAACTGAACAGAGGTACCCTCAAATTGACAAAGACGCACTTGCAATTGTATGGACACTTAAAAAAGGCCTGTACGCCCGTCTTCAAATATCTGTACGCCCGCCACTTCACACTGATCACAAGCCATAAACAGCTGACACAGATCCTTCATCCAGAAAAGTCTTTACCAGTGCTGTGTATCAGTTAGTGGCCAATTATGTGGACTATTTAGCACACTTTGACTATGACGTTCTCTTCAAGAAGTCAAAAGCCAATGCAAATGCCGACTACTGCTCTCGAGCACCGCTTCCATCCACCATCCATGCCATTAGGAACTCAATTCCGCTTCAGTGGAAAGAGGCGGAGTATTTCGATGATTTTGCATTTTTTTGCAGTCCATCAGACGCAGCAACTACCTGTTAGGTCAGAAGCCATTGCAGACGAGACCTTCATCTCGGTACGATCGTCAAACTCTTGGAAACAGGTCAAGATCTCGCCCGCCACGACTTCAAGGCTCCAGAAGTTAAATACACTCTCGCCGCTAATTGCTTGATGTTCGAGCACAGAGTCGTGGTCCCACCTACTCTACGAAATGCTATTCGCAAAGATCTACACACACCTCACTTGGGTATTGTAAAAATGAAAGGAATAGCGCGTTCCTACGTGTTTTGGCCTGGCATCGACTCGGACATTGAAAACCTCGCAAAATCGTTCACTACATGTGCATCTCACGCACACACACCATGAAGTTTCGTGACCACCATTTGGAGTATCCAAAGGCACCGTGGGAACGAATAAACACCGACTACGCCGGTCCTGTGGCTGTCACCATGCTACTAATTGTTGTTGATGCCATCAGCAAGTGGCTCGAATTTAAGCCTACAACTTCAAGAACTGCGGTTGCAACAATTGCCCTGATGGACGAGCTATTCACAACCAATGGAAGCCCCATAACTGTTGTCTCAGACAACGGTAGGCAGTTCAGTTGCCGAAAAATTCAAAGAATTTCTGAAGAGCAATGGTGTGAAGTATCACAAGCTAACAGCACCGTATCACCTATCAACTAATGGCCAAACAGAACGTTACTTTCAATCTATGAAGGACGCACTTAATGAAATGAATTCTACCAAGGGATCACTGCGAACTAACCTGAACGAGTTCCTTCCGAACGAGGCAATTCCGAAAGGCTCCACACTCCACCACTGGTTAGACTCCAGCTTAACTGTTCTTGGGACGAGAACTTCGCACATCGCTCAATCTGGTGAGACCGGACGATGTTCACACTAGGGTCAGCGAAAAACAACGGACCGAATTGGACTCGACTTTCCGTACACTGGAAATAGGACATCAAGTTTACTTCTTGTCCGGCAATCCTAGCCTGGATAAATGGGTTCCAGGCCCTGTTGTCGACCGCCTTGGTGATCTTCATTACTTGAAACATTTTGGAGACAAAAAGGTTAAAAGACATATCGACCAGATCAGCTCATTTCCAGATAATAAACCGCAAAACAAATCCGAGGCAGAACCTATACAAGTTGATAATGGGCCAACGTTAAGACGACTTCATTATGGCACCATAGAACCCCGAGCGATACCAGGCACACCAACCAACTACACCACTGACTCCATCGACACCAGCAACTCCATTAGCCCAGAGACAGCTGAGACTGCCAGCACCACGCGTATTGTACACTCCTCAGAATCCACGTAGATCATTTCGCATAAGAGTCCCACCATCAAGATTCTCACCTAGTTAATTGCACACTCGGTAAAGGGGGAGGACATGTAATCGCACAATCAGTAAAATGGGGAGGAAATGTATATGCACATAAATGTATTCCTCTTTTACTGCTGGTGATTTGGCGCTCAACAGTTGGTAGCACGCGACGCACTGGCGCAGTCTGCCATTCTCTTGCTGCTTCGAGCATGACTCAGTCTCTCCAGTCCCTCAGTCTCTCGCAGTCAATCGTAGTGGACGGACGTTCTCCCCGACGTGTTCCCGAGTGACCGTTAATAAGTTGTCGCGCGTTCTTACCTATTATGTATTGTGAATACAATAAACGTTTTATACTTTTCCAAATGAATTATTTATGATCCCCAAGAACATAACACAACTAAAACTGAGTTTATCGAAGCAGCTCTACAGAGAGATTTCAATCAAATGGATGTTCTTCGCTTTACAGAACATTTGTCATTTCATAATTATCTTAGCATTTTCCAAATTCCAAACTTTTACCTCGCAGGCTATTATTGTTGAGAACAGGAATCACATAAAGGTCCTGCATATGGGGGTTCTTGCTTTTACGTTACAAATAATATTGATTCTATTTCCTTGACTGAATTAAATGTGTATTCCGTTGAAAATGTTTTTGAAATGTCTGTAGTACATCTTCCTACGCTAAAAATTATATTACTTTGCATCTACAGGCCTCCAACAAAGAGAGCAGTAGATTATATTATGTTCTGTAAAACTGGAGATAACACTAAATAGTCACCAATTGCTCTTTGAATCCATTGTTATATGTGCATATTTTATCACTGATTTACTGGTAGAATCTGACGAGAAAGCAGTTTCTTAATTTAATCCATTCCTTTAGTTTAGATATTACAATATATGTGTCTACACGAATCACACTAAATTTAAAGAAGGCAATCAATCAAATATTAACAAAACC
>BOPP01000001.1:1113662-1129911 GCA_017312745.1 Gryllus bimaculatus
TTCATTTTAAAACTTGCTTTCCTCTTCAAAAGAGGAAATTAAATATTTCACGGAAAAGCTATTCTTGGATAACACAAGGGATTAGAACATAATGTAAAAACAAACTAATCCTTTCTTTCATTTCTAAGTATCTTAAGGTTTCCTCCTCTACTTTAAAAAATACAAATCATTTTTGAGAAAAGTCATACGGCTGGCTAAAATCATGAAACGTGACCAGGATATTTTGAACTCTAATAATAAAACAAAAGCAATATGGAATATAGTAATAAATTCGACCAAATCAACTAGAAACCTTATAGAGAATATTGTTTTAAACGATAACGATAACGAATGTGAACGATTCGGCAACAGTGGCTTGTCTTTTTAACCAATACGTTTCAAGAATTGCTGCCGATCTCACTAAGGGCCTTCAGACCCAATATTCAGCATCAGATGTTTCCCCAAAAATTTATGGCACGATGTTTGTTTTCGAAACTTCTTCCTATGAATTTCTCAAAGTAATCGGTAGACTAAAAAATAAAAATTCGGCTTGTTTAGATGAATTTCCGGATTGTTTGTTAAAGGTTTGTGCGCCCGCCATTATTCACCCGTTAACTCACATATTTAATCTATCCTTATGCACAGGAATTTTTCCAGGTATTTTTAAAACAGCTAAGATTAAGACGCTTTTCAAAAAATGTAACAAAACTGAAATTCAAAAATATCGTACAATTTCTCTTTCGTCGATTTTTTTTTAAAATATTAGAGAGACTTTTTTACGTACGAATGGAATCGTTTCTTAGTAAACACGACGCGTTTTCAGATTGCCAAGATGGGTTTCGAAAAGCAAAATCAACGGTAACAGCCATCTTTTCATTTCTTAAAGATGTCGCTTCAACCATGGATCAAAACGAAGCACCTGTTGGAATACTTTTAGATCTTTCAAAAGCTTTTGACGTCATTGATCATAACATTTTACACTCAAAATTACCTTCGTATGGAATTCGTGGTGTTGCTGTAGATTTGTTATGTTCGCACCGAAAAAAAAATCTCAGAGAGTAGAAATACCTTACTGGAATAATGGAACATTATGCACAGACATTTCTGATTTTTTGCCAATTGCATGTGGAGTTCCCTAGGGATCGATTTTTGGCTCTATTCTCTTCCTACTGTACGTAACCGATTTGCCCTCCACGATTAGTAACGGAAGAACTGTTATCTTTGCGAACGATTCGAATATTCTTTGCAATAAAGAAACCGTGAATAGTACTATATCAGATATTTCAAATTGGTTTCATAATAACAAATTAATAGTAAATGAAAATAAAACGGTTTTAATGCAGTTCTCCACTTTCAATAAACAGCTCGACACTGCACTGAAAATGAATGGCTTGCCGTTGACTGATGTTAAGGTAACAAAATTTTTAGATCTTTCAATTCAATAACGTATTATATTATTATAACAATTTCATTCAATTTTATTTATTTATTTATTTATTTATTTATTTATTTATTTATTTATTTATTTATTTATTTATTTATTTATTTCAATTTAACTTGACATGATTTTTTTAGTAAATAACAGTAGAAAATGTATATGCCGTATGGGGTAGAAAATCAACTGCGGATGTTTTCTTGAGTTTCAGAACTTATTCCCAACATTTTAACTATAAATAGTTGAAAGATGAATAAAAGTTTTAAAAAGTAATAAAATTGAAAAAACGTGAGATTAGCAATACTTGTAGAAAATAAACATTTTCATTCCCTATAGAAAACTAGATTTGCATCGTCAAGCGAACTCCAGATTTGATTCCTCTGTATTGCCAACAAAATAGTAATTCACCCCAGCTCTACTACTACCACTACCACCAGTGCAAGTAAAAGGAGAATTCAATAAAACGTGCGTATAATGAAGCTACATTTATGTCCAGAAGCAAAACAAGGGGCCATCTCAGCATTAAGATTTATTTAGTAAAAAAGTAAATAAATTTAAAAAAATCACAGGAAAAACTGTATGCGACATATGGGGGAGAATATTATCTGTGCGTATTCTTGAGTTCCAGAATCCCTTCCCGTCATTTTAACTATAAATAGTTGAATGATAAATAAAAGTTTTAAATAAATAAATGAAAAGAAATTTTAAAAAATTGTGAGATTAGCATTATTTGAAAAAATTGACATTTTCGTTTCCGAGTAATAGAAAACTTATTTGCATTGGTAAACGAGTTACAAATATGATGATTCAGCATTGCTAACAAAATAGTAACTTGCCCTTACCCCTACACCTACCATTCCAAGCAAAATGAGAGTTCCATAATACGTGCGCGTAGTGAAGCTACATTTACGTCCAGAAGCAAAACAAGGAAACGTCAAAATCCTGATCGAGAAGGGGGGTCATTGACCCGGAAGTGGAAGTACATTATTTGTTACAAACATAAAATGTCTTTTTAAAAAAGTATACATTACAAATGTAAACTAATTCAAGGTATCACTGTTTTGTTAAAATAAACATTAGTTTTCTTTTTGATAAACAGTATAGTCTCTAAATGTATAGAAACTGTTATGCAATATAAAGATGTTACTTTTAACTTTAAATTTGTGAAATGACTTGAATCTTTTAATGTCATCTGGCAACGGGTTGTAAAGTATCGTAGTACGTGTATTGTATATGGATTTCTGATAGTGAGCTGTTGATACTGACACTTGATGAACGTAATTCCCATACACAGTTTTTAACTGTCTTTTACGTAAATAAATAAATAAATAAATGTAATAATTTAATTACATTTTAATGTTTGGTCTCCCAAATTAAAGTTCCAATCAGTCATTTAATTTCATATTATTTAGAAAGGAGTTTATTATCAATGTTTTAATTATATCGTACAATTATGGATCCCTTCAAAAGTGGCGGTCAAATTTCAAATAGTTCGTGTATCATTTGTTCCCCGAGGACGCGTATCAGTTCCGGTCAGGAAATGACCTTCGGAAAACAATGTTTGGAAGCTGAAATGAAAGGTGGTTGCTTGTGACGAAGCTTCCTGTTATACGTTTGAATAAAGAAATGAGAATTATATATTTCTTTTTCTGCTACAAAAAGACATAACTGACAGATGCTCATTATAATTTGGGTATCTGTTGTTTGGAAAAGCTAATGTTTTCGAACATTTGACACTTGCTCTGGACGAAGACGTCAGAGTTTTGTGATGAATACGTGGCGCAAGTGTTCAAAGATTAGTTCCCACGTAGCATTCCGGGCGCGTTAACTGCAGTAAGTACACACCTAGTAAAATTTGTAAATACCTTGGTAATTTATGTGACAGTTACTGAATGAAACTTGTTGTCAGGTATCCTGTAAAGGTGTTGTGTCATGTGTGGAAAGGACCTCAAAATTGGAGCAATGAAGGCCCTTATTTTAGTTGGTGGCTATGGCACACGTCTTCGCCCTTTGACTCTAAGCCGTCCAAAACCACTTGTTGAATTTGCCAATAAACCAATGCTTCTTCATCAGATAGAAGCTCTGGTGGAGGCTGGAGTATCAGAGATAGTACTGGCTGTCTCTTATCGTGCAGAACAAATGGAACAAGAACTTAGTGAAGAAGCTAAAAAACTGGGAGTGAGTTTGATTTTTAGCCATGAAACAGAACCTCTGGGAACTGCAGGGCCACTGGCATTAGCCAGGGATATTCTTGCAGCTAGTGACGAACCATTTTTTGTACTAAATTCTGATATTATTTGTGAATTCCCTTTTAAAGAGCTGGCAAATTTTCATCGTAACCATGGAAAGGAAGGTACCATAGTTGTTACAAAAGTGGAGGAACCTTCCAAATACGGTGTAGTTGTTTATGGGGATCAAGGACGTATTAACAGCTTTATAGAAAAACCTCAAGAATTTGTTTCAAACAAAATTAATGCTGGAATGTACATTTTTAATCCTTCTGTCTTAAAAAGAATCCAATTGCAACCTACAAGCATAGAAAAAGAGGTTTTTCCTGGAATGGCTACAGAAGGACAGCTTTATGCAATGGAATTACAAGGTTTTTGGATGGATGTTGGACAGCCACGTGATTTCTTGACAGGTACGTATTTTTTTTTATGTCAGATATAAGAACAGTTTTCTCAACTCCGAGTGCTAAATTTTTTTAATTCCATTTCTAAAAGATTAACATAGATATTGTGGAAGTTTTAATTAAACATATTATCATTTTGAAATAATTACACAGAAGTTCTTTGAACTTAAACCCTTGTATATTGAATGTATGACCATGTAAATATATTAGGAGAATTACAAGCAGTGACATTTTTCAATGTTCAATAATGAGTAGCAGTTGGGTGTAGTATGATGAGATTTGGTGTGACAAAATTTGGAAGTTGAATCTACATACTGAGAAGAAATTGAGAATACTGAGAACTAGAAAATAATTAGTGATAAAACAAAATTTTTGTTAATGTTTTGAGGGTCCTTTTGAGGTGCAGATGTGTTTTTGTGAAATAAATTATTCTTATGTAATCAGCCTTTATTTCAGATCCTCAAGATCTGAAAAAGAATCCTAGATTAAAGTGTGTGGGAATTAGCGTAATTCTATTACAGTTAGCATTGTCTTTGACTTTGGAAGGAGTGCAGAAGGATCACTGAATAAGACATTCCTTCCTTTCATCCTTTGATAATCATAAATTTAATTTTGTGCAAATGAATTTTTTGAGCATTTCAATAATATGTTGTTTTATTTTTCAATCTAAAAGCAGCTCTTTATGGTTTTTGACAGTTTAGTATTTCCTTTCATGGATGATTGTTGAATCTAAGCTTAGATTACAGTATGAACAAATGTATTTTATGAAGACATGTTCCAGCTCAAGCGGGTACCTTTAACTCTCTTTTCAAATCATTCCTTTGAGCTCAGTAAACATGTGAATTCATTGCCTTTGGTTTTAATGCATTGTTAGAACCTCCTCAATACAACATGCGTAAGTCTACATCGAACATCCGACAAAGAATCCACATTTGTGGTTCTTCAGAATGTGATTTTGAGTTAGTTTTCACATTAATTTTGTGGATTGTTCAGGTTGATATGCGAAGGCTTTAACAAACACACAGAATAGAGGCAATTATTTCCCTAATTAACCAAACGTTGACCAAATCTGAAAAACATTTAACTTTTGGAGTTTTTAACAAGACTATTTGTGGTGTGTATGTAGATATAAAATAAAAGGTTTAATGCAGCATCCTTGAAACTAATATTGCAAATTATTAGCAAATACTTTTTTTTTTTTTTGAAAGAAGGGTAAAGGGCAATAAAATTGTATTTTGTTTGTTTCTTAATTGATAAAATATACCTGGCAATATTTAATTTTGTAATATTTCAACTGGTTACTTATGTTCTATCAACCCTACCCGATTTCATTGGTTACCTTTGTGTGTGTGTGTGTGTGTGTGTGTGTGTCAATTCATTTTCCCCACTCATGTTTTCTTGTTCAATAACTTCCTAACTTATTCCATGACTGTTTCAACCAATATTTAACAATTGGTTCTCAGTAGCACCTTTTTTCGAACAGGCATTCTGTGTAAGGGAGACTCGCCAAGCGCTGAAATTTACTTTACTTCATGATTTAGTTATAAAGGTGTCCTGTATTGGAATTTGATAGTATACTTAAATGAAATTCTATCAATTATTTTCTTATATTTATAGTGAATGAAGTAAGTTAAAGTGTGTTAAAGTTGCTCATTGACCCAGAGTTAGGGTCAAAGGGCCTTAGGAAAATGGGACAGTGTTCCAATAGTGGAAGAGGCATTGAAAGGTGTCAGGATTCCATTACGATATTTAGAGGCAGTGAACTATGGAGAATCAAGTGTGGACAATTGAAAATAATTTATTGTTTAAGGTCAAATAAAAATATTGAAATTTTCAGTTGGTGCTGTTAATATTTTTTGCAGTATCTCTGCATTAATAAAATCAATCATTGTGAAGAAATTCTATTATATTTAATTTTGACATCATCGGATATTGTGAACCAAAAATGTTTGTCCCAGAAGTTCCCCATAATCGTAGTTGACTATGTCCATGAATTTTGATAGAAATTCTTAGTTGACCTATTTAATATCATGGAAGTATTGAGATTTCCTGGGTAGACTTCAGGTTTACATATCCCCATGGTATTATTTTACTCATTTTACCTGTTGAAACATGCAAATTGATGGCAATGAACATTTAACTTGCCAAGTCTCCATCTTATCTGTGGGAAACTAACTGAAAAATGCTCACTTGAATGTGGGAATATTGGCATATTATTGTAAATGCCAGTTACTTTAAAGTTATTGCTTGCCATCTGAAGTTAAGTTTCTGTACTGTTCTGAAGTTATAATGATTTCCAAGTTGTGGAAAGTAATAAAATTATAAACCAACAATTGTATTGCTATAGGGTTTGTATTTTGTTTTGCAGGCATGTGCCTCTACTTATCATCTTTGAGACAGAAGAGTCCAGGTTTGCTTTATTCAGGATCTGGAGTAGTGGGCAATGTTCTCATTGATCCCACAGCGAGCATCGGCCAAGGATGCCGAATTGGACCGAATGTGACTATTGGACCAGGAGTGGTAATTGAGAACGGAGTTTGTGTGAAACGGAGTACTATTCTAAGAGGAGCAACAGTCAAATCACATTCTTGGCTGGATGGTTGTATTGTTGGATGGCGAAGTGTAGTTGGACAGTGGGTTCGTATGGAAAATACTACTGTGCTTGGAGAAGATGTGATTGTAAAAGATGAGCTGTATGTGAATGGTGGGCAAGTGTTGCCACACAAATCTATTGGCACATCAGTACCAGAACCTCAAATTATTATGTGATGAGTTTCTGCTATGACAACTTCATTTTAGATCAGTTTACTTGTGAATGATATATTTTGCTTAGTTTTAGGATTATACACAATTGAGCACATTCACTTGAAAAGATGATTGCAACAATTTATTATTTTTATTGAAATATATTTCAAGTCATTTATATTGTGTGTTCAATAACAATTTTATTTTATTATGGGCCATTTGTTGTTATTTTATATATGTTTTATGTATCCTTTGTTTTTAAACCAGTCAGATGACCAAAAAACTTACTATTTTATGTATGTGAGAGAGTATATAATTTTGCATCATATTGCAATATCTGTTTGTGAATGTGGAGATATTTCTCAATATCTTTTTACAGTAGTCTCTCCAATCGGCAGTCAATCAATTGCTCTTCTTGTAATGAAGACTTAATATTTGTATATACTATTTCTGATGCTTAATTGAATTCCTGTGATGCAGTTCTATTTTAAATTATTCTAAGAAACATACATTAAATTTTTATATACAAATGTATTAAGTTATTGATGATATATTTGAGTATGATATGCTATTTGAGGATGTAGCATATATTGTGTTCACATGTGTAATTCTACATAGGTCAGGAATTATAAGGTTCGTTAACTCCATTCAGGTTCCTGATAAATCAGTTTAAGTTTTTAGATATTTTTGTGAAATATTTTCAGAGAGTAATTTGTCTCAACAATATCCCTCTTTTAAAATATCTCTGAACCCCTAATGTTGTCTCGCATTAATGGAAACCTAAAGAACATTGATCTATGTATTGTTCATAGTGTGCAGTCTCTTAAATTTATTGATCATAAAATGTGTTTTAATGAATTGTTAATTTAAGTCTTTAAAAAATGTTTTTATTTATTTATTGTCAGCATTGTAATTGAAACTGTGATTTTTGGAGGGGCAATTATTGTATTTTTGAATACAATACCTTTTATTTTCTTGAAGTTTATCTTTTTTCGTATGTCTTCTCGTATGCAAAAACTGTTACAGCAACTTGTTTATGATGTTGCTTCATTGCGATTGTACAAATTTGAAAACTTGCTTCTAACTTTGCTTGTTTTCAAAACCTGATCTTACCCAGTAAAGCATAACATTACGAACTCTTTGCATAATATACTATTATTATTACCCATTATTGTATTTGAGTACACAACTTTCCATTTCTGTGAATATACTTTTGTGTGTTCTTTTAATCTTGTGAGGACCAGGAAGAATGGTTTTCATCCCAAGAATGAATTTTTGAATTAAAACTGCAGCAAGTATTATTGTTTTCTAATTATATTTTTGAAATATGTAATTTACTTACCAGTTTCTTATTTTACGATTAAGAGAACTCTCTGTCTTCAGGTTTGTTATTTAAATTAATTATAGTGAAGAAAATGAATGACAAAAAACTCAGCCAGTAATTTTGTTTTAAGCTTTTGATATGAGGATAAAGAATAGAAATGTAAAAATTATTAAGAAACGATTTGAATTTTGTGTGTAACAATCACAGTAAACGAATATTATTTTTGCAATGAAGCGGAAGCTACTGTATAAATACTGGTGTAGTGTGCAATTTTTTTGTTTAACAATTTGTTTTAATGACAACTATACAAGTTTCAGTAGTCTTGATTATTGAACAAAGATTGTTATTTAAAATTTCCAATATTTATTGCATTTATATTGTTTACTTTGGCAGGTTCATTAATTATTTTATGTTTATGATTAAAATGCATTCATCTATAGTTATTAGAATCAACTTGATTCATGATAAATCATTGTTGTTTGTATTAAACATATTGGAATTTAATTAAATATTCCTAGAAGTAGAAAACCATTAAATTTTGAAAATGTGTAATGTTTCAAAGTACCTCTCCTTGTTTTTTATGTATGTTGTATTATTTACCCAGATCTCAAAGGCTAAGAATGATGTGAAATTAATTTCAAACGTAGTGGCTGCAGGGGCTAAAGATTCAGTAATGCCTCATCAGTAGCATTCATTATGAGTCATGTTGTGCCTGTTCTGAAGAAAATTAATCTTCTTTCTGACAGAAGTCTTAAATTATCACCAGAGTATGAATGCATAGCATAAAAAATTAAGTTAAATTTTCATATTTTATTGCAAATACAGAATGCGTTTTGAAGTTGGATGTAAAAGTCTGAACTAAAATTCAATACCAATCTTGTTATATAGGATCAAAATTTGTGTGTTCAATGTATGCAAGTTTTTAACTTACAAGTTCAAAAAATTATATATATTATCAACTGTAAAGTTTCAATTTTATTTTCATGAATTCATAATCACATATACACCAAATAGTTTTCTTTCTGGTAAAATGTTGGAAATTAACATTTGAATCAAGTTTTGAACAGGAGTTCTAAGTGTGTTTCAGTGTTTTGTAATACTGAAAATTGAATGGTCAAATTACCCAAACATAAAGAGATGTTTGATTATGCATGAACATGATGGCATAGGAAGTGGGAAGATGAAGTATAGTTTAAGACTATGTTTTTAAAACCTTTATGAATTGTGCTGACTGTTCAATTACATATTCTAAGATGCCATCTCATGTAATTAAGCAAAGGTTTGGATTTGCATATTGAAGTACAGAGAGGTTAGGAAACTGCTGCAAAATGTGATAACTCTTCCATTTTAAATAGAAACATGCAACAATTACTCTTGCTACAAATTCCTGTAACTCATAAGTGCAATTATATGAATCACTTATTTGCAGGGGAGAAACTGTGTTGTTATAAAAGGATTTGTTTGGTGAATGCTGCCATTTGCGATGTTATTGAGGCAGGTTAAACATGTCAGAGGGAAACTTTAAGTTTAGAAAGTGCACATTTGTACTGCACGAATTGTGTTCTTTTTTGGATATGAAACTTTCTGTTCGCAATCTTTAATCTCTATTTATACTGCCTAATAGTAAGGTTAGTTTTTAATTTCTAAATTACTATTGCTCTTGTCAATAAATAATTTTCAGAATTGGACTTCAATTATTTTATCCTTCAAATAAATTGACCTGCCCAACCTTACACAAGTTAACAATATAGAATAACTAGCTCATGCCTTAAGAAAGCAAGTTAAAATGCTTTCATATAATTATATTTTTCATTGAATTGGACCACAGAGTTTTTAACAACAGACAGTTTTTAGATCATAAAAAGTTTATTCAGATCTCCTCATCAATCGCATCATAAAATCATCACTTTTTGTGATGTGATTGCTGAGAAGCTCTGAATAAACTTTTTATGATCTTAAAACTCTTGACGTTAAAAACTGTGGCCAAAATCAATTAACAATATATATGTTATTGATAGTACAGACAATTTCCTAATTAATGTATTAAATGCTCTCAGTTCATCTATTTTCTTTTGACATTTCTTTTGAATTCAAACTACATCTAAGGCCTTTTCGCCTGTTCTCAGCCTTTCAAAATATTTTAAAACTTTTTGCCAGGAAACCTAGAATTTTAGCAATTCTTTTAAATTTTTCCAAGGTTTTAATAAATTTCCTTTCTTATCAAAGTTCGTATTGAGTTTTTGTGGTTAAATGTAATGAACATTGATTTTATGTTGAATATATATTATTTTGTATCCCTTGGTTTGCAGATGAACACACTTATTTTTTCCAGTAACCATTCATTCTTTCCAAAAGATGTAAAACGTTTTGCTGACTGGCACTCATAATCAGGTGTAACAAAACAATGTAAATAAAAATCATGATACTAAAAAGTCTAAAATATAGTACGTAAAGTAACTAAAATGGCGGCAGGATTTTCGACTAGCTGGAGAGGTAATGTTGAATTCAGTCTCTGTCTGGAGAAGAATTCTAGCAGCCGGCTGCTCTGATTGGTAGTTTTCCAGGGTTTCTCTGATCAACACCAGGTGAACACTGGACCAATACCCTAACAAACAAACCATGGTCTGGCTACAATCCTTCCTTCCTCTTCCTTGTCCTATCCTCATCCTTTACTTACACACACACTAACATGCCCTACACTACCACACTTGCCAGGAGACCGGTTTGAGGGCTTACAGCTTTTTCTCTAGTGAAGGACCCTGCTGGTGGGAGATAAAAGGTTGGAGAAAACCCTGCTAATGTATGCCATGTCTCGTCATCCACCAGAGGATGATCACTGCCAACTCCCAATGAAAAATCATGCACCACACTTATGGGAATGTCAGTAATTGATGTGCCTGGGGTCACTAACAATCAATCAATTAACTAAAATAAATTGTTGGATAATGATTCGTTGCAATCATTTCAAAGTGGATCGACTACCCTATGTCTGTGTCAAAGACCAACTACACAATGTAGAACTGGATCATGTTTTTATTTAAATCACTTGATATCATTTTACAATTCATCTAGTGAATTGTGCATAATAGGTCACGAAATGAGTTTTACAATTTTTTAAAAGAATGAATAGTGGAAAATATGTTTGATAGGTATTTAACCAAAGGGTCTTTTAACAAATAATAAGTTCATATTTTTGCATTTCTTATTGAATTTCCCTCTGGATGGTGCTACAATGTTCATTTCTTTTTATATTTTACATCTGCAAGGTAATTAAAAGTGAAGTATCTTTGAATTTACAAAAATAATAACATAATCTATTGAATTTAAAAATTGCTTAAAGGTAAATTTGTTTTGTTTGAATGTTTACTTTTGATTTAAAAATTTGCTTTAGAGGATATTCTCAAATTAGTTAAACCGTGAAGATTACTGACATGTTTAAAAATTCTAGTCTATTAATTTCAGTATAAAACTAAAATTGATGAGCAGCCTACTAGAAAATGTTCATTATGTACAGGATGAGAATATATTAATGTTTACTACTTGTCTTCTTTGCAATGCTTCTGAGCAGCAGAGAACAACAGCAAAGAAAGTATTTTGAAACTGGGGAATTCAACTATGGAAGAAGTAGCTTGTTCCGTGGATCAACTGTTGAATGTTCTATTTTTCGAAGACTGAGTATATTAGTTTCAAGAACAATGCAATTAAACATATTGAATCCTAACATGAATCAAATTGAATTTTTAAGAAATCGAGCAAATATGCAGGTAAAGATCTTCGTTAATATTTCCTACCATCAATGTTACTTGTAGCTATAGCACCTAATTTTTTTTATTCAGTAACTGAGTTTTCAATTAGTATGTGTAAATTGGATGGAATTGATTGTAGTCATTGCAGAGCATCAACAGAGAATATTCTGTACTCTCATAAGCAATTTCTTTTTACAAGCTAGCAACACAAAACTATAAACAAAAACTGGCATTCTGGGCTCATATTTACACATCTAATTAATATTATCAAGTAGAGTCTTTAATGGTTGATTTTGCTAGGATATCTGCTTCATGTGCATAAAAAATGTGATGATAATAGTATTGAGAAGGAATAAATAAATTGCAGAAGGAGGTTTTGTTGAAAAATAGGTATTTGATGCTTGATTTTCAATTGGATCAGGATGGAACATCAAACAGAGATGCAGTCAATAGAAGTCACTTTTCTCCATTGTCTAATAGAGATAATATTGAATTGCTGAAAGACAAGGAGAAAGGGAATAATTTGTGTCATTAGGCGGTAATATAATAGTAATATAATTAATTTATTGCCATGTTGTTACAATATTCAGTCACAGTATTTGTACATTAAGATGTTTGTTTTGATTATAAAAATCATTGGTATTAATGTGAATGTTTGAAAGATGGTATCGGCGTTCTCGCTGTTTCCATGGGTGGTAGTTTCTGCCGTCGCCGCTGCTGGTGGGTGTTGCCGCTTAGAAGCACTTGCGGTGCACAATGCCAGGGCCGGACTCATCGTACTCCTGCTTGGAGATCCACATCTGCTGGAAGGTGGACAGGGAAGCCAAGATGGAGCCGCCGATCCAGACGGAGTACTTCCTCTCAGGGGGAGCGATGATCTTGATCTTGATGGTGCTGGGAGCCAGGGCGGTGATTTCCTTCTGCATCCTGTCAGCAATACCGGGGTACATGGTGGTGCCACCGGACAGGACAGTGTTGGCGTACAGGTCCTTACGGATGTCGACGTCGCACTTCATGATAGAGTTGTAGACGGTCTCATGGATGCCGCAAGATTCCATACCCAGGAAGGAAGGCTGGAAGAGGGCCTCGGGGCAGCGGAAACGCTCGTTGCCAATGGTGATGACCTGGCCGTCGGGCAACTCGTAGGACTTCTCCAGGGAGGTGGAGGCGGCGGCGGTGGCCATTTCCTGCTCGAAGTCCAGGGCGACGTAGCACAGCTTTTCCTTGATGTCGCGCACGATTTCACGCTCGGCTGCGGGGGGCAGAAAAGGCGCCAGTTAGAAAACGGACACTTTGATGAGACGTGGGGGGGGGGAGCAGGCAAGGCAGTTGAACGAAATGAGAAGAAGCCCGCGTTAGAATCGAACTCCATTGAACAAGGGAACCCGAAGGATAATACGAGAAAGTACCTCCCTGAGAAAGATAAACGCGATTTAGGTAAAAATGCCGCTAAGAATCAGATTAAATTCTAGAGGTGGACATAGAGAAATAATGAATGAAAGTATCAAAGTCCTGGATTTGCAAGAAGTTAAAATCGCTTTGAATATGAGCCGGGGGACAGAGCGAGAAAGTATGTTTACAATTTAGACTTCCAATAACAAATCAAAGAAAAGAGAAAATGAGAAGAAATTCAAGAGGGGAAAACCCTAGACAGTGTTTAAGAAGAGCAAGTACTTAAGCATCGGAAAGATATTGAGATATTTAACTCATTTCAACGAAAAGGTAAAAGATGTGTCTTTAATCGTAAAACGTTTAAAGTACACTCTAATTAAAAATAAACGTGAGGAAGCAGGGAATGTATGAGTATCGGGGTCTGATGGATGCACGGGAAGGTTACTTACCAGTGGTGGTGAAGCTGTAACCGCGCTCAGTCAGGATCTTCATCAGGTAGTCGGTGAGATCGCGGCCAGCCAGGTCCAGACGCAGGATAGCGTGGGGCAGAGCATAACCTGAAGTCAAAAGACAAGTTGGAGATTCAATAAGTGTTTCAAATACATGAGTGTCGAGTAACGTTTTTTAGGCACTGCCTTAACATTTTTATTACAGAACTCCACGGAGATAATAAAAAATCTTTGGAAAAACAATTTTGAGACATTCTCGTTGCGTATATCCACTAGTTGTAGGAGATACTAACCGTTATAAAATTACTCGTGTGAAAATGTCTTGTCTATAAAAAAGTTTTGTTGATCGAAGACATTTCTTTTATTCCAACACGAAGTAAATTTTCATCTTTCACTCAACAGAATTTGTTGCGTAGTACGGAATATGTTTTTGCATGATACGAAAAGTACGGGCTGTGATTATTTGCATCTCACTCTTTGTAACAATCTACATTTAATTGAATTACCTCGATAATCCTCACATTATACGAAGAAAAATATTAGGAGTTAAATTAGAAAGGTGAAGAATGACATCACCCAATTCTAAGAGGTATATTTCATTCTACTAAACGAAAAGTGAAAGTGATTAGCTAAACAGTCACCGATTCAGCTACGCCCCTTCAACAGAGAAGATTCTGAATTCATTGTCGAGGCGTAATTATTAATTTTAAAGCGCTATTGTTCTAAATTAAGTTGAAAGAAACGCCTCTCAATGATGAAGCCAAACTCGGCCTCCCGTCATTAACTCAAAAATGTAGCATATTATTATACTTAAAGACAAGTCCGATGTAACAGAAGTTACAAATATTTACATCACGCCAGTTTGAATAATGCGAAGAGTTAACTTTCCCTGCTATGAGTTTATTTTATTGTTGAATCCAAACATTGCAAATGCCATTGTTTCAAACTGTCAACGAGTTACGGCGGTTATTGATTTTGCCATTGAAGTTGGTTTACGATTCTTATAATGGAAATAAGTAAATGTGCTTGTGCATATAACAGAAATACTGTGATTGGCGTTTTGAGTGTGTTTGCATGAGTGTGCTGCTCAAGTGTATGTGTCTGAGAGATTGTGTATGCTAGCATGCATATGTGTATGCCTTTACGAGTGTAAGTAACCATTACGAAAGCTTTAAAGTATGTATGTATGTATGTACAAGTAGCATGTGTTCATGTAGGGGATACACCCATGTGTGCTTTGAATTCAATTTGTTGTCATGGAAAGTCGTACCTTCATAGATGGGGACGGTGTGGGAGACGCCATCACCAGAGTCCAACACAATACCAGTGGTACGGCCGGAAGCGTACAGGGACAGCACGGCCTGGATGGCGACGTACATGGCGGGGGTGTTGAAGGTCTCAAACATGATCTGGGTCATCTTCTCGCGGTTGGCCTTGGGGTTGAGGGGAGCCTCGGTGAGCAGGATGGGGTGCTCCTCGGGGGCCACACGCAGCTCATTGTAGAAGGTGTGATGCCAGATCTTCTCCATGTCGTCCCAGTTGGTGATGATGCCGTGCTCAATGGGGTACTTCAGGGTGAGGATACCTCTCTTGGACTGGGCCTCATCACCAACGTAGCTGTCCTTCTGACCCATACCCACCATCACACCCTGTGCAGAGAAACAAGAACTTTGGGTTACCGGGAGAATTGAAGAAGAAACGAAAAAAGTTGACAAAGATTGCGTGGGGATGGAAAACGGGTTGCATGAAAATTTAAGCGAGACTCTACCTTAGAATTTTTCCTTTCTGAACATTTTCTTTTTTAATTTAGTGCTCATGGATTTCAATTTGTGAAATTTCATAGCCGTTACTCGATTTTGATATTTTTGTAATGTGTTTAAAATGCTTGTTTTTAATTAAAATCGTTTTTTCAGCGGTTTGAAAGAATAGTTTATTCGCGAATAGTATACTCGACAGGGAGTTCGATTTACTTAAAATTAGCATGACATATGTTTTATTGCAAAAGCCTTTATTGTTTTTTGGCGGGATAAAACCGATTTTTGCAAGCTGGTATTGCAATGCAATGTTCGTAAGGCCGTTGATTCCTTCTACTCTTGACTTGGAACATCTACGTAGGATCCGCTCATAGCTCCTCAAATACCATCTCGTACGATTATCCAGCATTACCTATCAGTGTACATCGAGGGATCTGATAGCCTCACGCGACTGAGACTAGCTTTCTCAAGTTTTGTGTGAGTCTCGTTTCATTAAATGAATCGCAAGCTTCAATGGGTCGTCATCCGGATTGCGATTTGATGTAGACGGAATTAATTTAAAACCATTTATTTATGCCGTAAGAAATATAACTGTACATATTCCAGTTCTCCATAGTCTCTAAGCTTAAAGGAAAAGTCATCCGCGGACACAACGCACGAGGTTTCCCGTGAATTTCCGAGCAGGGAGCAAGTTCACCGGGGCCCGCATGATCTTCTTCCAAAGCGGGGCCGTAAACCCTAGGAGAAGTCCGTCGATCGAGGTTAAATAACTGCGTGGCAGGGGGTGGGGGGT
>BOPP01000001.1:1129935-1162171 GCA_017312745.1 Gryllus bimaculatus
CTGGCTGGGGCTGGGGCGCGGCCGGGCCGGGCCACGCCGCGCGGCGCCGCGCCGGGGGGCTTCCTGTATATGGCCGCGCGGCCGGGGGGGCTATTTCTGAGCCTCTGGATAAACACCACGCGCGCCCGTGCACACGCACGCGCACGCACGCACGAATTTCTTCCCCTGCATTCATTTACTTTCGGCGAAAGTCGTTGAGGCCGACAACCATACGTTTTAAACATACGTTTTTATACTTAAAATTTGATATAAGGGACAGAAATATTGACATACATTTTGCGTGAAATGGAAAAATGCCAATTACGAAATGGAAACAGTTCAGGGGAATTAATACCGTAGTTTTAATTAAATATTAAGATTTCAATTTGGCTTTTTTATTTAAGGAGCAATTATATCTGATCCCACTCCGAAGTACTTCTCAACAATTTTGAATGATTTATAATACGTTTAACGGTGATCTACAAATATTGCATTAGGAATGGTTTGGAGTTCCAATTCGCCATATATTCGTTTTATTATTTCTTCGGGGAAGAAATGTCTCACAAGGATCGAAATATTGAGGAAGAATGAAAATAAAATAAGAACAATGTAATTAATAAATGTGTAGTAAATTTCATGCCCAATCTAAAGCTTTTGGATTCCATACAACTTTATTGCTTTTTGTTCTAACTTATTTGTTTACCCGCATGGATACACGCTAATAGTAAATCCGAAAAGTTATTTTTAATGACTAATTTTATATATAATTAATTAAAAAATAATTCAGAACTAATTAAAAATATTAGTGTGAGAGCTTCATTCTACATACTACATCACGAATTGTAATCCGATCCAAGAATTTAATTATTTTATGAGACTCTAATTTCTATGTATATCCTTTTTAGTCATCTCTTCTGAACCGACACCCGCTTTAGTCCAATCGATCGAACCTTGTAGATATCAAATATCATTTCCCCGTCATCAATTCAGAAATGTCCACTGAAATTTCTATTGTGTGCCTAATGCAAATATTTCCGAATTGGAGCGGCAGCGATGAATCGAAACCGATCGGTAGTCGTCCGAAGTGTTTCGGGGTAGAGTCTTCCGCGTTCGTTTCATCCCGGGCAGCGTTCGCTCGCGTTGAACGCATGCGCCTCCGGCACCCCGTCATTTCGTTAAGGAGGACGAGGGCGTTGACGGCCGCTGCGTTGGCTGAGGGTTGGGGAGGCGGGAGGGGCGTTGTACCTGATGGCGGGGCCTGCCGACGATGGACGGGAAGACGGCGCGGGGAGCGTCGTCTCCGGCGAAGCCGGCCTTGCACATGCCGGAGCCATTGTCCACAACCAGAGCAGCAACGTCGTCGTCACACATTTCGGCAGATGTTTGTTATCCTGCGACACAAAGAGAGCCCACTCGTTACACACACACATACACACACACATTCAGAGAGCGGACGACAGCCGCACCCTGCCTAGCAAGCTAGCGCCGACCGACCCTCGTATTTAAGCATTGGCGTTATTAAGTTTCACGCAGAGCGACCATTGAGAGAACGAGAGACTTAGCTTTAAGTGCGAGATCAATCTCACGCAGCCATTATTCATTGAAATTTGAGAGATCGAAAGTGAATCAGCTTGTTTTAGAAATTGAAGGAAGGAAAAAATTGCCTTCAAAGTGTTTCAAAATAAAATGAAGTAATACGACTAGCGCAACACTTTTGTCTCATAATCTAATGTATTACCTAACACTTCCGTGTTCTAACCTTATAAGTCGCGAAAACACTTTTATCATTGCCGCCATTCTATTTCGGTGTGCCATAAACAAGGATAGCATATTCAGTATATAAAATTAGAACGGACATCTAAACACTTTCTATAAGTTTTGAAGAGTTGCAACGTTCATGGTAATAAGTAACATTTTAATAATTGTTAACACTTTTCAAACTCTAAGATAACAAGCACTACATCAGATTGTTTTTGTAACAACGAATTTTATAAATTCATTGCAGCCAAACATTCTGGTTAAATTTATCGGTAATGAGTAATGTAATGCAATTATTGCAGTTTCAACTAATCCGTCAGATTTGAAACAAAATTATCCTCAAAAATCCTCACAAAATAATCCTCAGAAAATCAAAACTCGCAAATTATTTCCGTGCGAACACACTAACCCGAGGCAAAACAAAAAAATACGATATTTAAAAACACTTGTCCAACCGCAACACTAAAAAAACACGAAAGCTGCAAACTTTTTTCCTCGTCATAAGCCTCGAAGAGTTAACACGTTTCCTCCGAAGGAAACACCGAAAAAATTCAAGTAACACAATTAAAGTCGGAACACTGTTGTACGGAACGATCACCAATCCACTCACGAAGCAAAAATTGCGCCGAGGGAAGCGGTATGTGCGAACTCACGACGGCGTACTACGCTAGCACTGCACTGATGGCTGGTCGTTGGAGAGTCCCGAGCTACGTACCGTGCAAGCTTGTTACTAGCTCCGGCGCTCCTGCTCGACGTCTAGGCAGCGAGTGGGACCAGCGGCGCCGCGCCCACTAACTATATCCTTCGGTCGGCGGCGCCAAAAATACCGCCCTCCAAACAAGGGAATCGCGGCGGGGCCGGCCGGCGCGCGCGGCCGCCCCGCGCATGCGCGGACCGACGCACGCCGCACGCCGCGCCCCTAAAAGGGAAGGCAGCGCGGGCCCCGCGCCGCCCCCCGCCGCCGCCTTTTTAAGTTTTGAAGGATAACGGCGTCTTCCCAGCTCCCGCGCCCTACGCCCCGCGGCCCCCCACCCCCTCAGGGGCCGACACCGCCGTCGCCGCGCCCCGGGAAGCGGCGAAGGATGCGGCGCTTATTTTATTTTTAATTTTTCTCGCCGCCGAGGGGCGCCGGCGCCGCGCAGGCAGGGCGGAGCGGCGTCGTGGGCGGAGCGGGCGAGGAGCGGAGTGGCGTGGGCGCGTTACGTGAGTTCGCATCGCCCGCGGCGATCTGGGGCAATCGTCGGACGCGACGCTCCGCGCCGCCGCTTTTGCCCATTGACAAAGGCTGCCCGCCCCCGCCCGCCCGTCCCGCCCCGTCCCCCCGCGCGCACTCTAGGAGCGCCCGCGAGCAATCCCAACTGAGCGGCGCGGATTTCCCTTCGTGAGCGCCTCTGACGGGATCTCTAACTGCCCGTGATGTACGTTAGGCTGCCCTGAGGTCAGAGTGGTGGACCTCTCGTGTCGCACATATGCCTGGGACCGAGCGCTCTTTCTCTTCCTCTACGTGTCGGTATTCAAACAGTGGTCACTTAGCGTACATTTTGTGCAAGATGGAGCAAGTTGCGGTATATTTCTCGGGGTCGATTTTTTCCGAGCCGTAAATTGGACGTTATTCTATTATAATCGTTCGTCATGTTTTTTTCAGGATCGCCCAATAGGATAGCGGTCAACGCGTTAGTTTACCACATCTGAAAATTCCCAGATTTTTGCTAGTCCATTACCAACCCGCCGTTTCAATTCATTACTCAGCATCTCTTTCATGTGTTAGCTTTGGGTATGCAAAATACTTAACAATAAACGGACCGTTATGTATTATTACACAAAAAAGAACCGTTGGAGTATACCATATCCATGATACTGTAACAAGGGACCTTGTTACAGTATCATAGATCTGGTATACTCAAACGGTTCTTTTTTTTATACATTTGTTTAATGATCAGGTCTTTTTAGAATTGTTCATGTTATACAAACGTTTTGGAGTCTGTTTGTAGGAACGTTTGTAATGCTGATTTATTAATTTTGATAGTATAGTTACTATTCTCCTTCGAATGGAGTAAAATAAGTTGAAGATTCTGGTAAATCAATAATTAGCCAGTGTCTACATATGGAGCTGAGATTTGAATAACAATATTAAAATATCAGCTTAGTCAACAGAGTCAACGATGTAATTCTTAAAATGCTTTTATATTTTTTTCGGTTTTATTTCTCATCCGACCTTAATTTTATCAATTACACTAAAAAAATCATGGATGCCAAAATCAAGGAAAACGTTCAAAATCTTCGTAAACGAGCTTGTCGATATAACCGTTTGTAATATAATTCATTTTTTGTACAGAATATCATTAAAAATAATATTGGGCCATTTATTTGGGTGTACTGTATGGCTATGTACCTAATAACCTGCACCAGGAAAGTCTCTCCATACCAAGCCGAATCAAGGGCTCTACATATATGTTTGTAGCAACCAGATCACTGGGAAAAAGTGAAGATGACAAACCTTCCAGCATATATTATGATTCTGGTGAGTACTCAATTTAGTTTGCATTTGTTGCAAGATGCGGTTCGCGTTACCAATATAATTTCTGTTGCTAGCACTCTCTCCAGCCACTGGTGCCACTGCGGTGAGACTTTTATGGCGAAATGTAGTATCTAGGTATAAACGTTCGTCTGGAAAAAATCATTCTGGGAGTATTTGCGATGACAAATTAATAGATTTATATTCTGCTACACAATATATCGCATATTGTATTTAACAATGCAAACAACAAAGAAATGTAGAGCGATGTAATTTTTAAGAAAAAATAATGAAATTGTCCCATTAGAAAACAAACAACGATTGTTACTCTCAAAAATAAATCACATAATTAAATCTATACTCCGTCTAGACATATGTTTGTAAATTTGTCTTGGATGTTTCTGTCGCTTCTCCAATTCTGCTCTACTTTCCTAGTAAGGTTTTGTTAAGTAGTAAAAATCCCAGGCAATTTGGGTTTTGTGATGGTGCTCCAATGTATGAAGTACCACAAGACTCATTACAGTCATCGCGAGTCGATTCAAAACTTTAAGCCGACATCCATTTCAAAGTATTATACTCTTCAGATGCAAAACGCGTTAAGTGAGAGAATGTTTTGTGGATTGGTGCCGTAATCTATAAGGTACATTTATCACATTAATGAAAGAAATAACTGTCAAGTTGTGGTTGAGTAAAATTATAAGTTCCTCGTACTTTTGACAATCAAATTATATTCGTTCTTTAAATTCTCATTTTATTCATTTTCGTTGGTCATGCTGCCACCTTTACAATGAAACATGACGTTACATAAGCCAATAATTATGAAAATGTTTGATGATGTTCTCGTAACATATATCATTATGATCATCAGAGTGCATGATGTGGAATCTAATGTCCTATGCTAACGTATAAAACATGGTACTAGTGATTTATCTGATTATGGAGCCAAGTACGCTCCGAAAAATCATAAAATAAAGAATATCTTTAAAAAAATATATAATTTGATTGTCAAAAATACGAGAAACTTATAATTTTACTAATGTATTTATCACAATGCAGAGCCGCGAGAAGAAAATTAATTGATTGGCAAACAAAATGCAGAAATTAGCCACGGATGAATGTTTGCGACTATCGTGAGAGGATCACAAAGGAGGTTTGTACAAGAAACAAATGATTAATAGTTTTCGATGAAACACGCACCATTTATAAAAAAACTTTGGAAATGCACATACACTTTATTTATTTTATATCTGTAAATTATTTACAGATTCGGTAAATTTAAATAAAAACTAAGAAGCAATCTTAAAGCAAGCCTATATTTCGGTACACTAAAGCCTGTGTTATTATCTACGATGTTTCTTAATTCATTCTACGAAGGGGAACGAGGGGAACTCGAGAATTAATATGCACTCACCAAAACAAAGTGTATGCGCTTTTTCGAGATATATTTTCATCTCTTTAATATTCTTGACTTTTGCAGCCTTTTTTAAAGTTGGTGGTCTTTCGAAATGAGTCCTGATATTTCAAAAGCACGCGATTGTTATACAGGTACTACGCAATACAAAAGTAGTGTAGACGTTTCATGTATGAGATCTCTGCCAAGAGTCCTTGTGTGTGACGCGGCGAACCCACAGCTCTGAGGCACCGTGGATGCCATTTCCCTAGGCGGTATTCACTCGTCACAAATAGCTTCTACTTGCGCGGATTGCAAGACCATTGGGTAAATTAGGATTCGATGAGCCTCTTCGGTGTATTAGATCTAATGTTGCTAACAGTTGGAGCAGAAAAACACGCAGAGGAAACGCCTGTGTGGTAGAGTTATTTGGCCACCCCCACATTATTTGGGAACGCATTTTTCTTTAAAATAAAATAAATTATCTAACAAATTAAAGAGGCAGTAAACGGGATACTAAAGTAATAAGCATTATTTTTTAAAAACTGCCTGTATAATTAAAGTATTTTGTGAAGGCAAATGATAAGACATTACTAAAAAAGTGATAGAAATTAGGAAATTCCATACGCCTTTTATCTTGCTCAAGTCTCTAATTGAGCGGCATTTCAAATTCCAGTACAAAGACAAGGTAATATTAAAATACAATATTGTATAAAATATGATGTAAAGCACATAGTATTAAAAAAGAATGAAGGAGAATTACGTACAGAGATCAAGACGTACTTTGCTTCGGAAATGTTAGTGAGGGAAACTCGGGAAAGGAGAACAAGAATCCACTGGTTGAGAAGAAATGTTTCCTCTGCGCGCCAACTGTTGTAACGCCGACGCTGTTTACAGCCAGCGGCTGCACAGCCCCTGAAGCACACGCTCCCCGTGCGTTGCGGGCGGGTGGCGGGCTGGGCTTCGTTGACTTTTTTTCTTGCGAACGCGTCATTCACTTTTGCCATTAGTCCCGCAACTGTCGTGCATTTTGTAGCCCAGGACTGGATCGTGAGATTCGGCGCCGACATACAAGTCGGCTAGCTGGTGTTTTCCAACCAGGTATCCCACAATCGGGCAGCAACCATCCGGGACAAACTATAAGCTCCCGACCGGTCTTCCAGCACTTGTGGTAGTGCAGTGCCTGTGAATATGTGTGTGTACTCTAAGGAGAGGATAGGGCAAGGAAGAGGAAGGAAGGATCGCGCGTGACATGTGACCTTTTTTGTTAGGACACTACTCCAGCATTCATTTGGTGTTGGTCGGAGAATCCACGGAAAACTACCGATCAAAGCAGCCGATCGCTAGAATCCCCCTCCAGTCAGCAGGTGAATACAAGCCGGGTACCTAATTAGTGTGAAAATCGCCCATTACGGAGATTCGCCTCCCAGCAGCTACCGGTGAGCGTGGCAAAATAGGCAGTTTTGACGCTACCTCGGCGGCGGGCGGCAGCGGTTGGTGGGCAATGTGTGTGTGTGTGTGTGTGTGTGTGAGGGGAGCGTTAATGGCGCGCGACGGAGCAAACGCAGCGCCGGCGCCGCGAGGGTCGCGACGCGTCAGCGCCTGGGGCCACCACCACACTTCGCGCTTATTAGTGAAACTCATAATGTAATTGACAATAATACACAGACGACAAAAACCGTTAACATTAAAAGGGTTACCATAACAAGATACAATTCAAAGACTTACGTTAACACGTTGACTGCCACATAATCAAGAATGTGACCGGCCGTTTTATCCGTCTGTAGGTTACAGAAGGGATTGCTAATTATTATCGGTTTATTTTTTTAAAAATCTTAGTTTTGTACTGTTTTCTTCTGAGAGACAGCTTTTGATTCTCGCGGCCTTTGCACATATCTTTACGACAATGAGCGTGTGAATCATACGCTGATTCTCCGAAGTGCGGCGTCTGGTCTTGTTCTTGTTTCTTTTAAACTTCACATATGTAAAAAACAAACGAACAATAGTTATGAATTAATAATGGAATCAGTTCAAACTGAGACGGGGTTGATGATATACGCCTAAATCTTCTGTGGTCTATGTTTGTGCATTGCAAATTCCAAAAGAATGACCAGGAACTGCACGACAACACTGAGACATGCCAGATAAGATTTTTAGTTGTTGCTTTTCACGTAATTCTCAAATTAAGTTTTTGTCATCTGAATTGTTTTCTCTTTCGATAAACTTAAAAACACAGTTCGATGTGGTATCAAGTTACTACTACATTGCTCCAGTTTCGTTTGCCCCGTAAGGTGTCCGGTGTTCCGGGGCCCGCAAAGCGCTCGTGTGTTGCAGCGTTGCATACCCTCTGGGAAGCATGTTCACTGTGCGGGCATGTGCGGGCTCACTGGCCCGCACTGCGTGGTTGAGCACACAAAGGCGTCATCCCTTCAGCCCATTTTGTTTCAGCGATACGTTTAGAAGACAGTGTTTTAATTAATTATTTTTAATAATAAAACTACATTTAACAAAAAAATTGCATGACTACAAATCTAAGATGAAAAAGTTTCGTAAACAATGATGGAACGAAAGTTAGTACTTTTTGAAATGAATAAAAAAAATCTTAGTTTGCAATTAAGTCAAAATTTTACGATTTTACTCTCGTTTATATTATTTTTCTCACTTTACTTATTTGGAAATAAGTTTATTGGAAAAATCTAAATATAGCAGGACAGAATTTTAATCACGGGTGTTGCTAGCCTCTAATGATGCGTATTTTCAATTTTGTCTTTCCCACTAGCCGCAACCGAATTTCTTCGGATATGTTTCGCTCGTTGAACGGCATTTACGTTTGATTCTTGTAACTTGGAAAAGTATAACGTGTAAGTTTACTACATACAAGCTGTGTAGTTTTAGAAACAGTACATTAAGTCGCCTGTCAAAGTCGCTTTACAAAGTAAGTTCGGACTTTTTAAAAAATTAAAAAGAAGTGAAAAAACAATAACAGAGAGATAAATTTGATTATAGATTTGATCAATGTTAAAGTATTGTTAGTTGAAACGATGGCAAGCGTGAAATTATTGGAAAACATTCAGATTGAACCGCATGTGAACCACAATCTGCAGGGCTAAAGTCGTACAACATGCAAATAGGAGGAGTTGACCACCACGATTTTCTGGTAGCAGAATATATTAGCAGTATAAGAGCTAAGAAGTGGTTCTTTGCCTTGAATATAAGAATGATAACAATGGACCTTATAAATTCATGGTTTGATTATACAATATTATTTTAAATGGCAATGATTCACTTGATCTTGGGGACTTCAAAGAGCAGTGCTAGTTACGTATCTAAAATAAGGACAGAGCAAAATTATCTGGGCAGTCCCTGTATTTTCCAGCAATTTGAAAGTGGTTGAGATGTAAGGTATATTGGGTCGGACCACACTGTTGCTCCACGAGATCATCAGCGGCGGTTCACAGTCATTGGATGCACATAAAGACTTTCTGCTCGAAATGTAATGTCCTTGTGCGCTTCATGGTTTCTCCCCTATCATATCAAATAATAGAGTCCAATTCACATATCCACTACAAATGGTTTTTCTTGAATATCCTCTTCTCTACCTGTCATTCCATTGTGACACCGTTATACCTCAGCGTTCTATTGCAATAATGGTCATTTTCAAAATTACTTAAAACAATTGCTAATTTCGTATATTTCATGCCACTCAAGTAATATTTTTGAAAAATTCGAAAAGATTAATTTGGGACTTAACGGGTTTACAGTAGCGCACCCAAGGGAATACATATTCGCATATAGTTTTTTTTAAAATAATTCTCCATAGTAACGTAATTAATTTTATATATAAATTGAATATTCGACACGCACCTTCAAGTACAAATTACTAAGAGGTCGTCCATAAATTACATAATGCCGAAGAGAGTGGGAGGGGGTTTGAGGTAGAGTTACACCGCGTAACATAGGGGTAGGGGCCAAAGTTTAGTGTTATGTGTTGCTGATATTTATTTTTAAAATCTTTCAACATTTGCCGAAATAATTCCTTTTATTCGGTCTTATACTAAAACATTACCATATTAACAAATTAAATTAAAAATATAATAATTAAAAGAAGTTATAATTTATAAATTGTTACAATAAATGAAAATATTTTCCATCAATGATATAGATAATAATTGAATCTTCTAGATTACGAAGACAATATTCAAAATTGACCTACAGTATAGTCTAGAGTACAATTAGTTGGTGCAGTAGACTCGGGGCCTGTGCGTTATCCACGATGGTATGTGCACGACTTGTCAGACATTTTCTCGCCTACGCGTCCTTCTTTCATTAAAAATTGTCTCCACACCTTTTGTTATGCGCAGGCCGCACCACCAATTTATTCTCACGTTAATTATAATAAATTTTAATATATAACGCAAATACAATTAACACAACTTATTTCTGCTATATTATTGGAAGGGGGTGGAGGGGCTTGTCACAACTGTCATAATTATTAGAGGGGGATTAAGCGTGCGTTACTGGCGCATTACAGGAGGGAGAGGGGGTATTCAAAATACTCTAAATTTGCGTTACATAATGTATGGATCTCCCCTAATCCCAAAATGCTACTTTCTTCCAAAAGCATATTATCTTTTCTATCCTTCTATATACTTTTCTATCCTTGAAGCTTAATACAACACAAGGAATTACATTAATCTAGGATATAGTATAAAGAAGCCGTTTAATAAGTTGTACGGACACACGAACAAAGAAACGAAATATTTCTTTCATGTATAATTTCTCTCTCCGTGTTGATAGATAATACACTAGAAAATAGTTACTGCTTTCCAAACTATAATTATTTACTTTATTTTCTTATGTTCTTCTAGCAAAAAACAAGATAGATTTGTAATTTCTTTCATGTACTTCTCGCGCCTGTCTTCTCGTAACTACCTTTTTCGATACAAATAAATCTAAGAATCCAACTCTTCTTCATTATTACATATTTCTCTTCCATAAGGATAAGATCAAATAAATGTATCTGTAACCGTCCTACGTGTGGATATCATAATTTGTGGCTGTTCTAAACTAACGCTCTCCTGGGTCAACCTTTGCCTGGTTGCCGTCCGCCATGGAATAAATCTGAGGCTCCCCAAGACGATGCTCATTTACAGAATTATATCGCGGGTTTTAATAACAATTTATACAGGTATATAAAATTGTGCATTACCATTACTCTCTGAATAAATACTAATATAGGTACACAAAATAACTTAAATAATCTGAAATGAAAATAAATGCCGTGAAATATTTTTTTCTGTATCTAATATATACAGAAAAAAATTATAAATGAAAATGAATGTTGTGAGAGGAAAAAAATCGATGCGAATTAGAATATTATTTCAATAACAGCTTTCCTTCTGAATCTCAAATCATTAATGAATTAAAAAAAACTTTTTTGCCATGAATTAGTCGTATTTTCATGTCATTTGTCTCAAAATGCGGCACAGAAATTTAAATCAAATTATTTTAGTTTATTCAAAAGAGCTGTATATTTTTGATGTTCACTAAAAATAACATTAATTAAAGAAAAATTCAGTTTTTTTGAAAAGGTAAAAATTAGGAAGTCTAATACAATAATTATAGCGCCACCAAAAGAAGAAGAAAATATTCTTTGAATCGAACCAAAATGAATACAAAACTGACAACGAGAAGTTATCTTATATTTAGTCAGCTTATCTCTTGATCGTGTTTTTATTTTATACGTTTTAGAGCTATATGCTAATAGACGGAATTTAGGTCTTCACCTAAGAATCCTCGGTCAATACTAAACAAACGTTAGATTGTGACAATTTGCCTTATATGCTTCAGTTTATCCCTGACCCCTTCATTAAATCATTGAGAACGATTATTAAAAGTAGCTGCAGCCAAAACAGTGGTGCCTTGAATTTTAGCGTCGACCTCACTAGAAACAATAGCTGCGATGCCAGACAATGGCAGTGCTGGTGGTATGCTGACATTTTGGCAGCATACTCGGAGCCAAAACTAGCCAACCAGAATGCGGACAGAAAAAGCTGAGAAAGCTCCGTGCGCTACGCAGTCTACCAATTACTTGTTCTCGGATGCTCCTATCATCTACGCTTGAGTTATCACTGAGCACTGTCATATAAAATGTCAAGTCTGTGTTCATGCTACATTATACTTCGCCAGATGAAAACGGAAGTATTAGGTGTCAGTGTTGATACACATATTGCAAATGTATTTAAATCATTCAAATCTGGTAAGAATTGTAGTAAATTTCCCCAGACATCTGCATTCCTACGAGTCTCAAATTAAACGGAAACCACTAAGAGTAGGCCACGGAAAGTGAACGTGCTCCAAATGTCAAAATACGAATTAAATAAAAATATCGCTCCGTTAAATAGGTCGCATGTGTCTTCTATGATAGGTACAGAATGAGAATTCCAACCAACCACACAGTACTGAAAAACAACTATTATGACAACACGTTGAAGAGAAAAGGTGGGAAGAGACTGAAAGAAAAATGATGGAGAGCCTGAGAAGGGACAGGCGGAGAAAAGGAAAGAAGAAAAGAGAAGAAAAAAGAGAAAGATTCGTGTTCCTATCTGGCCACGTCCACTCGAACTAAATTAAAAATTTCTTAAATATTCAACATTAAAATTCTATTTTTTAGGCTATTTTCATAAAATAATATAATGCAGAAACTTATTCCCCGAGCTTTACATAGAAAGACTACAATTATATTCGCGTTTCCCCCAGACGCTTAATGTATAAATATCTTTCATTTGAATACAAGAACATTGTAAACCAAACAATTAGTAAGGTGAGCAGAGCGTCGAAGCCCTAACTATGCAATGACAAACGCAGAATGGGAGGGGGGGGGTGACGGGGAAGCTCCGCGTGGCAGCCACCGACCGCAGCCGAGAGCAAATAGACTGCGAGCGCCGCGTCGCCTTGGGCGTGGGCGACGGGACGACGGGGCGATGGGGCTTGCGATTTGAGGGCGAGGCGGCGAGAGCGTCTTGCGTGCTTCCCCGAGCGCTATTTCCAAACTGCCGACTTTGCTGGCGGCCAGCCGCGCCGCTCGCGTCCCGACCCCGAGGCAGCCGCCCGCGCCCGCGCCCGCTCCCACCTCGTTCCCGTCTGCTTCGCAGCCTTCGCCCAAACCGAGCGCCGCGCCGCGCCACCGGCCCCTGTCCTCTAGCTGCTCCGCCTCCGCGCGTGGTCTGAACCACCGCCCGCACTCCCACATCCGCTCTGCCCTCTTCGCTCCTCTACCTCCGACCCGCTTGCGCCGCCAATTTCCTCCGCCGCACCCGCGCTCATTCTCCCTTTTATCAACCCCCGCCTTCGTTCCTCATCGACTCATTAATTGGTGATTCCGGGTAAGTCAACCCCTACGGTCATTACGCCCACAAGTACAGTGAATGTTATATCGCGGGAGGTGAGGTTTTCCTAGAACGAGAAATCCGGTGCCGATCTAGTCGTCGGGTTGCAAGAGAGTCCTCCTCCAGGTATCTCCGCCCGCGGGGCACCACCCCAGTCGGGACATGTTCTACGTCTCGACGTATGTGGTAGTGTAGTGCATGAAAGTGTAAGTGTGTATGCAAAAGAGAGGAGAGGACAAGCATGCGGGAGGAGAGATCGTGCGCGATCCGAGGCCGTTTATTACGGTAATGCTCCAGGCACTGACCGGAACCAAGGAGCACCACTTATCGTAGCACCCGGCCGCTAGCAAAACCCTTCCAGATTGAATCGGACCCAGCTCTGCAGCTGGTGTTGAAAATGCGCCACCGTCGGGACTCGAATAGTAGAACCACCTGGTCGGAGTCGACGCAGCGGCAACAGATGTTACCCTGAGCTAACTCAAGGGGTGCCTTCGACCCAAGAAGTCCTCCCTTCCAATCGCGTTCTTCTTATTGCGGCTGGAACTTGCCACCCCCGCTCTCGCTGTCTGCTCTATACCAAATTCCCGCACACCAACAGTTGAGTAGGAAAAGTACAAAACTCATGACTTATTTTTCTCAGAAAACGCGCTGTTTCCACAAGCAAAGTGGAAGGGGAAGATTGGTTGTATTTTCGCAAATGAGACGAACGCTCGGAAACGACTTTCTTTATTATTTTCATCACTATTACCTACAGCAAACTATAATTTTTTTGCCAAAATGTAAGTCAAAATGCACTCCATTTTTTCACCGCTGCCGTTGCTGCCTCTGACACATCTACCGGTCGTTTCTGCTTCTGTCACAGACGTTTCTCTAGCTGCGATATCGTTACTGAATTCATTAAACATACAATATCAAATTAATTTCAATTCCTTACACATGTCTAGCACTTAAATTTTGTAGAAAAAATATATTTAAAAATGATCAAGTTTAAAGTTAAAATTATTTCTCTTGTGTCAATTGTCATTTAACATCCACAATACATTTAATAATATAAATCTTAAAATATCAAGAAAATTTTACACTTATGCATTCCCGCAACAATTTTTACTTCACCCTCTGCAATTGAATATATTTTGTTTGTACAATACGTTAAGGATAGATTACAGTTTGTCGTTTTTTTACAATTTATGAGAAACCACGACACGAAACCTATTAAGAGTGCTTCTATTGATTAGGAAGTTACGTTCCAATCCTGCATGAAACAGATTTAAGGCGCAACTAGTGATGATACAGAATGGCACAGACTTTCTCGTATTAGTTTGCTTCCTAATCTCTTACGTCTGCGCTAGTTTTTCTCCTTTGCTCCCCCCCCCCTTAATCTTCCCAGCTGCTACCAATCGGCGACATAAATCTATGCTATATCGACAACATAAATAAATATATATTTTATCACCTAATTGACATGCACTGATACGTACATAGTGTTGCCAATAATGGCCAATTTTTAAAATTTATTTGCAAATGGTTAATTTTAGTTTCGCGATTTCTAATTTTGGATATAATTTCAATTTTAGCAAAGTCCTGAAAAAGTCGTAATTTTTGCTACCGTGTAAAACTTGTTCATGAGTACAGTTGTTATCAGCCGCGTTGGTGCCAGCTCCACCGCCACCGCCGTTGCCCCCACCACCGCCGCCGGTTATTCCCGGCCCGGGCAGCGGCTGCAGACCTCCTGCGCGCGGCGCGGCGCGACGCGCGACACGCACAAAACGTCGCCACGCGCGCAGACCATCGTTTCCCGAATCAGGCGCAGGGCCGCCTCTGGAAGACGTCAAACGCTTCAGCGCCAATCGCCCCGCCGACCAGAGAGGTGTGTCTCGGCCAATTGCTCAAAATGGATTGACACCAAGTGAAGTGATCCGAGCCTGGGATCTTCTGTTACCCAGACAGATGCTCTAACCGACCGACAACTTTCATGACAATTTAAATTTTCTTTTATATATATATATATATATATATATATATATATAACGATTTTTAATATGTGTGTGTGCGGTACAATTCACATGAGAGTGAATACGAATGTATGAGTCATTCTATTTCAGTCTCATCCTTTATGCCAACGTAATCGTGTGTGATTGTATTCCAGGGCCTTCTTTTTCTGGAATTGTACTTCATAACCTCCACATTTTTCACAATGTTTTCTTAACAATTGATATTTCATGTGACTTTTTCGTGGGGATGTCAACAATACCTAATTTATTATCCAAGACATAATTACCCAAGTTTCTACATATTGGAAAAATTCAAAATTCACCGAGAAAAAAATAATTAAGTTTGGTGATGAGTACTGATATAAAGGAGACATTTCTAAGTGCAATGTTCATCGCAACTCTTGTATCTTTTTCATCTCTAACAAAAAACAAGTCTTAACAAACAAATATACCGCTAAGATTATTAATAAACATGATTGCGATACCGCCTTTTCGTTAATTTACTGAGCATCTCTTAAAACGTAATTCATCAATGGTTCTGGCTGATTTGCCGATGTCGTTTGAAGCCTGTAAAAGCACTCCTTCGCGAGACTATCAGTTTTTTAACCACCCAGGATGTTTTAAGAAATTGTTTGCTACGCGTTATAACAAGACGCCATGATTCGACGAAAACCTGCAGACAATGATAGGGCTAGCAAATACGCAACATGTTCATTACTCGTACTTCGTTTTAATACCATTGAGTACGAAATTAAATTCTTCATCGTCATGCAAATTGTAGTAAAGAATATTTTACAAAGCGATAAAACTACATTGCAAAAGTTGAAGTGAAAATGTCAGTCGTATTTATAAGTACGGAATTTTCAATTACATACTTTTTTTAGTATAATTAGAATGACCTCACAATGCGATATCTAATTTTCATAAAATCTTTGTGTAAGGCTATTTTGGTCTGTAACTTCGCATACACGTCAGAATTAAAGTATATTAGTGCTATAC
This sequence comes from Gryllus bimaculatus, assembly GCA_017312745.1. Classification (NCBI taxonomy): domain Eukaryota; kingdom Metazoa; phylum Arthropoda; class Insecta; order Orthoptera; family Gryllidae; genus Gryllus; species Gryllus bimaculatus. The sequence goes on from BOPP01000001.1 coordinate 1,145,956, forward strand.
CAAAGTTGTTTAAGATTGTTCAGGTGGCGAGGATATACGCAATTTTGTACGTCAAAATCGGGATGTCTGTCAGCATGTACTATGTAATTGTGGTTGGATTGTTAAACGGGTCATACATAACTATCAGATTAAAAGCTTCTAAGCTGAAACTTGGTAAATACGTCATGAATAAGATTACATTGTGCCTTTCTGGATATCTTTAAAATATTTTAACTTTTAGGGGTAATTTACACGACGCCCCAGTTATATTTTAATTTTTTCTGAAAAATGATGCTCAAACAGAAAGTACTTTCTCGTCCGTACCTTCACCCAAAATTACGCGAAACGTACTCAAATTTTCCTAAAATTGTATATAACATTATTTCAAAACCTATCTTTAAGAAACAAATTTCATTATTCATTTCATTAAAACGTATATCACTGCACTTGCAGTTGTGGAAACACCAAAAAAAATATTTTTTTACATTTTCGAAAAATCAGCTTTCAACGAAAATGAGTCCTGTACCATTCGCGTTCGCCTTTTACACTAAACAACAACAAAATTTAATTAAAAATTATGGAGAAAATACAATAGCTGCAAGTTTTATTTCCTTTATTGATTAAAAGAAAATCTTTTGTAAATCTGGTATATTTGGATTTTCATTAAAGCTTCTAAAATTTAAACTGGTGGTGCCACAGAATGTCACAGACTTTCCCATATTAGTTTTTATTTCCTTTGGTCTCGGCTAGCTACTTGGACTTGCCACATATTCTTGCTAACTGCCCTCTATCGCCACCCAAAGTACTTATTTTTACGTTTCCTTAATATTTCGGTCTCCTAGTTGTAGAACGAAATTATCATTTTAAAATTATTAGAGAACAATAAACTTCGTCGTAAATGGCAATTTTCTTTGAAAAAATTGGCGCCGTTTTTAAAAAATTGGCGTTTAAACGCTACTGTAAATTCGAAATTTGAAGTTTCTTTTCACAGAAAATGTTTGAGTTTTCGAAGTGTTTTTGAAGTGTTGTATCTCACAAATACAATAGTGTTTTCAAATTGTTGGTGATGTGCATATCAACGGCGTGAGAGATCTTTGAAAAAATGTACATTTGTGTAATTTTTGAAGAAGAAAAAATACATCGAAATGATCTTTACGTCATATTAAAGAGTGAAATTAGCAGTATCCTTTCGAAATGAAAAAGAATAAGAAAATTTTTAAAAAAATATTGAAGGCATTTTGAAAAAATGTCGTTTGACCGTTTCTAAAAATGCGGAGTTTGAGCTAGTTTTCACAGAAAAATTTTCGAAAATTCTGTGTTAACTATGCTACGTTTATAAATGTATGTTGCATTATTCTTACAAGAAAATTAAAGAAAAAATTGGAGTGTTTGAGAGACAATTTTGAAAATATCCGGAGTCCTTCATTTAAATTACCCCCAAATTTTAAAGAATGTTTTTCAAAATCTCGATGTTTCGACTCGAGTCAGACGGACAGGGATTTCTTCAATTTAGAATAAATCTTATGCATGATTTAGGCGCTGGTAGTGTTCACAGATAGCAGACGGACGAACGAGAAAAAGCAAAAAAATTTTAAGTATCAGAGGACCCTAAAACCTGTATTTCCATTGAAATCTCGAAATTGATTTTCCACAGCATAACATATCATTCCCTATTCTACGTATATTACTCTGTTTACACGTACCTATACGGGAAATTAAAAACTGAGAAAGTCTAAATTTGTTTCCAAATCTATCCTACACGTCCAATATTACAGCCGAAGATTTTTTTCTCAATTCAATTTATCCTTAAATTTCAGATTTTTAAATGACGTCATGCACTTAAAAAAATTGAATATTTATCACGAAATAATACGTAGAGGAGTTTCGCTTGCCGCGCCTACTCCCCAGCTTGCCTATCACATCAATACAATCAAACTTTCACCAAACTAAAAGTTACAGATGGTTGCGGTAATATTTTCGCATGGATTCAAACTCTTTGAAATAAATTGACGTTTTATTCCTCGATGCTCCTGTGATGGGGTAGGCGAAGGCAAATCATCTCTTGCGCCTAAAAGCCATTCATCGATCAATAATGTCCAACAAAACAAAACATTGATTAATATATATATATATATATATATATATATATATATCATGTATGTATAATAAGATTCAAGACGAATTAGAATCTTTAATTTTCTTACTTTACACTGCGCAACGTCAATCTGTCATTTCAGATTCATCCTTTCAATTTGTAGAGTATCGATTCAATTTATATTTATCTTATTCAGAATGATGGAAACGATGATCGGAAACAGTAAAAATTATTAAAAGATAACAAATAAATACGGATTTATTCTGTATTATGATTCTAATACTAAAGCCTTGTCGCCTTGTTATGGGTGGATCTGTAACATTTAGATAAACGAATGCGACGATATGATATAAGAAATGACGGAATAAATGGGAGATGCCCGTAAAAAACCTATCGCGAACAGCTTTGTCCACAGCAAATTCGACGTGGATAGATGGATCAATCAGTGTTTGAAACTCGGTATCCAGAGGTGGAAAGCTACACACGTGTCAATTATTTCTCACTCCCAGATATCCTATCAACTGATCTTCGAGCTCATTTTTCTAGACACCTTAGCAGCACTCTTTCTTCTGATAAACGCAACATTTATCACTCATCCCCCAGTACATCTTTAAGTAGTACAGTCACAGTGATTTCTCTGAGTGGCAAACACAAGTAATCAAAACTTATTACACTATAGAGAATATTCAGAAAAGTACCAAAATAAACGAGATATAAGGAAGCTAGGCCCAGAGTATTACGTTTAAGCTCATCGCTAACGTCGTGGAAACGAAACGCCTTTAATATTTTTTCTATGATCGCATAAAATGAGGGCGTCTAAGGGTAAATGTAAACGTATCTTAATACATGTGGAAAACGTGATGTGATCTGTGAAGACACAATAAAAGATGTTTTACGTACGAAGATGGCGCTTTGCATCCATAAGAATAAAGAGTAGATATGAAATAAATAATGTTATATAGTTTCAATTACCAACAGAAGCATTAATATACTACTAGCAGAAAAATGGTTATATATTTCGCGAACTAAATGATTGCTTAGGGCGTAATATCGTTTGTTCTTTCGGACCTAACCGATTAGTCTCCATGCAGTCGATAAGTCATTTTACCTTCCAAAAGATGAGGCAGCAGACTTTTGTCTATATTGGTATTCGTAACAAAACTCCAAGTTTTCCATTTGGAAATGTTCGCGATAAGTTCTGATAGTCAAAATCCCACAAAATTATTTTTGTAACTTTTCGGTATCTGAGAACCTCAAAACGTGTATATCCATTGAAATTTCGAAATCTATTTTCCGCAGCGTTACATAAGTTTCCCTATACTATGTATATAACTCTGTATTCCTACGTATACGGGATAGAAAAAAAATTATGTTACAGAGAAAATATTCTTAATTGTAACTTACTGTTATGTACAATATATTACCAAAATATTCTATGAGAAATTAGTATATCTTCTATCAACTGATATATGATTCAGATAGGAAAAATATCGTTCCACATTTTCACTTGTCTGTGTGTCGTGCGTGGGCACGTAGCTAAAAGCAGTTAAAAACTGCGGTTATTCTCTCTCGATTTCGATTTCTCTTCGATGTATCTGAAACCCAGTACTGCATGCCACTAAGCTTTGCGCTCAAACATAGGGTCAAGTGTGATTCGCGCATGCTTGATCTCGCATTGGTAAGTTCAGGGAAGACCAAGAAAACGGACATGTGATTCGATTGGGAAGATAGACCTACATTGCGTTGACTGAGCAGCAGCGACCAAGGGCCGCGGACCTAGTTCGTGGTAACCTCGCATGTCCCTATTCGTTACTGAAATCCCCTCATAAATTTTAATTAGACAATAGGCATCATGAAAGTTCATAGCATACGCTCAGTTCTTAGGGCAACAAAGTGCATAATTGATACATATAAAACAGCACTTGAGTTTCACATCCATCCAAATGCACTACTGGGTTATGTCACAAAAATTTTTTTCTTAAATGAACCCTTTAAAAAGATTTAGCTAAAACGAATTGATAATATAAGAACTATATTTTATGCAATAAATTATGAAACTTGCAGATTCGTCCAGTAAAATCCCAAAATGCGCAATTTTCAGGTACCATTTCCTAAAACCTGCAAAATCGTGCAGCAACTCCCAAAACGTATATTTTCGTGCAAAATAAAGCCAGTACTAAAATAACGCCCGTTTTCATGATTCAAATTCTATGGTTTTATCAGTTTCAAGTTAAGGCAACGTAAAAGATGCAGTTACACGGGAATGCAGTCTTTAAGTAATAATGAAGTATTATTTTTTAGCTTCTCCAACTTTTCTTCGTGTTCTTTTTCTTCTTCTTCTTCTTCTTCTTCTTCTTCTTCTTCTTATTATTATTATTCTTAATTATTATTATTATTATTATTATTATTATTATTACTTGCGTATAAGCCATTGTGACACTCCTGTGCAACTACAGTAGAACCCCGGTATTCCGAACTAATTGGAGGTGTAGTCTGTTCGAATTCGGAAATGTTCGAATTATCCGAAAAAATTTAGCGTATGTATTACAAATACATCTATAGGACTGCCAGACACAATGCAACGCAGCGTGCGATGTGAGAAAATAACTCAACATAGCGTTATGAAATGGCTGTGTTGGAAATAACGGAATACATATATTCGTATTAACCTCAGTACGCATTTGAGAAAGTAAAAATATGAGTGAAATGTGATAAATGTGAAAAATATATGAGCATTTTTCTCAAATATAATTACAATTTTTTTTAACATTTTTACATGAGGATAGTGCTACAAGCTCTGAGTAACATTACGTAAATGCCATTTTATTGCACTTTGAATTTTTCAAAAATTACGCAAATGTAATTATTTGAAATGTCTCTCAAGTCATTTGTATATTTAGGCTACTGGCGTATTTTGAAATGTTTTGCAAATACAAACATTGCAAGTACAAATGATTTCTTACAAAGTTTGTCGAAAACTCAAACTTTCATTAAAATGTGCTAAAAAAATGCGACTTTCCAGTAAAGACCGAACATATTCTCAAAAGTATTTCCAAATTTTTCACTGAAAATTTGCATATAAAGCCAGGTTTTATTCTTCTACGATTTTCTTAGTCATGTTTCAATTGTACTGTTTAACCAAAAAATGTACAAAACTGTGAAGAAAGCAACAATGATTTCTCATAGAACACTATTTCCTCAATGTGAACAATACGCGAAAATATATTAAACCACTGTGATATCTGATATGTATTGTAAATATGGTCTACAATATATTTTTGTAGAGTTAATATTGAGAAAGCGTCATAACTGGGTGCGATGTTGATAGATTTTAATGCTGAAAACTAACATTGCTTACATTGTTGCTGAGGAAACGAATGGTGTCGAAGAAATTAAAATTCATAGATTCAATGCTGCACAGTAAATTAAAGATTGCTTATGTCTAAAAAATTCAGATTTAGATGTACTATTAGTTTCACAAATTTATTATATTACATAACCGTAACATGGTATTGTGAGGCAGGGCTTGGAGCAAGTGAATACAGAAAGCAGACATCAAGGCTGTGGTTTCGAAACCCGCGTAAAGCATGAATGTTTTAAGTTGTCGTTTGTAGCGTGAGGGTATTCAGTCTCTCCTGTATTACAACTAAACCTAAACCTTCCTTAACCTCTTGGCCTGACAGGCAACTAGGTGCAATGGTAGAATCACTGAGTTGGAACCAAGGGATACCATGTGCAAATACGTGAAAGTGCAGGGCCGTGACATGCCTATGGAGTGTCTGAGTGCGATTGCGTTCTGCGCTGGGAATGTCACCAGAGAAGCGGCAAGTACCGCACGAGACCCTGGTAGGTCGTTTTAAGCGCCGCTAGAGAGCAACCGGGAAGAGGATATGGCAAACCCGAAAAGCTATTTCAGACTCTAGAGGAGAAAGATAAATTATATGAGGAAGTCAGTGCTACTTCATAGCACTAGTTAATTTTTACACACTACTCACGTGGTATGGAAAAAGGTAAAAAAAGAGACAAAAACGGAGATTTTACAACAGAAAAATTATTATTGTAGTGTCCTGATACTGAAAAAAGTGTATAATTCTTGTTCATATGTATAGTAAATTACTTCCTCTAGCAAGTTGTTTGTATCCCTGCGCATTTGATGAGGATTTTTTTTTACTTTTTGGGAGAACTTCAAATGAAGCCTCCACATTTCCGAAATTTTCTAAAAAGTATCTCCAAATTTGTGATGAAACGAAGACCAACTTCGTTTATGCAGCACGGTGTGATTCATTATGAGAATGTTCTTGGGAAAGTATTACTTTCCGATTAACTTGATTTAAATATTTTGATAACATAAATGTTGACCCAGAAACGGGCTGAGTCACTATCAAGAACCAATGACTACAGAAAACTCCACATCAAACTCACTAGACGGCGGGGTTACTCATAAATCATGACAGCCAATGACTAAACCAAATAAATTATACATAATTTACAATTAATATTAGTTTGTAGGTTGCCTTAATTTGTTTTCGACATGTTTTACATATTCAGAATTGAAATAATAGGATGATGCAGGCCGAACTTTATTTTTCGCTATTTCAGATTTTTTTTATTTACGGAGATTATTATAGTTGTTCACATGTTTCTGGCAAACTAAAAAAAAAAAAAAAAAAAAAAAAAAAAAAAAAAAAAAAAAAAAAAAAACCTATAAATTTTCATTCCTCGCTGTTCTTGTTTGCGCTCCCCGTGAGCTCCGCACCATCCATTTGTTCCACCCAATGATGTTGCTTCTCATCTCACTTTCCTATTCTCATCAAATTAATATAATGATACTTTTAGAGTTACTTTCGAAGTACGTTTGAAAGGACCAGCCCCAATGAAGAATCGTGCAAGTAGGCGATGGATTTGCGTTGCAGTTGCACGGAAGGCAAGGGTAATTTCCCCACGCGGGTTTGGCGTGACGGGATTCTTTTGCCATCATCCCGATCATTGGGCCCATCCACTCATTCTCACGACCACGCGCAGTAGAAGGCACCGGCAAACGATTACTGCACGTGGTCACCCTCCAGGAAAAGGGACATTCTGTAAGAGAAGACACTTTTCTCGCCAACGTTTAACTCAAAATCATTAACCCAACACAGTATTGTGTTAAGTTATAACACTTTGCATGTATTCATTTTACACCGTTTCAGAGAAATGAAAGGCTGATCGTTTCTTAGTAGCTTCTCGCGTAGCGCCTAGACTGCTCGCGGCGCGGTGCGGCGCGGCGCGGCGGGTGCGGGTGCGGGGTGTCCGATCAGCCGCAGCCGGCCATTAGCGGCGAGCGGGCGATCGGGCAGGCGGGGCGGGGCGAGGCGCGGCCAGAGGGATGAGTAACCGTGATGCCGCCCGCAGAGGCTCCGCGCGTTCGCTCTTCTAAATTACCTCCTTTCTATAAATACGCGCTGAGTCTTTACTGGATCAAGGGCGGCGCGGCGCGGAGAGGCGAGGCCAGGCCTGGCCAACCCCTCCTCGGAAGGGCCACACCCCCTCAAGCACACTTTACTATTTCTTTCTTTCTTTCTTTTTTTTTCTTCATCGGATCTGTTATATTATAATCAGGTCAGCAAAATAATTGCCAAGTCTGAGATACCAACACAGCCACTTTGATTCTGCAACCAAAGTACTTATCCACTACACCTGCCGGCTGACTGCGTATCATCTTCCGACGCCTCATGGGAAGTTGATCTTTTGACATTTATTAAGCAAACATGACTCTATTTAAATACAAATACACGTTTTGAAACAGGTTATAAAAAAGTCTTGTACACTATTTTTTCAATTGTTTGAGATTTCAAATTCACTCAATATTTTCGAAAAATTGTACATTCTATTACCTAAAAATCTAATTTTTAAGAAATGATTTTATTTAAAAAAATCTATCTTCATAATGCAGATGGTGAAGGAGATCGAAAAAATTTTTAACTTTTGTAATTTTCGAAAACTCAGAGGTTTCAATGATAATGCCATGTGCGATTTATAAACGTACTTTCTTCTATTCGAGCAAACAATATAAATCAAATTTAAAGCCATCTCTGATAAAATTTGAAATATATCTTAGGAGTTTCATGTAAAGAATTCCAGAAAATTAAAAGATCTGTTTCAAATAGGAGGGTCTGTGATGTCCACAGATCGATCCGGAAATACCAATTTTGGTGAAAATCCTGGTTATGGTTTAGGCACTAGTGATGTTAACGAATGGACTGACATTTTAATGGACTGACCATTTAAACACATGTACTCATGGATATAATAAAGTTAACAAATCGCCACTAATGTAAATAATGTGAGAGGCAAGTCTAAAAAATTACAGTTTTGTAATTTTTGAAGAAAAAAAAGCAACAACCATAGAGCAACATGGCGTTTATGTCATCTCATAGAGTACATTTAGCACTACCCCGACCAGACGTTTGGAGAAAAAAATTTGGAGCCGTTTTCGAGAAAATCGTGATTTCGTAATTGCACGTTTTGCTCGCAATATTGCGCGAAAACTACTAAAATTTTCAAAAAAATGTACACGATCTGAAAGAATTAAGTAAGAAGAAAAAATTTACTTGACGGAAAAATCTGTTTTTAGTTGTAGAAAGACGACAGAAAAAAATCAATTTTTGGAAAATGTAGTTAAATTCAGAATTAATCCTGAAGATCGGACCTATGCCTCCTTTATAAGTGTATTTCACTCTATTCTAAAAATAAATTTAAATAAAAATTTGGAACAGTTTTTTAGAACATTTTGTCCGTGGGCCGTCATTGAAAGTACCAGCAAAAAGTGATGAATGTTTTTTCAAAATTGCAGGGCTTCGACTCAGGCCAAATTAACAGGGATTCAATTGGAAAACAGCTTCAATTGGAAAAAATCGTACTCCTGGTGTAGGTGCTAGTGTTGTTCACATACATCAGACAGACGAACGTTTTGAAAAAAAAAAACACTTTTCCGGTATCAGGGGACCCCCAAAATATGCAGTTCCGTTGAAATCTCGAAATCGATTTTCCTTTGCATTACATAAATTTCTATATACAACGTATATTACTACGTATATACCTACGTATCCGAAGACGGAATTACAGAATGGCCCAATCTTTCTCCTATTACTTTTTTATTTTCTTTGGTCTGGGCTCGCTATTCGGACTTGCTACATACTCGTGCTAGCTGCCATCGATCGCCGCTCGACGTCTTTTTTTCTTTCATTTTCCCAGTTTTTCAGTTTTCTAATAGTAGAACCGAAATATTACTTTAAGAATATTAAAGATGAGTAAAATCTAGTCATAAGTGGCAATTTTCATGAAAATTTTGCAACCGTTCTTAAGAAAATAACGTTTAAGTGTTACTGTGAATGCGAATTTGAAACACCTTTTCACACATTTCTGAGTTTTCGAAAATATTCATTAGAAGTCAATTGAAGGACTTTAAAACACAAATACAATGGTGTTTACAAATTGCGGGAAATGTATGTAATATCGATTTGAGAGATATTTAAAAATACGTTTTTTAAATAAAAGAATATAACAAAATTAATTTTATGTCATATTAAACTGTGCAATTAGCACTCTTCGTACGAAAAGTTAGAAGAAAAAATTTAAAGCATTTTTGCGAAAATGGCGTTTAAGCGTTTCTGAAAATGCTGAATTTTGAGCGCATTTTCACAGGAAACTTGAGTTTTTGAGAAACTTTATAGGACATTATTTAAAGCACGTGTACTAACAAATATAATGTGAACAAATCACCGAAAATGTAAATATTAACGACGTTAAAAGACAAGGTACACAAATTACATTTTTGATTTTTTTCAAAAACTAAGGAATAAAGCAATATGGCGTTAATGACATCTGATAGTGCACATATAACACTATCCCTACCAAAAATTTGAAAAAAATATTTGTAACCGTTTTTGAGAAAATTTTGAAAATGTATCAGGTGCTACATGTAATGTACCCCCAATTGTAGAGAATGTTTTTCAAAATCGCAAAGCATCGACTCGAGCCAGACCGACCGGGGAATATCCATTTTAAAAAACATCCTACGTATGGTTTAGGTGCTCATGGAGTTCACAGACAAACGGATGGAATTTTGCCGTAATTTTTTTTTTTTTTTTTTGGTATCAATGTACCTTAAAACAGGGAAGAGGCTACTCCACGTGTTAGAGGACCTTTTGCTTAATTTAGCAACTGGATGTATTCACTTATTCATTATCAGAGTCCGGAAATTATTTTTTTGCATTATATACTGCGTTTATTACTCCGTAAATACATACGTATACGAGAAAGTAAAAAATGTTGCAGCTCGCGGGAAGAAAATGCCTTTTGCGGAATTCCGTCCAACGAGCGGATTTTTTCATGGTTGATCATCAGTTGAATTTTTAGCCCTCTTTTGGCGCCAGCTAGTGTGAAAATGGATCAATGTATCACTCTCGGTGATATAGGAGCCCGATATCGCATTGCTTCAGCAATTAAAGTTAACCGTGAAAATTCTTTCCGAACCTTTCCGTACCCTCTCAATTTCAACTGGACCCTTGACACGTGGTCTGCTTTTTTAATTCATTGTGTAAGGAATTACTCCACCAATGGTCAATTGCAACACTACGATTCCTTGCATTGTGGAAAGTTTAATGGATGTGCCTGAAATCCAACACTACATTGCAAGTCATCTTTAGGCGAGGGAATAAACACCAGCGAGTTCCTGAAAATATTAGGAATAAACAATTACTTTAAGGTTTTCGCATCAGAAGTATAGCGTAGAAGACGGTGGGAAAGGTTTTGCGATTTCGTCACAACCTCTCCGACATCCAAACGTTGTATGGATTTCCTAGATTCTGCGGGCGAAAGCACTGTTGTAAACTCGGGAGGTCTTAGCGTCATTTATGAATAGCGAGTGCACCGCAATTTCGGCAGTCAGCTGACGGACTAAGGTTCTGACAACTGAACGAGGACGTGAACGAGGCGTCACGCACGGGCCAGACCTGTTGCTCCACAACTCCGTCAATTCGATTTGCGTTCTTTTCGTTTAAGACCGACGTTTTCACTGCCAATACTTAGAAATCTATTCAGAGCATTGACTCACAATAAAACCGACTCTCTGAACGTCAGATAAGGGAAATCGTCCAGAAACTGTTTTGCAGCAACGAAGTATTTCTGTGCAAAATGAGATTATAAATATTTGGTCATCTAATTGAGTATGGCTTCTTCCCCTGAAATGTCATGTTTGCTCCTGAACAGTAATGTAACTTCACTCCCTCCACCCAAGACATATTGACTCGTCATACACGATTGTAATTGTATATGTGACCCAATAAATATTAACTACAATCACGGTCTCAATAGTTGCAGCTAAGAACAAAGCTGTGTTGAGTATCATGGAGTCTGTGTCTTCATTCGCTTGCTTGCATGTCATTCCCACTGAAGAAAACTTTGCAATCAGCATTGCTATTAATTGTCTTTTGTTGTAATGATTAGCAAGAAAATTTTCTTTTGACGTCCTTGACACCATTGTTTCGTCACACAGTATCAGCTGAAGCACGTTTTCTAGATCTCTTAATTGGCTCTACACTTTCTGTACCCTCATTCTCACCATCAGGGTAGTCATTAAAAACAACCATGGCTTGCGATTGATATTTTGATTTCATATTCAATGTAATTATCACAAATACGAGAAAATGATTGACTCAAATTCCAAAGTACCCTATCCAATAAAAGTACACCGTTGATGACGTATTGAATTTGGCGTTTAAACTGTTTATTTGTGAATGGTTTGAATGCTTTAAAGAGAATTGACTTCGTTCTTTTCCTTATACCACTCGACCAATTTTGCTTTTCTCAGTTGGAGTAAACAGCCTTCATATTTAGTGGCAGGCAACTACAATGCTTGTAGCTAATTATAATTACGAATATAAGTTAAAGGGTTAGTGACAGAGGATAAGCGAGGTGTCATTATCACAGTATCATCCAAGTACATTTTGTCACTGGGTTCAATGCGCGGCAGCAGCACACTGGCTAAGAAAAAAAGTCCTAAAATGTAGGCAATCGTATCATCTTTCATTTCATATAAGGTCAATATTCACGAAAAGAGCGAAGTTTTTGAGCTGCATTGGGATAAAATGGGATGAATTCCGTTTTTACAAAATCACTTCATGAAAACGCGAAAATTCACATTACTCTAGCGGCACTGTGGCAAGTTGGAGGAAAAAATTGTTAATACATACAATGTAATCAATTTTATCTTCTTTTATGTCATATATATGACCGTTATTTACGATAAGTGAATGGTTTTCGAGTTATTTTGAAAGAGAAAAACAACTGAAAAAGTGCCAGATTTTTAACGTTTTTTTTTTGCACCAAAACAAGTGTTTCAGACCAAAATTTTTGTGGCAAACCTGATGTGATGTGTTCAGCGATCCACAAACATATTGGACCCAAAAATCAATACAACACCAAACCTTTCCTTTATTTGTCATTTTTCAGAGCCATTTAATTGAACTAATTGTTTAGAATTGAAAGGAACATACGTATATTATATTAAATAAATTATTTCCATTACAAATTTCCTAGCGTTTTTAGTATTTCGAATGACGCAAAATAGATACATTTTGTGTATCCGACAAAAATCATGTGTTTTCTAGCATTACTTATAATCTACGAGAACAGTCGGCAAAAGGAACACTTTAACCCCATGTCATTGTAAAACGGATCTTCAAAAGAAGAAATTGAAAACCTTGCGAAACGTAGTGAAAAAAAAAAGTCACCATCATTTCTGTGATCCGGTAGTTCTAGCGTGAATACAGCGTGTGATACTGCGATTTATGCAACTCGACCCCTAGCAGTAATAAGCTGTTGACAGTTCCATCCAATCGGGAACTTGAACGTCACCATAGTGACGTTAACTGTACAAATGAAACTGTAATTATGGTGACGTTCAAGTTCCCGATTGGATGAAACCGTCAACAGCTGATACCTGTCAGGGACAGAGTTGAATAAATCTCAGTATTGAGACCGAAATATGTACGTTTGCAATTTTTGAAAAAGCGAGAAAGTGAAAATATACGAACGACAGTAAAACTCAGTACATTATATTTTTTATGTATGTTTTTCCACTATAATATAAGATATATTGTAACTGATGCATAATTAATGCCAGTGTGCACTGAGAAAAAAGTGAACCTGTTCCCTACTGAATATTTTCTGTTATATTCAATGCTAGAGGAGTGATTTCACTATTGTTGTTTTAATCATGTCAGTACCGTTATCAACATTTTTCATTGTTTTTTTAGACAACGGAACAATGTTCATTACAAATGAATAATAAACACACTAATGCACAGAACTGTTGCAAAGTGTAAGCGATTTCAAATGGTAGATATCAAAAAAGGGTTTTCTAACTGTATCAATAGTTTTGTTATTATTCATATTTTTTCGATAAAATTGTTACATTGACGAAAAAATTAATAAATAAATTATTAATTTATGGCACCGCAAGTGTATTTATTTATTTACTTACTTACTAAATTCATGAACAGACGGAGGAATCCTGTCAGCCATTTGAATATTAAAAGCATACTGTAAATGATAAATCATATACTATATATTTTTTCCTACAGAACTTTTTTTTTAAATGCAGAAAATAATCTATTTCAATATTTGTGACTAATTCTTATTTTAAAGTTGGCAGAATACAATACTTACTGTTCTTTCTTTTATAATGCCGAGCGCAGTAAGTGTAATGCGGAATTTTTATTCTATACAGATTTCTACTGACATCTGATTTTCTGCCCTGCCTCACCTAGGAGTTTACTTTCCAGTTTCAAATACACAGAAACAGTACTTTTAGAGATTTACAAGATGAACAGGCATTTTTGGCTTGATAAACGTTACTAGAGCACGGAAGTTTGGCAAAATGCCTTCTTACAATTGTTACTATTTTATGGTTTTTATCAACAGGAATCACTTAATTGTACTTCGAGTTGTTTTGGTAGATTTTCTTTTTGCTGATATTAGCAAGGAAGATTATTCCTCGGAAGGTTTTTGACGTTTTTTATTGAGGTTTATTGACTTCTTTGCTCATGAGAAATCTCATCTTATGTGTCATGGCCTCAGATCCCTTTTGATGACAGCTGTCTGTACAAGATTCTACCTTCTCAGTTTCTTCTTGTTCTCTCTTCCCATCTAGCAATTACAAGTACAAAGAACGAAATCTACAAACTGCAAACTGAAACTTATTTTAGCATAGACATGCATGGCAATGATCATGTTCAGAAATCCTGACTAAAAGATTGAGACTAAACTGTCTTTCAAAATCTCACATATTCCAAAGAAATGACATTTCTCAATTAATTTAACACCAATACAACTTTAATTCCACTAAAAAATTACTCTTCTAGTATTTTCTTCCGAGAACATATTATAAACTTAATAAGTAATAGTTTTAATAAAAGGTTAAATTTAGAAAAAATATCCAACAAAATTTCATTAACATTTAAATATTTGTCATAAAAAGCAATGTTTTATCCAGAGATGTTAATAGGATGTAGTGTTAAAGGAAATGCATAATAAACAAAAAGTAACTATCAATGATTTACAGCCATATCTTTAAAAGTAAATGAAGACACACAAAAAAACAACAAATAAAGAAATGTATTTACTAGGCTGTTCCATGGCGAAGGTGCCGCGTCCATGGCGAAGGTGCCGACGTTTCGGTCACCACTTTGCAGAATGACGACCGAAACGTCGGCACCTTCGCCATGGACACGGCGTCACCTGGACAGCATAGTAAATACTGACTTTGGCTGCGGAAGCCTACGCTCTCAAATAAAGAAATGTCAATGTCAGGTATATAGTAACAATGCAAAAGGTGGTTTTGCACATAGTTTTGTCGCTTATCATATATAGTAATAGGTAGGGAATATAAAGATAATAAAACAACAACCATAAAGTTTAAGTCTTTTTTTCAATTTACAAATAAAAAATACACTAATATATATATTCCAATTACTTATTTCTAGGCTTAGGTCTTTTGTGTTTTATGTTTGACATTACCTTATTTTTTGTTCTAAATTTGTCAATTTTATTTTTCCCTCTAAAGTGGTCTGATTTTTCAGAATTCTCACTTTTTTCTTTCTTCATTCTTTTTCTCTTCATCATTGGTGTCAAGAAGGGCTTCTTTCGTTTTGTGCTTCCACTTGCATTTGTGGTAAACAATTCTGCAACATATATACACAGAAAAATTAGCCAAAAAATATTTCATATGGTGATCATTTAATAATAAAACAAAAAACCCAGCAGCAATTATAGCAATAACTTCAACTTTTTAACTCGCTCCCTCATGATTCTATTGTATTACATTAATATGCTAAAGAATAATGCCAGACATCATTTACAAGTCTCCATCAACTCTAAATTTCATAAATAAAATAATTTTGCACAATCTGTAGGTGCTATGGATGCCAGCAAACTTTATGCAATTTTTGCCAAATGCATTCATGGTACTGAGACTGCAGAAACAACACTGAGACATGTAGAAAGTCTTATAATACTGGTTGTAAGGGAACGTTCAATTATTTAACCATGTTTTTCATATTTATCTACATGTTTCTGTGTACGTTAGATAAAAGATGAATACTGTGCATAATACCACATTCACAAAATGTCTTTAACACCATGATGATGAGAATTCTGAAAGGAAATTATTGATCATGGTGTTATGAAATGAAGTAAGTAAACCATATTTGTTCATAGTAGACCACTACCATTGTAAGAGTTATACATATACATTTTCTTCATTTGTAATGATGGGTGGCATGTTGTCAACACTCCTCCAATGAAGTACCAAAAAACATGATGGCTAATTGACATTTTCAAAACAAAATGTTTCAGTATCTAGTTCTACAGCAGGAAGAAAGGACACTAAGTGCCTTGAAGCCAAAATACTGTTCAGTCCACTAGCTCTATAAAGGAACCCTTCAGAATATTTCATATGTTCATAAACCTTTTTTGTTTAGAATAACCAGTATTCTGACCTTCCAACATATTGATATTTCCTCCCGGCAATGTAACAAGGTCACAATCAGCCAAGTTCAAAATGCATTAATAAAATGACCTTGCATTTTTCAAACGAGGCAT
>BOPP01000001.1:1170129-1180308 GCA_017312745.1 Gryllus bimaculatus
GTGGCGTACATCAAGCGCTAGACGCGCAACGTGGCTCTCAACGCACTCGTCAGCTTCCACTATTTAACAACTATAAATCCGGCAGAACTTGGAGTCAAAGTACGATGAGCGACCCAATAATCTTTGCCTTGTGTAAGGAACTCTCTTTGGCTACAAAAGACGAGTATATCACGAGCTTGAAACTATGGTGTTGCTAGGATGCCCCTGCAAACCCATTTATCCTTAAACACCTTACGAAAACTATGTGGGTAATCTATATCATACTCTCGAACCAAAATAGAAATCCAGAAACAGAATGCTGTTATTACGTCATTCGAACCCTTTCGTAATATCCTCAATCTGCAAGACAGTGGGAGACTAAGCTGAGAAAAATATATTTTCATTCATTTCGTTACATATGTAGACATTGCGCACACTCTACAACTAAAATAATACGTATCGAAACAGTTTTATTGTTTCAATATATATTATTTTCTCTAATGCTAAACACGACTGTAGTTTAAACTCATCACAGCATTCAATATCTCCTTTTTAAAAATTAGATATCAGATGACCCGAAATTGGTCATCTTAAATTGATGATTAATTTTATACTGTCGAATTCTGCGCATCCTGTGTGAGAGACGGCATGTTCTGTCTAGGAATTGACCTAAGAATGCACATGCTCCCTTCATATACCTATCTAAATCTTTTGTGTCATGATTTTATTCAACACTTCATCCCAGCTTTCTCCCTGCAGGAGTATGGATCAGCACAGGACCATGATACCTCTGATCCCTATGACAGAATGGAGAGCCGTATGTTTCA
Organism: Gryllus bimaculatus; assembly: GCA_017312745.1. NCBI lineage: Eukaryota > Metazoa > Arthropoda > Insecta > Orthoptera > Gryllidae > Gryllus > Gryllus bimaculatus. The sequence continues at coordinate 1,170,936 of BOPP01000001.1, forward strand.
CGAGAATGAAGAAAACGACAGCACCCACTCGAATCACAAGACCTTTTGTGTGCCGCGCCTTCACCGGCAGCACACGTGAGCTCCTTCTCGCCTTGGAGATGCTGAGATACAGCAAGACATATTCAAATATAGCCTCTTTGTTGGCCCTCAACCACTTATCTCCTTTGCTACCCCCCCCCCCCCCTTATTCGATGCCCTCACTCGACTGACCCCTGTCTCTTTCGCTGATTTAGGCTTTTTAGTTCTTTGCAGAAGTTGGAGTTATTATTATATTATTTAATTGGTGGGCTGATTAGTAAGGATTATGAGGAAGCAATAGTATTACATGTAGAACTCAGTCAACACCATAATATAAGTCGTGCAAATTGTGATCTATTGTTGGCGGAGGGCGCCAGCCAAAAGAATTGAAATACAATTTTTTCTTTTATCAAATAAATGCGACGAGGAGGCAATTCCGCACAAAAGCATTGTAACATTGAAATAATTTGTGACCTGACCTACTACAAACACTTAAGTATAACTAACACAAATTGAACATCTAGAAATACACAACAACTAGCTTCCCCTCCACTCACTACAATTTAACGCCACCTGTCGCCCAAACAGATACTGGCCGAGCGACGGGTGGGTGAACAACGGAGCATGTATTTCAGGCTCTCGAGAGGTGGCGCGGCCGAAACAGGTGCGTGATAGAGCCTGTCTAAGTTCTCGCCCTGCTGCGCTGGCCCTCCCCCGCGTACGCCGGGCAGCGCGCTCTACTAGATCCAAATCGTCGCTTGGGCCCACGGCCTCCCCGAGTGTTATATAGTCGGGCCCTCAGCTTGCCGGGGAAAAGATGGGGAAAAAGTTTGGCCAGTCGCATCTGACATTACTTTGAATAATATCTGTGTAACGCATTTGTTCAAGGTAACACGTCATATTTTGAGCAAAAAACGGCCGAAGCAAAGTTTGTATACCTTGGTATATATATATATATATATATAAATTTGAAGATCCGCGAAATGAAATGTTCAAATATAATTTTTTAAATTTGACCCAAGATTGGAGCAAAAGTGCCCCCCATTGCCCCTCCTTAATCCCGCCTCTGGTTTTAATTATGCAGCGGATAACGCAAATCTGTCAGACATGTATTTCAATTTTTAGTTTCTATACGGAGCAGTATACGTAGTGTAGGGAAAGTTATGTAATGCTGCGGAAAGTCGATTTCGATATTTCAACGAAAATACACATTTTGGAGTCCTTTACAACGAAAAAATGCGTTTTTTCTAAACGTCCGTCCGTCTGTCTGTCTGTCTGTCTGGTGTATGTGAACAACACTAAACCATGCATAGAATTTTTCCAAATTGAAGACACTTCTGTCCATTTGGTCTGAGTCAAAGCTCTGCGATTTTGAAAATCATTCATTAGTTTTGGGGGTACTTTACATGAAGCATCTGGGACATTTTCAACATTTCTCAAACATGCCTCCAATTTTTTTAAATTTCTTGTAAGAATAGTGTAAAATACATTTATAAATGTGACTTAGGTCCGATTTTCATGGTGAACTCTGAATTTTTGTAAATTTCAAAACTTTGAATTTTTTCGGAGTCTTCCTACAACTACAAAATTAAAGATAATTTTCCTTGGAATAAACTTCTTGTCCATAATTTGTTCTTTCATTTAAATTATATACATTTTTTGAGAAATGTATTAGGTTTCGGGCAATATTACGTGCGATTTGTGCATTTTTCAAAAATTACAAAAAGGAAATTTCTTCAAAAAATGGCTACAAAAATTTTCGAGAAATTAAGAGTTTTAAAGACGCACGCCGACTGCTAGTTTCCGTAATCTAAACGAGAAATTTCGGATGATATGCGGCGAGGCCATTCCCTTCCGTTGCGTCGACCCTTCGGTAAATGTAGTGATGCAATGTGGAAAAGAACTCACGAAAACCCGTGATTTGCTCTTTAAGACTACACCCTCTCAGTCCTGGAGACAATGTATTCACCCATAGCAATGTTCTGAGCAAACCTGTACGCCACGAGGTACTATTTTTTTGTTAATTAAATATTACAAGATTTGAGTAAATATTTGAATTATTAACCGTAGAGAAAGCAAGGGAACATGTTCTGAATTAATAATTACGTGTGCTGTAAGAAACAAAACGTTTACTCTTTGGAAGACTGGAAACCTCAGTTAACAATTCTAGAAATAGCTTGATTTATAACATGTACTCATAATGTGCACCATCAACTGATATACACATTTGAAGACGCTTGTAAAAAGACCTTCGAAGAGAATTCAGAGTTCCACGTGAAATGGCATGATAAGATGAGGTAATGCGGCGACTCAGATCTTCAGGTATTGTTGGTACTTGTGAAACTTGTGGTAAACTTCGTTATTTATCGTTCCCCATTGAAAATAGTCCAGAGGCGTAAGATCAGTTGACCTTCGCAGCCAGTTTACTACAGCACCGCGCCCAATCCATCGGCCGGGGAACTTCTCATCAGCACTTGCCTAGCCACAAGCGCGTTGTGGGCTGGACATCCGTCATGTTGCATCCACATACAATTGCTCATATCCTGGGGAATTTCTTCCAAAAGCAGAGGCAATGTTTCACGAAGAACCGTTAAGTATTTGTTTCCTGTCAAAAGTCCATCCATGAAATAGTGATCTATGATGGTGTCGTTAAGAATACCGCATCACACATTAATACTTCACTGCTTTTGGTTCTCAACTTCACGAAGCCAGCAAGGATTGTCCACTGCCCAGTAGTGCATGTTCCGTAGATTCACCTGACCGGGGTTCGTTAATGTTGCCTCATCGGTAAACATAATCTAAGAAAAGTCCTGATCATCTCGCACGTGTTCCAGAGCAAAATGACAAAACTGAACACGTTTCTTGTAGTCACCACCATAAAGCTTCTGGTGCAACGAAATGAGATAGCGGTGAAACTTGTTACTCTTCAAGATGCAGAGGGCACTCGAACGACTAATGCCGGAATCTCTGGCAATGTCTCGAGAGCTAATATGTGGATTGTTGTGAACAGCTGCGAGAACAGCGGCCTGTTCTTTCACTTTCGTTGCCCTTCTGCTTTGCAAACGAGTCTTGGCGTTCCAGTCGCCTCTCTGCACAAGGCTTTTACAGATTCTCATTATAGTCATGTGCGAAGGCCGCCGTCGATCTGGATATCATTCAGCATACAGTAATGAACTTTTCTTTGCAGTTCTGCCACATTCATTGTACACCAGAATTAGGTCCAGCTTCCCCTCGTTCGTATATATATATCTTTCCGGATATTTCTGCCCTATTTCACTGCGTTTACAAATTTCCTTAAATCTTAAGAGTTCCCGTTTAGTTCTGACGGCATTTCCTTTCACCGCCGCCCTTTTATTCTACCTACCCTTCTTACATCACTTCGAGGCATCTTCAGTTTTTCCACTTTACTCGGCCGACGTAACGGAAGGGCCTCGCCGCATATCACCCGGGATTTCTCGTTCAGATTACGGAAACCAGTTCGTTATCATTCGGCGTGCGTCTTTAAAACTCTTAATTTCTCGAAAATGTTTGTTATGTTACATATGCATATGCATATTTATGAATTCGTCTCTTCACGCTTGTTATGACGAGCTAAAAAATCTATAGGGTTCCATTTAAAAAATCGAAGTTGGGACAATATCTCTGCAATAAAAAATGCAATAGAATAATACGAAGCATGACCATATGTGCCCCTTGCATATAGTAGTTTTAGTGAAAACCGCCTCTCAGTATCTGCAATGGTTCAGGAGAAAATTAAAGGGAACGTCATAGGTGGGCCACACGGTATAGTGCAATGCTTTTTATAATGGTACTTTTTTGAAAGAGTGAAGTTTCACTGTGTGGAACATGCATTTTTTCTTTTTTGCCTAGTATCATAATTATTAACGTCTGTGTTTAGAGTAACAAAATCCTTGTTTCCCATAAGTGTCTTCTTGGAGAAGATTAATATTTCAATGTACATGTATGAAAATGGTGGTGTTTGTAATTTTTTGAACAGTGGTTTGCAGGATTCATATTTGTGAGTGTTTGTCATTGTTCTCAATATTCGTTTTTGGATGATGAAAGTGTGAATACTTTTTGGGAAATTTCCCCAGAATATTATTCCGTATTTTAGGTGCGAATGAACATTTACAAAGTACACCATTCGCAGTGTATGTAAGTTAGAATTTGACTTCGGGATGTATATGGCATAACATGATTTGGTAAACTTGTTTAGATCTGTGATATGGGAGTTCCATTTTAGATCATCTTTAATAGTCAATCCAAGGAAAGTTGTTTTTCGGGCTATTTTTACAGGCATGTTTTTTATAATCAATTGTGCTGGAGGCTTTTCTTTAGAGTGGATTCTGAAAGTTTAGGGAGACAGTTTTACTGGTGTTTATGATGAGTTTATTATCCTGGAACCATTTTACTGGTGCCTCTAGAACAGTTTGTGTTTCTTTTTGTAGAGTTTGTTGGGTATTTGCTTTAATAATAATATTTGTGTCATCTGCAACTAGGACCATTTTGCTCTTTTGTAGGGTCAGGAGCATGTCATTGATGTATAATAGAAATAGTGTGGGCCCTAGGATTGATCCTTGTGGCACTACATAATTTATCATTCTAGGTTGGAAAAAATGGGTAGAAATCTTTTTATCTCTAAAATGCTTGATTGTGACTTCTTGACAACGATTTGAGAGGTAAGATTTAACCTATTGATGTGCAATGCCTCTAATTTCCACTGTTTTAAGTTTGGATAACAGTATGTGATGGTCAGTAATGTCCAATGCCTTTGATAGATCTCGAAACAAACCAATGGGGATTTCTTACTGATCTAGAGCAACAAATATGTCATTTAGAAAGGTGAAGATAGTTGTGTATGTAGATCGACCATTTCTGAATCCATGTTGGGCCTCTGTCAATATGTTATTTGAATTGAGAAAATTTTATGTATATCATTCAAAAGCTATTAACCTTCAGTGAAGCAAATACATTCTGTGAATTGCTTTATTCCTTTCCAGACTTTACTTTACGCCGTGGTTTGCCCCTTCATATAAATCACACCATTTGAACCGTTTGTCGTGTGTGATTATTTATAAAGTTGTTTTAATGTGGCGTGATATATACGTGCACCCACGTGCCATGCTTTTTAGCAAGTATGAACTACAAACTGAGTTTCTTCTGATATGTACGTTAAGCACGAATTCCTCGGTATTTCATAAACTGGCGCACTATCATTGCAACTGTTTAATCTATGATAAATTGGGCAAGTTAATTGAATAATAGAAAATCGTGCATTCCCAACCATGTCGGCAAGAAGCATTTGTGAACCCGCGCCATTTTGACCAAAGAAAAGTTCTTGGGCCTAAATGTTGCATGCATTGAGCAGTGTTCACCTTACAATGCTATTAGCGTGTGTGTGAGTGTGCTGGTAGTCTCTGTACCAAGACTTGGAACTGCAGGTCACAGCCGATCTGCAATGTGAATCCTGTGACGTCACACACGCGTCGCCACAACTGACACATAATGCTTTGTATGATTTCTGTTTTCACATTGTATTTATTTCAGGTTATGAGCTGCCACAACAGTATTGGGTATAATGCTATTATCATTCATAATCCAATTGAATATATTTTTTAATTTCAGTCTATAGCAATTAACGGCGGTGTAATTACTACGCATTATACTATCTTACAAAAGAGTATTTATACATTTCACTTGTTTATGTTGTGTTGTGCCCTCGATTTAAATTATAAATCCCAATTGCAACAACATTAATTTGTTTTAATCACATATGCCTTCAGCCACGACATTTATTACAACATTCTCAAAGGAAAATGAAATTGCATAGTTGTATGGTTTTCTCCCATTCCATTCAATCTACTTCTACTGAATTCTCCCAGTGTAATAGTGACATCTGTAGATACTAACATTTACAGGCAATGCGTCTGCGTCACATTCCATACACGCAGTGGTCCTCCGAATTTAGGAACCTAAATTACTAAGGTACGTGGAAGGGGGTGGCTAGTAGCTCACCCGAGCCATTTTCAACACTCCATGGCCTTCAAAGTTAGCCATCAACAATTCGGATTTCCTGCTGACTTTAAGATATCCTAGTTGTTGATTTCATTGAAATAAAGTTAGGGGAAAGTAAGATGTATTATGCAAAAGTCATCAGGGATCAAGAAAGCGTTTTCATTATGGGCTTTACATGTATTGAAATTAGGTCATTGAAATTTGAATACAGCTCAGAAAACTTTACAAATAACATTTTAAAAAATATATTATTATTCGATAATAATATACTACATTTATAATAACTTATACATGGAAAAATCATTAAATTACACATGTTAGTTAAGTTACTGCATTTTTCGTGAAAAATTACGAATGGAAGTTTTTTACTGCATTTATGAACATTCTGTATTTTTCGAAACAATTATTACAGTTTAATGTGGGTAATATTTGATGAGAAGATAATAACCATAATAATAATAATAATAATAATAATAATAATTATTATTATTATTATTATTATTATTATTATTATTATTAATGCCGATCAGATGGCCCAGATCGCTAACGCAGTAGTGCCTGAGTGGTTTCGGACAAGAAGATTGCGGGTTCGAGTCCCGCCTCGGACATGGGTGTACTTGTGTGTGTGATTGTATGAGGTGTCGGCCTTTCACTCCTCGTGAATATCATCATTTCATCTTCCATACCTCCAGCAGAAAACGATGATCTCCATAATGACACACGTTAATCTCTCTGGGAGAAATATGACTGGGACTTGGAAGGAAAACGTGTAGCGTGGTCATAAACGGTCGATACGCATATAATAATAATAATAATAATAATAATAATAATAATAATAATAATAATAATAATAATAATAATAATAATAATAAGCCAGCCTCGTGGCGCAGACGGTTGCGGCAGCCGTCGTCTGCGCCGAGTTTAGTTTACTGATTTTGCAGTCAACATCAGCAACATGATGACAACATGACAAGGCTAAAATCGACAAATTCAGAGTGTTAGCATTTGTTGTGGAAGATCAGTTCAGAAGTGAAAACTGTTCCGATAGCACTGTCATCAATTGCAGTCAAAACCGAAACCATCATAAGATCGTTGGAAGACCTAGTCGCGCAGAAGGGTATTATCATCGGCCTCCAAAAGTCAATTATCATCAGTAAGTGCTCATTAGTTAGGAAGTTCATGTGGAGGGACATATGGAATTTTGAAACCTAATTGTTTAAATTCTATTATTAAATTAGAAACTATGTTGTTATTTTATGTCAATTTGTTAGTATACTTAAGTGTTTGTTAGATTTCAAATATGTCAATGTTACAATGCTTTAATATTGTATCTGAGTGAGACCACAAATTTAATAATAATAATAATAATAATAATAAAATTAAAAATAATAATAGGAGGAGGAGGAAAGGGACAAAGAGAAGTGGTTTGAGAAAGGAGCTAAGTGATTGAGCATCTCCAGAGGCCTTACTAGGCAAGCGATGGTGTGAAGTAGTTTGAGAGTGAAGCATCTGCAGAAGCCTCAGAAACGAAGTGATGGTGTGAAGCGGTTTGAAAGTGGTTATAAGTGAGTGAGCATCTGCAGATGTCTTTGAAAGGACGCGATGAAGTGAAGTGAAGTGAACTGAAGTGGTTTGAGAGCAGTGGCGGCTCGTGACCCTTGGTGTAGGGGGTGCTGCACATAACAATCATCAACGGCGAAATCAGACTTGTCGCCGAGAGCAAGAATCGAGAACCGCGCCTGTCATTCTTCTGTCCGTTCTTTACTAACGTCATTTTTATAACATATTATTCACACAACGATTTACGAATTACGTACGTTCTGGCTTGAAATGGTAGATACTACCGCGTTTGACCACGGGCCTCACTCTCCCTAGTTATGTGACTGATATTCGATTAACATGGTATGTGAGAACTTTTCAATGACATAAACAGGTGCTGTTCCACCTTCATTGGGAAAAGAATTCACGATTAGTCGCGCCGAAACTAGGATATAAAATTGTGTAGAACAAAGCGTGTGTTTTGACTGCGCACCAAGGAGGTTATCGCATTTATAAGGACCGTTTGGTTGTTAACAGGCCGCTAAGAAATTACTCGAAACACGACCTATCACCCACAACGAATAGCACAAACCAACGAAACAAACAGAGGTGACGATAATCTTCCGCCAAACATTTTACGCCCACTTACGAAGTCCAGTTGGGCGATGCAGCTGCATCCCATGCAGCGCTGCATGGCCCCTGTAGCCGCCACAGAAGCAGGGAGGGAAATGAAATTGGCAGTCCCGGTGCAGTGCCGACTTCTGGCAACCCACAGGAGCTGAGGAACTTTGCAACTGCAGGGGAGGAACTGGAACCGTGTGCCGAACGGCGAAAATCGCGTACCCCGGCAAGTATCCTTGCCGCAGATACTTCTACAGGCGGGCATTTTGAAGTAGCAGTGAATGGAAAATTCGGAATGCATTAAAAATCAGTGCGATAATATTCCAATTATTCATCTCGCACATTGGTAGGGGGTGCGCAGCTCTTCAGCACCCCATCACGAGCCGCCTCTGTTTGAGAATGGAACTAAGTGAGTGGACATCTGCAGAATCCTTAGAAGGCAGGCGATGAAGTGAAGCGGTTGGAGAGAAGAGCTAAGTGAGGCCGTGAGCGGTCACTGATCCCTTCGCTGCCGCGTGGCCTGCGAAGGGGGCGTGGCCGGCGGAGGGAGCGCCAGAGGCGTCGCAGGGCGAAGGCGGCGAGCAGCAGCGCGGCCAGCGCCGCCAGCGCCCGGCCGCCGCACGTCCAGCAGCAGAGCTCGTACCACGCCAGGCGCAGCGAGGCGGCGGCAGGGTGCGGCGCGCCCTCGTGGCGCAGCACGTACTCCACCACCACAGCGCCGTCTCCAGGAGCGCGCCTTGTGCTCGCGTACACCGCCCGAGAAGCGACGCATGCGCTCTCGGTAGGCCGGGTCGGCAGCAGGGCGGCGAGCGCGGCAGCAGCGAGTCTTCCGTGAGGTCGCCCAGCGGCAGGCGCTCGCCCACGCCCGCCGCCGCCATCTTAGCCACGTTGAAGGGCTGTCGCCGAGATACGGGATTGCCCAGCAGGGGCACGGCGTGGTACACGGCCTCCTGGAAGCTCTGCAGGCCGCCTTGCGTGATAAACACGCGCACGTTCGGGTGCGCTGCAACACACGAGGTTTGTTGTTGTGAGGGCGGAACACGTCTACGAGAGTGGCTGAAGACTTGAAGGCGCACTCACCGAGGATGTCCTGCTGCGGCAGCCACTTGGACACTCGCACGTTGGGCGGCCGGCCGGGCAGCGTGTCGTTCTCAAACTTCCAGAGCACGCGCTGCGGCAG
>BOPP01000001.1:1180333-1247571 GCA_017312745.1 Gryllus bimaculatus
TGATTAGCACGTTTCCTCTCGTAGTCCACCCACCATAAAGCGTCCTGTGCCACACGCAATCACTGAGACTAGCGTGAAACTCTGGGTTACTCTCCCCTTACCAAGACTGCAGACGGGCACTACGAACGACTCATGCCCCGGAATCCTGCGCAATGTCTCGAGAGCTATATCCCATGGCATGATTGTCCGAACCCAGCTTCAGCGAGAACAGCGCGCTGTGCTTTCCACTTCGTTGCCCTTCGCTTTGCCCAAACGTAGTCTTTTTGGCGTTCATGTCGCCCTTCTCTGCACAATGCTTTTACAGATTCTCATTATAGTCATGTAGGAAGCGCCCAGCCGTCGATCTACATATTTCAGCATACAGTAATGAACTCTTTTCTTTGCAGTTCTGCCACATTTCATTGTCACCAGAATTAGGTCCAGCTTCCCCCTCGTTCGATATATATGACTTTTCGGATATTTCTGCCGTATTTCACTGCGTTTTTACAAATTTCCTTAAAATCTTAATGAGTTTCCTCGTTTAGTTCTGACCGGCATTCTCCCTTGTCACCTGCCGCCCTTTTATTCTACCTACCCTTCTTACATCACTTCGAGCATCTCCAGTTTTTCCACTTTACTCGGCCGTAACGGAAGGGCCTCGCCGCATATCACCCGGATTTCTCGCTTCAGATTACGGAAACCAGTTCGTTATTATTCGCGTGCGTCTTTTAAAACTCTTAATTTCTCGAAAACTGTTTGTTAATGGTTACATATGCATATGCATATTTTATGATTCGTCTCTTACGCTTGTTATGATGAGCTAAAAAATCTATAGGTCATTTAAAAAATGAAGTTGGGACAATATTCTGCAATAAAAATATGCATTAGATAATACAAGCAATGACCATATGTGCCCTTGCATATAGTAGTTTTAGTGAAAACCGCCTCTCAGTATCTGCAATGGTCAGGAGAAAATTAAGGGACGTCTAAGGTGGGCGACACGGTATAGTGCAATGCTTTTTATAATGGTACTTTTGAAAGAGTGAAGTTTCACTGTGTGGAACATGCATTTTTTCTTTTTTGCCTAGTATCATAATTATTAACGTCTGTGTTTAAGAGTAACAAATCCTTGTTTCCCATAAGTGTCTTCTTGAGAAGAAATTAATATTTCAAATATGTACATATTAGGGAATGGTGGATTTGTAATTTTTGGAACAGTGGTTTGGCAGATTCATATTTTGTGTTGTCATTGTCTCAATATTCGTTTTTGGATGATGAAGAGTGTAATACTTTTGGGAAATTTCCCCAGAATATTATTCCGTATTTAGGTTGGCGAATGAAACATTTAACAAAGTACACCAATTCGCAGGTGTATGAAGTTAGAATTTGACTTCGGGATGTATATGGCAAACCATGATTTGGTAAACTTGTTTAGATCTGTGATATGGGAGTTCCATTTTAGATATCTTGAATAGTCAATCCAAGGAAAGTTGTTTTTCGGGCTATTTTTACAGGCATGTTTTTTTATAATCAATTTGCCTGGAGGCTTTTCTTTAGAGTGATTCCGAAAGTTTAGGGAGATTCAGTTATGGTGTTTATGATAGAGTTTATTATCTCTGGAACCATTTTACTGGTGCCTCTAAGAACGTTTGTGGTTTCTTTTTGTAGAGTTTCGTTGGGTATGTGCTTTAATAATAATATTTGTGTCATCTGCAACTAGGACCATTTTGCTCTTTGTAGGGTCAGGAGCATGTCATTGATGTATAATAGAAATAGTGTGGGCCCTAGATTGATCCCTTGTGGCACTACATAATTTATACATTCTACGGTTGGAAAAAGGGGTAGAACTCTTTATCTCTAAAATGCTTGATTGTGACTTCTTGACAACGATTTGAGAGGTAAGATTTAACGCTTTGATGTGCAATCTCTTCTAATTTCCACTGTTTTAAGTTTGGATAACAGTATGTGATGTCAGTAATGTCCAATGCCTTTGATAGATCTCGAAACAAACAATGGGATTTCTTACTGATCTAGAGCAACAAAATAGTCATTTAGAAAGGTGAAGAATTAGTTGTGTTGTAGATCGACAATTTCTAATCCATGTTGGGCCTCTGTCATATATTATTTTTGAATTGAGACAATTTTATGTATATTCATCTCAAGAGCTATTACCTTTCAGTGAAGCAAATTCATCTGTGAATTGTTTTATTCCTTTCAGAACTTTACTTTACGCCGTGGTTTGCCCCTTCATATAAATCACACCATTTGAACCGTTTGTGTGTGTGATTATTTATAAAGTTGTTTTTAATGTGGCGTGATATATACGTGCACCCACAGTGCCATGCTTTTAGCAAGTATGAACTTACAAACTTGAGTTTCTTGCTGATCTAGTGTACGTTAGCACGAATTCCTCGGTATTTCATAAACTGGCCGCACTTACATTGCAACTGTTTAACTATGATTAAATTGGGCAAGTTAATTGAATAATAGAAAATCGTGCATTCCCGAACCATTCGTCCAAAGAAGCATTTGTGACCCCCGCGCCATTTTGCCCAAAAAAAAAGTTCTTGGCCAAATTTGGGCATGCATTGAGCAGTGTTCACCTTACCAATTGATTAGCGTGTGTGTGAGTGTGCTGGTAGTCTCTGTACCCCAAGACTTGGAACTGAGCAGTCACAGCCGATCTGCAATGTGAATCCTGTGACGTCACACACGCGTCGCCACACTGACAGCAATAATGCTTTTTGTATGATTTCTGTTTTCACATTGTATTTATTTCAGGTTATGAGCTGCCACAACAGTATTGGGTATAATGCTATTATCATTCATAATCCATATTGAATATATTTTTTTAATTTCAGTCTTAGCAATTAACGGCGGTGAATTACTACGGCATTATACTATCTTACAAAAGAGTATTTTACATTTCACTTGTTTATGTTTGTGTTGCGCCCTCGATTTTATAAATCCCATTGCAACAACTTTTAATTTGTTTTAATCACAATATGCCTTCACGCACGACATTTATTAACAGCATTCAAAGAAATGAAATTGCATAGTTGTATGGTTTTCTCCATTCATTCAATCTACTTCTTCTCCTGAATTCTCCCAGTTAATAGTGACATCTGTAGATACTAACATTTACAGGCAATGCGTCTGCCGTCACATTCCATACACGCAGATGTCCTCTCAATTTAGGAACCTAAATTACTAAGGTACGTGGAAGGGGGTGCTAGTAGCTTCACCCCGAGCCATCATTTCGGAACAGCTCCATGGCCTCCAAAGTTAGCCACAACAATTCGGATTTCTGCTGACTTTAAGATATCCTAGTTGTTGATTTCATTGAAAATAACGTTAGGGGAAGTAAGATGTATTATGCAAAAGTCATCAGGGATAACGAAAAAGCGTTTTCATTATGGCTTTACATGTATTGAAATTGGTCATGAAATTTGAATACAGCTCAGAAAACTTTACAAATAACATTTTTAAAAATATATTTATTATTCGATAATAATATACTACATTATAATAACTTATACATGGAAAAATCATTAAATACACATGTTTAGTTAAGTTACTGCATTTTTCGTGAAAAATTACGAATGGAAGTTTTTTACTGCATTTATGAACATTCTGTATTTTTCGAAACAATTTATTACAGTTTAATGTGGGTAATATTTGATGAGAAGATAATAACCAATAATAATAATAATAATAATAATAATAATAATATGATATAATAATAATATATTAATTATTATTATAATAATAATTAATAGCCGATCAGATGGCCCAGATCGCTAACGCCAGTAGTGCCTGAGTGGTTCGGACAGAAGATTGGGGTTCGAGTCCGCTGCGGACATGGTTGTACTTGTGTGTGTGATTGTATGAGGTGTCGGCCTTTCACTCCTCGTGAATATCATCATTTCATCTCATACCTCCAGCAGAAAAACGATGATCTCCATAATGACACACGTTAATCTCTTGGGAGAAATGATGACTGGACTTGGAAGGAAAAGTGTTGCGTGGTCATAAACGGTCGATACGCATATAATAATAATAATAATAATAAAATAATAATATAATAATAATAATAATAATAAAATAATAATAATAATAAAATAATAATAAGCCAGCCTGTGGCGCAGACGGTTGTGGCAGCCGTCGTCTGCGCCGAGTTTGTTTACTGATTTTGCAGTCAACATCAGCACAATGATGACAACATGACAAGGCTAAAATCGACAATCAGAGTGTTAGCATTTGTTGTGGAAGATCAGTTCAGAAGTGAAACTGTTCCGATAGCACTGTCATCATTGCAGTCAAAACGAAACCATCATAGATCGTTTGGAAGACCTAGTCGCGCAGAAGGTATTATCATCGGCCTCAAAGTCAATTATCATCAGTAAGTGCTCATTAGTTAGGAGGTTCATGTGGAGGGACATATGGAATTTTGAAACCTAATGTTTAAATTATATTAAATTAGAAACTATGTTGTTATTTTTATGTCAATTTGTTAGTATACTTAAGTGTTGTTAGATTCAAATATGTCAATGTACAATGCTTTAATATTGTATCTGAGTGAGACAAAATTTACAATAATAATAATAATAATAATATATAATATAATAATAAAAAATATAATAAATAATAATAATAGGAGGGAGGAGGAAAGGGACAAGGAAGTGGTTTGGGAAAGGAGCTAAGTGATTGAGCATCTCCAGAGGCTTACTAGGCAAGCGATGGTGTGAAGAGTTTGAGAGTGAAGCATCTGCAGAAGCCTCAGAAACGAAGTGATGGTGTGAAGCGGTTTGAAAGTGGTTTATAAGTGAGTGAGCATCTGCAGATGTCTTGAAGGACGCGATGAAGTGAAGTGAAGTGAACTGACGTGGTTTGAGAGCAGTGGGCGGCTCGTGAACCCTTGGTGTAGGGGTGCTGCACATAACAATCATCAACGGCGAATAGACTGGCGCGGAGAGCAAGAATCGAGAACCCCCCTGTCATTCTTCTGTCCGTTCTTATACTACGTCATTTTTATAACTATTATCACACAACCGATTTACGAATTACGTACGTTCTGGCTTGAAATGTAGATACTACCGGCGTTTTGACCACGGGCCTCACTCTCTAGTTATGTGACTGATATTCGATTAACATGGTATGTGAGAACTTTTCAATGACATAAACAGGTGGCTGTTTCCTTCATTGGGAAAGAATTCACGATTGTCGCGCCGGAAACTAGGATATAAATTGTGTAGAACAAAGCGTGTGTTTTGACTGCGCACCAAGGAGGTTATCGCATTTATAAAGGACCCCGGTTTGGTTGTTACCAGCCGCTAAGAAATTACTCGAACACGACCTATCACCCACAACGAATAGCCCAAACCAACGAAACAAACAGAGGTGACGATAATCTTCCGCCAAAACATTTTACGCCCATTTACGAAGTCCAGTTGGGCGATGCAAACTGCATCCCATGCATGCGCTGCATGGCCCCTGTAGCCGCCACAGAAGCAGGGAGGAAATGAAAATTGGCAGTCCCGGTGCAGTGCCGACTTCTGGCAACCCACAGGAGCTGAGGAACTTTGCAACCTGCAGGGAGGAACTGGAACCGTGTGCCGAACGGCGAAAAATCGCGGTACCCCGGTATCCTTGCCGGCAGATACTTCTACAGGCGGCATTTTGAAGTAGCAGTGAATGGAAAATTCGGAATGCAGTTAAAATCAGTGCGATAATATTCCAATTATTCATCTCGCACATTGGTAGGGGGTGCGCAGCTCTTCAGCACCCAACGAGCCGCCTCTCTGTTTGAGAAGGAACTAAGTGAGTGGGCATCTGCAGAACCTTAGAAGGCAGCGATAAGTGAACGCGGTTGGAGAGAAGAGCTAAGTGAGGCCGTGAGCGGTCACTGATCCTTCGCGCCGCGTGGCCTGCGAAGGGGGCGTGGCCGGCGGAGGGAGCGCCAGAGGCGTCGCAGGGCGAAGGCGGCGAGCAGCAGCGCGGCCAGCGCCGCCAGCGCCACGGCCGCCGCACGTCCAGCAGCAGAGCTCGTACCACGCCAGGCGCAGCGAGGCGGCGGCATGGGTGCGGCGCGCCCTCGTGGCGCAGCACGTACTCCACCACCACAGCGCCGTCTCCAGGAGCGCGCCTTGTGCTCGCGTACACGCCCGAGAAGCGAACGCATTGCGCTCTCGGTAGGCCGGGTCGTGCAGCAGGGCGGCGAGCGCGGCCAGCAGCGAGTCTTCCGTGAGGTCGCCCAGCGGCAGGCGCTCGCCCACGCCGCCGCCGCCATCTTAGCCACGTTGAAGGGCTGTCGCCGATGAACGGGATGCCCAGCAGGGGCACGGCGTGGTACAGGCCTCTGGAAGCTCTGCAGGCCGCCTTGCGTGATGAACCAGCGCACGTCGGTGCGCTGCACAACACGAGTTTTGTGTTGTGAGGGCGGAACACGGTCTACGAGAGTGACTGAGGACTTGAAGGCGCACTCACCGAGGATGTCCTGCTGCGGGAGCACTTGGCGACGCGCACGTTGGGCGGCTGCCGGGAGCGCGTGGCCTCGAACTTCCAGAGCAGCGCTGCGGCAGGCGCGCCAGGGCGCGCAGGATGGCCTGGAGCTTCTCGGGCGGCAGGTCCTTGCTCATGACGTTGGAGCCCAGGCTGAAGTAGACGACTCCTTGCTCCGCGCCGTCCAGCCACGCCGCAGTTCTGGCGGGAAGGGGCGTGTCTCTTCCCGCACGTGCAGCCCTGTCAGTTGCACCACGTTGGGCAGCAGAGCCCGCGGGTACTCCGTCGTCCAGTGGTTGCACAGAATCATCAGGCTCATGTTGTACTCTGTTTCTGCCACCGGCGGCGGCGCCTGCCCGAAGTATTTCCGCATCAAAGCTTCCTGGAGAGAATGAGATATCAAAAAAAGGTAATAAAAGCGAGTCTTACAACCGTTGTTGCAACAGTCAAGGATTAAACAATTTTCCCTTGGAATTGAAACAATTTTTTTTGCTGACGATAGCAAAAGAGTATTCTTATTTCAACAAATTGTGTTTCTATAAATAACTTTTTATAAGATAGTTTTACGAAAAATATTGAGCGACACCGCCGATAAACAGCAAATGACCAATTCGGTCGAGTATATATGTCAAATTAAAAAACAAACTCTCAAATACATTAGTTCCTAGATTCGTCCAAGTATGGTAGAGAGCTGGATAAAGAATGGTATACTATTTCTAAGAGAAAATAGTGTTTTATGCGTAACGGTTTGCCTTTTGCACAAAATTTTATTTTCCCCCACTTTAGAAGATGCATATGGTCTTATGGTTCTCGTGTATCTCAACATTCATATAAACTTTTCGTATTACTTAAATCTGTTGGTCTGCCTCATACAATATTATGTGGAGTTGAGTGGTTATATGATTACGGGTTAGAGAATCGTCCACCCGAATTTGTCTATAAAATTCCGTTTCGTTCAGTACCCACCTGCTGCGGGAGTATTGTCCAATACCAATGCTGCGACAGCCACAAATAGATATAGGTATTTTCCAGGCGCTCCCAGAAATTCATATTCTCGGAATTCTTGCTGAATATGTCTGGATTTACTGCCGGATTGTGGGGGTTGCCAATTGCGTTGTAGTTGAAGGCAAGGCCTCCCAGGGACACCATGCCAATGAGGGGAGGTGAACCCACGGTGTGTAGGAGGCCATAGTACGCTTGGTACATAAGAGCTTCTATGAACACTAAGTCAAACTTCTCAGATGCGTTATACCTGCGGGTCAGATCATTGGACAGCTGTTGCAATAATTATTCAAATGTTGGTCAATCGTAAAAGATTAAAGTTTATACTATTTTCTCAACTTATAAGAAAATGCGTGTGTATGAGTTAAGAATTAATGTTCTAGTTCTGTTTCAAATTTTTACCGTTTTCTAAGTTGCCTAACAATACTTTTTAGACTTAAACTTTTACGAGATAAGATATTTTTAACAAAATGTCTCCCAAAATGAAAAAAATTTCGAATTTATAATAAATTTTTCGACAAATATTTACGTCAATTGGCTAATAAGAATGGTAGCCTTTTTTTAGGATTACAGTAATGGCATATTGATAGCAAGTCTTTTAGAAAAAAACATTTTGTCCTAAATTCAATAGGTGTGCCAATTAATTTATAACTAAAGTTATAAAAATATAGAAAGAATAGCTTTCAAAAACTTGATATTTTGAAATTTTACTTATTCCCTCTAAAACACACACAAAACGCTCCCGAATATCACTAAAACATGTACTTGTTTGACTGCACATCAAAATTAATTTGAAGAGAGAGACATTAAGTGTATCATTAATTGTTTTGGGTGAAAACATTGTATACTAAATTGAATTATTAAGCAAATAACATTGTTCTTATACGAGTTATTATTTTTCAATGTTACGTACTCTATTTTGAAACTTGGAAGCAGAAAATACGTATTCAGTAAACTACATTAGTCCTCAAATGATGCCTCAGCTCACCTGAGAAAGTTTTGAATTTGTTTGGAGGCCAGCTGCTCATCAACGATGATTTTTAAAGTGGGCGTCATATGCCTTATCAAGGCAATTGCGTCGCCGTCTGCCATTTCAGCGAATGTCGCGCTCTTTCGGAAGGTCTCATAACTAAAGGACAAGTCAATATCTGAATAATTGTTGACAGGTTCCTGCAAAAGATAAATAATGTAGTTTTAAAATTAATCTAACAGCCAAAAGAATGCATATTCTTTACAGAATATGGTTTTCTGCTGCTATTCGCTGTCATCGAATGAAGTATTGTTTTGAAAGCTGTGTTCTTAGCGTCATTGGCCATCATACGAGAATATCACTTTTAAGGATCAGGATGTCTCTTTCAAGGATGTGATTTACATTTTAAAGGAAATTTGTTGTGAATTGAATGAAATGAATTTTTGAATGAAAAAAATGCAGCAAAATAGCGTTTATGCCATCTTGTACAGTGTATTTCGCACTATCCGTTTAAAAAGTTTGAAGAAAACATTTGCTGACATTTTTGAGAAAATATATTTCAGTCAAAAGGGCGCGAAAACCACCTTTATTTTTTTAAAAAAATTACGTCATGAATTAAATAACTAATAATGGAAAAACAAATTTTATTTGAAGAAAAACTGTATATTTAATATTGTAGTTTTAGGAATATGGCGAAAAAATATTATTCCTTTGCAATATTTGAAAATCAGGGTTAACAGTGAAAATCGAACCTATGTAATGTTTATAAGTGTATTTCACTTTATTCTTAGAAGAAATTTGAAGAAAATATTTCATCTGTGTTGGAAAATCTTGAAAGTGAGCCATAGGTTTTATGCAAAGTACTCCCAAAATTAATAGAATTCTTTTCAAAATTGTAGTGCCTCGAGTCGAGCCACATCATGAATATTCGTACTGGAACAAATCCTACTAATACGAGTAGATTAGACGCTAGTGTTGTTCACTGTCGGACGGACGGAAAGGCGGACCGGCCAAACACCGACGTTTTGAAAAGAAAACACAAAAAACGCATTTCCTCAATGAGGGGACTATAAAACATGTATTTCTGTTAAAATCTAGAAATCTATTGTCTGCAGCATTACGTAACATTCTCTATAATACTTATAGACTCGTATGTATACGTATAAACACTTATGTAGATGAGACCGGGCAGGTTTCAGGTACAGTTTCTTTTTCTATTATTAATGCATCCCATAATATGAACTCTAGGCTATATTGTCTACAAATTGGAGGTCATCGCAGCATTTCGATCGTCAATGTTCTGTCAGAGTAATTTTTTGGTACTACCTATCCCGACTCGCGGTTGGTTGTCACAGACATTCGGGTTGGTTGTCACGGGTTAGGTTATGTAAAAAAAAAATTATTAATTGATGTGCAAAATGTTTATATTAAAATATAAATTAATCTATGAAAATGATAACATAAGAATCTATGATATGATACCAATTTATACACAAAAATATTCATGTAAGGGAATATTTAAGAAAATGATACGAGCCTAGTCACTTTCGAGCGCACTCTCACAATTTTGATTTGAATAAAATTTATTTGGTTCAGGGAACATATCTTATGACCCCACTTTTTAAATTCTATAGCCAGGTGCCATTTTCTTTAGCTTACTTACTAGAAAACGTCTCTAATTGAGATTTTTCGTTTCTCCTGCGTTTTACTTTCATATTTGTTAGATGTCATTATGTTTAGTTGTTTTTAAAGGGATTTTTCTTTGATTTTCGTTTTGCTTTTTCAGCTAATTGTTCACAATTTCTTGTAACTGGTGAATCTGTCAAAAATTGCCGTAACTCGCCTACGTAAATTGTTTATTTTTCCGTTTTCTGTTGCAAACATGATGTCTCGAACTTCTCCACTGATAATCTTTTTTTATAATTTTTATCCATCTTTGCCTGAATCAAGCGACAGAACTACTACCGCTACCCTACTACTAAGGACTAGAGAAAATACTTGCCGGGTAGGTTGTCACGTGTGAGAACCATCCCCACAAATTTTGTGACAACTAACTCCGCACAGCCCTTTAGAACAACAATGGGCGAGAATGTATGAGCTGGAAACATAAACATCGCTCCTATTCTCAATCTTGCTACATAAAATCGTTGTACAAATGTTATTAAGTAAATAGTTGGAATCCAGATTGTAGAGAGTGGATAATTAGCATTAACAGTATCAATGAATGAATGCTTACATCTGCAAAAACACAAAAACAACAATAACATCTAGAAAACAATCGCCAGAAACTTGAAAACACGTGCACCAACTAGAAATGTGTTTGCACTGTGGATTGCGTTTAGATCGGTAGGGAGCAATAGCGTCTGAGAACGGAAACATGTGACAACCAAACTGTGTGACAACCTGCCCCGGTCTCCCCTATTTGATCAAGTAAAAGTCACAAACCCTTGCGGGAGAAAGAAATAAATCCATTAAAAAACAGGTGAAGATAATAGGCCGCAAATAGGCCGCTTTTATAATGTTGCATATTTGTTTTTTTGTCGCCTTGAAGCAGAAAATTTATGGCTCCAAATGAGAACATTCTGAACCTTTGCTCAAGGTGATGTTTGTAATAAAGTAGATATGCTATGGTGTTCCAGATATATAATTAAAATGATAATAGACGATAGATTTGTAACCGTCTTTTTATTCATTCATAAGGCGATATATTGGATGAACCGCTTATACTTTCCCGCATTATTGGCAACAGTTGCATAATTATAGAATATTGCAATTTGTCCCCAACTAACTCTTCAGACATCACTCGAAAGAATACAAACAGCAATCGGGACCACTGCAGAGCATATCTACAATTCTATAGTCAGGAACAATAGCCATTCTTTACTTCTCCAAAAGAAACGAACATGAATAAATTTCAATACTTGAGCACATTGTACAGAAATCAAGGAAAATTTTACATATAAATTATACACCCAGAATTGAATGATTGATGACTGTCAACTACTAAGATCATTAGTCCCACACGGTAGTGCATGTTTTTATCGCGGGAGGGGTCTTCCCACGTTGGATGGCGATACTCGGAACCGGCCTACCATACCTTGTAATTTTTCCCCCAATCGGATATTATCCACCAGCGGGGCACTGGCGATTCAAACGAAGTGCACTGTTGTGGTCACGTAGTTCGTGATCGGAGCTCCTTACCTTCAAGGGATCGGTGCTGATGACGGTTACGTGGTGGCCCCGCGCCGCCAGCGCTTTCATCACCGCCTGCAGCAACAGGTTATCAATTACAAAGCAATTCTTTGAAATGGTTTTCGAAAAGTGCATTATGGAAAAAGGAAATAATACGAGACTATAAAATAATGAATCTTCTTTTGAAAGGGAATACATTATAGATTAATTGCTTACTAGTGATTTTGGGCGCGTCAACGGCTAAGGCCATTAGTCTCGTAAGTGTAATGCATATTTTTTACTCGGTTTGTGAACTTTGGCCTGTTGGATGGTGAAATCCGGCGCCGACCTACTGTCTGCTTGCGGGATTTCTCCCAACCAAGAATATCCTACCAGCGGGGACACCGTCCTAGTCAGAACAAGCTCTAAGCTCCCGAATGGTCTCCCGGCACGTGTGGCAATGCAGGGCATATAAATGCGTGTAAGAGGCGGGAGGACAGATTAAGGAATTCGAAGGAAAGATCGCGCGGGGTCCGTGACCCGTTTGTTAGGGTACTGCTCCGGCATTCGTTTGATGTTGATCGGAGAAATCACGGCAAACTACTGATCAGAGCAGCCGGCCGCTGGAATTCTCCTCCAGCCAGCGACAGAATTCCACCTAGCTATCTGGTTAGTGTCAAAAATCCTGTCTCCTTCGGGACTCTAAACCCAGGACCTCCCGGGAAGAGGCACTGCAGTGACGTCAGTTGATGTCCTGAGCTACCTCCCCCGACGCAATACTCTATAAGATAGCCAATTCAGATCCTAAAATTTGTATTACAGGGACGCAACTAGAAATAGAGCTTGAGAGCTAATGCCCCTCCAGATATAAAAGTGTTACTAATTATTGTAGGAGCATTGGAACGTTTGGAATGAGCACGCGCTTTCAGGACTCGCCAGCTCTGAGAAGGCAGCCGTTGTAACAGTGAGCTTCGAGCCAGGGCGTGACGCGCCTCGTTCATACAAGGGGCTTCGAACGCCAGAGCAGAGAAGCTGGTAACTGGGATCTGATGCTATTTGAATGACAGAGCAGGTCATTACGTGAACAGCACTGTTAATAGGGAGGCTATAACACTAGAGAAAGTTGTGCTGGGACTAGATACCACGGCTATACTTTGGATTTGGGTGTTTGTATCTCGTGAACTGTACTAATTGTACATTGTTGAATAATAGTGTTATTTATACTTGTTTGATCATCTTACTCTAAATGCTTCACTAATAATTAACAACGATTTTGTAGTAACGTTGCTTGGCACTTTGAAGAGCTCAAATGAACAAGTCCGTTCTGTCTTATGGAATATTGTAAATAAATTATATTCGAACCTTTCTCAGAGGAAAAGTTTCGTGAAATGTTTCTTGAAAATTTCATTTGGCGAGTTTTTCCAGCAAGAAAATTTCACATCAATGCAGTTAATTTTGTATGATTCTTTACTTTGTATTACGCTAACTTTGCCTGTCTGCATCCCTTCCGCATGATTTCTAGGGCATGAATTTAAATGTGTGTATATATATATATATATATATATATATATATATATATATATCATACTGTTATTAAACTAGCGGTGCTGTAATAGCATATTATTTCTCGCATTATTGTAAACAGCTATATAATATTGAAATATTGAAATTTCTGCGCTACTAGCACCTCAGCTATTACTTGAAAACGTCTAATACAAACCTACCGCCGTAATACGTATTTGTAGAAGAAAATGGATGCATCAATTTTAAAACTGTTTCAAATACTTAGTAATATAATTTTTCATAACAATGACTTCAATAAAATAATACCTCGAATACATTAAATATTTACCGCAAACTGTGGTGAATATCTGCAGAATTTATTAATTTTTGTAAGAAAGGATACGTCCGTCTGTTGGATTACCCATAGCTACGGTGTCACGTGCCAGTATGCTGTATCATACTGTGCTCAGAAAGTTCGCGTTACAGTTGTTCGCCTGTGTGTAGTTGAGTTTTGTTTTTTAGATTTATGGTTTTAATCACGTCAGAGTTAAAAATAATTCCGTTTAATTGCCTTCATTTTGATTTTTCGTTTGTGGTAATTTGATTACTTTGCTGTTTTTTAAATTATTTTCTTATTAATTAAAGGGAAGAAAATACGCTTTCGCAAAATTGGAAACATTCGACAAACTTCTTTAGTGCTAAACTACCGCTCTGCCCCATTGCGGGATTCGTCGTCACCATAGAGCGCGTAACTTTCGATTCATCTAGTAGAGCAGAAAAGCGCCACGTTTGGCATTACTGTCGCCTAAGAAACCGTTCTTCATTCTTAACCTCGGACGCGCCATGCATAAGTTAGCAATTGTATATGTGAAGATTTACCACAAGAATTGTGAGATTAAATTAATATTTGGAGAAATATTAAATACGGTAACGACAAGAATGGAGTAAAATACCCATAAACAAAAACATCGTGTACAATTAATATAAGAAATATAGCAAAATCAGTAATGGGAAAAACATAGGGAGTGGAATAGGTGACCCGTGAGCAATTTCCATGTAAAGAGCGTTAAATGTGAGAAAATTTATAATATTTAAGTAGTTCAAAGAATAAAGAGTTACGACGTAAATGCGAAGTTAACCAATGAGAGCAGATATCACATTCGAGAGATCGATGACGATGCGCGTACAGAGGCAGAAAGCAACGTGTTTGGGGAAGATTTCGCGCAAGAGAAGACGAACAGCACGCAAATCGAAACGAAAGAGAACTCGGTCAGATTTGGCCGTGGAAGGACGTGCAGATGGAACGCTCGCGGAGGATAGTTGTTTTTAATAGAAATAGTTAAAATATGACAAAGTGAAAATTGACGCATGTTTTAAGAGAGAAATGAAATTTACTTACATGGAAAACCGGAGCGAGGTGATTAATGGAATTTTTCTGAGTATGGAAATGGAATGAAAAGATGAACAACGGCGAAGCTTGCGGCATCTGTTTCTCAAAGGAAAGTAACAGTGGGGGGACATTTTGTTAGCAGAAAATGATGTATGAAGATGAAGTTGTGTTTTTAAATTTTAAGACACATAAATTTATAATTGGGGAAATAATTTGGCCAAAACATCCAAAGAAAGGGAAGGGTTTATATTAATAGAATATGAACACGTGTGTTATAATAACATTAATTCTGAAAAGAGGTATATTATTCAATTATTGCTATTGTGGTGATGACAACGTATTCAGGAGAATATTATGTATGTTTGTATTTACAGCACTGAATGAACGTTGAATGTCATCGGCGTGTTATAAGTATGTTTATTTCAGAGGACGACCTAGAGAATTTCCGAGTCCATGTTAAAATAAATAATCCCGTGTACGTAAATATTTCGTCATCGACAGTCCGTACGGACAATCTACCGTACCCACACCTGTGATTTATTTTTCGTGATAGTGATTAGCCGATTACTGAGTTCTAATTTGCCGCTGAGAGTTTTGTATATCATACTTGACGCATGGCACCATCCGTGAGCGCCTACGAGCACCAGCCAGCGAGCGCCTACCTGGAAGGGCAGCTGGTGGCTGATGGAGGGCGTGGGGAAGATGGCGAGGAAGCGGGCCGCCCGCGCGCACGGCACCAGCGCCACCATCGGCACCAAAGCCGTCAGCGCCAGCTGCCAGAGCACCGAGGGCCGCCGCATGGTGTGTGCGCCTGCGCCTGCCGTTGCGCCTGGGCCTGAGCGCGCGAGCGCCCTCTCCCAGGGCCTTACGCAACGCCTTGCGTGGCCTTCGCTCGCCCGCCACCCGCAATTATTGCCGAGGGTCATTGCCGGGGTGCTTTGAAGGGGGAGCGAACGACATCACGAATCATTATTATCGCGAAGGTGTTTGAAAAACATTCATTTAGTGCATTAGCTGGAATTTTCTTTCAGGGACAGCTCTGCCTGTGAATACTTTACAGAAAAATGTTCACGACGAATTTGAGGGTTTTGTTTAACATGTCACGAAACCTTGTTCCAAACTTTTTACACATTTTCATCTTTGTGCGATATATGACACCTGATTATAATCTGTTCTACATATGTTTGTTATACAATTGGAATTGACACAAATCATTCGATTGGTGATCAATTCGAATAAATGTAAAATAGTTTTAGCTGTGGTAGAAATAAAGGAGCAGCTAAGTATTTGCTTGGGAGCAAGATAATTCCATAAGTAACTACATGAAAATATCTTGAGATGATAATTAATGAACAAATAGGATGGCGTGGGCATGTCAATTTACTGTTGCAAAGAAGTGGGGATCTTTATTTTCTGTAAAGACTATGTAAAGGAAGGCAAGTAGTAAAAAGAATTAGAGTACACTTGGAGTGTGTAGGTAGAAGACTACGAAACAGTGGGTTGCGAACCGTACAGGGGCGGGTTATTTCTATCGAAAGAGCCCAGTAAGTAGCAGCAAAAGATAAAAGAGGAAATTAGTTAACAAATACTTATAACGAAGTATCGAGTTGAGAATCATCGGGGAAGGGAAAAAACAAGGTTATGTATTTTTTACAAAGCGTTGAAGAATGAGTCAGTATGGAGGGAAATTCAAGAACGACTGCATGAGCCCAGTTAGCACGTCTTCATAGGTGTAGTGCATGTTTCTTCCGGAGGTGGCGGAGTCGTTCCCCCCACAACCGGCGCCGACCTAAACGTTTGCTTGTAGAGCTTCCCATAAACTAGGTATCTTCGCATCTGGACACTGGAAGTCTGCATTCTGCCAGATACTTCGAATTCACATTTTTGAAGGAGAATTTTAACGACTACTGCTCTGATCAGTAGTTTTCAGTGGTTTCTCCTATCAACGCCAGGTGAATACCGGAGCAGTACCGTACAAACGGGCCATGGACCGCGCGCGGCCTTTCCTTAATCTTCCTTGTCCTTTCCTCTCCCCTTACAAACACACACACACACACACTTACATGCTCCATATAATCTTGACACACCAGTTGGGAACTTGTCCTTATGCGCTTATCGTGGCTGGGACGGTCCTCCGCTGGGAGAGATATCTTGAGGGGATCTCACCTTCCAGCAGGGGAGGAGCACCGCCACGTTCTGCGTTAAACTATCCACTTCACTAGATGGAATAATGACCATAACCGTGGACGTGCCCAGATACATCAATAAATCGTGTTCCCAACTGATCACTGCAATACCTCCTT
The DNA here is from genome assembly GCA_017312745.1 of Gryllus bimaculatus. NCBI lineage: Eukaryota > Metazoa > Arthropoda > Insecta > Orthoptera > Gryllidae > Gryllus > Gryllus bimaculatus. The sequence goes on from BOPP01000001.1 coordinate 1,197,153, forward strand.
GATCATTTCTACCGAGTGGCTACTTTCGCTCTTACGCCACGAATAGATATGCATGTAACTATTTCAGAAAGTAAACCTTTGGCACCCGAATGAAGTATTTAACATGATTACGCTAAATACACTTACGTACGAGATGCGTTCATCATTTTTAGCACAAATTCATGTACATTTAGAAGTACATACTTTTGGGATCATTTTCAATATGAGAAGCGGCAGAAAAGATTATTCATATCTCTCCAGTGGTTTGTTTACTTCGCATTACTTCATTGCTTTATGAGTCCATGACTTCTTTCCGGTGTTCCTTTTTTGCAAAGTCTAGTTTGCCGTACGCGAACCACAAAGTAACAGTGGCTAAGAGCGTGTACCAACTCAGCGATTCGGACCGAAGGGTCGCGGGTTCAAGTCCCGCCTTGGGCATGGTTGTTTGTCGCTTGTCTCTCATGCATATGTTGTCGCGGAGAGCCTTGCGCTCTGCTGACCACAAATCCGAGGAGACCGCAAAGTGTGTTAATGTGTAGTGTATGTTCGAATATGGGCCCCGTGGGGACGCAAAGGGTAATCGGCTGTGGGCCAGAAAAAGACCTAAGTAGTTCTACTAATGTTCATGCATGAGTGCTGAAAACATAATAGGTAAACGGGTAAGGTCACTAGTCTCGTAAGTGTAGCGTATGTTTTATTGCAGGTGTCGGTGGTCCTATGGGATAATTTCAAATTGCATATTCGAATTTTATTAGAATAAATATTTACGACTGAACAGTGTTGGTAAAGTGTCTCCTCTGAATCCTCTCCTCTTGGTTCTGCGACGCTTCTTTTTATGAAAATTATCAAACTTGAACTTCGTTATATAGTTAACATTCGTTTTTTGCTCGTTGTATATTGACCTTTTAAAACTTTAGGAAACATTAGATAAAGAACTCCGAATGTCCGTATTTCCATTGTTAAGCTAGAAACACTTTATTTAATGTTTATTTCACTCATACATATACAATAAGGCAATATCTTATATTAGACGAGTTTGTGTGTATATATACATATATAAGAAAGCATAATACACACTTTCTTATATATATCCCTAGTTAATTCGGTATATGACTTTTCAGAGGTTATCCAACTATTCCATGAAAATAAGCAGTTATACTCGTACGCTTGTGACAATATCAAGGTCAACATCAATGCTTTTGCCTCAATGATAGTCTTGTAACTCTCGAAAATAACATACTTGCATTATTACGTCAACCATTGCATGCAATGAATCACGCAATAGCGTTTCAAAGCACTTCATACAGAAAACTAAGTTCAGAGGTACGAATGGGTTTCATCTTCTCTTTGTAGGCTGTTAACTTAAGTGTCTGGAATCGGTGAAATGGCCCTGTATTATAGCCCGGTAATAAAGTAGCTATCAATTGTCCCGATAAACAACAGCAAACTTCCGCCGGCTAACAACAATTTGATACAAACAAAAACCTTATTGAAAAAAAGAATATACATAAAAACACTCTGATACTTAATAATTTATTAATGAAAATAACAGATTTACTCATAAAACTCGTCAGATAAGAAAGCATAATACACGTGACTGATCGGCATGGAGGATGTCAGGTCGCTCGCGTTTAATTTATTTAAATGTGGGCACCAAGCGCGAAACCAACCTCCATAGCTGTAGAGATCTCAAGAGGTGAGTCGATCTGGGTCGTGGTCATGCGCATGCTCTTTACTTAAAAATAACACTTTCAATTGATTAAGTGTTGGCTGTCAGAATGGCGGGCACACATTTATTCAAAATGGCACTATTTTATTACAAGGACATTTAATGACTTCGTAACTACGCAATCCCCTTCTTTGTCCATTAGGTTACAGTCTTTTTAATTCTGGACAGAACCCTACAGTGATAAATTTTGGGTTACCTCTCTGTAGTACTGTAGAGAATTGCTCGTCGCCGTCCTGGATTCGCGCACGCCAGGTGATGCCACTAGAGGAGAGGCGGCGCCGCAAGTCGAAAGGCTGGCGTGGGTTCACGTCTGGATCAGTCCTGGGTCCGCAGCACGCGCCGATGGTTGGATTGAAGGCCCTCGCTCTCGTACCGATGATGGCGTGTGTTTTTCACGCAGGGGAAGAGCCGTCATACGTCACTCTACCCGCGTCGGAATGCAGGTCGCGGTAGATTGCTCACCGTAACAAGCGCCATTCGGACGTTCTGGCTTTCGTCCGCAAAACGGGCTAAATTCCGTTAATGTGGTTGTTTGACTTGATAATTGTTTCTAAATAACGCACCGGTTTCGGAGAGGATGGCATCCGGTGGAGCGAAAACTTTGTAGCCGTCTTGTTGCCATTTCAAATATAATCTGAGGATTGAAAGATAGTGCGAGTTTTCACTGCATCGCGTATGTCCAGTGCGCGGAGCACGGGAATGGCGGTGGGGAGAGCTTCGGGGCGCGTGGGCTTATGACAATTAGCACATGTGAGATATCGCAACATCTCATTACATCCACTGGGAAGTAAATTTTCTGTTTTCTCGCATGAGACAGCGGTTGTCAACTCAAATATACCCTCGAAGGCCTCTAATGTACCGCCGAAATCAATATAATACCTTATACGCATCATACGTTTTGTACTGTGATAACAATACCATTCATCATTACGCCTACTTGTAGAAGAGAGTAAATAAGGCAAAGGCCATCGGATAAGACAAAGTATTGCATATTTCACGTGACTGAAATATTTTATTATGGGCTTCTTAGTAATTATGCATTCGCGCTAACACGCTCGTAAATAAATAATTATCTTGCTCATAATGGTATATTTCAGCCATTTATACAGTAAAATTTAAACATTATTTTTGCTAACAATTTTTTCTTGCAATGTCTGACTTTCGCTGGATATACCTCCAATGGACTAAAATAATAATAATTAGCTGGGCCAGTGCCCACACTTTGTAAATAATTGTTTTAATAGTGGAAGGGCTTTTAAACTGAACGCAACCTCAAAGGCCCAGCCCCGCTGACATCGTCGGGACCCGACCTAAGACTTCCCGGTCAGAGGCACTGCAGTAACGTCAGTTGATGCCCTGAGCTATCTTTGTCGGTGTGCTCACTGCATGTTTCACCGCAAATTCCCGTATCACATGTGGTTCTCACACTTCTTTGGATTGTTATTTCTATGTGCGTATCTTTTCGAGAGGGCTTCCGCCGACTCATGCTACAACTTACTTTGTGAGGAGAAGGCTCAACCAAGATCGTCCCGCGAGGAAGGATAGTATACTTTTGTTTTGCTAAAGAAATGTTTCAATTCTCGGGGAAATAAGTTGTTAGAATAAAACAAATTGTATTAAGCTCTCTCAATAACTTCTTTCATTCATGATTTTCTTCTTGCAGAGTTACTTCCTTTGGCAATGTTGTGTGTTTTTGTTTTCTTATGTGAAAGCTGTAAAAGGGATACAATTACTGATTCTATTCTTCTTCTTACTATTCATTACTTTCAAATTCAGCCAGCCTCCATAATGCGCGTTGTATATATTTTGAAAATGTTCATTCCCGCCTGAGATGTCATAATATTCTGGAGAAATACATCTTATAGTTCCAGACCTTTAGATTGCATAAAAGAATTGTACGAATAATAAGCACATTCCACCCACGTGATTCTTGTAAGCCTCTATTAATCTCTTACCATTATCTTGTATCTTGATATATGAATCAGTGTTTTTTGTGAAAATCACTTAAGGGAGGGAATATATTTTCAGCAAACGCTGTCTATAACTACAACACTCGACGTAGATATCATATTCTACAGGAGTCAGTATCAACATCTGACTACAAAAAATCACATACAATACATGTATATTATTTTACGTCACCTTGCCAGATGACATTAAACGATTTTATTCGATACAAAAGTTTAATCCAAGTAAAATCTTTTCTACTCTACAACTGTTTCTATACAATTAGAGACTATACCGAGCATCCAAAAGAAATAATATTAATTTAACAACGACATTTAGTGTATTATTTGCCATTTAGATTGTATAATTCTAAAGAACCTATATCAAGTTTTGTGCTTCTGGGTCAATGACCTCATCTCGATCAGGTCTACGTTCAGTTTCACTGATCCTTGAGCAAATGCAGAGATGGCTCCTTGAAGATGCTTCTGGACATAAATGTAACTTCGAATTAACTTCTTCCCATAGCACCTGACACACTGTTTTAACTGTTTTGAACGTAAATAAATAAATATTAAATAGGAAAATCAAAAACTTTCTTGTACTCATTGTTGTTGATCGAGCAGGCAGCAACTCACTCTTTAGAATATGACAGCACAACGCCTGCTCCCGCGGGCATTCTGCACTTACGAGCCAGCCGTCTACTCGCGAGAGCTTCCAAAGTGTTACCGTCATCACCAGTGGAGGTGGTGTGGAAGTTTGCCGACGTGACCAATGAGTTGGACACCCACTCAAAAACTCTCACCAAATGGGATACAGTCATCAACATCGAAGGGAAAAATGACATCAATTTGGGTGGTCACTTTACACCTCAACAACATGTTGACAAACTGCAACGTGCCGCCCAGAACACGAACATTATATTCTCGACTCTGCCCTTCTGGTAGAATAAAACATCACTGCAAAGAAATTAAACACACATTAAACCAATTGAAACTGCATCTGAGAGACACACGTGTTAAAATATTTGAGCTTAACTTTCTCTCAGAAAGACACTTCACCCGGCATGATCTTTACCTGAACCTTGTCGGAAAACATGCACTCGGTAGCGAGTTTGCAAAACACATCCTTTCACAACCTCAGCTGTGTCCTCCCCAAAACTCATCCACACACACATCTAGTTCTCTTTCATCCTCTGAGACCTCTTTGGACCCAATTACCTTATCCTCTGAACCTAATACTTGTACTACTTCTCCCATTATTAATTTATCTACATTTGTCCCCCCTCCTTCCACACCTGTCACTGCTGTGGCACGATACTTCGATCACGCACTCGAAGTAAAAAATGAGATAAATAAATAACAACTACACATAGTTATTTAAGAGGTACGGTACTTGGAGGCAGTTCGATATTCTGAGAATCTTTTATCATTGTTTAATATTACTTATCATACAGCTTTAGGCACAAAAACTTATATCTATATTAAGTTGCAATATAAATGCACAGTATTACATAAGTTACAAATATTGCGAGGAAGTATATGCTTTCTTCTTTACTTAAAGAGTGTAATATCGAAATCATTAATTTGAAATATTTATTGCTTAGGGTATTTCATTCAGAGCTGAAAAGCTAGCCTAGACTACAGATATTAGAAAATTAACTAGTGTGAGAAGGTCTATGCGATTCTGTCGCTGCACCAGCAATTAAGTTTTTCATTTGTCATGTGATTTATTGTTTTTGTTTACATTCATCTTACTTAATATTTTTTGTTTCCAATGAATTTTCTGATCTTTGAGTAATTTTTCTTTTATTTGTGTGGTGATTTCTGTTCCATTGATTATTTTAGGAGTATTTGTTGTTTGAAATTTTCAGTTTTATCTAATATGTACGATCTCATCTGGATTGAAATTTCTACAGTACTTTTTAAGCAGATAGATTTAAATTTTTATTGTAGAATTAATTTTTGTAAATTAGAATTTGTTTTGTGAGCTCTGGGCGCATATATTACAGCTTACAAATATAACATGGCTAATGTTAAGGAGTAGCCCGTTAACTCACACATTAGACAGTTGCTTTGTCTAAACCTTTATGAATGTTTAGACTTCATTTGGCTAAAGGTGCTGGCCAAAGGAAGGTCCATTTTTAATTTGAATTTCTGTTTTCATTCACTGTTCTGTTTGTTTTGATACTTTCATAAAAATCAAGAATGTTTCTCCTCGATCATCTTTAAAGTCATAGGCCTACTAAGGAGGACCCTTGAAATGTGTACTCCTGAATTACTTGGTCACTTGGAAGATGAAACTATTCTTCTTGCAGGACAAATTTAATAATCTGCTCAACGAATTGTGCATTTCATCTAATCTAAAATATGAATTGTTGATGCAATGGGAACCACATGACTTTTTTAATATCCTCCTTAATGTTGTATGATGCCTTGCCTTTCTAACAAAGAGCTTGAAAAGTTTTTGTTGTGCTGAGTGAGTGGGTGAGAGGTGATGTGTGTGAATGTGTGAGTGAAGAGTGCAAATACAATAATATGTGTAGCTAAATAGATTCTTGTGGAAACTTTGAAGTTTATAAATCATTTAAAAGCTAAAAAAAGCTGCAAAGTGGAACCCAACTTTGAAAGGCCTGCTTCAAAATGTTTTGACATCAAGCGTATATGCATGGTATTGTGGAAAAGTAATCATTCTAATAATACTAGGCATTGAGATTAAATTGCATCAAATAGTCCCTTTAATTTTTTCATGAAAGAATGTTAGTCTTTTTCCTCCAATTTAATGTTAGCTAGATATTGGGTATCTCTAAAAGTATAATAAAATATTCATGAAGGTTTCATTTTGTGGAATACTACTTAAACAATTTAGGCCCCATCTATCCTCTAACTGTCACCTAAAATTCATCTGTCCCCACCAAACTCGTACCCCTTTAAGAACCTTTTAAAAATCTGGTTTTAATGGCCCACGACAGATTGTTTCAGAATTATATGGGACTATTATGTCTGTTGCACTAATCTGATATGGATATTGCAATCTGCAAACTTATATTTTCTTCACCTTAAATCTTTGATTGGGGAATAGTTCCTTAACCAGTAGGAGCACACTCACAGAAATTTTGTGATGAAAGTTTCTATTAATTCATCATTTACTAATAAATTGTCAAAACCATTGTCCATCCTTAGAGTATTATATAGAGAGAGGATTATAAAAAAATATGATGGATACTACCTCCCTTACTATTTGTAAATAATTTAGTTGATAATTATTTCAATGTTTTATTGTGTTAATGTTCAAACAGTTAACAATGATGTTGTTTCTTGTTTGCAATTCATGGTCCTGAAGATAGAATTAGATATTCTGAATCATCAGCACACTTGAATTATTTTTTTGTTATGCAGCGTACCAAATTGCATAATGTGAAACTTTAAGAAATTATTTTAATTTGTATATTCACTATCTTTATCAAGAAAAAACAGTGGTTAATAATATTTGTAAAGATGAATTTTTTTTGTTGCACTAAGATATATTTAGGCATAAAAATTGTCCTAAGTATTAAAATGTATCTCTTGTTGCAATAATGTAAGACATTTAAAAGTGAACTTATGAAAAATTTAATACAATAACATAAACTAAAATATGTACAAGTGGAAATTAAAAATCAAATAAACAGATAAAATACAGAAAATAATGTCTAAATCAAATATTTCAGGAGCATAAATAGAATGGTTACAACACTTAGCTTTAATATAGACATAGAGCTAAAGTAGACAGAATGTTCTTGTGTTGCTAAAAGAGTATTTCTTAATCCTTTTCTGATAACCGACCAATTACAAAGCAAAGCAGTAAATTACGAAGCTTTGCATTAAGTGTTTAAATGTTAAATACTGTCCAGTATCAATATTCCTTTGTGCTGACTAAAACCCCACTCCATCCACATTAGACCAATAACACAGACAATCTTGAATCCTGCAATATCTAGTTGAGTTAAATCCAGACCTAGAACTCAATCCAAATGATTGTTTAAAACTGAACTGAAAGATGAAAACAATCTATTGATAATTTTGAAAGCATACAGAACATTTTTTATGTAATATGTTGAAATATGCAGAGACATACATGAGTTTACCTTAAATATATAAAAATATGTACTGGAATCTTCGCCAGAAATATGGACATTAAATGTTTCAAATAACTTAAAATTGCCTAAATCACAAACATGGGACAAAAGTTTGACTTGAATTAATGATGAAGTTAATGTGTAATTACATACAAATCCTAGCACTACTTAAAAATATGAACATGTTTATATTTATAAGGTTATTGAAGTGTGCTTAAAGTTAGAACCAATACAATTTTAATTCAATGTAAACTCATAATTTCAAAAAATATTTTTGTAAACTTTACAGTAACATACACATTGTATGCAATCAATATCTCAATTAACAGTGCACTGACGTACTTTCTTCAGCAGACAAAAGCACCCAACTTCAAAAGGAAAGTACAATGTAGTATTGCATTTATTTAAATTATATGACGTTCTCATCCGCAAGCCACTTACATACTTCAAAATTATGATTGTTCATTTACAGCCTTTGAGTTTTAACTTTCCCTCTAGTATATTTTTGGAAAAATACATCATTCTTGTAGTTCACTTTAAAGAGGATTCAAAATATTATTTTATTGTCTTAAAAGATTTTCTATTGGCATTGTCAAGTTCAGCTCAAAGTGACACCTAGATCATTGTGTCTGAATTCTCAACCTCTGTATTTTTGGTCATTAGATCACTGAATTTAAATTAATTTCTTCTTTAATGACAACATTATACAACTAGTTTGGGGTGCATATTTTCATTCACTTACTCCTAAAAACAATAATTTTTGATTTTTAAAGAAGAGAAATGAAGCATCTATGTTTTATATAACATGACAAACATACATAGGCATGCACAGCCCAAAACATGCAGGGGGGCAACAACTACATTGCTGGGCCCCTCAAGCCTCTTTTCTATTACACTTTTTAAAATGTAAATATGACATTTTACTAATAAATAAAATATACTACAAGAAGAAAGAAATTGTAATTTTAATGAAACAACTAATAAATACAAGTGATTTTGTGGTTGTAGAACTGTTTACGTGTTAGCCAGATGACTTGAAGAGGCTCTTTCCTAATATTATCATTTCCAAATTGTCAGCTTAAAAAAGAGTAAAATCAGGCAATCATCACATTTATGAAAATTAAACATGATATTACTCAGTATTGCAAGGCCTATTCCAAAATTTTCAGAGGGGCTGCGTCCCCCTGACCCCTCCAGTGTGCACATCTACAGGGCAGAATAAATTAAGCTAAGTTGACATGAAAAGTAGATGTGAACACCCAGCGAATATCAGAGAGCTGTGAAAAGTTGATCTGTAGTTAATCAGTATTATTAATTAGATATTTCTATTGATTTGAAATGTCAATGATGAAAACTAAAATAAAAGTGTTACTAGGATTTGAAATCCTAATGTAATTAATAATGATTTTTTAATTTTAAGTAATAAATTAATGAAGTTTAAAATGAATTTTCCATTAGTGTAGTAATGTGTGCAAAACCAAAGGATTCCCTGAGAAATTTATCCATATAGCAATTTGCTAGACTTTGGAGGACAAACATTTTCCTTGAACTCTATAATATTCATCTACGACACTCTTGATATTGATAGCTGTGCCATTATGTCAGAGCAGCTTTACTTGTAATATTAAATTTGGGTTGAGGAGAAGCTTAAAGTTTGTCATAAGTACAGACATAAATACACACTACAGAGGATCTTTATAGCCAAATGTATAAAGTTGTTTGATATCGTTAAAGAATATCAGACATGGGATTTCATTTTTACATTCAAAATTGTACAGTATGAAATACACATAGTTTACTTTTATACATAACCACTGACAAATTACTAAACATTATTACTCATCAAAGAAAGTTCCAGTACTCCTAGCATTGAAAGTAGTTTACAAGAACTGGCAACTCAACATTACTGAAGTACACATCAGTTTGACTTGTATGAGCTGTTTTTTCAAATCTTCAAAGGTTTCAATAGTACAATGAGAAAACATATTTCTAAATAATATTTTGTCTTAAATCAAATAAAACATCTACTACACAATCTTTTCTAGCCCAATATATTTTAGGAACTCAGTGCACTTTGCATGCTATGATGGCATTCAAGCATTTCATGTTTTAATTCTTTTTCGTACATGTTTGATCTACCTCCCAACAGAAACCATTGCTTGGTAACGAAGAAGAAATAAATGGTGATAACCATGATATATACCATCTTTCACCAAACACATTAATAAAATTTTGTTTCATGCCCATATCATACTTTGAAATATTTTGGTTTTTTTCATATCCTACTCGTCCACAAGCAACTAAACGTGCATGATATGTGAAAAGTATGACGACAAAAATAAACCCAGCAATTATAATCTGAAATATAAATACATAGAAAACTGTTATATCCAGCTGTCTTTGAAATATTAACATGGGCAGAGAGAATGCCGTTTTTAGCAACAGCTTTGAAAATTCCATTTGCCTTCCAAGAAAGCAGCAATTGTAGAATGTAGCATACACACAAGCAATCATCAAATAAAAGAGGAACATAAGAAACAAGCGATGATTGTAGTGACCAACACAATAGCCAGTAAAGAAGCAGTGATGATCTCGCTTTAGCATGCATAAATCACATTCTGCACAATGCCAGGATCGAGGAGGAACATGAATATTGCATTTATCACAATGTCTCCAATTAGGTTGGATGTCTTTGATGTTCAAATGTCTATTAACACTATTGTCTATCAAGACCAGACCCAAGTAAGATCCTAACACATTTATCATTAAAATATGTCCAATAATGAAATGCATCCAATAATGGAGAGACCACACTTCATATAATGCTGGAAGAACAACATAGAGTTCAAACCAATAAACTAATGGAATAACACACCAAATAAACACAAACGCACCCATGCTAATCGGTGCTCTAGGGAAAAAACGCCTCCTAATTTTCATTTCTGTGATGTGTTAAGCCACTTCTTAAACAAACTAATAGTTAATTTCGTAAATAGGACCGCAGCGCAGCACTCATCGACACCGCTCTTTTATCTCGTGGTTCACACCAGGTCCCAGAAAATACCTTTTTCACAGTTTATCCTTCAAAAATCAGCGGAGCATACATTTGCCAAGGAAACCAATATCCATTGGTTTTGTTTTTGTTTTACAAGTACGAAGTTTAAAGCTTTTGGATTAAAATTACGAGTTACATTTAAAAACAACGCAAAATGACGAATTGTCGCAACGAAACCTTCACTTGTTCTTTTTATCTGGATTAGCTGTGATTAGATTAAGAAGCAATTTAGATAAAGCTTAATTTCAATTTATTACTCAAACACAGCCTTGCATACCATAGTTTGGAACGTTTCTGTGATACCTAGTGACACCATTTACTACTAAACAGTAACCATGATTTTTTTTTATCTAGGGAACACGAAAGGCACACAATTTAAATTGCAAAACGTGAGCGAACGTGAGTAACCATGGTGGAAATATAGTAATAACTACCATGAGTGTAATTTTGTTATGATCATCACTAGTCTAACACAACTGGGCGGTTATAAATAGAAGCGATCAGTAGCCGTAGATACAATGGTCTTGATTGGACTAAAAAATACTTCAAACAGCAATTAGTCAATATAACATTTTTTCGAACTAATGTGAAATGGTTTAAAAAATGATACGACTTTAATCTCAGATCTCAACTTAAACTTATAACCCTCCATATATATATATATATATATATATATATATATATATATATATATATATATATATATATATATATATATATATCAAATTCTAGTTGCTAAATTAAGAAAAAATCCTCTAACACGAGGTGTAGCCAGAATCCCTGTTTTGTGGGTCCTTGACATCGAAAAACCACTTGACGGCAAAATGTCCGCCACCATTGGCGCCTAACCATTCGTACGATTTTTCCAACATGAATATTCCCCGGTTGATCTGGTTCCACTCAAGGCGCTGGGATTTTGAAAAAAGTCCTTCAAAATAATTTCTTCAATACTTTTTATGCAGCTCCCCAGACATTTTAAATATTTTCTCATAAACGGCTCCAAATTTGTTCTTTAAGTTTCTTTTAAGAATAGAGTAAAATACACGTATAAGAATGGCATAGGTCAGATTTCCACGGTTAACTATGAATTTTCGAAAACTGCAAAATTGTGAACTTTTTCAGCATCCTCCTGCAACAACAAAATTGAAAATAGAGATGTTCCCTTCAAATAAAATTTGTTATCCATTTGTTTTATCATTAAGGACATTTACATTTTTTGAAAATTTTAGCAGTTTTCGCGCAATATTGCATGCAATTTGAGCTATTTTGGAAAATAACAGGAAAAATTTTTGGAAAAATTTTGGAAAAATTTTCTAAAAAACGACTCCAATTTTTTTCTTTAAACTTTTAACATGAATAGTGCTAAATATACTCTTTGATATGACGTAAACGTTCTACTATTTGGAAGAAAAAAATAAAGAGGACAACGGACTTTGTCGGCGAAAGATGTAATCTGGCAAGAGTTTGTGGCAAGTCCGATTATATAGCTGAGACCAAAGGAAATCGAAAACTAATAGGGGAAAGTCTGTGGCATTCTATAGAACTACTAGTTTTCATTTATTTAATGTCAAAAAGTTAAAACTGTGTGACGTACTGTGGCGAAAAGTGTTTTCTGCTAACACAGCCTCCACTGAGTAGACGGGGTGTTGATTCAGGGCACGTTTTCTTGAGCTTATGCCCTGAACCATCTAAGCCGTTAATATTATAGTCAGCTTATAATAAATGAAATATGAAACACATTTAAAAAGCTGGACTGTGGTGTATGTGTGTGTGTGTGTGTGTGCGCGCGTATGTGTGTGAGAGAGAAGAGAAGAGAAGAGAAGAGAAGCGAGAGAGAGAGAGAGAGAGAGAGAGAGAGAGAGAGAGAGAGAGAGAGAGAGAGAGAGAGACAGGCAGAGAGAGAGAGAGAGAGAGAGAGACAGGCAGAGAGACAGTTCTAGCTTAACTCTTCAATGAGGGAACAATTTCATTTAAACAATATTTTGTATACTTTGTCACATTGTACATTACAAAAATATTTTATTTTTATGTAAAATTGCTATAAAAACTGTTTCCTGTGTATAAAATAAATACCAAATACAGTCTGACAAATGCCGGTCCGGATGGTCGAGAACGCTAAGGCAGTAGTGCCTTAGGAGTGCTAAGAAGTAGTGCCGTAGCGATCTCGAACCGAAGGATCGCGGGTTCGAGACCCGCCTCGGGCATGGGTGTATTGTGTTCGTCCTTTCACACCCCTATCATCATCATATCGTGTCATCTTCATAGTTACAATACCGTTTCAAGCAATAGTACATATTCGCCATTTACTTATATTTATTGTGGTGAATATCCGGCGTTGCCCGAGTCTTTATTTATCTCGATAATCTATTACACAACCCTGCTCGTCTCGTTCACTGGGCCCGCTCAGAGTGAATTACATGCGGTATGTGCATTATGGGTTGCATATTGATTTTGTTAGTTAATGTCGTTCCCTTACCACACCCGCATGTAGGGGTTTCTTACCCCCATGGTATTATTTTTCCAATTGTAAGTCCTTAATAATAATGCATACCAAGTTTTATTGAAATTAATTGATTTGATTGAATACATTGACAATAATTGAATGGATTGAAATAAAGAATCGAAAAATGATTGCCGCGTTGAAGAGTTAAGCTGGAACACGAACACACACACATATACACAACCATCTATTGTTTTTACTGTACTGTTTTTACTGTATTACTGTATTTATTGTTTTTTTGTGTAGGTATATTAATTTTGCCGTCAATAGTTATATTTGTGAGGCAATGGAGAACTAAATAATTAGATGTAATATTAATATTAATAATAATTATAATATATTAAATAATAATATAATATACTATTATTAAATAATAATAATAAGTTAATTATAATTTCATAAACATGAGAAACTTTTGTTCACATTTTGGGGAACTAAAAAAATTAGCGTTAATTTGAAAAGCTGTAGCGGTAAGTGGTTCCGAAAGAAATGTTTTATACACAAATTGTAGAAAGTTTTATCCTCTTTAAAATTGATTAGAATAATTTTCTTACAGAAAGGTTAAAGAGTTATAGAGGAAACCAGAAAAGTCAGGAAAAACAACAATAATAACAGTTTTTCGGGGGTCCCAGAGTTAGCCCAGGATCTGTGAGGTCGAAAACATGGGACCTAATCATGTGCCTGAGTACATACTACATACCGAAAGAAAAAAATATTTAACGACCTTTTTCCGGGAAAAAATGAACTTGCCGACTGGTCTAGTACTTGATATTGGATTGAAGTAGTTAATTATATTACGAAACGTCCCGCCAAGGAAGAAACCTTGGTCAATGTGCGCTACAGCCGAGAAGCTTGCATATAAATGCGTAGCTTCAAATTTTCTCGTATGACAAAGATAGTCAGGTAGAAAAAATCTTGATAACATTGTTTTAGCGTTTTTAATATTAAATTTCTTTCGAAGTTTCTTTGTACGAGTGTTATTCTAAAGCTTGTACAATAATCAAGAATGGATAGTAATATAGATTGCTGCGCCGATGTGCCCGTTGGTATGCCTGCTTAAAAGGCGACGCATCAGATATTTACTCTAAGCATCAGATCCACTACGAGACACACCAATGGATGACAGCTGTCATGTAGATTCTCAAGACCCGCAACATATGGCAGCAGATGTGTAATTGTCACTTTGGTTGCTAAGAGTACATTCCCGAAAAAGAGGTGTTAATTTGACAGTCATGTCATATTCAGCTCCGAAATTGGCTGTAAGAGACAGTTTTGACGACGAAGATGTGAGTGATGACGTTGAAGACGAAGTATTTATTCGAGATGGAAGAAACGGGTTTAAATTGGATGAAGAGAGAGGTGTCAAAAGACCTCTCATGGCACCCAGGAGAAAATTAAAATCAAGCCATTTTCACAACGATGGTTTCAAATCCTCCACTTGCAAAGTATTGTGTATTCCATGCTGTTATGGGTTTGTAGCACTGACAGCACTTTTGGGTAAGCAAATAAGAGATGAGCCAATTTCTGTGTTGATGGTTTGTATTGTAGTCGTTTCATTGGTATGTTTTGCAGGTTTATTGGCTGCTGTTGTGGTTTTGATAATGTGGTTTCCAATACCCTTTGATCAGATTGCTTTCTGGCGAGCAAAACCAATGCCAACTGTTATCGTTCCATGTTCAGAAATTAGTACAGATGATGTTTGGATACAGACCTTTCCAAAATTAACCTCAGAATCTGCTCTCCAAGTCAATGATGTCAATGGAGATGGTGTACTTGATATAATAATTGGATATGGTTCAGGTATTCAGATTTTGACTGTGTTGAATTGTGACATTCTTCCATTCTTACAAATGAGCATGTGTGAGAGCATGGTCTCACTTGAATGATGTTTGTATTATCTACTCATACATAATTGATACATATTGTGAGGCCATTGGCTACTCATTTATAAAATAAATTTAATGTGATGGTGAAGTGTTCAAATATAGTGAGAGTAAAAATTTTATAAACAAGGATTGGTAATGTATTCTTAATATTAATTCTACGTTTCTCTAATTGCCACAAGTTATTACTTACTTTTCCTCCCTTTATGTATAAAGTTGCGGAGATAAATCTGATTAGGCGTTTCATAGGCACATACTCGAGGAACTTTTATTTTTGCATTAACACAAGTAATTTGTGTTAAAAGTAATTTCAGTACCATGAAAGTTATTTAAAAAACAAATCGATTAGATTTGATATTACAAACATTTTATTTTTATCAAGAAGTAATGTGTAACACCTTTTGTTATGTGTCTGTTCTTTTTGATTAGTTCTATTGAAACTATATGTACTATCCAAATTATAATTTTGGAATTCATTGAGTCATACAAATACAGATGTTAGGTGAATTAAAGTGAATTCAGGATCGGTAACCCAAAAATTATGAAGAAAAATTGGATTCTTTTCGTGTATTTTGTGTGTTGCACATTTTATTTATTTTTAAATGTAAATCAACAAGGACACAATTTTTTATTTAATTTTGTTTATTCTTTGCAGAGTTTTGCCTTTCTTGTGAACAGCTTTTTTTGATATACGCTACTTTTGTTTTCTTTGTCTAGTAAGTATTGTATTTTGTTGCATGTTCAGCCTATTTGTGCTTGCTTACATGTGTTGTGTTTGATTTTTAAAAAAATTTATTTGATGATGATAGAGAATAAACACTTGTTCCTTGATCTTTCAGGAGCAGACAAACCTAAAGTCCCTGATATATTATGTACACTGTACTTTAAAGGAGTTACTCCTTGTGGAGGTGGTCTTCTAGCCCTGGATGGTCGTAATGGATCAATTCTTTGGCAGCATTGGTGTTCTCACACTGTGTATTGGGTTGACTGTGGGGCTGATCTCACAAAAGATGGAGTAAACGACTGTTTGATATCAGGCAGAGGCGGAGTAATTTTTTGACTTTATTTTTAATTCCTTGAGAAACTTGCCTTTTCTGATTTTAATATATGTAATATATCCTCATGCAAATAGAAACATCATTTCTATTATACTTAAAAATTTTATAGTATTCTTGAAGCAGCTCCATTGTGTTAAAACCATTCATTAATAAGTTGCCTTATCCTCAATTTTTCAGGTCCTAGAGGCAATAAATGGTCATGATGGTAGCAAAATATGGTTTTTGGACACTTCCGTCACAGCAGCGCCTGTAGGGGAAGATCATGGTTTAACTCTGAATACTTACGCAGGACGATTTGTGCAGGATCTGGATGGTGATGGTATTCAAGATATTCTTGCTGCTCATACTGAAGATAATGTTGCAAACGACTCAGGTTGGAATTTAACATGTGTTCAATTAATACAGGAGAAAAGAACTTGAGGATGCTTACTTTTTTGGAAATAAATCTAACTGAATATGAAAATGGTCACTTTGTGAATGAGTGGGGTGATGTAGAGACTTTCTTCTTGATTGAAAAGTTTTATGAATAATTGTTAAAACATATTTGAAAGTCAGGTTGTTGAATTTGATTACCATGGCATTTTTTTTTATTACATTGGGTAATTCATAGAATAGTAATTCACAAGAAGAGTTTTGTGATGAAATGCTTTAAATGCAGGTTCTTCCTTGTAGGTCATTTGCTTGTGGTGAGTGGGAACACTGGGCGACTTCTCCACCAAGTGTCTACTCCCCAAGGTGAAGAGAGCTTCTACCCTCCACAAATATTGGTGCGAGTTGATGGCCAACAAGTTGTTGTCTGGGGCACGGGTGGAATCCATTCCCCTGGAGGATTGTATGTTATTCCCTTATCCTCCATTGCAAGAGGACATACCTCGCAGGTGACCATATTTTTCAGTATGTTCATAAGTATTTCTCTTTACACGGTTCTCAAAGTTGGTTAAAACCACTCAAAAGATCTTTAAGATTGGTAATGGTGGCTGGAGATATACACAAATTGGAATGATATATATCAAGAAACAGATGTTAATAAAGCCTATACAAAATTTATTAATATCGTTTAAGAGACTATGCATAGGTCAAGAAGGAAAACTCAAGTTGTATGCAATTTTAAAAATAAACTGTGACTAGCATAGAAGATGCCTTGAAAATCTCTGATTTTATTGGTAATAATTGACCTTGTTTAATTGCAGTATTTTTGGATTTGGCTAAGGCCTTTGATACTGTCAATCATCAAATTCTTCATAACACTCTGTTGTTTTGGTAATAGAGGTGTCACTCTAAAATTTATAAAAAGTTATCTTATTTATAGGCAACACGGCTCGCTCATGGCTCAGAGCGAAGTTGCTTGCTTTTCACTAAGGAGGTCTGGGTTTGATTCCCATCGATCCCTGGTCAATCTTATGTGAAATTTGTTCCGACAAAACGAGTTTGGCTGCTTAGCAAGGGCTAGTCCTACCCAACTACTTTCCTAATTCATTCCCAATTCTGGCTGCTGGGTAGTGATGCAGAAGCATGTAAGAGAGAGGCACAAAGGCAGAGATGCTACCTGGTGGTCCTCTTGACAATTGACTGAGATGAGACTGGACAGTAGAACAATATAATATTAATGGATGGTTATGCTTCAACGGCTATATTTGGAGAGGTACATATGATGTAGCAACCAAGCCAATTCTACATAAACAAAATATATTTTTTAAGATATTTAGGATAAACCTCACACCTACTCATCAAAACTTTCAAAGATTCAGTAATCTTAAGTATAAGGAAATTCTAATGGAGAAAAACCTTCTAAATAATGATAGTCTTGAAACAAGAACATGACAAATTGTATGTGAATGATTGAAGAAGTAAAATAGAAGTCCCACCCATAGTTAATAAGGAAATTAGTCGAAGAAATCATATTTATATCAGTTACAGAGTTTTAAATAGCGTGAGTGATATGAAATGTTTAGACTTCATAAAACTCTCAAATAAAAATTATAGATGTAAGAAAAAGATTAGAAAATCATTGACTGATATGACAGAAGAGTTGTTTTGTTATTCAAACCCATTACATAATTTTCTTTAAGTTTCTCATTATGTTCATCTAAATGAGCTGGTTGTAAAAACTTGTTTTAGTTCTTAAGAAAAACAATTTTTATGTATATCATTGTAACTTGTGTGCATAATATTTTGTTAGTTGTGTGGGCAAGCTCCGGGCCTGCAGAATTGTTCATGCAATTTGTTACTATTATTTTTATCATGTAATAAATTTGAATTTTATAGTCTATAGTAATAACTCAATGAACAAAGAAGGAAAGAGAATAATGTGAATGAGAGAACGAACGAACATGCAGAGGGACGAATAAACAAACAAACGAACGAGTAACTGAACTAATGAATGAGGAAACGCGAGAGTCATGAACGATTGACTGAGTAAATGCATGAGAGAGTGGTGAATGTTTGAGCATTTGATGACTGAATGAGTAATGATGAATCAGTGATGAATTGATGAGTGAGTGGTGAGTGAACGATGAATGATTGAGCGATTAATGAATGAATGAGCAAGTGAGCGATGGATGGATGAATGAGCGAGTGGGCGATGGATGAGTTAGTAAATAAATAAATAAATGTGTAAATAAAAATAAATACATTTTTGGAAATTTCTTCAGCTCATCGAGGACAGTTCTGTCCTCTCTGAGGACACCTTTAACACTAACCACAAGTTCAAAATTAGTCAAATCAAATCTGGATTGGACTTTGTGAATACAGTGAAAGGATCTTTCAGAGCAGTAGAAAATAAATGTAATGACGGAGATGATGCAAAAATGAAATGTGTACCCACTGTTCATGAAACTTTGAAGAGTGTTAAGAGTGCACTAATATATTTAGTGCGTAGACAATGTATAATAAAGCTTGTAGAAAGCACAAAGATATTGAAATGAAAATTTGTGGGAATAGGATATTTAACTGTACATCTGCAATAATTAAACCAATCATAGTTGAAAAATTTTATTTATATTTTGGAACCATTGGGTAAATGAACCTCATGAATGATAAAATGAACCCAAAATGTTAGTTTCTGTTTAGGACACATGCTAACCAGTGGGACCCAAGTTCAAGCCCCATGAAAGGTGGGAAGTTTTACTGGTTTATGTGCTGTTTAGGGTGATCCTGGAGTTCACTCATCCTCCTGTCAAAATGAATTACCAATATTTAATGGCTTTATTAACAGTAAATACGAGGGTTGCCTTTTATATTTCAGGATTAGAGAACAAAAACAAATATTAATAATCGAAAATCACTTTATTGTTTTTTAAAATATTCCCCATGAATATTTATACACTTTTGCATGCATTTGAACCAATTGTCGAAGCACTTTAGCCACTCTGATTGAGGTATCTCCAAAACATGCATTCTGAATGCAGCAACCGCTTATTTAGGTGTCGGAATACGTTGACCCCTCTGTTTTTTACGTACGGGAATAAAAATAAGTCATTCGGTGCCAAGTCAGGACCATACGGCGGATGCCTCATTAAATCGATGTTTTGGGTGCTCAAAAATGTCGTTGTTTGAGCCGAGAGCTCGCATTGTCGTGATGAAGAGTGATCCGTCGTCGGCGGTTGGTTTTCCTGATTTCTTGGAAGACAGGTGGCAAATAATTCGTATTGTATCACTCAGAATTGACTGTTCTGCGTTGTTCTAGAGGTACGGTTGCGACATGTCCAGTTTTTTCGAAGAAAAAAAAAACAACAAAAAAGAAAACAGGCTGGAAGCAATACTGTTTGAACAGTGCTTCATGCGCGGACAACTTTTTATTGGATTTGCTCATCTTGAAACACCCATAATCAGACTGCTGTGCTGTTTACTTTCGGGCTCATACGCGTAAATAAATCCACGATTCATCACCTGTCGATGTCATAGACGTGTTTTCGAAGCACCGCCGATCTGTATTTTTGAGCATTTCTTTCGACCAATTCGACACGAGCCTTTTTTGGAGCAATTGACAAATTGTGTGGGATCCAACGCGAACAATTTTTTTTAATAGTCAAATGTCATCACAATATTGATGTTTGCTGGTCCTACTAATGCTAAGGTTGTCTCAATCTCACGATATGGTCACATGACGATCTTGCAATATCAGTTCACGCACAATATCAATGGTTTTCGGAACGACTGATTTTGAACGATCTTCGACGAAATTCGTCTTGGAGTGAACATACGACCACGATTGAATTCACCATACATCGATAAACACTGGCCTTATGGAGCTTCATCGCCAAAAACTGAATTAAGTTCATCGTGCACTGTTGCTGAGTTAATTCCATCGTCGAAAAGTTGTAAAAAATAATCGCACGAAAATGTTCACGATTTAATTCCATTTTTGGGCCAAGATGAATATTTTAAGTTACTATAACAACACAAATAGCGCTCGTATGTCAAAAGAGTTGTTGAAGTGTTCCGAGTACGTATAACCTCAAAACATCCAACTTGTGATAGAGCTGTCAGTTGCCAGATTGCAACACCAGGGTAGCCAAATTCCGAAACATAAAAGGCAACCTTCGTATTAGGGAAAATGCACACATGAAGCATGGTGCCTGCCATGCCATATAGAGAGCCCTGGAAGTGGGGGAGCAAATGCCAAAAAGACTAATAAAGACAGGAGTTTTCACCCCCCTTGTAATTGTAAGCAGGTATCCTGTGGCTCAAAGGGTTTTGAAAAAATTGTTAGTTTCTAGAAGTTAATTTTACCAGACCTAACAAAATAATTTTTATTGACCTTTGTCGTTTTGTAATATCCTATGTCTGAAGAAGTTTTTTACCATGAATTTATGGTTTCTGAAATTTGGTTCCTAATTATTAATGTAAACTCAAATTATAATTAACTTTTTTAAATTGACCACATACGTTTTTTTTTCTTTTAAGGAGCAGGCATTGTATTGGGATAAATTTAAAGGAGTGATGTCCCCACCCTCACTTGTTGATGTAAATGAGGATGGTTTGGAGGATATTGTGGTTGCAACATTTAATTCTTCAGTTCTAGCATTTGATGGTCATTCATATAAAATGTTATGGAACTTCTCCTTTATTGGATCTGAATCATCAAGGTAAGGGAAAATAAATATTTTAGTTTCAATTTCTTTTTGCTCGTTTTTAATAGAATATTCTTCTTCTTAGCACTCCAGTTCCTGGATATTTCAATGAAGATAACATTCCAGATTTCTTAGTAAAGTACCAGACAGGGCCAGGATCTCCTACTTATTTCTATTCACAGGTATTGATTCTATGAATATAATTAAATTTCACTTCATCTACATGTCATTTCATTTCTCATCTCATTGTTGTCCTAATAGACAACGGTCCTGGATGGAAAAACGGGCCATTCTCTTCTGGATGATATAATCACAGACACTGCTGGCACACAGCTGGGTGGCCTCACTATTAGTGTGGAAGGATTAGGCAATGACATATTTTTACATTGGGAAGGCAATTGTTTGGAGCATGAGGCAAGTCATGAACCATTCTCTTTCATGCCAGGTTTGTAATAACATTTATTATGAAAAACTGAAATGTTATTTGTTGTGATGAGAAATTATTAATTTGATACAAAATAATACTTTGTTGTCTAGGAGAATTAATAGACAAGGAAAACAGTGTTGATTTATGTAAATTACGATTCAACTCTTCTCTTGTTACTAAGTTTTTGGCTTTGAGTGAGCACTTGGAACCTCCTGGAGTTCCAATTTATTCTTCAGGTAATTTGATTGATTTGACTCGCACTAATTATTTCATTATATTAGTATTAGTATTATCATAGTATTAGAATATAAACATATATCTGAGTATTTTTATATTGTAGAACAGAGAAAGGTCATTGAATATAAGAACTCTGTGAATACTACAGAAGAATTGCAAAAATATGTAAGTCAACATCCAGATTTCAGTCAAGAGTGGGCAACATATGTAGCAGAGAAATCTGTTCCTAAACAACCACCGGTTGACTTTGCTGGAGAAAACGGTGTTGAACTGTCCAGAAATAGCGGTTCTAATTTTCGACACAAAGAAGGTTCAATATTACCTGATCAGAGGAAAGGATCAGACTACTACTATTCAAATCGAGATTTTAATGTACCAAATCGTGGTAGAAACAGAGAACCAGGAGGCAGGTCGTTCTCAGATGGTGAGGGTGAAGAAATGCTTCCATCATACCCCAGCAACAGTGAATATCCTGATGTGCGTAAGCATGGAATGGAATATGGTAAACACATACCAAATGTTGGCCAGTGGAGACACTGGCACAATTCTGAAATGCCACCTGATGATCCTGTTGCTGGTGCTGTAAATAATTATCAGGTTCAATTATAAGCTACACATTGTTTGTAGAATATGTCTTAATATTCCTCCTGTTGTAACTCTTTTTCTCATTGTTATAGGATGTACCTCGTGAAAGAATATTTGAGGAAGCTCTTCCAGATCCAGATCCAGATCCAGATTTTGACATACCTGGCATGTACTATCCGCCTACGGATGATGGTTATCCTCCAGGGCAGCGTGATGAACGCACTGCAGCTTCTGGATTGCACGAAATGCCTCATGGGCCACGACTCAGAGGAGATAGACGTGGGCAAGAGCGGAAGAAAAGGAATTCTTTAGAAAGCCAAAATCAAGGAGTCCAAAAACTGACGTCTGCAGGTGAAGTTTTTCTTTATTTCATATGATTAATTGTGTTCATAGAGTACTTATATGTAAATGACCAATTCTTTTTACAATGAAAATGACAAAAAAATTTAAGGATAAAGTGCAACATAAATTGACAAATTTTATTAATTCAAACAAAAATACACTATCTATCTTTCATCCCATTTAATTATTTAATTAAACTAGTATTTTTGCAGAGTGAATATTTTTTGTCAATATCTCAATTTCTAACATTATATTGAAATTTTGAAGCAAGAAATATCCATTGAATAGGATTTTATCGTAAGTGTTACAGCTAGAGAATCACTATTCAATTGTGATTTCTTACTTGATTAACTAGATTACGATATTAACTCTAGATTAACTCATTATTGTGAAATATCAGAAAGGAGTACTGGTAGGAGGATACTTTTTGATAAAGGACAGAAGCTATGAAAAGAGGACTGTCCTCCCCAAAGGATGGTCACCTTATTACTAGAAACTAGAACCTTTGTCAGCAGAAGATAATAAGGCACTGTAGAGAGCTGATGCATTTTTTCCTAGTGAGGTTGATTAGCCTGGTGGATTAGAACATTTTCTTATATTTGTTCTTAGCCTTCCAAATCTTTCTCTATGGTGGCTGCTTTGCAACCCCAATCCCTTTGTTTGGAAAGAGTAACATTGCTAGAGACAGCATCCTTGTCCATCAAGCTGGATATTCTGTAGATGTTCGACAAATGAAACCAACAAAAGCATCTTTGGCCTAAGTGGTGTAATGGTTAGCATACCAGACTGTTATACCCATGTTCGCAGGTTCAAACCCGATCAAAATCTTGGATTTTTAAGTGCAAAAAAACCCTTTGTATGCTGGCTGTCCCATGTTAGTAGATTTACTTGCGTGTAAAAGATCCTCAAACCTAAAGGATGCCTCTGAGCTAAATTCAAATCATCTGTTTCTTGCCCAAGAAATACCTCCTTTCTCTGCTAGTTTGCGAAAGGCGCGTAGCGAAATTTGCATGGTCAGATGGAAGAGCGGGCCTGATGGACTGAGTCTCGACACATAAAATAAGGCATCAGTTCAACTCGATTCAATTCAATGCAGTTCGGTTCAGTTCAATTCAATTCAATACTACATTATGTGGGGATTAGTAATATGAAAAAAAACAAAACAAACCAGAAGTAATCTGGCTGTAATTATGTAGTAAATACTTCTTCTACTTCATATATTCATACATTTAGGCATGACTAGAACTTTATTTCTAACCCATATTTCGCGTACCCAAGATATGGATCTTAAAATTTCTTCCAAGAACAAACATTACCAATGATCCAAATCCAATACGACAATGTTCATAGAAATACAATCATGTATATGTATAAAAAACAGGAAGAAGTGTAAATATATTCTCGAAAATGTTTGGATTTACTAAAAAACTTTGTTTAATCTTTGGCAGACAAAATTTACAGAAATGGATTAGTACTTTCTTGTCCCAACTCTTGCTTCAGGCAACATGTGTTGCCCTAGAAACAGTTTCGAGTACAGATCTTGAGACCATCACAGTGTGACATCGTATGTAAGCAATGTTAGGCTTTCGCTTTGCAAGCTTTCTGAATCCTTTGGAGGGTCTTTCACTATCGGTAGAACTGGTGAGAAATTGGTTGTCTGCCTTCCAACACTAGAGTTCTTAGTTTTAGAATGCAGGTGAGGTGAGAAGCACAACAATATACTTAAGGGAAAAACATAAGTGTGTTTCAAATGAGGTTTTAAATTTGAAACGCGCTTCATGTATTTTTTCCTTTTATTCATTCAAAGGATATTAGTGAATACTGTAGAGTGAATTCTGGACACTTTGATATTTTCTAATCTGCTAATAATGAGAGAGTGCGCCTAGAGGTGTGACTAGTGACCACAGCCTCACTAGTGGGCTGAGGGGTGAAACCTGGAAAATTGGTGGCAAATTCAAATTTCAGTACATTTGCAATATCTTTTGTAGTTTTGTGGTGAATAAAGCTGTTTTAAAAAAAATATATTTACTATTACTTAAACAATTGAAATTTTAACTAGTTATTGAAAATATGTTCAATTTTTTTCTGTAGAACTTAAGGACGTAATTAAAACACACAAAGTTCTCAAAAACCTTTATTTATGCATTACTATTTTTGCTTCTGCATTGTTGCTGCAACATTTCTATTCCCTTTTCTTATTTCCTCAATTCAAAAAATTGTACCAAAACACTGATGCTTTTATCAACACATAAAGTGGGACATACTTCACAGACACCATTCACTGACTGAAGATTTATAATTATCTTCAATCTTGTGTTTACATTACTTTGACTTTGATTCAATCATTCACACATACAATTTTCTTCTGACCCATCCACATTCAAATGAGTGAGCACAGTAATTCTTTGAAATTGATTCAGTATTTCTTTCAGTATATTTATTTAACACAGCTTTCATATTTAGTTGGAAATTATTTCTAAATCTGATTTCAATAAAAAAAACTGGCTTGCATGCACTATACAATTGCTGTCTTCTGAAGGCTGCAACAGCTGATTTATCATTTGTCTACCTTTTCAAAGCATTTCTATACTTAGATGCATCAGACATTATAACAATTTTTGCCTCTAATTATAGAAAACAAATTTTCAATACAGTCTTGAGTGAGGTATCTTATGAAAGAACTGAAATCAAACTCTCTCTGCAGTTCTTTCCACAGTAACTTAAAAGCAGCAGTATTTTTCATTCATCCTTTTACGTAACATGCGTGACCTGTTGCTTATTACTAATGACAAGATTCCTAATAAATTCTAACATTTCATCCAAAACTTTCAGGTGGTTTCTGTTCTCATTGAGTCCACAATGAAACTACTTTGCATGTGTAATTTTGTGGTGAATTGAAAATATCAAAAAGAACATCTTCCTTTTCAAGTAATATTGCAGTTGCAATTGCTTCAACCCTGCTCTGTGAGGGAATTGAATGTAATGTGGGTCAATATAGCACAACTGACAGAACGAATGAACACGTGGGAAGCAAGAGGGCTCTCATTGGGCGTAATGGAGGTAAATCTAAATATTTCTGAGTTACTTAGATGCTAAACGTGGATTCATATTTTTGTCCTTTTTGTAAAAATCAACTACATGATCACTTTCCATTATCAGGAAAAACATCATACTTTTCAAAATTATTCCTTAATGCCTTAAACAAGTGTGGAGCAGCATGAAAAAGTAAATCTTGTTTCCATTTATTTCAACAAAAAGGGACACTTGCCAAATAATTATCTAATTTTAAGGTTGTTACTTCCTTGGTCACATACTACCTCTTCTGGGAAAAAAGCAAATTCCATCACTTTCATAATAACACAAGCAAGTACTAGGTATTGCATGTTTGGTGAGACGATATCCAATTACTTGTTTGTCATTTATCTTTAACCCTCTTATCAATACCACCATTGCTTCCTCATAATTCACAAAACCATCAAATTCATCTGCTCTGCTTAGTAATATTGACTTTTAGAGACATCTCATCAAGTACAATTGAAACCATACGACTTACTTTCTCAGACTTTGGTTTCATTACTATTAAAACAACTATTTATACCTGGAGAAATGAATGCATTTTTAAGCCATCTTCTTAATGACCTTACCGTAGGAAGTAAGAACAAGTGTTCTAAGCATTGTATATCCCTTAGGAAAACAATAATAAATTGCCAATGACTGTTATATCACTTTCAGTGTATTGCCTTACTCTATTCCTGCAAAAAAGTTTTGTTTTTGCCTTTTTAAAAAAAATTGCAGATTTACATTTGAAAACTAAGTGAATGTGCATCAGTTATAATCCCATGTTCTAATATTCTAATTTTTTTCAGCAATCAGTTCAATTTTTTCAGGAATCAAGTATTTTCTTTGATATATTTTTTCTAGCGCTGTGCAGTTTTTATTTAAGTAACTTCACTTTGTCAATACTGTCTTGCTTTAGGTCTCTTGTATCTCCAAGATGATCTTTGATGACTTCTGTCTCTTTACTGACATTATCCTCCCTTTTTTTTGTAAGGACTAACTCTTTTTGATGGTGTTCCTACATTTATGACACTGTGGGAAGGAAGAATTTGTGTTGGCAGAGAACCTTGTTTTAATCTGGAAAATAAAATTATAATTTAGATGTAAATAAAGATTGTGTACTTTCATTTTAATATAAAACACATACGGTATATTGTTTACTCCTAACTACACAACTGTGAATTTCTGAAGTCAAATGTTACAAAGTGGTCTTAGTCTTCCTTAAAAATACTGTTAAGACGCAAGGGACCTTTCTTCTTATAAAGAGCATATAAGTCACTCACCCATTTAAAAACCCATTGATCACACTTACAACATATCAGAAAGCAAGTAACTTAACACAATGGGTAAGCTTAAATTGTATATTTTTTAAACATAAATGTTCAATACTGCAAGATACAGAAGTTTTTTGATAATTTAATGTCTACATGTAATTGGGGAATTAAGTATTTACATAATAAAGTACAGCTTCTCATCATGAGGGATCGTAAAAATGATATTGCATTTTTATCATTATTGTCGTCATCATTATCACCATTGTCACCATTATCAGCATTGTCACCATTATCACCATTGTCATCATTATCACCATCGTCATAATCAACATCAACATATTAAGGTTTAAGTGCCATGGCCTATTGCTTGTTTTCAGTATTCCCCTACACTAAGGTGTTCCTGGTCCTCCCTTGGTCTCCCAGGGTCTCGATTTCCTCTTCGTCTGTAGTACTTACTATCTTTGTAAGTCTATTTGGTTGCATTATTTTTATACATTCTTCCTTTTGCTTCATATTTCTCTATTTCAGTGAACATGTTCTTTGTTTTCAGCATTTTCCTAATTTCTTTGTTACTTATTTTGTCTTTTTGAGTTTCTTGAAGTATTTCTCTCAGAACCTCATTTGGGCTGCCTCTATTCCCTGTTTGTCTCTCTGTTTGAATGTCCATGCTTCTCTGCCACATAGTAGGGTAGGTTTTGCCACTGTGTTGTGGTTTCTTATTTTTCTTTGTTTATTCATGTCTGCAGTCATTTATTTATGCCTACAGTCATTGATCTTATTAAATTTTGCCAGTTTTGTTTCAATATCTTCCTCTCTTAGTGATATCTTATTGCCTAGGTGTGTGAAAGTTGCTACTTGATCAATTACCTGATTACCTATTACAAGTTATACACTTCGTACTCACTATGGTTATGACAGGTTGGGCTACTGGGGGTTCTGGCTTTGGATGTCTCCCAATATACCGCAATGTGTCATGTATTGTGTTTGTAGTATTTGGTAGAACTTTTTTTAGATAAAAAAATTTGGAGGGAAAGAGACTTTGTTTGGTATAGCAAAGTTTAACATTTAGTGTGGCATTCACAAAAGAAATGCTAACATACAAGATCCATTAAGTCCTATGTAATTTCCGTATTTCGATATTCTCTACTAATTGTATGAGGAATTAATGTTGGGCAAAATTTATATGATGTTACAGCAAGGACATTAAAACTTTCTATATTTATAACCTCTTGCTTTTACATCGTATTTCACAGGTGTGTTGGTACCATCCTTATCAAATTCCCAAAACAATAGTATTGATATAGTCTTTGCTACTTATTGGGTTCCTGCGACTGAGAACATTCATATTCTTTTACAACAACAACTGGAATGTGTTGAGAAGAAATTGCTAGAAAGGGCAGATATTCATGGTAAGTAAACACAAAGAATATAATCTCCCTTTTCTGATATTACCACACCTTGGAAAATATTTCTAAGTCTTTTGAAGTCTTTTTTTGGAATGTGAAATTTTATTCAATTCCATTTACCAGCTCATTATTGGTACTTGTATGCATTTTTCATAACATATCATTATAATATTGGAAGTAGTGTATATACCCTGATATATGCAATCAGATGATTACAAAATGTTGTAAATTGAAGCCAGCTAAGGGCACGGCATCATCCAAATGACTGAGATAATATGAATTCCACATAGGATGTATCTGTTTGTATCTTCAGTTGTGCCTAAAAATTAAAAAGCAAATCATTTCATTTTCAGAAAAAGATCCTGGCACAGATCACTTAACAATTGCTCTTGCTAGAGAATGTTTAAATTTACAACCCGTAGAAGATTTGCCTAAAGAGGAAGATTTGAAAATGAAAGAATTAAACATCAAGATGGGTCAGATGACAGTGTATCGACTGCGATTGTCATGTCGGTGCCGAAGTCTCAGTTCCGATGAAAAATGTTCTTCAATATTACCCTTCGCCCAGCAGAGTTGGCCCACTGCATTTGGTGTAAAAGGCAATGGATATTTTAAGCCAAGACATAAGTAAATTTTGAATTTATTTTAATAATAATCAATTTAATATGAAACTGAAAGTACCTATATTCTAATGTCCAGCAAATAATGTAATCAATTTGGAAAGGAGTATCATGCACTTTTATGCTTGTATTCTTCTTCCATGTGTTATGGTGGCAAACAGCAGTGTGCGTATTTTTTTGTACATATTGAACATTTACTGACAATGGATTTAAATAACTGTTTTAGCTTAAGTGCAAAAACTATGTTTCTCTGATATTGTTGTTACAAAACCTGCTAGATTTTGTATAGTTATATATATATATTTGAAACATACTGATAAAAAATTGATGTCACCTTCAGGAATCCGACATTTCTGAATGAAATAATTGTAAAATGCTGCTGTGAAATATAACGTGTATGTCTGAAAAATTAACATCATAATGCAAGCTTTAATGTTTTTGAGGCTTTACTAGCCAAAAAAATTATGCTTGAGAAATTTTCCATAGCTTTTAAAGACTGATTCTAAATAGAATATTTTAGGAAGTTTTAATTTTAGTACATTTGTTAACAAACTGTAACTACGTCAATATTAATAAGACATAAACAAAAGTTACTAGCATTTTTCATGATATTTCCAAGTTGTACAATCACCACAAGAAAGAGAGTTGAGGTTCAAAGTATATTCCACTTGTAAGATACTAATTTATATTTGATACTCTGTTATCACAATACCTGTTAATTGAAAACCATAACTCTTGTTTTTAAATAATTCAGTGTTCAACATATCATTGGAAATGTTAAAGCTTGTATTTTAGATGACCCACTAATGGAAGAATGGTAAAACACCAATATTAAAATGATGGAAAGTATTTAATGTGGAGAGAGTTCTTAATAAGTTATCTCTTGATTATATTTTCAGAGATAACTTCTAAAATTATGTTTCTGGTTGCGATTTTTTAATACTTGATAAATAGAAAGTGCAAAACAAATTTTTCACCATTTTAGTAATTTTTGTTTTGGAATTGATAAATTAAAAAAAAAAGTTTTAACAGTATATTTACAATGTTTTTATATTAATGAAGAAAATGTTATGAGAAAGGTGAGACAAGAAATTAACATTCATAAAATTTGAGACTGGAGATGATGTTAAGGGACAATCCTTTAATAAGATTAAAACAAAATTTAAGTATTTATTGATGTTCCTTCAAAGCTATGTGTAGAAATGATCTATGGTTCAAATAACAATTTGTTATAAAGGAATGTTGTTTCCAATGACATGTAAATGATATAGAGAAATGTTCTTCTTTGTCCCATGTTAGACAATAAACAAATACAAGAAAATGGCATAAGCTTCTCTAAGTCTTCTAGGGTCTAGGAACAGTTTGTGCCCCTTATTGTACCCCATTAGTGTTGGGTATACTGTTGTTGGTTACTGTTAGTTATGCTTAATGTAAAGTTCTTTTAAATTATCTATTTGAACTCTTATTTTGTAAGAATATTATCAAATCCAAACTGAACCTCAATCTTGGTTATTGTGGAAAAGAACATTCCGAACATTTGCAATGATATGTCAATGCTGCTGAAATGCTAGAATTGGGACCAGACTGTCTGTGATGATCCTCTACAGTGGACCATGTTCTTCTCACTATTCACTTGACTAAAGCAGATTGCATCAGAGTGCTGATTCTTCCATCTGTCATTGGCTGACTCAAAAAGCAGGGAGTGCTCTCTCTGGTGTCCTGAAGAAGCATTGGCCCAGGATTCCAGTTTCAGCAGCAATGATGGAGGTAATCGTCTTGCGGATTGGTCTTTGAGATAAGAGCACATTTCTATTTCAGCCCTGAAACCTAAATACTTGAAGGTTTCCTTTAAATATAATTTTCATAGACTCGCAACTTGTATTGATGTTAACAGTATAGAAATTATTATTCATTGCACCTTGATGATTTGATCATTTATCCTAACTTTTGTGTACTAAATTGTGGAATCATCAATTTCAATGTTAGGAAGTGACAGAAAAGTTGTGTTCAATAAAGATGAATACTCGTGAATACAAATTACTCTAGATATCTCAATTATTGTTCATAAATAAGACTTGAGTTATGTGACACACTCTGTGATGATCCATGTTTAAATGTTGTAACCAATAGTTTGACTTTCTGTATTTGGTCTTCCTCAGCATTCCATTTCCCTCTTCATGTGTGTTTAAATGTTTGTTAGAAAATTATAAATGGAACCACGGATTATGTCCAAATATTCACTATGTACCTTGATAAAAGTAGTACTTTTTAAATACAAATTTAATTCATGCCGTAAAGTTGCATTATGTAGTTAAAAATGGCTAATTATTTATGTCACTTAACTTATGTGTTTGGACAAGCAAAATTAAAAACTTTGGATTTCACCTCCAGGAAATTTATTTGCCTAATCCTTGTTTAAAACCAGCTAAAAAGTGTTGAGGAAGCTGTAAAAGTGGCAGTGGTATTTACTTCAGGGGCAACACTGAATATAAGAGTGAGGTGTGTTTATGTTTTGAAAGTAAAACTTGACTAGTGTCCTATTTGTGAAAATTGGGATGTGTTCGGAATCCATATCAAGTGTATAGAATTAATTGTTCTGAACTTCAAAATCATTATACTTATTATATTTCAATTTCATGTGTTGAGAAAAGTGTGCAGAATTCTTTCCTAGCTACTTTATGTATTTCTGTTTTTCTGTTAAATATATTTATGTGAGTTAAATGTAATGGAGTTTGAATTGGATATTTGGGCTTATTGGTGTTCAGAATGTGTTGGTACCTACTATAACATTTGAAATGCCTTGCAGTGTAGGTAAGAGTGACATCAGTTCGAGTGTGGAGTATTTTCAAAACATTTGCAGAAAGTTAAGTTTTTTATGAAGAAATTTGAATCAATGTTTCAGGGAATTCTTGAAGCGGCATATAAAGAATACAGAACACAATTATTTATAACAACTTTATTTTGTTTTTGTTACAATATCAATTAATTTAGTCTTCATCACATCCATCCACAACAAAACACATTGATTTCGTGTACCACTCATAAGTCTCTTTGTAGGAAGCCACCACAGTTCTCTTGCTCATCAGCAACGGAAATTCGGGGCACAGACAAGTAATTTATGTCGAGGCTCTAATGAAAAATTTCGGATGGCTTTGTTTTCCTCCCCAGTGCAAAAAGTATAATACAACAGCTCGCCCATCCCTTGTGACGCCGTGTCTCGGCAATGGAAAATAGAAAAAGTACTAGAGAGCACTATTCAAAGGTCCTGCATAAATATGCGTTTGTGGAGTGCGAGTTTGAATATTTGAACAGAGAGACTAGATTAACAGTTTACTACTCATGCAGGTAATTTTGTGTGAATGCAGCCGCTGGCACTGGGGCGGCCGACGCCTCACGCGCGGCGAGGCCGGGTGGGGGGTGGGGGTTGAGGAGGGGGAAGGGGAGAGGGAGGAGGGCTTACTTCTTGACCGAGAAGCCGTCGCCCGTGGGGTCGAGGATCCAGGGGTAGTTGTTGGGGCACTCCATGCAGGTGAAGAGGCGCAGGGTCTCTCCAGGCAGCTCGCGAGTGGTGAGCGGGCAGGCGTTGGGCAGCGAGCAGTAGGGTTGCCCCTTCACGTCGCACTTCTCCTTCCACTCTTGGAAGTCGCGCAGCGCCGTCAACTCCGTCGGGTTCTGCATCCACTGGATCACCTGTGCACACGGAGGCTATGGCTCAGAAGATTTGTTCTCGGAAGTGTCAATCTGACGGGTGGTTGGTTCCAATTTTTTTGCGCGGGAAATGCGAGGAACAATTCGGTTGCAGAAAGTGATTTGTAGAATTCCGCGCGTGTACTATGGGTATCCGCAAGAGCCGAAGAGGCAAAAGGTACTACTGCTAACAGCAGCGTACAAACACTTCATGTGTATCTTGTGATTGAGAGGAATTGAAGACACTTCCATCACAGTTTCATATAATACGAATGTAATTTAGAAATCTGATGATGCTGTCAATGGTCGAGCTATTTTATTCGATGTACATACTAAATGCAAGAAACAAGGTCGCTGATTAAACTCGTGTGAAAACTCCCTAGGTACCCCTCGAGTATTTTACTGAGACCTTCTATTAAATAAAATGTATAAAATTATGAATTTAGTGTTTGGACATATTCCATATTAGTTATACAGGTACGAAATTCACTTTTGTCTACATCACCAAGGAAATGAACTTAAGATTTTTTAATAAATGCTTATTGAATAACGTACATATAGAGTGATGTTAATGCAAGTATCGATATGAAAGTATTGTGTGTACGCACCTGCAACATGGTGACGAAGTAGACGTCGTTGCGGTCCAGCATCTCCTCGATGAAGCGGATGAGCTCGTCCTTGTACTCCTTCTTGCTCTTGAGCCAGGACGCGTGGAAGTGCAGGCCGAGCGGTGCGCGGTTGGAGTTGAAGTGGCGGTTGAAGTTGTGGCGCAGCAGGCGCGCAAACTGGTCGCCGCTCTGGATGTTGGAGCACGAGTCCACCATGTGGCAGCCGGGTAGCGACTCGTCGAAGGTGGGGTCGTCCCTGCGGTCCAGCTCGTTCATCACCATCTCCCACACGGGGTGGCTACGGCTGGGGCAGTTGTGGGCGTTGCCGTTGCACTTGTGCGGCATGCGGAAGTAGAGCGTGTACGGCCAGATGGGCACGCGGCCCAGCGGCGCCGTGATGGACGCGTCGTACACGAAGAACTGGTCGGCCATCATCTCGAACTGCTTGTTGCCGCCCACGCGCAGGTAGGGCGCGCGCATGCCGATGATGGAGCCGTCGGTGATGTTGGCGAAGCGCTCGATGATGAGGCGCGCGCCCGCCATCTCGGCCAGCCAGTCGTCGTACGAGCCCTGCGTCCAGTAGTTGGGGTCGTCCTTGTGCGTGAGGGAGAAGACGCCGATCTCGTGGCCGCGGCGGTGCAGGTCCTGCACGGCCGAGTAGTTGGTGTACTTGTGCGAGACAAAGAAGGTGCCTCGGATCTGGCAGCCGTTGGGGTTCTGGCGCTGGCCGTTGAAGATCTCCTCGTACAGGTCGATGTTGTCCACGTTAGCGGCGCCGTTGAAGGTGATGGTGATCATTTGAGGAACCTGGCGGCAGAAATGGAAAGTTGAACTATTACTTCTGATTGCATGGTAATTTAGTTGCCTTTTCGGAATGTAGAGCTTTTCACCAAGGCGTTCAGTGGGATAAATGTCCCAACTTACAGGAGACATAACTTCATCCGATACTTGAGTAATATCTTTTGTTTCCTAATATTCATTAATCAGTAAAAATGTATTTTTCATATTCTATAATGAACATGTTTTAATTTACTGAAGAAGTTCACCTAAGAAAAGACGTCCGAGCTACGAAATTTAACGACTGCTGTATTGTAAAATTTCCGACTATCCAGACTTAAGCTTGCAATTTTGGCCATTTCATCGTTTCTTACAATTATTCCTAAAAATGCGTTGTATTAAAGAATTAGGCATATTTTACACTTCCAGGATCTTTAATGATAGCTGGATCTAATTAATTATTTCACTTTCTTTTTCCCTACTACATTTTTGGGATGCGATGTACGAATACGTGAAGCCCTCCTTCAAAAACCGAGGGGTGCAACTTTCTCCGTCGCTCGCGTCTTCCGCCCGCGCCGACGCCGAAAGCGGCGCTTTCCCTGGATTACGTGTTTCTCTTTTGGGCAGCGTTGTTCGTAGATGCACTGGATCGGGCTGCTTAGGAAGTCAAATGGAGAGAAAGTCTCGGTTAATGTCCACGCGATGTTGTATTGCGCTTTGGTAAAAGCGCCTTTAGGACAACCTGATGCTGTAAGTAATGATATATGTGCGCATTCTGAAAAGACGGAAGATGTTCTTTTTTTGAATCCGCTCTTGAATGTTATGTTACACGAGTAAACGATTTTTAAAGTTTATTTATGATTTTACACGAATCCAGTTACATTTTTAACGATACGTATGAAAATGTAAAGAACATGAAGTTGTGAAATTCAAAATATATTTTAAGATTTTTCTTAAAGCTTACAAAATTCAAATTACTACGAAACTTTTCATTAATATAATTTAGTTTAATCATTGTAAATGCAAAGTATTTACATGTTCAATCCTTGTATATGCAGAAATGTATTTTAGTGCTTAATAAAAAGAATAATAAGTAGTTTTTGGTTTATGAATTTTGTAAGGTAATGTTTGTGTTAATGTTAAATTAAAGTGTCCAGGAATGGGAAAGAAATTAAAAGCAGTTCCGCGAAAGAAATAATCCAAGTAAAATACAAACATAGGAGGAAAGAGTGAAATAGCGCAAAAGAAAAGAAAAAAAACAATGCGCGAACGGTTGTCTCACCTGGTTGGGCTCGATGCTGCCGGGGATGCGGGTGCCGTCGGCGGAGCAGAAGCAGTCGGGCAGCACGCACTGCGTGGGGTCGCAGTCGGGCGCGCGGTTGGGGTCCAGGTCCACGGCTGCAACCGACGGACAATCAAGGCCACGTTCGCAAATCGCCACTGTGTTTACCATGATCAAAAGCGGGGAAAATTGCGATCTTTTGGATTCATACATCCTGGTGTTTTTCTCTCCACTGCTCTTTTAATTCTGTTTTGATTTTAAAAAATTGTAAAACTAAGATTCATCTCTCTCCAAATAGGGAGAAGTTTTGTTGTTTAAACAATTTGATTTAGGAGATATTTCGTAATGTGTGTTTTAAAATGTAATAGCTATTTTTTTCCTTTACGTGTTAATCCTTTTTGTAAACAATTGTAAAGACGATACAAAAAGTAACAAAGAGTCAGTGACGTTAAGAAGGGGGAAGAGAGAGCGGCTGAGGCAAGTTCCCCAAGCTCCGTCTTAATTAGGGCCCTGGATTTTTTCATTCAAAATATTTAAAAAATGCATTTTTTCTAGTTCAAATGAAGTTACTTGTATTGCATGGGGAGAGAAATTGTGTTTATTTCTTGGAGGGGGGGGGGTTGTTTGAAATTTCAGACGCTCGTGGATATAATGCCTCAGTTTTCTCGTAAAATAGTAAGGAAGAGAGTACGTACTGCAGGCATTCTCGTCAGACTCGTCTTTGCAGTCGGGCTTGTCGTTGCAGAAGAGCTCCTTGTCGATGCACTCGCCGTTGCCGCAGGACAGCTTGCCCTCGGGGCAGCGCGGCTCGTCTGTCTTGAGGATTGGCAGCACCTTGCGCGGCTCTGTAACGAGAGGGCGGTGAGCGCGTGCCTGCCTGGGAAGCCTACAGCCCATTTACCCCCTGCCCACGGGAGGCCCCTCCTTCGAACCGAACCCACCGCAGGAACCCGATTCGACGCAAAGTGAATCCCATCGGACACGGCCTGACTGATCCCGGCCCCAAGTCGAACTGCGTCCTCGAAGGCTCTGAATCGAGAAAGGAAAACAGGGCCACGAAGACAGCGCAGGCACAGAAGAAACAGTGACACATAGTGTTAGCGCCAGGG
Source organism: Gryllus bimaculatus (assembly GCA_017312745.1). Classification (NCBI taxonomy): domain Eukaryota; kingdom Metazoa; phylum Arthropoda; class Insecta; order Orthoptera; family Gryllidae; genus Gryllus; species Gryllus bimaculatus. The sequence continues at coordinate 1,233,901 of BOPP01000001.1, forward strand.
CACGACAGAACGACTTCGGTTATGCAGAGAGAAAAAGAGAAAGACAAAGAATGAAACATAACAAATGCTTTATTTCTGAAAGACTTTACTTTTGAGACAGAAATTGAAGTAGAATATGATCGTGAAAATCAAGAAAATAAAATGCTTAGAAAGACAAAAGATATGGCGCAAAGACATACAATAAATTGAAGTATCATTACTTTAAATGTTACATTAGTATTGAAATATATTATTTCGAAATTGACATGATATCAGGCACATTACTCAAGCTGAAGGCTAAGGATTTTGCGATAATATTAAAACACATTGATTAAATTTTTAATCACCACCACCAATCCACGGATGCAAACGTCATGCTAAAGACATGAACATGCAACTACCAATAGAGTCGGGCAGTTTCCTAAACTGTAATTCATTGTTCTGTAAAAATATTTATGATCAAATAAACTAAAAAAACCTATAGAGTCACTTTTATTTGGGCTTATTTTAGTTCTAATAATTTCTAACTAATAAGGCAATAAATATTTGATATATGATTGCGTATAAAATCGTTTGATAAGCAGAAAACTTTATACTCCAAAACCATTCTGAGGATAAGGAAGTGCTATGTATTTTATGTAGCAACTTTTTTTACTTCATGTCTGTACTTAAGTATGTGTTAAATTCAATAATAATTTACTAACATTGCTTGTTTAGATACATTTTTCTTCATATTTTACTTAGGAGGAAAATATAGAGAGAAATTTTAATTTTTGTCAGTAATCGAGAGTGAGATTGAAAAGCGTCATGAATAGGATGAAGGCATGCAGCTCACGACACAGGTTTCCCAATAACCACTGTTACACAAGCTACTCCAGGGTGGGACAAGGGCGAGGAACAATACCTTTCCGGAGTGGTCACAATCCAACATGCGCACGACCCTTTCCTACACCAAAGCTCGACAGTGGGAGGAACTACAGAGAGGGAGGAACCGTAGGGGCCCGGGTCACCACCTTCCGAGAGGTGAGGGAGGTCGGGCAACGGGTGAGAACCGATGGGCGCCGACACCCGTACGGATTGGCAGGTGCTTTCGACCCGAAAAGTCACTTACTCTCCAGCTGGTCACAGTTGTTCACTTTACCCTTCCAATCACAAGTTTGCTTATCAACGTCGAAAGCCAATCCGGAGGGGCAACTGATTTGCTTTATACCAGATTTTGTGCACCTGATGGACAAACATATAAAACATCGCTCAGTATTTGCATTGGCAGCGCTAGCAAAATGTCAGCAGTTGCTCCCACTGGCGTGGATCAGGGGCGATTCCTCCGCCGTCGCGGGAGCAAAAGATCGCGATTCGCGGCCGCTCTCCCCTCCTCTACTCATCATTCGCTGTTTCTCGCCAAATTTCACCCCGCTCTAAATTTTAATGTCGGCCGTTTTATTTTGTGAAAAATGGAACAATATTTTCATTGGATTTAATACGTTTCTTTGAAGGAATGAAACAACAAAAATACGTTTAGTTTCCTATAACTTTTTTAAAGTTAATAACAACATTTCAACTTTGTTTTCTCGGTTTCAACCTCAACCGCGACAAACACTGCGACTCAAGCTGAAAATAGTGTAGGTAACGACTTGTTTTTGTCTTCCCAATTTTCCACCCGATGTGTTCACAAATTGTTCAGATTTCTTCCGAAGATATTTTCGGCGTTAAAGAGGACACTTTTTGCGTCACCTCTTGCGAAACGGCCGCTCGCAGCAAAACGTAAATATTTTTCCGAGCGCGAAGCGGGGGCGAAAAGAGAAATCCGACGAGCCGAGCTGACATTCCGCTAGTGGTTTTATGTCTTGACGACACATACTTACTTTCTACTCTATCACAGTTTTTAACATTGGTTCTCCAATCACACGTCTGTCGATCTATATCAAAAGCTAAGCCGTTGGGGCACCTCACCGACGCCAGCCGGGTGATGCCGTTCTCTCCGGCCTGGTCGCACCTGGGCAGAACACAACGCGTCAGCCCCGAGCACTCGAGGGGCTGCCAAGCGAGCTACTCATTTGGCATGGTTACAGTAAGCGACTCAAAAGGAAAAATCAGATTCTCTTACTCATTTTTTCAAAGCTTCTGATGCTAGTAAGTTATTTTTTATTGTAAGAGGTCCGAATGGTTTTTGTTTCAAGGTTTGACTTTTACTCCAAGAAATAAGTTTTTTATTCCGGCTCATCTCTTAAATATTTATTAATATTATCCGGAATATATTTATTAGAATGTAAAATTTTGTAAAGAAAAAATCATCCAAAGAACTGTATAAGATTTTAATAAAAAATCACACCCCTTTATCTTGTGCAACTAACAGCAATGTTTCGTCCATTATTAATATTTTTTATCAATATTTTATTCTCAAACAAGTTGTCACGTTTAATGAAGGTATTCCTTTTCGCTCTGCGCGTGTTTCGGCTCCTTTCGGACTCGAGGGAGACTCGGGCCAGGCCGAAGTCAGGAGTGGAAGTAGGATTGGCCTATTCCTTGATCATCATAACTTGTGTAAACTGAAATAACGTGTGGAAAGATTAGAGATGTATTCATTAAGACAAACAATTCCGATACTCAGACACACTGTGGGATAAATTTTTGTTATGTGACTTAAATAAAAACATATTTGTACTATTCGGACAAAGTTATGCCTGATGTTTCCTTTCATTCTTCAACGAGAAATAGGAGACAGCATAAAGAGGTTCTCGAGATGGAAATTGGAGCGTAACAGCTAACATTTAAATTAACTGACAATCTTATAATTCACAACAGTTAAGGAAGCTAATATTGTAAAGAATATTCAAATTATTGGAGATGGTTGCCTAGGCCGGAGTTTATGTTGTCTAGGTTATCCGGGATGAGCCGCGTCAATGTCATGGTGGCTAACGTTTCGGCCAGCGTTTTGTGGCCTTCTTCAGCAGTACGCTCTGAAGAAGGTCATAAAACGCTGGCCGAAACGTTAGCCACCATGACATTGACGCGGCTCGTCCCGGATAGCCTAGACAACATAAATTATTGGAGAGTTTCAAAAATATTTGATTTATGAAATTTATTTATTTAATGTATTTCTGAGTGATTCTAATGGTGAGTTAGAAGGTAGAGTACACAATTTTAGAATAATTTTTTAAAATAAATTTTAAAATTTTAAGTTCACTAATAATACCAATTTTTTCACTATTTATTCTGTTGATAATATTTCCAAATATGGAACATGGGTCACGGGTCGGAATCAAACTTATCGAATTCAAACTTATTTTATCAACCGGAAGGAAATATTTATGTTTTCTGCGGGCGACATCCTTACCCATTTACTCCCCAAGTATTCATTATCACTTTCAACCATTCATCATTCTTTCATAACTTCATTCATCATTTCATTTCTTTTATAGCCCACAAAAACATTTTCTCAATTCAACAAGCGTATTCAGCACCTTCTTACATCACACACCCAGTTTGACGATTCATACAACATGAGACAATAGTGACAATGACGGCCGGTGTGCTCGATTCATCCAGTTTGGTAAGCTGAAAGGAGATGTTTTCAGTTTAGTAGAAAAACACGTTTTTCGTGAACGTTATAGTTACGTATGTGTCGCTAGGTGATAATTAATAATACTGTTTTACTTATGTTTAAAATGGAGTCTAAATCTACTTGTTAGTTTTATGATGAGATTATTCAAAAAGTAGATAAAAGGTCGACATATTTGATTAATGTTCTTTGTATTCCCTACTTTTACACCTAGTGTTTACATTGAATACACTACTTTGCAAAGCTCCTAAGTTAATGAAATCAATTGGAGTATATGGCTGACTGTTTGGTGCGGAAAACATAAAAAAGTGAAATGTTTGAGGTTTGAAGGTCACCTGACGACGTCGCGGCAGTCGCCGTCCGTGCTGAGGCGGAAGTACTCGTCGGGCGGGCGGTTCTCACACAGCTCGTCCACCGACTGGTCGTCCGATTCCAGGTCGTCGTCCTGGCGCTTCACGCGCACTGCGGCCGCTGCAACAACCACACACTACGTCAGCACCAACAATCGACAACCAACTCGCTCCCTACCTGAGCACACTGCACATACATGGGATGGTACATCGATAACACTAGTGGTACTATGACAGCACGTACTTTCTCGCCTGTATTTTCACGCCAAATTACGGGAAAAGTGCTCAAATTTTCGAAAAATTATACATGACCTTATTTCACAATGTATCTTTAAGGAATAGATTTATTCAAGGCAAAAATCTATATCTTGTTTTGAAAACGAAGACATCGATGTCACATCTCTAACACTTGTTTGGTTATTTATTCGAAAAGTTTGCTAATCGCTGTATTCCCGCGCCATGCAAATTAACTTAGTAATTCTTTTGAGCAATTGTGTTTACTCATTTAATGACTTATTAGGCTACGAAAACGCACCAATAAGTGGGTTAAAGATGTGCTATTAACTCCAAAGCAAGTCACAGAAAGACAAAAAGTGCCGTGTATAGACAAAATCTGTAACTGTACAATTCAATACTGTTTTTGAAAAATTAAAAACAATTCTCACAAACACAAGATGTTTGTGACATTTCTTGTTTTTCAATGTAAGGTTATGTCCTTGATGTAATTTGGTACATTACATTACGCAAAATTATTTAATTAATTACATTTTCAGGGATATGAGAAACCTCTGTTCTAAATGACCGTAACAGTTTAGATCAGGGTAGCCTTATTTTAGAATTGTAATATTTAATTAAAATTCCTCAAAATTGAAACGGTTACCAAGGGCTGGATATGTACTAAAAATGAAATGTACGTGAAGGATTAACGAGTAGCATTTTTAGAAAATTTAACTTCGTCAGATTTAAATTATGGAAATTTTTGGAATTCGTCCATTCCATTATTAGTAAATACAGAGCTGTAACAATGATTGAGCTTCTAAATAAGGTGCACAGTTTTAGAGCCTAAGAAATATGATTTAAAATATCAATTAAGATTTCGCTAAATATATGTACGGATGAAGCAAATTATGCCTAAATTTTATTTTGAGGTCTCAGTTTCGGATTGCGTTTCTAAAGCTTTCGTTCCTAAGCTGAAGGATTTATTGATTAGTGTTTCCGGGCGTTCCTATCCGCCCGTGGATCCGGCGCCGACCTATCCTGTCACGTCGGCTTGCGGGATATCCCCCCAACCAAGTATCCTCATCAGCAGGGCTCCACCCCAGCCGAGACAAACGCTATGCTCCTGGCTCTCAGACGCCATGCCAAAGGCAACGCTCAGTTGCTCTGACTGATGCTTCCGTCGTGGCTGTTAGGAGCCTGCGTTAAATGCAGTTCGCATTTGCTGCTGGGGGCGTATCTGGGCTGTGGAGCTGCGGTTGACCGCGATTCGGCACAGGCGGCACCCGTTGCGCGCCACTTCGCGCCGCGCGCAACCTCCTTCCCCGGCCCCTCCACGCCCCGCCCCGCCCCGCCCCACACGCCCCGCCCCTCCCCGCCCCGCCCCTCCCCTCCCCGCCACGCCCCGCCCGCCCTCACAGCCGCGGCCCGGCGCTCACGAGTCTCTCACCTATGTTGTACTTGGCTGTCCGGAAGACGCCGTCATTCTACTGTTTTACTGCATTTTGCTCTGAGGAAGGCGCAGAATGGCGGCCGAAACGTGGACCTGTGATTAGGTCGCGTTGTCTCCCGGACAGCCAATAAGTTTCTGACTTCCGGGCGCGGAAGCCTACGCTCTCATGAGTCTCCCCTATCCACGACGTTCAAACGATCTCCCGTGCTCTTCTATGTGCTATGTAGCTCTCCGTGCTATGATATACATTTCGCCGTTAGGATTTTGTCGCACCTGTTGCGTTTATTTTTTCAACTTGTCAACTGCCCTCTCAGAACGATAATCGTCGTGTTCTTTTCTAGTGAAGCGGCAGGAGCCATTCTGATTCTGCGGCCGTAAGTGCGTGTTCTGTTGCAATTCAATTGGTTGAATGTGAAACAGACCGTATATACGAATCATCGTGATCTTCATCGAAGGGCGTACACTCTTTTGAGAGGATTACTGAACACCAGAAACGTAGGACACGATAAACTAGATATAATTGATATTCATGGTAGCAATGAAGATTATTTTCTGTTAGACAAATTATGACATCTATCTAGAATGAATGTGGAAAAGAATAATGCAGAGTTTATATTTGTTTTGTCGAAAAACTGAATGTGAGATTCAAATGGCTTATGGAGCTATTATCGATCCGTAACACTATTTAACAATACGAGTGACAATATTGAGTTCAAGATTTTAGGGGTTTAAAACAGTGTATCTCATTATTATGACAATGCACAGCATCCTATAAATTGCACTGACTGGCCAGTTTTTGGTCTAGGCTAAATATTTATTGATTAGACACTAGTAATGGTATAATGACGACTAAAAACTCTTAAGAAAGATGTGGCTAGGGCAATTTCTGCTCAAATATCCCAGAAAGGTCTAAAAATGGCAATTAAATGACTTACTAACTGATATTTATCTTTATCTCTGTCACTAATAATTTACTTTCTGTTCTAACGATGACTAAGCCTGCAAACAATGGCGTGAGTCACGTCAAGAGAAGTATCTGCGTCGGAGGTGTTCTCGGGCTTCTCTCCGCTGGCGAGGAGAGAGAAGGCGTGGAGAGGCGAGGCGGGGCGAAAGGGCCTGGGAGCTGGCTGGAGGGTGGCGGGGTGGTGGTGGTGAGAAGAGGGTGGGGTGGGCGAGGCGGGACGAGGCGAAGGAAGGCGAGGCAAGGCTGGGTGGGGCGGGCGGGCGTGGAGGGGCGTGGCGTGGTGTGGAGTAGCGGGGCGGGGCGGGGCAGGACAGGCACGGCGAAGGGAGCCGGGGAGGGGGGGGGCGAAATCGAGGCGCGGGTGGAAAGCCTTCCTGTAGAAAAGCCGCCCGCCGAATGTGTGCCGCCCCCAGCGCCGCGCGACTTCCGCCTCCGGCGTCGAACCGGAAGCCGGCTCTGCGATGCCGAGGCAAACGTCACCTCCTGGGTAAGGGAGAGCGCAGAGGGAAGGAATAGACAGAGAGAGGAAGAGAAGAAACCATGCTAAAAATGACAAAGCAAGAGGTGAGGTCATGATAAAAAAAAACGAAGGACGGAATGAAAGGTGGAAATAATTAAATAACGCAGCTAAGAATAAAAAAGGTGCCACTGCACTGGCGAAGAAATGCGCGCGCAACGTGTAATCTTTTCAAGTATTTTTGCGTGAGTAGTGACCCGCAGCTAATGCTAAACCTGTGTGATGGCGGCGCTTACTCCAGGCGCCCGAGTGCAGCGGGTTGCCATCCTAAAAGGGGACGGCGAGACTCGTCGTCCTTCCATATCCATCTGTTGCTATTTATGACATTTGCGTCGTCAGATCAGGCCTTCAAGTCAGCACAAACGGTTTACAAGTATGCATGAATACGCATGCTGCGCCGGGAAATTAAGATTGCTCGTGGAATAAAGAATTGAATGTCTGCTGAGTGGCACGGTGCTTGCCCGTACGATTGACGCTTCGTGAAATATCCCTCGCGGTTCAATTTTTGCTTTCATTTTTGCTCTATCATTCTTTCAATTTAGTTCTTCACGTGCTAGAGGTTTTTATAAATTACTTACATATGATTTAATTTTATAGATAACAGTCTAAGACGGTGTTCAGTCAGAATCTACGGTTTATGGGAACCTTATACTAAAAAAATGCTAATTTTTTAGGAACATTTGTCTGAACAGGCCAAAGAACGCAGAAAATGGTGCAGGTTCCTTTTACGGTAAATTCTCTACATTTAAAAAAATGCACAAAATCAACACGCAACGCAAAGATATATTATATATATAATATTATATATATATATATATATATATATATATATTTATTTCTTCGCTGAAAATAGGGTGCCTTCAATTTTGTTGATCTCTGAATTTTTGAAAATAGCATAAAATTAAAAATAATGCGAGAAAGTATGAGCTGAGATATAGCACTAGATTATATTATTTGACGTAGGTGCATATTTCTTACTTTAATCCGGTGACTTTTGAGTTTTAGGTTATTCTTAAGACCAACCTTTTTGAGCCTCTCCACTAGTGTGATTTTTTGTAAAGCACGAACTTCGAGGGTGCGCGTGCCGGAGTTCCCGAGGGTACCCGCTTGAAGCGCGCGTGGCGCACGGTGATGCAATGCAAAGCGGCCGCACTTTTCTCCCGATGGCGGCGGCGGCGAGGGAGGCGGCGATGGAGCAATGACGGAGGGGGCGGCGAGGGGCAGCGGGTGGTGCGAGCGGGTGGGCGGGCCTTTCTCCCGAGCGCGGGCCAGACGGGCGGCGGCTCCTGACCTCGATCGACCCGCCCCCGCCCCTCCTCCGCCCCCCCACTGATTTCTCCGCCGCGGCGCGAATCCGACGCCGCGCCGGGCGCCCCACTCCGTCGTACGTGGAATACAGTTGGTTCAAGGCGAGCGAGCTGAGGCAGGCGCGGGCGACGAGGAGAAGCGATGCCGCGCCGCGCCGCGCGCGCTCCGAGGACGAGTAACGGCTCCAGGCTCCGGGAGCCGCCTGGCGGTTTCGTCACCCGCGGCCTCCGCTGACATTTCGTCCCGGGGAGGAGCGTGGAGCACGTGGCGCGGCACGCAGCGATCCGCCCTCACCTCCTCTCGCCCCGCTGCGCCTGCGCCTATGCTTGCGCCACTCGCCCCCGCCCCCGCCCCCGCCCCCGCGCCTGCCCTCGCAACTCCATCGCCAGCCCCGTCTACGCGTACACTCAGTAACGGAATGAGGATTCGCTTATTGCTTCGGGTCTCCAGTCCTCTGCTAAGGTCATTAGTCTAATAGGGCGTAGTGCATGTTGCATCTAAAGAGGTAGCGGTGTTCCACCCCATTGCAAAGCGAAATCCGGCGCCGAAGTGCTCGTCGATTTCCCTTCAAGTATCTCCCCCCAGCGGGACACCGACCGGGACAAGTTCTAAGCTTCCGACAAACTGTGTGGTGTGTGAGGGGGAAAAATAGACAGGGAAAAGAAGGAAAGATCGCGCGTGGTGCGAGACCCGTTTGCCAGGGTATTGCTTTGGTATTCACGTGGTGTTATCTGAGAAACCACGCGAAAACTAACTTACAGAGCAACCGGTCGTTAGAATTCTCTTCCATGTTGCGGCTGAATTTCTCACGCTAAACATTCGTCCCCGTCAAGACTGAAACCCTAGGACTCTCGGTCATAGGCACGGCAGTGATAACAGATGTTTCCCTGAGCTATTCTCAGCCGATGCAGGAGTGTGAAATCAGAAAAAACTAGTACTCGGCTCATCTCGTTTCATTTCGTAACAAAATACGGTGTGTGAAAGACAGCATTAAATGCATGTGGGACAACCGAGAGTATTATGTGCATCAGAATCGTTAACCGAGGTTTGGGTTTGCTGTCTTATCCAGCGTTCACCGTCTTCAGCCTCGCTAGCGCCGCGTTGCATTAGAGATCGATGCCGCGTTCGCTGATGTTCGTGGAAGTGAAAGTCTGAAGAAAAAGTGGAAGTAGTTCGTGAAACTTAAACTCGCTTCTGACACAACTTCTGAGGGGTAACAGAAAAGTGGTTTGAAGATGTTTCCTCGGTGCGATGAAGAAACAAACAATATTACAGTGCTGTTTCGTGGCCACGGTTTTTAGGGAGTACAAGTGACCAATACCTGGATTATTTGTATACGATGCCCATATCACTGTCACTTTTGATGGTTGTATCTGAACAAGCGGGATTTTCTAGTACCTAACAAGGTGGTTTTTCACTACGTTGCTCAGGTATGTCCGAAACAGTATTAGGAAATCCTTGTGTAAGAAGTTGGCCAGAAATACTGGAAACTGTTTTTGAGAGTTAAAGGGGCATTACAGCCCTGCTTTGACACCTGCTTTGAAATTCTGAAAGTGAACGGGAAATCGTTATTGCGTCATATTTATGGCCATTATTGCAAAGCAAACGCTAATGCAATTAAATATATACCACTGGTTATTAGATAATACATATTAATGGTTACGTGTCTTACAAATACGTGTATGCAAGCTTACACAATTAAGAAGTATATGAAGTTAAAAAGATAGAATGAATAAAAAAGGAAGGTTCGTTATAGGAGGTTAAAGAAGAGGGTCACTAGTAAGAAACAATCATATTTTATGGACGGAGATATTACAGTAAGATGCACTGTAAACATGAGAACTAAAAGCGACGGTTTACGACACAAAGAAACGAACAAAGATAACTTTGTAAAATGAATGTTGGTGAGATAACTTTATTGAAGAAGGAGGGTCTTTACACGAAAGGGAGTCAAGAAGCGAGTCGAGCATTGTATTGGTGCAATAACCTGTGAGAAGCCGTGTGCCGGCGGCGGGGAGGGGACGCGGCGTGCGAGGGTTGAGCTGCAAGGGGTCAGGAGCTCCTCGCAACCCACTCGCAAGCCTCTGGGGTGGAGGCGCGTTTGCGCAACGGCGGCGGCCGGTTCGCTGTTACGCGGTTTCGAGCAGCCCGACCGCCACCGCCGCCGCCCGCCGAATGTTCTAGGCCGCCCGCCCGCCCGCCCGCACGCCGCGCTGTTCCGGCAGCGCCCTGCGTGTCTGTCGCGAGTAACGCCGCGTCACGCCTCGCACGCGCACGCGGGGCCGCTGCTCCTGAAGAGCGTGGCTGTGGCTTCGATGAGCCTGATGGAGGTAATACTGGTTGAGGGGTGATAATAACGGTGATGGCGACGGTTAGAAGATTGGTGATTTGCAACGACTCTGATCGGGAGGTCGTAGGGTTTGCGTCCCGACGGTGGCAGATATTCGACACTAGCTATTACCTAAGTTCAATTCAGCCGCTCCCTAGGGGGGGAATTCTAGTAGTCGACTTTTCTGATTCGTAGCTTTTCATGGTTGCTCCGATCAATTTGAGGCGAATGCCGGAGCAGTGCACTAACGAACGGGGCACAAATGGCACGTCTTCTTCCCTTCCTCATTCTTGTTGCTCCATCTCTCCTTGAACGGATCCTATTTGTATCTAGTACATTACGACGCGCGTCGGAGGCTTAGAGCTTCACCTAGGCGGGGTGACGCCTCATCTAGTGGAGATACCTGGAGGGGAAGATTCCCACCGTGCGGCATGTAGGTGTGCGTCACGTGTCTCTTTATAGTGAAGAAATATCAGCAACGTAGCTAACGCCCGCGACATCACATGTACTACACTAATGGTAATTATCCATAGCAGTTGTTGCTACCGAAAACAAAATGATCTATCAATCAATAATGCTGGTGTTCACAATAACGGAGGATCTAAGGAAGTAGCTGTGGAGTCTGAAAACCGCTGCCTCGCGCTTGCCTCTAGCGCTCTCAGTCGGCCTCGAGGTCTTTCTGAGACACCGTGCGAACGGGGCTTCTCAGAGGCGTGGAAAGGCCTTGATGGCTTGCACGCGGAAGCTTAGAAGCCCTTTCAGTTGTGATTTGCTGTCCAGTTTGCAAATCTTGCCCTGAGATAGGAAGAGCTTGCAGGCACTTACAAACACGATGTTTCTCTCAATGTGAGAAACAAGTTGTTGGTATTTAATGAGGTCTAGAGAGGAGCGCGTGAAAGAGTCATACTGCCGCAAATGTCAACAACTTTTTAGTGGCCGGTACCGTCTCTCACGATTTTCTCATCTTATTGTGTGTCGAGAAGCAGGTTTGGTGAAGGTTGAAAGACATTGCAAATATGGTTTTGACATAATTTTCTTATTCGGTTAGTACATAAATTGTTAGTTCAAGAACTAATGTCACAGAAATAATTGAATTTAAGTAGTATGAATATGAAGCGCCTATTTTATGTGAGTAGCGTGGATTTGGAACTGAATTCTGAAGAAATGTTTTTGCAACATGACTGAGTTAAATACAAAATAATTGAAAAAATAAACTAATTTTGACCTAGGAGTTTCAGACAATCACTTTCGTTACCTACAATTTTTAAAATTTAAATGACACAATTGTTGTATTTTACCGTGTGTGAAATTGAGTTTATAGTTTGATTTCGCAAATTCGGGAGTAACATTAATGTTTATTCCATGTCAATCTTTCATAAGTCATTGTTTTTCGCTTTGCGATCAGCGCATGGGCGCGCGAGGAGGCTCCCGCGGTTGCGCCGTTGGCAGCGCGTCTGCCGGCCTGGCCTTGCGGCTGACCCCTCGCGATGAATTATTCAGCGGCGCTGGCAGGGGGCGGGTCAGCGACCCGGGGCACAGCGAACATGGGCAAGTGCTTCGATGGACAGCAGCTACCACGCAGAATTCGTTTTCACTATCAATGAAAAGGAAAGGATAAAAAAGAATACTTTGTGTAGATCTACGATAATTATTTGAAGATACATTTTAGTGAGGTGTTTTTAAATGATTTCTGTGTACAAGAAACATCTAAATATAAAGGTAATATATGACGAAATTTTGCCCTTTTATTTCAGTAATTTATTATGCTTGTTCTGGAAAGAGGTTGCATTTTTTCGTAATTTAATTTAGTGTTTGTAATCGTGTTAAATAGCCGACTTTCAGTGGGAAACGATTAGCATCCTTGTGGCAGGAGACCTCTAGGCAACACATTCCTAACAGCACTCATGAAGAGCGCGTTGCCTACGTTGCAGGCGTTCACGATAAAACCTTTCAAAAATACACTTGACAGAATTGTATGGTTTTAAATGGGTTAAAACTCCACAGAAAATCACAAACATAAGCAGAATCGAGTGAGATTAACTTTTAAATTTAATCGATGCGAAATACAACAGATTATCTACATTTTGAAAATAAGATGCAGTGCCCGTGTCGAGGGTTGAAGGGCTGTGTAAGGCATGCACTGCGCCACCTCGTGAACGTGTCGTAATAGGCGAAAGAAATTCACCAGTCTCGTATCTTAAGTAATATCAGTCATTAATTTATAATTTAAAGAACAATACCAACTTTCAGATATATCTGATATTACATTGCTTGTATTCCGTTAAGAATGTCGTAAGATGCAGAATAAATCTCTTATAAATAGTACGTCGAAGATGTTTATTTTTTCAATAAGATGGAGAAGGAGTATTTTCCGACGAATCGTTTGTTCGCGGGAGTGGCAATGAAACCTCTGCCAACCTCGACGTTCTTTGCGAGTCGACGCCCCGCATTCCTCAGTCAACTTGTCCTTCGAGGAGTATTTTCTGCCTCTAGCGAGAGGAGCGTTGCTAGGCGGAGAGAAAACCCATATTCTTGGAAAAATAGGGGCAAAAAGAAAATTACGAGCGGGAAAAGTATTACACTCGTTTCGTACTAAATTTACAAAATGACTGATTTTCGATATTTGTTTTCTTTTGCCGTTTCAGGTTTCAGGCGAGATAATTTTAAGTTAATTTGCAGTTATGTATAATAATACATATAATAGCTGTTAATGATAATGGCATTCATTTTAATAATAATAATAATAATAATAATAATAATAATAATAATAATAATAATAATAATAACAACAACAAACAGTTGAGTTTAGGTTGAATGTAATAATGCAAAACTTTTCTCTCCATTTTTCATTTGCGGTAATGATTAAAATTACGAAGAAAACCTAATAAATTGCTAAGTTTTGTTTTTTCTTCATTCTACTTCTCAAGGCCATCTGTACGGAAACGGACAACTGCGATCACGTGCTTTTTCTTCCACGACAGAGATGAAAAGATTCC